>OX459040.1:13312528-14512528 GCA_949775005.1 Orthosia gothica
AAGTACATGGTGAAGGAAGACATCGTAATCCGTACGAAGACGTCGTACTACAAGCAGTCCAAGAAGACCCAAGTGCTTCTGTACGTGGAATCGAAACAAGCACAGGTGTATCTAAGAGTACCGCCCACCGAATCTTAAAAAAGAACGAGTTCCACCCGTATCATGTACAGCGAGTACAATCATTACTGCCACGGGATTACGCTCCCAGAGTTGCGTTTTGCCAAAGGATGCTAGAAAGGCACAGAAAAGACCCTCGATTCTTAGAGAAGATTTTATGGACCGATGAGTCAACATTTAAAAAAGATGGCTACATGAATTTGCACAATTTGCACGAGTGGCATGTAGAAAATCCAAATTTGATGAGGCAAGATAAGTCACAGTATCGATTTAAAGTAAACATGTGGACCGGGATACTAAATGGCAAAATAATTGGACCTTTTGAGCTGCCAGAGATTTTGAATGGCGCAGTTTATTTGGATTTTCTTCAAAATACTTTACCAGATTTATTAGAAGACGTGCCACTGAACGTTTACAGGGAAATGTGGTTCCAGCAAGATGGCTGCCCAGCGCATTATGCCCGTTTAGTAAGAGAACATCTTGATGAAGAATACCCGCTCAGGTGGATAGGGCGCGGTGGGACAATCTTGTGGCCACCCCGTTCGCCTGATTTAAATCCCCTAGATTTTTTTTACTGGGGAGCGGTAAAAGAGAAAGTGTACTCAAAAACAATAGAGAATTTAGCCGAGCTGCGGGAAAGAATAACGGGAGCCGTTGTCTTTGTAAACAGGGGAAGATTTGCCCGGAAAATAACCAGATCTTTTTTAAGAAGATGTCGTGCTTGCATTCAAAATCAAAATCAAAATCAATTTTTTTATTTCATATAGGCCTACATGGGCACTTATAAAACGTCGACAATGTGCACGGTTCGGGTTGGTCGTTTCCTATGGAGAAGAACCGGCAAGAAACTCCATGGTTACTCTTTTAAAAAAATGGTTTGGTTTTACAATATTTCCTTGTTACAGCATTAGTACTTAGATATGTGGGGACAACGTAGGCCCGACAATAAGTCGTAAGAAAACAAAAAAAAAAAGATTACATATTATTTAAACAAAAGAAAATAAAACGAGTTAAAAAGTTAACAAGCATCTAGAAGGCCTACAATGTTCACACATTTACAAAATAATCGGTAAAGGAATCTATACAAAAGTAAAATAAAAAAAAGACTAAATCTAACATGTGGCACAAATATTGTTATCAGTGCTGTAACTATTCTTAGCAAAGGGCTATGAAGATGATTGAAAACCATTGTAAAAAGAATAATCAAAAGAAAGAAAAAAAACAAAGAATTAATGAGATTGAGAATAGTTAGAGACAACCACATATTTGTGCCGTTTATGAGTTACCAGGGAAGCCGCATGCGCAGAAGGAGCTAAAGCCAAAATTTTTATCCTCAACGTAGTCCTTGATTTTATAATATGCTTTTTTAACAAGGACACGTTTGATGTAGTTTTTGAACTTTCCATCGGTCAGTTCTATAACTGACTTTGGCAACTTGTTATAAAAGCGTATACTGTTTATATAAAAAGACTTGCTAGTTTTTGTTAATCTGAATTTGGGTATTTTTTCATTTTTATTTTTTCATTGCCGTCGAAGGAAGGCAGTTTGAACATTTATTATAATAAAAAAAAAAAACTGATAATTTGTTTTTTTTTTCTAAGATGAGAAATCTGGTCCTGACTTAAAGTAAAAAGGTTGAGTCACTATCATAACTTTGCTCTTAAATTACGTAAAATTTCGATTTCTTATCTCGCTCACACTTCGTAAAATGACTCTCTCCGTCTCTATCGAACTAGAAACGGAGTTTAGCAAAGCTTTAGGTAAGCTAAAGTCATTTTAAGGAAGTTTGGACATTTTGGGTAAAAACCGATACTATTTACAAAAAAAAATTTGACTAATTATTGAAAACGTAATCTAGCAAGTGTTACACCATTTTTGAATCCTTATTAAATGCGCCAATTTTTCATGTTACTTGCCAAACTAGCGTAGTACTTTTTTTTTTCAGTACAGTCAGTTAAAGTTGGGCGAAACAGTAAATTTGAATAATTTGGTTTTGAAAAAGTTTAATTTTCTTCTAAGTAGGAGGAGTTAGTTGGCTTTAAATTTTAGGCAAAAATCTACACAAGCATTATTCAAGATTACATAATAATAAAAAAAATTGATAAATTATGGGATTTGTAGCAATTGGAGTTAAAGAACCATTACAGTCCTGCAAGAAGGTGTTGAGAAGGGCTCGGTTCGACCACATTGGCCGAATAGGGGCCAAACTTGCTTCTTACCCAGCAGGTAGTAAAGCGTTTTGGTCCCTGGCTAAGTCAGTCGAGTCCAACTTCAGCCGTCCCTCACTACCACCACTGCTGAAACCCGACGGGTCGCTGGCCCACTCTGCTGAGGAGAAGGCAAATTTATTTGCCTCTCTTTTTGCGGAATCTTCACGTCTGAACCCTGGTGACGCGCAGCCCCCTTCTTATCCTGATGGATGCGAGACGAGTATGTCGGACATTCGTATCCATCAAAAGGACGTCCGTAAGGTATTGCGCAACCTCGACGTGAACAAGGCTAGTGGCCCGGACGGAATACCAGCAATAGTTCTCAGAACCTGTGCGCCTGAACTGTCTCCGATCTTGACACGCCTATTCCGCCTTTCGTATGAGACTGGAAAAGTGCCGAATGCTTGGAAGCTAGCTAACGTACAGCCCGTGCCCAAGAAGGGTAGTCGAGCTGACCCGGCCAACTACAGACCCATCTCTGTAACGTCCATACTCTGTAAGAGTATGGAGCGTGTACTTAAAACAAAGCTCCTGGCATACCTAGAATCTAACGATATCCTTAGTGACCGCCAATACGGCTTCCGCCGAAATCGGTCTACTGGGGATCTTCTAGCGTATGCCATTCACATCTGGAGTGAGGCCATCGAGAGACACGGGGAAGCGCTTGCCGTCTCCCTCGACATCTCGAAGGCTTTTGATAGGGTCTGGCACGAAAGCCTTATTGGTAAGCTTCCTTCATTCGGTTTGCCCGGTGGTCTGTGTGATTGGATTGCAGACTTCCTGAGAGATCGGTCCATTCGAGTGGTTATCGATGGCTGCTCGTCGGACCAATTGGATATCAATGCCGGGGTCCCTCAGGGGTCGGTACTCTCAGCAACTTTGTTCTTGCTGCATATTAACGATCTGCTTAAACCCGGCACCTTTGGGTATGCAGACGACAGCACTGTTGCTGAGAGATACTTGTCCAACGCTCGTGCTACCGGGCCTCAGATCCGGTCTCTCCGGGAGGCCATGGTGGAGCGCTTGAACCTGTCCTTGCAGGCAGTCTCCGAATGGGGCGATGCCAATCTGGTCAGGTTTAATGCCGCTAAAACCCAGGCGTGTCTTTTTTCCGCTAAAAAGAGCCAATTTTACCCAGATCCAACTTTCCGAGATGCGACCGTGCCAATAACTGACCATCTTGAGCTTCTTGGCGTTACGTTGACATCTACTCTCAATTTTGGCCCTTACATTGAGGCAAAGGCTCAGCTGGCTGCCAAAAAGCTGGGGATCCTTGCAAAGGTGAGACGGTACTTCACGCCGGAACAGCTCCTCAACTTGTATCAAGCGCAAGTTCGATCATGCATGGAGTACTGTTCTCATCTCTGGGACGGATCAGCCAAATACCAGCTTGACGCACTAGAGTCGATCGAAAAGCGAGCCAAGAGGCTCATCGGCGATGAGGCGCTGGTCAAGTCAAAGCTCCAGAGTCTTGAACATCGTCGCCGAGTTGCCAGCCTGTCGGTTTTTTATCGGTTACATTTCGGGGAGTGTGCGATGGAATTGCACGATATAATTCCACCTAGCCCGTTCCATCATCGGACTAGCAGACGTACGGCGATGCGCCATCGATGCATGGTAGACATCCCACCCATACGCACAAAACGTTTTGGGAACACTTTTATTATGCGTACAGCTAAGGAGTGGAATTCCCTGCCGGAGTCTGTGTTTCCCGATAGCTACAATCTAGGGGTCTTTAAGTCAAGAGTGAATAGGTTATTTCTAGGCAAGCGTGTTTCACCGTCGACCACATCATCGCTTACCATCAGGTGAGATTGTGGTCAAGCGCGAGCCTATAGGTTATAAAAAAAAAAAAAAAAAACAGGGATTGATTTTTTTAGTAAATTTTTAAAGTGAACATAATTTTTTAAAAACATGAGATAGATTTTTTTTCGTATTTTTCTGAGAACTGTTATAACTTGGTCTATCACCCATTTACGGCTTGACGTCGATTTCTGGGACACCCGTATAAGAAGAAACTGACCCAAAAGGCCTCTGTACACGTACATTTCATACAAAAGAATTGCCCAGTTTTCTTGAAACCCGAAAACGCATCGTTTTTGTGTTTGTGATCGCCCTAGTTATTTCTTATCTGATTGTGCATACAAAATGTCTGTTAAAAAAGTGTTTTAGTTTACAGGAAAAGAGGGTTTGTAAGTGTCCGTTGTCGGTGGGCTCTTATCGAGTGTAAAACTTTATATGCGTAAGTTTAGCGCTGTATAAGCAGCCGCAGCATTAATTTTAACAAATGCTATGTTATTTCAGGTCAAGGAGTACTCCCTAAAGAATGCGAAGAAACAGCTGCATTAATCAAGTTCTTTGACGAATTGTTTGACTCGATGAATGGCAGTTTTGACAACTACAATAAAAGAAGAAAAATTCTACTGGGTCCAGTATCGCCAGGATCAAGCCATAAAAAAATATGGTCTTTATCTAAAAAAGTTTTGTCCTCTATGTATTTCCAAAAAAAAAATGGAAAATCAGTTATTGTACCATCAATTAAAAACTGGTTACACACTATTGATAATATAGAATATCTTGTAGATGTGTTACAAAAAAAATACAAGCTGACATCTCTTTGGATGCGCCACTTTAACCAAGACCCTTTAGAGAACTTTTTCGGAAGCATAAGAAGCCATGGGTACAGAAATAATTCCCCTTCTTGTGCTGCCTTCGAAGCAGCTTTTGCCTCACTTTTAATAAATAATATGAGTAGTGTACATTCACCAGGGTCTAATTGTGAAGTGGATTCTTGCACCACATTTAAATCTTTAAAGATATTGTTTTTTAAGACAAGTGAGAGGTCAGCTTTTACAACGGAAGTGGATTTTGAAGATGCTAATAGTGACCACATCTTAAAAGATTTAGAGATTAAAAGGAGTGATCCCAAAATAAGAGCTCAAGTAGACTATGTGACTGGATATGTACTGCGAAAGTTAAAAATAAAGTGCAGTTCATGTAGAGACTCTTTATATAACAAAGACACTAATGAAAGTGCAATAAAGTTAAGGGAATATTTTAAAAGTAAAACTTGTCTCACATATCCATCACTCACATTGATAAAGTGTTTTTCAAATATTCAAGATGTGGTCATGCATATATTAAGGAAAAAATCCGATATAAATAACATAGTACAATATATCAAAACTATATTATCAATAGTAATGGACTACAGTTTTATAAAATGCAATGAGCACAAACAGGAAGTAATTTTAAAAATTGAGCAAATATCTATTAATTTATTTGTCTACAATTGGTGTAAAAACACAAATAAGTTATTATCAGGGAGCAGAACTGATTACGATGTTATAGACGAAATTCAGAAATTGGCACATATATACTGTACGAAAAGATTAACAAAATAAAAATGTTTTTTGTAACTACTTCGTTTTATTTAATTTTCAATAACATTAAAAAATAAAAATGAGAAATAAAAGCCTATTGCGAAAAGTACCTTGCACAAAGCACCAGATGGCGCTAAACGCCATACATCTCGAAAAATGAAGCGAGTGACGTCTCTATACCCTACTATAAAATGTACTCTGTGGGCACGGCGCGGGCGGTTGCGTTGCGGGGGCCGCGCGTGGACGAATGACACGAGCGTCGAGCGTCCAGGCGCGCGTGCTGCCGATAATTGCCAAATCCCTTCCGCGTATTTTGGGAGGGAGGGGCGCGCGGTAAACAAACGACAAACGTGTCACAACGAGTTCGTTCGTTTATTTAAAAATTGTTTACTTTTTAGTTCACTATGCGCATCTCCGCGCCCCGTGACTTTGAGTAGTGACATTTTCAGTTGTTTTTTCTTCTGTTATTGTTTGCTTGATACCTAGTTGTATTTAGTGCAATAAGAGTGCAATTATGAAACCAAAAACAAGTCCCATTTGGAACTATTTTGATGAATTCGGCGACTTGAGTGCCAAATGCAAACTTTGTGAAAAAGTGTATTCGCGAAAAGGCCGCACAACTACAGCTTTAAAGAGTCACCTAAAATCAATTCATGCCGAACGGTTTGCCGAGTTTGAGAAGTTAGGTAAATGATGCTGTCAAACTTTCATCGGAAACGAAAAAACAAATGGTCAGTTAATATTTATTTATTACTTACTTTACCAACTTTGAGTAAGTGAGGTCGTGCGTGGCCTAGTGGTCGAATATTAGTATTAGTATGGATACGTGTTTTATTTCGTGAAGTAATCGTAACCAATTTATGTTTTTGTAATTGTAGGTTACGTTAACTCCAGCCGAAAACGCTAAAACACAATTAACATTACAACAAAGTCTACAAGTAAAGGATTATTGGGATTCATCGCATCACAAATCTCAAGAAATGGATCGTACGATTGCTGAAATGATTGCCCTCCAAAACTTACCCTTTCATTTTGTCGAAGGTACAGGATTTCGTAGAGTAATGCAAGCTGCTCTTCCAAAGTACAAGATAAGAGGCCGTGATTTTTTTTCTTCCTATGTGTGCGACAATTTGTACAATAAGATAGCAAAGAAAACCAAAGATTTACTTGAAGAATTTGACCAGTTATCTTTTACAAGCGACATATGGTCGGAACTTCATTCTGCTGTTTCATTGCTTAGTTTAACTGCTCATGGGATCTCAAAAGATTTTCGCAAAAAGACTATAATTTTGAAATGTGAAGTCATGGATGAACGTCATACGGGCACCATAATATCAACAAAGTTTCAAACGATTCTTGAAGAATGGGGCATTGATCGGCAAAAAGTTCACTGCATGGTTCGTGATCGTGGATCCAACATGGTTAGAGCAATGCAGTTGTCAGGCTTTGAGGATATCAGTTGCGCAATACACCAAATTCAGCTGTGCATACGAGCAGGTGTTGAATCTCAAGAGTGGCTCCTAAAACTTATTGCTAAATTGAAAAAAATTGCCACCCATTTCAATCATTCCTTGGTCGCACAGGCAGAGCTTACAAAAATTCAAAAGGAACGCCTTAATCAGTCTCCTCTTTCTGTCATTTAGGATTGTCCTACAAGGTAAATATAAATACCTATTAAATTACTAATAAGCAAATGTTTTTATGAGTTATAGGCGTTTTTTGATTGTACTTATAAATAAATATATTTTTAAGATTAGGTAATTGAATTTGGATTTATATTTTGAAAAGAACTAATATTTTGACATTTAATTTTGTATAAATTTTTGCAAGCCATCATTAGGTGAAATATCTAACATTTTATTTTCTGTGACCATCTATTTATTGATCATATTTATAGAAAGTAAAATTGATTTGATTTGATTTAATTTCAGATGGAACAGCACATTCTACATGATGGAAAGGTTTTCAAAACTCAAAGATTCGCTTGTCTTGTACCTAAGCGCAAATCCAATCGCGATGATATCCCCCGAAAACTGGATGAATATTCAAAAATTGTGCAATTAATGCAGCCATTTGAAGAAATAACAAGAAATCTAAGTAGTTCTCAAATCAGTATTTCATCAGTCATACCATTAATTCAAGTTCTTAAGACCACATTACAACAAGAAGAGACGAAACCTAATACTTCAGAACAATTCATAAATTTTATAACAAAATTACGCGACGAATTGAATTCAAGTGTAAGATTTGGAAACCTGGTCGAAGACGACAAATACACTATTGCGACGTATTTGGATCCGCGATACAAATCGCATTTTTTCACCAGCGTCATTGCAGAGCAGGTTGAATCTAAATTACTTAATATGACGATTAACACTATTAGAACCAGACAATCTGTTAAATAAAAGACACGGCCGTTCGGTAACAAGCTGTTTATTCCACTGACATTTGACACACTCCCGCGTCAACCCGCGACTCGCAGGTCGCACATCTATAACTATAACTACTTACTAACTTAACATCCCTCCACCATATATTCTAACCCTAGACCGTTTACATAATTAGAAGAATTTCCTGTAATCAACTCGAGCAATATCCCTTAATTTTGGACGTACTTCCGTATCTATTCGGTGATCAGGCTTCTCAGCAAAAATGAAACTAGTTTAGTGAAGAAAGTTATAGATAAGAAAAGTTACATGCAACGGAGAGATAGAGCTGGTAGGACTAACAACGGCGGTCGATACTATTACCCAATCAATTCGAGTAATCTAGTAAATAAACACGATGTACCAAATATAACAAAATATGATAAAGCTTGTGCTGCACTTTTTCAAGATATTAGAGGCGAAAACTTAGAGGATGAGACAAGTGAGACAGTAGCATAAGGCCGGGACTCCACCAAAGCGGAGACGAGACGAGCGGAGAGGAGATGTTTTTTAAACAACCAATAGAATTGAGTTATTGACACGTCTCCTCTCCGCTCAGCTTCAGTGGAGATCGCTGTGCGGAGATGTGTAATATTTGTATGTCGCGATGGAAGCGGAGATGTGAGCTGTGCGCGGACGACGCGCAGTGGAGACGAGAGATGTGAGCGGCGTGCAGTGAGCGATGTCACCCTCCCCCCTCTCGCCCGCTAGCAACCCGCAGAACCCCGCGCGCGCGCCGGCCGGCCGGCCATCTTGCTAGTACCGTGCACGCGAGCACACGCTTTTATCGTGAATAATTCGTGCAGTTTGTATTTTTCAACGTAAACAATTAGTTAATTTAAATAAAACGTAATGGATGAACAATTTATTGAATCAGTAAAAAAATATCCATGTCTATGGAACACATCAATAGATACCTATAAACTTACTGACGTCAAAGATGCAGCTTGGGAGAACGTTTTGAAAGAAACTCAATTATCTGACGGTAAGTGCAATTTATTATACTAAGTATTTCGTTCAAGTAATATTGTAATACGAGTGTCTTGCCATGGAACGGCGCCCTCGTTGTTGAAATAACTACAGAATTTTTCTCGAACTTGATAGGCATCCATATTGTCATTCGATAATAGATTTTCCACGTTTGTGTCGTTAAACATAGTCGTGGCCAAACCCGTTTCATTATTATCTAGATAGCCAGGCATCTTGTCAATTAAAAAGTTGTGTAGAACACACGTTGCTTTTATCACTTTTTCCGTGTATACGTACCATTTCCGTGATAATACACCAAATGTAGCTTCCACAATACGACGAGCTCTTGAAAGTCTATAATTGTATGTTCGTTTTTCGTTATTTAAATTATCGCGTGGATATGGTCTCATTAAGTTAGGCATCAAAGGGAATGCTTCGTCTCCAATAAAAACAAACGGTACAGGTTCTCCATTTTGGTACAAGGGTTGTGGCTGTGGTAGATTTAGTCTGTTTTCTCTCAAACGAATTCCGAATATACTATCAGCAAAAATACCACCATCGCTGAACCTTCCCATTGAACCTATATCTACCATAATTATTCTTCGGGTAGCGTCGGCTACGCACATCATTACAGTTGAAAACCTGTGTTTATAACAGTAATATGAGGACCCAGATTTTGGGGGTGCAAACATGTACACATGCTTGCCATCAATGGCCCCGACGCAGTTTTTGAATTGCCAGATTTCTTCAAATTGCTTTGAAATTTTTTTCCAATCATTTTCATTAAGTTCTGGCATAACCAAAGGTTGTAATACTGTCCACAAGGCATCGCAGACATCTTCTATAATTCTTGGAACAGTCGATTTTCCAATCCTAAAATTTTCAGCTATTTGTGAAAATGTTGAACCAGTCGCCAAATACCTGTGATAATTATAATATAGATTTATATTTGTGTCGTGGTTTCAGTTAGAATAGAAGGGTCATTTCAAAATAATATCTTAATCAGTGTCGTGTTGTTTCCGGAACTATAAAAGATTAGGCATTACTGAAATTATGTATTTACAGAATTTTCACTCGTTCAAAAGTTATAGCCATTTTTAAATAATAGAAAATAAACAATTAAAAGTCTAAGATTCACACGAGCACAACACATTGAAATCAAACAAATAAAATGGATTTATCACTCGTTATTTATTAACATTTCAAATTTCGACGCCGCCGTCTGCCGCGACCACGTACGAGAGATACAATCCGCTAAGTGGAAAAAGTTGAGAGACAGCCACCGGGACGCATTAAAAAGGAAGAATGCCACTAGAAGTGGACAGAGTGGTAAACAAATTCGTGAATGGAAATATGAGAAGGTAATGGAATTTTTGATACCATATATGACGAATAGAAACAGGACTACAAATTATACCTCACAAACAAATATAAATGAACAGGAAACAAATTCATTGGAAAATAATGTAACCGATGAGTTTTTTGAAACATCAAGCAATCATACAAGAAGCACTCCAGAAGATCGTCCATCTGTACAACATTCGCCGTCACCGACATCAAGCGTCTCAGCCTCGACATGCAGAAATGCAACAAGAAAATCGGATGAAATAAGTAATTTACTTATACAGCACCATGCAAACCGTGAAAGAATACGCCAAGAAAAACTAGAAATACAATCATTGATAGAGAAAAATAATACCCTTGACGAAATGGACACTTTTTTTCTGTCGATATCAAAAAGTGTAAAAAAACTTTCTCAATATATGCAGCTTCAGGCTAAACGTAAAATTTTCAATGTTCTTTTAGAATTGGAAGAACTTGAGCTACAAAACACATGGTATAACACAAATGAAAATAATTGGTATTCCCCCGGTTACACTTCAGCACCGGGTCCAAGTTCGACACCGGGTCCTAGCTCAACACAGGCACCGGTTCTTACATCAACACAGGCCGGTGGTCCTAACTCAACACAGGCACCGGTTCCTAGCTCAACACAAACACCGGGTCCAAGTTCGACACAGGCACCTGTTCCAAGCTTGGAAGATACGCACATGACCGATGAACAGATAGAAGAAGCATTCAGAAACGAAGAAGACACATATGATAATTTGTAACTATATGGAAAAGAAAGCAATATGTCTCATGTGATTTACTGTTATAATTTTTTTGTACGTTATGTTTCTAATATAACCTTACGTTTTTTTTGCTACTCCCAGAACGGCAGTTGATTTTTTTGTTTTCTTTATGAATAAATAAGATAATATAAAAATATATTTGGTTTTTACATAATATGCATCACTCCAGTCTCCCGGAGGGGTAGAAAGAGACAACGGATCTCGATTTCTCGTAATCCTTACATACCTCAGTTTACATAATATTTTTCATGTATTCTCGTACTTCTTGATTCTCGTTTTGAGTACTTCTCACTTAGCCCTTTTACACAAAAAAAAACAAACACTCAAAAAAGACTGATCACATTCAAACGCAGATAACACACATAAACACAAACACACATTAACAAAAAAATAATTAGGTAGGTACTTACTTCAAACATACTGCTAGCCGCTCTTGGGTGCAGATAGATCTCCTGTAGTTAGTATCTTGCTTAAATATATGCGGTTTAATTAAGTTATGTAGTTCATAGAATATATTCCTCGGTAGTCTGTAGGACTTGGTAAAACTTTCATCATCTAACTCATTAAACAGAGTAAAAAATTCTCCATGACTGGTATGGTAATACAAGTGACTTCTTTTCCAAAACCGATGTTTTCTTTTGTTTAGGTAGTATAAAGCTATCAATTCTGCTTCTTCAGACTGTAGTTCTTCTTCAAGTAAAAGAAGATACTTTTTTTGTAATAATAGCGACATCGTCTACCTTTCGTGTCAGAATGCGTACTGAGCACTCAACGCCTCGCACCCGAGCTGAAAAACATCTCTTCTCGCACAGCACACAGCACACCGCACACATCTCCGCTTTGGTGGAGTCCCGCGAGCTGAAAAACATCTCTTCTCGCACAGCACACAGCACACCGCACACATCTCCGCTTTGGTGGAGTCCCGGCCTAAGTGTTGCAGATGTGGAGGGAACACCAGCCAGTGAGAGATGTGGCGCAACTATTTGCTTATTCGGCTGTTAATCCTCTCACACTTAGAGCTATGTGTAAGTATGATATAAAGATGCAAAAATATAGGATAGCAACTCAATACTATGAAATAGCTTTTAAGAAAATTACGGATTCAGAAAAAGTCCCTTACTCTGCAATTACTGCCGTCTTTTACATAGATCCTGATTTACCTGTAAATGAAGGTCTGCACTATAGATTGCAGGAGGTTGAGCATAATTCCATGGTTGAAAATATGGTTACGGGGGGAGTATTAGTAGCTACTGTTTGTGTAGGGATAGAGGTGTTGTCTTCCCTTAACGGACTGGCATGTGCCGATGAAATTTACATTAGTTTTAATAATGATTGGAGAGTATTTATGGCTCATACATACGGCGATTTCTTTTTTGCTTATCACACAGAACATGTATTAAATTCTAAGTTGGACTGCATAGATGAACACAAAGAACATGAGGTATATTTGTTGAATAGATTACCCGTAATGGCTAAAACCGGGTCCACATTTGTAGCATTTTGGTGTATCGTATCTCCGTTGCGTTGCATTGGCGTGTATCATGATCGCTAGTTTGGACGCAAGATGATACACGGTAATGATACGCTCCGTGTCTGATACGGCCCGATCCGCACTGATCGCGTATCTTGATACACCTCGTATCTGATACGCGTATCACGATCGGTGGTATGGACGTATTATGATACCGTATCTTCATACTGTATCGCGATACGATACGCGATACACCGCGAACCATCCTGTGTCGGTTTTTCCGCGATCATCAAAGGAGATACGCGTAGTTTTGAACAAGTATGGACTTGAATGCATTTGATGCGCGGTGATTTCCTGTGTTTCGCTCGCCATTTCGTTGTTAGCCAGAGAAAACAAAACATCGTTCAGGATGAGCTGGGATAACGGAAGTGTTATTAAACTTATCGAGGCCTATAAAAATAAAGAAGTATTATGGGATCCCAAAAACAAGAATTACTTCAACAGACTGTTGAAGGCAGACGCTTGGGACGAACTGGAGGCAGAGTTAGAACGTCCTTTGGAACAAATTAAAAAGAAGATGGAATACCTGCTGGCGGCCCTTCGACGAGAAAAACAAAAGATGTTAAAATCAAAAACAACAGGTCAAGGTTAGTATTTTTTAATGAATGATAAGTACTGCTGAATTATAGGCTATTTGTTATCCTTATGTTTATTTTAATTACTTACTAAATAATTAATTAGAATATGACGTTTTTTACTATTTTTTTAAACTTCGCTTTTGTTTTATTATAGGTACTAATGATGTGTACCGATCGTCTTGGTTTGCTTACCCACATATGCTATTCCTGCTCGACAGAAACAAGCCACGTGACAGACTTAATACCGTAAGTATAGTACTATTATTTTAAGAGCCTCCCCTATGCTAACTAGCGCCACCATACAAAAAAAAAATATCTCATTGATATTAATATCTCTTCTTTAGGGTAATGGTCTGAAGCTGTGGTTTAACTCTTCGGGCAACCGTCCCTTACACCTTGTATACATAATTCGTACCTATTGTACCTATATATTATTTTGCCACGGTAATGTTCCCACATTACAACAATATTCAGCAATTTGGTCTCTCATATGCTCCGCTGTTAATGTTGCTCTACGAGGAGTATTCGTCAATGGCAAAAACGATGTTAAGGCGCTAACGTCCGCCCTCCATCTTCCGGGTACTATTGTGCCTTCAATCTCAGTATCAAATGTACCTCTCGGTGTATACCTGTTAACAGAATTTGAGCTTCTCCGTAGAAAATTATGAAGGTGGCATATAGTCATCACTATCAACTGAGCCTTTTCAGGTTCAAGCAGCATAGGTTTTCTTAAAACTCTAAATACACTTGACACAATACCGAAAGCATTTTCTACAACCCTTCGTGATCTTGATAGTCTATAGTTAAATACACGTTTCATTGATCCTTTGGCGTGTTGCCCTGAATAAGGTTTCATAATATGAGAGCCTAAAGGAAATGCACTGTCGGCAACAAAGTAATGTGGAACAATGTAATTCGTTCCTTGTAATACCTTCGGGGGTGGAAGATTCAATGAGTCGTTGTCAATTTTTGTCTTCAATATTGAATCGTTAAATACCCCACCATCTGAAATTCTGCCTTGACACCCAATATCCACAAATAAGAAATTGTAGGAGGCATCCACAAGAGCAAACATTACAATACTGAAAAAGTCTTTGTAGTTAAAAAACTCCGATCCAGAATTAAAAGGAGCCTGCAATGTGATATGCTTTCCATCCATTGAACCAACTACGTTTGGAAGGTCCCACATATTCAGAAATTCTGCGCTGATTTGTTCCCATTCGTGAGGCGTAGTCGGTAACTGTAACAAAAAATCACTATATTATTACATTCAAACTAAAATGTGTCTAAAATATTGTTTATGTATTTATCTATCATTCTGTTGTCAGAAATAATAACTAGTTAAATTGTATATTGAAAAGATCGTGCCGGCGAAACCGACACCCAGGTGATGTCGGCCTCTTTTAAAGGCGAAATGTCACGCACACTAGCCCCGTCAATACAAAGAAATCATTTACGTTTTAACAAGGACTTTAATTAAAGTTTTAGTCTTGAAAATAAAGGATAAGTTACAAATGAAGAAAGTGCTAGTAGCCACTTTTAGCATTTTTTTTATTTATAACTTATCTATAACTACTGTTATTAAATACGAATATTTAAAAAATACGTTTTGTTGTTCTATGATCGCAAAATATTTTAATAGTTCAATTACAGTCCCTGTTTAAACGTAAATAATTTATTTGTATTGGCGTAACGTTGCACTTTAAGTTAAAATAGTATAATCATTTATTTTTGTAGGAAAATTCAACAGAGGACGATGAAAATGAAGAAGTACTCGACAATAGGTCACTTGAAGAATCACCGTCGGTCAATCACCAAGTACTTGAAAATGAGTCACCTAGGAACGAAGTACATGGAAACGAGCTACCCGACACTCCCGATAGTCAACCAGGTGGAAGCCAAGTTACTGGGATGCAAGAGCCCAGGAGCCAAGCGTCCGCAGCCGTAAAATTCAAGCATCCTGTACCAATGAAAAAGGCAAAGAAAAGTGCGTCGCAGAAGGACCCAATCCTAAATGAAGCATTGCAATTGATGAGGTCTTCATCACAAGCTGCTACTGCTAACCTTGCCAGTACTACTTTATCGCCAGGTATAGCACCCGACCGTTATCAAATTTATGCAAATTATTTAGCGTCCAAATTCCGTACTTACTCAGCGACTACTTTTATGGCCGTTGAACACCATATAAACAATATACTCTTTTCTGCTGATAGAGGACAGTATGACTGGGAAAGGGAAAGATATGAAACCGACTCCAACTCCAGCCGGACGTCTACACCAGCTCCAAATATGAATGTGATGAATTGTGGAAATGTTGCTTCTGATGATGATTTCAGTGACCTTATAACATTTAATAATAATAATAATAATCTGTAATTCAATACTTTACTAATAAAACATATCTTACCTTTATTTGTTCTTTTAATCCATTGAGAATAGCTTGACAGGTCTCTGGTACTATAAGACTTATTGCTTGCTTCGATACTCTGAATACATATTGCAAACTTGTGAAGGAATCCCCGCTTGCTAGGAATCTCAAAGTGATACTAAGTCTTTCTTTCACTGAAATCGCCTTTCTAAATTTTGTATCAGTTTTTTGAATAGCTGGGCCAATCATGTTTAGTAAATACTCAAAATCAATGGGTGACATGCGAGTGAAGTTTTTGTATTTTCCACTGGTATGTTGAAATTTTAAATCCCGCAGCAATGGTATTCCACCATGTTGTTTTCTGTTTCTAAACACTTCCAGTTCCCACCAACGTCGTCTACGTCTGGACTTTGCTTTTTTTGAAATAAAATGAATTATAATATAACTGGCGCACGTCACTGCTAAATTCTGAGCAATTGCGTACGATGACGCTGAACTGTTTGCGAACGAAGACATGACTGAATTTGTACGAGACGAGATGCGAGAGGGGAAAGAAAGACACGCGTATCAGGAAAAGATACGAGGATCGGAGAAAAAGTTGATATCGTCCATATTTGTGAAACTAAAAGCCGATACACTGACACGATACAGTATTAGCAAGTATGGACGCGTATTTTAACAAGATACGGCAAATTTATGACGTGGTTAAAAATGCGCGTCCATATATAAGATACAAATACTCGATACGATATGCGTGATCGTGCTACGTCAGGATGCTACAAATGTGGACGCAGCTTTTGAATGTGGTTGAACATCCTCAGGTAGGTAGGATAATGATTGTCGCTGAGAAAGGAATACTTGCATTTAAGCTGGTAGTTGACAACTCTGGTTTAATTAATCGAGTAGCGGACGATGTTATAACTACGTGGGATCAAAAACCGATAAGTATTAATGAGACTGTTTATAGCATGGGGTCACTTAATTCATTCTTTATGGGATTGGTAGAGGTAAATTCAACGGTTGTTAGTTATCCCATGGTTGATGAACTGAATAAGTGGCTAGTTAGTGCTGCTAGCTCATTGGGCGTGGCTGCTACTTCTATAATGCCTTTACCCTTTTGGGCTAGTATAGGGACGGCTGCTCTTTTCGATAAAATGGTACAACATTTGGGGGCTTCCGGGGCGCTGGCTGTAGCTGTGGTTGCTAGCGGTCTATTGGTGACCCCTGCTATAGTTTTACCTGTTGCATTGACGTTGCTAATAACATATGGAGTGAAGAGAATGCTGTTGGGAGGTCCAATTGATGCACTCGGCACACAGATCCCTGCTTACCCAGTTGCACTTTTGGTTGGTACGCTGGGAGGAGCAGCGATTAATCACATGATACACACCAATACTTATCACCCTACAATCTATGGTACTGTAACAGGAAATCACATAGATGTTAACATGGGTAACGGCAGTATAGTGATTGTGGTTAAACATATAGTTCTCTTGGCCAATAAAATCAACGATTCAGTGAATAGTAATAAGGATGTAGATTATTCGTCATTAGCAGTTAATTTCATGGCATTAGCAGCTGAGGTTTCAAGCCTTAGTGTACTTCAAATACTGGTAGTAATAGTAGCTTCTTCGATAGTCGCAGTTATGATCACTGCATGTAGAAATAATAGTCACTACATTCACAGTCTGCTTTCAACAGTTATTAAAGATGCTAATAAAGTTAATGAACTTATGGATAGTTACAATAGGAATCCGGAAGATTTGATAATGGTGGGACTGGCTATTGCTTGCTACATAGTGAGTCCTACCAGTGTTTTGTCAACCGTTTTGATTACAGTGAATGTTGAAAATTTATAAAACAGTGGCTAAATCAGGAGTCTTTTAATGTTAAAAAAGCTGTCTATAAAGGCATGATGGACGGGGCAGGAGTGCCTGTCTGGATGACTTGTTTCCAAGTCCTTGGTGATCTCATGTTGAGGTGGAAAACAAGTGATGCTGAGGGAGGTCGGCAGAATAATTCAATGGTCGCCATTAGTGGAGGAGTTATTTCCTCAATATCAGGTCTTGTATACCTGATTAAAAATAAAGATTGTTTGGACATTACTGTCAATGCATTTTCTACCGCTGGTAATCTGATAAAAAAATGGGCTGCAGCAGTGTGGGCCATAATAAGGAAATTGATTAATTATATTATAGGGTTATCGATGGATTTGATATATTAGCTCCAGTCAGTTTGGAGAAAAGTAAAAGGATAGGACACTTAATTCACATTAAAGAGGAAAATATAGATGCTATAATAAATGACTTAAAGCCAATAATACATATATGCACTGATAAGATACTTGACTTCATTCAAACTAAACTAGCGTCTCTGACAAAAACATGTATATTGGAGGAACCTGTGTTGGTATGTGAGCACGATGGAGTGACTCAGATTGACATGTGCGCCCTCCAAGACTGGGTGAAATCTCTGAACCCGGATGGCAAAATACAACTGGTGAGGAAGATAGCGGGAATTTGTCAAGATCCTTTGTTTTGTTACAGTACTCAAATTACTGATGATGGGTTAACTATATATATATATGAAAAAACATGATTCTGCGACTGCGAACCTTCCCCCAAAAGAAGCCGAACTCAAATTGCAATTGAAGACATTGAAGTGCAGCCTTCTACTTCCAAATCATCAGCATCATTGCAAATATTGGAATCGATGTTAAGTGTAAATGAAGACCAGGAGGAGGACTCTTCTACAGCTGACGATGGTGAGAATTTACTTTTAAAGATACAGTAACACCTTCGGGAGTGCAAGAAAGAAAAAAGACTACCTCTTCATGAGGATCCCCTTATGTGGTGGAATGGAAATGCGCACAAATACCCCCATATTTTGCCAATAGTTCGCCAATACTTATCAGCTCCCCCCAGCAGTGTAGCCAGTGAGCAATTATTTAGCGGAGCTGGTTTAATATATGAAGAACATCGAAATAGGCTGAAAGGTGGAAAAGCGGCCAAGTTACTCTTTATTAAAGATAACTTTACGCTGTTTAATTTTGACTACTAAAATACAAATTTAATAAAAAAAGTTTTAAATGTACAATTGTGCTTTTTTTTCATAGTGTTAACGCTTCCGTTTCCGCTTCCGTTAAGATTTACTTTTGACATCTGTTTCCGTTTCTGCTTCCGTTATGCCAGTTCCGTTGCATCACTAATTTTGATACCCAACTCGATGAAATTCTAAGAAAAAACAAATAGTAACCCCTACAATATGGCGCCCATAATCCTCTGATCCTTTTTTACGGAACTTATCTAAGAACACTTGGTCAGCCAAGACCTATCTAACGATGTCTTAATTTAAAAAATCCGTGAAGTAGTTTGGAAGATACGAGGTAATAAAGAATATTACGTACATACAAGTTTTTTAACCTCGTCACATGGTTTTTGGATTTAGTCGATTTCCGAACGGCACTACTCTAGATCTGTGCTGTGAGCTGTCATTTTTGACAGAAACACAACGATCTTGTTTTAAAATGGTCAGTCGTTAATTTTAAACGTTTCGTCAATTGTTTATTTAATCCGTAGTTATCTCGGATATTTCTGCCTTTATAATGAAGTAAATACTTGCAAACTCTACTAGAACGATGTTGTGAGAAGGATTTACCTTAAATTTCGCTAAGTTGGAATTCTTCTAGACATTGTAATGTCTGAGTCTAACTCGTGTTGGAATTTCATTAGACGGATTGTTAATTTCAGATCTTTATGATTTTCGCTCGCAAGCAATTGATATTATTGGCTGCGTAGCGCATCAATATTAATATGAAGAAAAAAACTTTTTTTTTTTGTTTAAACGCTCGCTTCCACGTGTTTAAATTATATTGACTTTTCCTAACATTTTAAATTTTTGGCCCAGCCCATTGTTGGCGTTTTCTTCTTTAGTTTTTATATTTACTTAACTTTTCCGTTCCTTCTTCATTATTTTGTTGCAACACAGTGTCAGCTCGCTTTCATCGAATTGACAGCTTTTGGATTGAGCTTGACGTTGACAAAGCACTCGTAAAAATGTGATTGTCGGCGCTAGACGGAAAAAATTACAAACACAAAGCTGAATCCCTACAAAATTCAATTGGTGCAAGAATTAAAGCCCCAAGATGCCATTCAGAGGCTTGACTTCGTTACTCAGGCAATTGAGCGCTTTTCATTTCATATTATTTGTTTAACGGAACATTGGTTAAATAAATAAATAATAAAAACTCTATTGAATCTAAAGAAAGAAAAGACATTGTTAGACTGTTGGTTGAACACACCTCCTGTGTTGAGCATGTTGTAGGTTCGTCTACAGACTTCCAAGTTATCAAAAGTGCCTCTTATTGGCTTAATTGAAATAAAGAATTTTGACTTGACTAGGCAGTGAAATAAATATTATAGTATTGTATATTATAAAGTATTGTTAACTTGCATATTGTTAAAATTAAATACCTAAATTAATTTTTCAGATCCGGGCACTCCAGTGCATGAGTTTAACATGCCACTTGGAAATCCTCCAACACCCAAGAAAACTATTAAACAAAATCTTGGTAAGTCTTAAGTGGCCACAAAATATAACGAGATGAATTTAAAAACCGAAACTGCTGAAAAAAAATTATCTGTGGGTCATATCTGTCGCACGACTGGAGACTTCTTAAATTTAATTATGATTATACGAGGCTTTACAAGTTTACGAGTAATAGTCGACCAACTTTTAGAAAATACTTGGAAAAGTAAAAATTTTGTATATTGATCTATGGGGACAGCAGTTTTCGAACGGCAAAGTTAATTTTGTCCCTTCATTAGAGCAATGTTCGGTGTTTTCATTGTTTACGACCGTTAGTAATGTTACCTATTTATTTTGGTGAATGTAGCTGTTACGTAACTCTCTGTGCGCGAGTCAGACTCCCACTTGGCCGGTTTTTTTATTGATTTTATCAATACCCACCAATCTACGGAGAAAATCACATCTGCGGCGTTTCGCTTGCTAATTCAATTTGACCTTGCATAAATCTTCATTTGTCAAAGCAATAACTTATTATGTTTTTTTTTAATACTATGGTGCAACTAGCATAATGATGCTATTAAGTCAAACAACGATTAATTTCAGACCCCGAGGCATTGATGCATGAACAAGTTCCTTTGGCTTGCCAAACTCCAGAAATTAAGATTCAGCTAAATCTAGGTAGGTTTGATAAATTTAATATAATACACTAACATAAACATAATTTTTACTTCTATTACACAAATAAATAAGTTTGTTTTGTTTCGGTTAAACATCGCTTAGTTCAATTGATTGTTAAAACTAACTTTTTTTTAGTAAATACGATTGATTTTACTTGGCTTTTTAAATCACTCGTATTTAAAAGCGTGGGCTATTATTAGTTGCACATCAAATAAAGAATTACCTATCAATTTATTTCCATCATAAATATACTTTTTTACATCAGAAATACTGACTGCACAGCACATTAACCGGAGCGTACAAACGTTATACTCACACATATAATAAAATAAGTCCAAGAGCGAGCGAAGCGAGCTTGGGAACTTAGGTCATCCCGACACGGGTAGGTTAGGTTCAAAGGAGATGACCGGAAGTGAAGTGAGCGAACTAAGCTCCCGTCATCTTCTTCATGTTAGTTTACTTTAGACCCTGCAGTTAGAAATAGGAGGAGCAATTGTTGCTATACCAATAATATTTTGAGGTAACTATCTTGCTGTGCAATCAGTATTTTCGATTGAAATTCGGATATTTTTTGGATATAAAAGTAATTGTAGGATTCCGTATCCAAAGGGTAAAAACGGGACCCTATTACTAAGATTCCGCGGTCAGTCTGTCTGTCTGTCACCAGGCTGTATGTATCTCATGAACCATGATAGCTAGACAGTTAATTTTTTGCTACATCACATACCAGGCGAGAAAAGATAAAATAACAGGTCTGGTTGACAATGGGCAAGAAAGAAAAGGTGACTTGGCAGATCACGCCTAAGTTTTTATGGTGCGTGGTCTTATTTATAATTATAAACAGGCCATTTCATACACAATTGCATCAAGTGCAACCAAGGAACCCGAGCTGGAGAAACAAATTAAAGAAATAATAACAGGCTTGCAAGAAGCAGGGTTGATAGTGGTTGCTTCAGTATGTGACCAGGGTAGCAACAATAGACAGGCTCTCAAATTGTTGGTTAATGAGACCAGAGGAATCTATTTAAGAAAAGGAGAGGATCCAAAAGAAAATATAATTCTTGTAAATGGCCAAGAAGTCATACCTCTCTATGACCCACCACACCTTCTCAAAGGAATTAGAAATAATCTACTTAATAAAAATTTCGAGTACACCACAAGAGGTGTTACAAGAACCGCAAAATAGTCTCATTTAAAGTTACTATACATATGATGAGAACCCAGGTTACAAGGGCGTTAGATTAATCCCAAAATTAAAGGAAAATCACGTCAATCCTGAAAAACTCAACAAAATAAAGGTGAAATTCGCCTCACAAATATTCAGCCGCACTGTGGCATCCAACATGCGATATCTAGCAGGTAATATTTTGCTTATTTTGTGCCTGTATTTTTGTACTGTGCATGATGATCACTTAAAATGTCAAATACAATATACTGTTTAATGGAGTTTGCGGAGCTTGTTTCGGTTTTTTATTGAGTATCGTCATTTAATAGTTTTTTTTCTGTTTGTTTCAGATAAGAACATCCTTCCTACAGAGTGCAAGGAAACTGCGGATCTTTTGCTTTTTATGGACAACATATTTGACTCGGTGAATGGGAGCCAAATGAAAAATAAACATGCGAAACCCCTACTTGGCCCAGTAACTGCAAACTCAATCCACTATAAAACGTGGGTGGAGGGCATAATAGTAGATTATGCACCGAGGGGCTAAAGTTGTGTCTTATGTCACGGGCGTCATATTGAATCTCGAGCGCAATGAAGGATTCGGGATTTAACTCACGAGCAAAGCGAGGGAGTTAATACAAGAATCCTGAATGCAGCGAGGGATTCAAGCTAGCCCAAGGCAAAGACACCTTTAGCCCAGAGGAGGATACTCTACTTTTTACACCTACTGTGAGAAAATAATAGCCATAGTACGAAAAACAAAATAAATTAACTAATGTTACAGCCAATTACTATTACGGTATTACGGCGCGGTGTTAGTTAGTACTATACTGCCAATTTAGCTGAGCATGTGAGATTCCAAATTCAAATCACATTATTGACCAGCGGGTCATAATGAAATCCAGTACAACATTATTGACCGGCTGTGCCCCCGGCCACTAATGACTCACTTTAGGTTAAGGTTGCTTGACATATAATTTGACATTTTCGAGCAGGTGGTGTGAAAAAATATTTAAGTCCTGTTACGTATCCGAACTTACAAAATAATATATTATGTATCTATGGTTCACTGTTCCTTCCATTGTTGCCTTCCACCCGCTCGTCATGAATACACGTATAATTTAATACCAGAATCCAGTCGTCTTATTTCAAGTATAAACCCGTCCACGCACCATAACATGGTGTCAGAAGTATTCAGCAGTAGTATTCAGAAGTCGATGCCAGAAAGAACACAAAATCCAATAAGTCGCAAAGAAAATTTTCACCTGTAACGTCGCCGCGTGCTCCAGTCCTAAGATGGCCGAAAATGCAAGTACAAATCGTCCCCTACCGCCGAGTAATTTCTACCTTAATATCAACGCATCGAACATGCCACTGGCTTGGCGGAATTTTAAAACCAGTCTTGGCATTTATATGATCGCTAACAGTTTGGAGAACGAATCCAACAACAGAAAGGTAGCCATTTTATTACAAACAATGGGTCCGGACGCTCTTCAGATATTTCACTCGTTCAATACGGATATGGAGAAGATCACCTATAAGAATCTACTCGCCAAATTTGAAGATTATTTTACGCCACGTGTTAATATTTCCGTCGAAAGGCATAAGCTGTTCAACAGAAAACAAGGTCCAGATGAAGAAATTGAGAGGTATGCCACCGATCTCAAGAATTTAAGTATCCAATGCAATTTCGAAGGTCTTGCCGATGACATAGTAAAGGACATATTTTCATGGAACTTAAATTTAACCTGCTCGTACATCAGAGGACGTATCCTGATCGAGAAACCAACTTCATTCGATGCCGCCGTCAGTCTCGCTAAAACACTGAGAAACACAAGGTTAGAGGCTAGAGCGATAGCAAGCCACGAAGTAAGTGTTGTCGCCAGTCAATCGCGTCGTAGTCACCAAACAAACAGTCGTCAAAGAAGTCACAGTCGTCCAAGAAGTCATAGTCGTCAAGGAAGTCAAAGTCAGCAGTCTCAAGGAAGTCAAAATCGTCAGTCACAAGAAAGTCAACATCGTCGAACAAACAAAACGTCGTCCAGTCAAGAACCTCAACAGTCAACCAAGATCTGCTCAAGATGCGGTCAAGTTCACCGATCAAAATGTCCAGCCATAGGTGTCATCTGTAACAACTGCCACAAGCCGAACCACTATGCCAAATGTTGCCGTAGCATGCAAGTGAGATTCGTAGAAGAAGAAAGTAAGGGTAATCCATCTGATACATATTTTTTAAATAGTCTTTTCATGAATGAGATTTCTGTCAGCCAAAGAAACCCATTTAATGCAACTTTATTCATAAATAGTAAGAATGTAGACTTTTTACTTGATACAGGTGCAGACACTAACATTTTATCATTCAATACATACAATAAACTTAATTTGCCATTGAGTAGTATAGTGAAAAGTAGTCACAAACTCTCAACATTCAGTGGTGAAATACTACCTACTGTAGGTCAATGCATTCTGTCAGTCAACCATAACAACATAGCATACAAAGTCAATTTTCATGTTGTAGATTTACCTTGTAGAAATATTATTGGTCGTAACAGTTGTGAGATTTTAAAATTAGTTAAAAGAGTCCATAATGTCCAATTTCATGAGTCAGTCAATGTATCACAGATTGTTGAATACAAAGATCTCTTCACAGGAATAGGTTGTCTTAAAGATTATGAATGTCATTTGTCAATGAAGCCTGATGCTATTCCATCTGTTGATGCCTGCCGTAGAATTCCATTCAGTCTATTAGAACAATTAAAAGAAGAATTAGCTATGTTAGAAAAGGATCAAATTATAGTCAAAGTCGAGGAACCAACAGAATGGGTAAGTTCTATCGTGATTGCATCAAAGAAAAATGGTAAACTACGCCTGTGTATAGATCCAAGGAAACTTAATAAAGCAATTATGCGTCCTCATTATCAATTTCCAACGATAGATGAAATTAAATGCAGCCTCTCTGGTGCACAGTATTTTACTACCCTTGATGCAAACAAAGGATTTTATATGCTCAAGTTAGATGAAGCTTCTTCAAAGCTATGTACATTTATCACACCTCAAGGTAGACATAGATTCCTAAGACTTCCCTTTGGTATAAATGCAGCCCCAGAACTGTTTCATTCCATTATGACAAAGAAATTCTCTGATATCTCAGGAATTAAAATCATGATGGATGATTTTTTAATTTATGGTAAAACAAAAGAAGAACATGATTTTAGGTTAAAACAAGTCTTAGAAAAAGCTAGGGAAATAGGCATAAAATTTAATAAAGAAAAGTCTAACATATGTAAAAGTGAAGTCAAATATTTAGGACACATCTTTTCTAAAGATGGTGTAAGAGTTGATGAAAACAAAGTCAAAGCCATTTGCAGTATGCCACCCCCTACAAATGTCACAGAATTACAACGTTTCTTAGGTATGGTCACATATTTAGGCTCATACATAGAGAATCTATCAGAAAAAACTTCAAATTTAAGAACACTTCTGTCTAAAGATAATGATTGGTCTTGGCAAGATAGACATAATGTAGAATTTAATACATTAAAGGAATGTATAACTAAAGCCCCTGTCTTGATATATTATGATCAAAATAAACCAATTACACTGTCTGTCGATTCGTCTAAAGATGCCATGGGTGCAGTGATTTGTCATGACAAACACCCCATCGCATATGCTTCAGCTTCATTAAGCTCATGTCAACAGTCATACTCTCAGATTGAGAAAGAGCTCTTAGCTATCTTATTTGGTTGTACAAAGTTTCACCAATATATCTATGGTCGCCACACCTTAGTTGAAACAGACCACAAACCAATAGTTTCACTGTATAAGAAACCAATTTATAACATTCCACCCCGTCTTCAAAGAATAATGCTGAGATTAACCATATGACCTGAATGTAACTTACAAACCAGGCAAATATCTTTTTGTAGCTGATACTCTGTCTAGAGCAGCGTTACCAGAACAGTCATTACAAGATCTAGATTCAGACCTAGATTTGCATGTCAATTTAGTTATTAAATCACCGTCAGTTAGTCCAAATAAACTTAAATTAATTCAAGAACAGACTTTCCAAGATAAGGAATTGTCACTTTTATGTAAATATTGCATATCAGGATGGCCTGAACATAAAAAATTACTTCCAGACATCCTTAGGACATATTTTCCTTTAAAAACAGATATACACATTATTAATGGTATTATCTTTAAAAATAATAGTATTATTATACCAGTAGCTATGAGGAATGACATATTGAAACAGATCCATGAAGGTCACCAGGGTATTCACAGTTGCCAAAGATTAGCTAGAAACCTAGTATACTGGCCCAATATGTACTCTGATATAGAAAGGTATGTTAATAATTGTCATATCTGTCTGACCAACAGACGCAGCAATTCCAAAGAGCCACTACAGCCACATGAAGTAAAACCAATCCCTTGGAATAAAGTCGGTGTTGATCTATTTGATCTCAATTCAGACAAGTACATCATAGTCGTTGATTATTATTCACAATACGTCGAGATTTGTAAGCTAGAAGGTGGATCCACTAGTAAAATTGTCATTAGTCATTTAAAGTCAATTTTTTCCAGACATGGAATTCCCAATACTCTAATTTCAGATAATGGTCCCCCATTTAACTCAAAAGAGTTTCATAATTTTGCTTTAGATTGGCAAATACAACATGTCACATCAAGTCCCTATCTTCCACGGTCTAATGGTCTTGTAGAAAGAACCATAGGCACGGTTAAGAACATATTAAAAAAATGTCTTAGTGATAGTTCAGACCCTCATTTAGCATTATTACAGTACAGGAATACACCTAAAGAAGGCATGTATTCACCTGCACAATTACTTATGTCCAGGGCACTTAGAACTAAACTTCCAGTCTTAGAACAGACTCTGAAACCTAAATTACCTAACTACAGGTCTGTAACAAATAAAATTCAAATAAAAGATAAAAAATCACAGATTTATTATAATCAACATACAAAACCATTGTCTTCGTTAAACATAGGTGATAAAATATACTTTAAGAAACAGCCAGATAGTATATGGACACCAGGTACTATATCAGACATAGGTCCACAGCCCAGATCTTATAGTATAGTTTCCCCAGAAGGTACTTTCCGTCGTAATCGCCAACATATCTTCAAACCAAAACTTTCAGCCACTTTCTCTGCTCCAAATAGTAGTCCACTACGATTCCCATCAGTTCCACTTGATACAAGTTCACCGCCGTCTTCCAGTACACAGCCGTCATCAACATCCAACCGTCAATCCCCTTGCTCAGCTAGTCCCGTCCAACAACCTGAAACAAAAACAAACACATTACATACACAGACACCAAATAGTCATCCAAACCGTTCAGCAGTAACATATTCTTCATTCGGCAGAGCTATAATAAAGCCCCGAAGATTCTGTTAGTCATAAGTCTAGATTAAGTTCTTAATGTACTTAAGTTTAGTTTAAAACTATAGTTATTGTGTTAATGTTCAAACAAAGAAAAATCATTGATGATTTCTAACCTCATTTAGTTTGTTATTAGCTGTCAATGTCAAGTTAATTTGTCAGACGTCACTGTCATAGAACTGTCAATTGAAAATGTCAGTCAAGTCAACTTGATAAACGTTCCGTTTCATTCATAATATAAGTTGAAATTTGTTAATTATATAAAAAAAAAAAAAAAAAAAGTGTATACTTACAATTTGCGTACATTTTCCGCTTCAAGCAATGTTTTCTTTTAATAAGGGAGATGTTACGTATCCGAACTTACAAAATAATATATTATGTATCTATGGTTCACTGTTCCTTCCGTTGTTGCCTTCCACCCGCTCGTCATGAATACACGTATAATTTAATACCAGAATCCAGTCGTCTTATTTCAAGTATAAACCCGTCCACGCACCATAACAAGTCCATGAAATTTATAACTTCGGCTGGTAAAACAGAAACTGTTCCCTTTGTAACCATTTGGGTGTGGACACTGAAACGATTACAGACTTTATTAAAAAAAAATAAAGATGATTTTAACGTATGTTCTCATACTGCGAGAACAACCCTCATGCACAAAAGTGTTTTTTGTATGGCACCTACCATATTTAATACATTACCTAAAAGTTGGAGAGAAATGCCTTTGGCACTTTTCAAAAATAAGCTGAGAAATTTTTTAGTTAGTAAAGTGTATTACAATGTTGTAGATTTTTTAAATGAAAAGGACTTTTTTATACCGGCTTCTAATTAATATACATAAGAATAACAATTGATTAATGTGAATTTTAAATTGATTAACTTTTGAATGATTATAATTGACTGCATAGTGAATATTCTGACATTATTTAATTTATTTTGACTATAATTTAGGTAATATCTTTAAACCAATAATTATTTATTTGTTTTGTATTTTGTAATGTAATTTAGAATGACTGCATGTAAAATGCAATTAAATGTAAACGAATATACCTAAAAATTTTGTACGCCATTATTGGCAAAACATGGACGCTCACAACATTTATTAATTCAATACCATGCATGTCTGATTAGTCATGTAAACGCATGTTTGACAAATAAAGATTGCTTTCTTTCTGCTTTCTTTCTTTCGTATCTTCGGCTGGTATAACAGAAATTGTTCCCGTTGTAACCATTTGGGTGTGGACACTGAAAGGATTACAGACTTTATTTAAAAATATAAAAGATGATTTTAACGTATCGCCAGTATGGTTGTGACAACTTAATCAAGACCCCTTGGAAAATCTCTTTGGTGCAGTGAGAAGCCAAGGGTGTCGCAACACTAACCCCACCTGTGATCAATTTGAGTCGGCTTTCGCTACACTCTTAATCAATAATTTAAGCAGTGTCCACACCCGCGGTAACTGCGAAGGAGACTTTTGTGATGCATTGCACTCTCTCATCATTAACGAAAGTGCGAAAGTAACGTCGACCTGCTCCTCATTTGATTTTGGAAAGCTATTTGATTTTAATTTTACCTCAATAGAGGTAAAAGAAAGGGATCCCCGAAATTTTGCTCCACTTCAGTATATGAGCGGATATTTCCTGAAAAAAACAAAATCGAAAATTTTTCAATCTTGCGTTGATTGCTCAGATGATTTATCATCAGAAAATGAAAATTGAATATATAAAATATAGGGAATATGCAGGTTAACGATGGCTTTGCACTCCCAGCAAAGAATAAGTACAAATATGCAAGACCTAATAAATGAAATAATGAAAGAAAACATTGAAAAATATAATTTAAAAGAAATAATTAAAACTTTTATAATTATATTTGTTGATTTTCACTTTATAAAATGTAAAATACATAAGAGCAAATTAACTGATTATTTGATTAGTATTGTTATTCGTTGCATGGTTTTTAATTATTGCAAAAATATTAGCTGGGAGAAGACAAGTTGATGACGATTAGGACAATCTTCAAATAAAAGCCAATAAATTAAATAAGTGCCATAAAAGACACAAATAAACTTTTTTTATTAATCCATGTTTCATTTATATAATAATATCCTACTTAATTAAACTAAAGTCTAAGGCCACGTCCGCACAGGCAGGTGGCTTGCATAGCGCCTAGAGCCTGGCGAGTCACCTAGAGAGTCGCTTAATAAAACGAACGTTCTAGAACGTACGCGACCGGCCGCACTGCGCGCTTGGCGCCTAGCTAGTCGCTAAGCGTGCACCCAAGTAAACAAACGTGTTGGTTTTTTGTAGCGAGGCGCGTGGTATTTTATAAGAAAAAATGGATGAAATATTAATTGCATCAGTTTTTAAAAGAGAACCTCTGTGGAATCCGGGTCATGAACTGCATAAAAATGCAGTTGTTTTAAAGAAACTATGGGAAGAGGTAGCAGTCGAGGTAGAAAAAGATGGTAAGTACTAAAAAGTGATTTATTTATTTATGACTTGATAATTTATTTTTACAATAAGAAATTAATCGTGTGAATGTCTATTATGGCGTTGGATTACGTTTTCAGGCAACGAGTTGTTCTGCCAAGTAACCGATGCAATTCCGTTGAAATAATTCAACAAAATGTCTCTAGTTCGTAATGCGGAGTTTGAAAATCTATATTGAGTCCTGGTGGATATTGGCGCACTAGTAATAGTAGAAACCATGTCCTCTTGAAGCATAGATCGATCTTCCGTCATAACAAAGTTATGTAGAATGCATACAGCTTTCGTAATTGAAATAGCAGTATTAACCTTGGTTTCAATAGCTTTCTGCAATATCCTCCATTTTGCTGCCATTATACCAAAACAGCACTCTACACTTCGGCGAGCTCTTGAAAGTCGGTAGTTGTAAATAGTTTTAGTGTTATCGATATTTCTTAATGAAAAAGGCCTCATTAAATAATTCAATAATGGATAGCCACCATCTCCAACTAACACAAATGGGATTTTAATATTTGTATTAGGAATTTCTTTCTCCGGCGGGATATTGAGGCCATTAGTTTCTAACATGTGAAACAAAGATGAATTTCTAAAATTTCCAGCATCACACTGACGGCCCTCTGCTCCGATAATTTACTCTCTCTCCTCTACTAAAATAATTTTGCAGTCCGCATCAACTACAGCTTGTAGTAAAATTGAAAAATATTGCTTGTAATTATAATACGTGGATCCACTATTACATGGACACTGTACCCTAATATGCTTCCCATCGATTGCACCAATGCAATTCGGAAAATTCCATTTGTTATAGTACTTATCTGCAATTTCGTACCATTTCTCCATAGTTGGAATTGGCATGTATTCGTCTTTCAGTGTAATCCATAAAATGTTGCATGTCTCGCTTATAATCTCAGAAACTGTAGTGCGACCTAAACGGAAATGGAAAGCAAGAGACCTATAGGATTCTCCAGTAGCCAAATATCTGAAACAAAAAGTAAGTACTTAATGCTTAATAATATAATAACTGCTGGTTTTTGTTTCAGTCAAAACAGTAAAAGGAAGATGGAAAAATCTGAGAGCATATTTTTTTAAAGAATGTGGAAAAATTGATAAGCCAAAGAGTGGAGATAGCGCTGATAAAATATGTAAAAGTACGTGGCAATATTACGACCAATTATTATTTTTAAAGAGCAAGAAGAACGAGAGCTCCGGGAGAGATTCAAACCTGAGTGTAGATAATTATGATAACTATTCTACAACAACTGACGCAACAATAGAAGAGCTACAGACTACAGATTCTGTGCAGGCTAATTCTACTTCAGAAACAGTTACAAATGATACTCTAGAATCTCAAAGATATAGTCAAACATCACAAAAAAAAAAAATTCGTATGAGCAGAACCGAAAAAATGATCAACTTTTAGCAATAGAAAAGAAGAAACTTGAAATTCTCCAGAGGGAAAGTATTAAAGAAAAAAGCGATGATTTACTGTTTTTTGAAAGTCTTTTGCCTTATATGGAAAATATCCCATTAAGGCGTAAATTAAGGTTAAGATCAAAGATTCAAGATTTAATATTGGCTGAAATGGAAGCTGTAGAAAATAATATTCAACAATCGGTGCCAGTGATGCATATTCCTGTACCGAAAATAAATAATCAACCAATAGAAGAATATGAATTGTATGTCCAGAATTCATCTGAACAAAATGATTCAGCTTTGATTAGTTACATAAACACTTACAAATAAATAATTAAATGAAGCTAAGATGACACTCTGACCAAGAAGAGTCTTTTTTCATAAATTACTACGTTTTTTAAGTTTTTTGAATAAATAAAAATAATACATATAATATAGCGTTTCACTTACCTCAATGTAACTACTAGTCGTTCTTCGGCTGCTATGCTTTTTCTAAGATGAGTATCCAAATGAGTTAATTTTCCTTTAACTTTACTAAGAAGTAGATCAAATGTGTCTATGGTCATACGTAAATATTCGTAAAATTTGTCGTCAAAATTACGCAATTGTTTATACAGTACATTAAACTCCCCATACCTTGATCGTGATTTATTTATATCATGAACCCAACATGTTGGGTAAGGCTGTGAAATGATATATTTTAACGATGTATTTTCTGTAAGTAGCAGTTTTAGAGCTATTTTTGAAAGCGACATCTCGTCAACTTGCTGACCAGCAAATGTCTAAGGCACCTAGCGACCCACCACGCAAACCACCTCTAGTGCGGTCACCGTGAATCCTAGCAAGTAGCCAGAATGCAAGCCACCAGGCTCTAGGCGCTATGTAAGCCACCTGCCTGTGCGGACGTGGCCTAACCATTCATAGGAATAAATATTACCTACGTATACGTACGTACATACAGCTATAGTTATAGATATAATGAGTAAAGATTATTACTTCTGACAACAGATTAGCGTTGTAAGTGGTTACCCATTCTAAGGTCGAAGATTGCTCTCTATTTCAGTATATTAAAATGTACTCTGTGTTTATACCTCAAAGGTAGTGCCGAAAAGCCAGATGAATGTTACGTAGGTATAGGCTTTACACCCAAATAAAATGGTACGATAACGACATTGTAAATAAATTTTGATGACAAAAGTAGAGGAGGCAGATTGTTGCAAATATGCTCTTCCGAGTTTCAATGTAGCATTTTGTATCGAAGAAGAGAGTCAAATGGCGAAACAAGATGTTCTAACAATAGTTTATGTTGTGATGATATCAATGTTGATGAATCACTTATGAAGATACTTATTGGAGTTGAAGGTGAATGGTCACCATCAGCTTAAGAAGGCATGTTACGTGCTAAGAATAATGCAGAAAAATCTGTTAAGGTCAGGTGGGGTAAGAGGGACACCGGGGCTAGAGGGACTAGGGACCATAACTAGTAAACTGAAGCGTTTATGACAATGAAATTTCCGTCGATAAAACAGTGAAGGCGAAATAGTTTGAACGGTTTTCAATAGATGTCGCTACGTGACTCAGAAGCCACAAAAAATGAAGACACGTTTGACAGTTGTGAATTCGACGAGCACAAAGTTAGCACGTTTTTTTGCGAACCAATATATTGGTGAAAAAAGAGTGCTGGAAATATTTTAAATGTAATGATAAACGAAGAAAACTGTATTTCTTTTTATTAATAATTTTAGTTTAAAAACAACTAATAATAGGAGTTTCTTTCGTTTGAAAATCATAACCTCCAAAAACAATAGCTGGGGTAAGAGCACAAAGTACGTAAGCGGCGGCGCGCCACAGACAGAGGGGCCACTATGAACAGTGTCATTTTGCACACGCACTTTGACATTACGGTTTTAAAGGTAATATCGGGCAATATTGGACCGAGCTCAGTCGCGGCTGTCATGAGTGCTTTGTGCGGGCGTTTGTCACGTCATTCATACATTAAGTACTGTAACGAGGTTGGTTGCATTGGATGGGTTACCTTTATTATTGGTTACAGACCGAATTTACTTTTTTGTTTTTAATTCTTTCTTTCAATCATTTTTATGTTTAAAGGTCATTAAATCATTCAAGATGACAAATTAAAAATTCATTATCTAGGATTATAATAAATTATTTTAAGCTCATCGACGAAATTGGGAACTTGTCATAATAATAAGGTTCAAGTCATACAGCTTACGTATGCATACAATATGTTTCCTCCGACTGCACAGCATAATTTTCTTCTTGTTTAAGATCATCTTTGGTTTTATTATTTTATTAGGTACCTGTTTTTTCACATATATATTTTTGTCGAGCTTGGTGATTTTCACAATTTAATGTTTTAAGTGGGATCATTATTACACTATTACTAAGTCTTGTGACTCTCCAATCTTCGTCGTATGTGGCGTAATATCAAATGTTTCGTTATATTAAATGGATATTTGATGCCCTGTCTACCCTCTTAAATTATACGATAAAACGGCAATTTACGAGAAAGTTAAGAGCGGACTCTAGTCAACAGGAATTTGAAAAATAGGTATTTGAAGAAACTATTGCCGTCGCGTCACCTCCAACCTCACCCCGTAAAGTGCGAAAGGGACAACTGCAGCTCAGGCTGGTTTTACCTACAAAAACTTTGACAAAAGACGTTTCGTATTCTGCTGTTTTCTTCATGAAAACTGGTCTGATCTAAAAAAATATTATATCAAAATTTAGAAGAAAAGTATATCTATGCTCCTATCATTTTCTTTTTTGTTAAAAACTTATAAATTTTGTCTGAAAGTCTTCTGAACATGGCGGTATAAAACGGGCATTTTTTCGGATTTTTGGATTGTCATATTTCTTTTTGTGATTATGTTTTGGAAAAACGAAATGATACAGGCACGTATTAATTAGACCTAGATTTTATGGAAAAAAATCATTGCTCTAGAGGCATTATCCACGAAGAAAACAGCAGAAGGTGTTTGTATGGAGAAAGTCTCACTAGAGTCCCCTCTTAAGTTACACGCAGATGAAGTCGCAGGAAGTTTCTAGTTTAGTTATAATTTAAAATTGTAGTAGGTACAGAACAATCCGTCAATCTACCTATACTTATAAATTATTCAAAATGTTGGTCACCACTGACATGGGGGCAGAGAAACATATGTTCCTCTTTCACCGTGAATAGTGAGCCTCTTACCACAAAATAGTAAGTATACAGAAGGGCCACTGCCGTCGTTTAGAAAATTGACAGCTTAACTTGACAGATTCAATAGGGTTGCTACTATATTGATTCCGAATTTAAAAAAAGAGTAGGTTGTAAGTTACAAACCTAAATACATAGATTCGTCTAAACATACATCATATCATGCTTACATGTATATTACTTACAATATTATTACTTTGGAATGTAAATGATGCCAAAGCCAAGAAATATCATTATTTAATTTCAGAAATGATTGCTCTAGATAACGAGCCGTTCAGTATCTGTTCGCGACGACACGTCACCATTTAGATAGATAGTCGTATGTAAAATGTAAATAGTATTGACAGACACACGTCTGCTCACCCCAGAGCGCCATCGCATACTAAGCGATATCGGTAGGTGAAAAAACCTTTTATAGTAAAGCTCGTAACTAATTTTCGTTCATGTTTTTGAGACCCTAAAATTATATTTTTCATCCCACCATCTCGGAAAGAGTATTTTTAATCTTCAATATCTGAGTGGAAAAGCCGTTTTTATTCACTAGAGGATAAAGTAAATTGAATTTAGAACATCGTGTGCACTAAGTTTGTGAATTAAAAAAAACATTAAACCTATTTACTACTACCTCTATGGTGCCGAATATATCATACAACTTTTTTTTTATTTGTTAAAAACTCAGACTCGGAACCTTCTTGGTGTTCTTTTTTCAATTTGCTTTTTACGCGGTTCTAACCATCTCCCTCTCTCTCCAACATTCACGCCAAGGGAATCCGATGAATCGGTACAACTATTAAGTATGACAGATAGTTTACCGAAAAGCAGTACACAAGTGACTAACACCAATATTACAGTACCAAACAAAAATATTACACTAAATTTAAATAACTGTAGCAACGTTACTTTAAAATTTTCTTAATTATACCTTAGTATTATTTTGTTATAATTTAAAGATTATTCTGTAATACTTACCTGTCATAATGTAGTAATTAATACCTAAACTGAAATAAAAGTGTACCTATCTTGTGATTGTAAACGTTTTTTTTTTTGCATTTAGTCATTTCCTCGCTGAGGTGGAATGAAAAGTTACGCGTTGCACTCGAGTGCAAAGATTTTTCACCTCGTGCTCTCTTGATTCCCTCGCTAACGCTCAGGATTCTAATTTTGAATCACTCGCTGCGCTCGTGATTCAATTTTAGAATCCTTCGCTTGCTCGGTCATCAAAATTGAACACGCGGTTAAAAAGCAACTTTGCACTCTTGTATAACAAATAACTATTATGTGTCTATCAGTATGTAATAGGGTTATATAGTCTAATAACAATAAATTAGAAGCATTAATATACATACTGATTGTGTTATTACGGAAAGAAATAAGTATTCACGCTCCGTAAACACAACCGCCATCGACGACCGATTAGTTCACAATGACCCGTAAGATGGCGGCGCTTGATATTTATACTAAAACCACTTAGTGTAGAATTTTGATAACTTTAAACTCATGTTTTAGGGGCTTTTACATAGTTCATAGTGCGCATATGGCGCTTATGTATTAGAATTATGCATAAGGTATCTTAGACATATGATATATGTATAGTTTTAAGGAAATAAAAATATTTTGTTTACTTATTTTAGACCCCCCGATTTTGGCAGGGTACGAAGTAGTGCTATATTCACCTACCAATCAGATTATTTCCTTACATATAATTGTTTTGTTAGGAAACACCATCTAGGTGTTCTAGATAGGATAGCTGGATACCATGACTGAGAAATTATACATAATAGCAGTACATGGCCAGTCTTAATGCATTTTCACTCTGAAAAGGCAAATATGCATACATTTTGCTCAAGTAAGTGTTTGGAAAATTCGATACAAGCCATTAAGCGCTTCTAGGTGACCTAGAATTGTGTCTGGGCCCTATAAATAGATAGCACCTATGTAATTCTAGTACATAGACATCACTTACTTGAGATGATGTGTCTGTGTATGCCGGCATGGACGTTTCTATGCGTCTGCCGATGGGTCGCTGCGTCCAGGGACATTTGGTGCCTGGTCAGCTATAGATATGCTGTCTGAAGCATTACCTCCGTGGACCCTCAGGCAGGCGCTTAGACTCAGTCACAATGCAGAGCTAATATATAGCTATATACACACATACACAGACGTTAAAGCTATGGAACAACGCAATATTTCGTATTCGGCCGCTTCACGGCACCTTAAGCAGGAGAAAGGCTGGTGGTACACCCATCAGGGTACCGCCATTCGGCAGCCCAGTTCTCCAGCTACTCAACCACACTAGACTAGAGCTAGACTCCAGAAGGAGCCTAGCTCTGGTGGTTGAGGAGCTAATCGACCTAACATAGGGCGAGGTTCCATGGTTTTTTCATGTAAACAAACATGTAATAAGAGATGCTGCTTCGAGGGTCGGATATATACCCACCAAACTTCTACCGTGGGATAGCCCATCGCGAAGGCTATCCGATGGTGAATGTTTGGTAAGGATGCGCCCAGCAGCTTGACCACAAATTGAGCTTATGAGCCAAGATCGGGAGGATAAGCTAAACGCCTGAAGGTTATCAATATAACCGTGACACTTTATGTGTGTCGACGGCCCAGTAGGAGGGCTCCAAGTCCCTCGCTGGTACCCTAGAGCTAAAGGGTCTAGTTTTAGGAGAAACTCAATTGTAAAGCTTTAAACTGGCGGGAATTCCCTTTCTTTGATGTTCTCCGTACGAGAACTCCCTGATGGTAGGGGCTAGGTACCTGGATCAAGGACCGGAGGGAAGGTCTCCTCGGGACCTGGATCAAGGACCGGAGGGAAGGTCTCCTCGAGACCTATCCAAAGGTGCAAGTTTGACCAGAATCGGTCCAGTGGAAGGGTAGATCCTGTCAGTTTCAGGCTACGAGTCTTAGGTTATATTTTTTGAAAATAAAAGTTTTTGCGCACGGAATATCGTGGTCCTCGTTGCGGTCGAGTTTGTGTGATCAATATTGCGCAGGCACATGATCGAATCGTAGCCATTATTTCACCTAAAGTCGTTTCCACGCATCATTGTGTAGCGAGGGCCATGAAGAGACGTCGCTTCTGGCCATGAACAAATAGTTTTTTATTTAATCCGGACATCACTTTTCACCTCAACATACTTGGCAGCCTTCCAGTAACTCCAGGGGTGTGCGTCAGGATTGCTCCGCCAAGTTATCAAATCAGAAAATGGTTTCAGCCAAAAATTTGTCGATATTTGTCAAAATCGAAAGAAACAAACCCCGTATTTGTCAAAGCAGAAATAAAGAAGTTATAAGCGTTTTAAGTTGGCCGCGCAATCCTGACGTCAAGGACTGCGCGGCCACGGAGATCTCAGCAACTACTTGGGATAGAGAAATAATTCCTTTTGTCAACTCAAGTCTGTATTTGTCAAGATTTGTCGAAAAATGAATCAAAGCTCTATATCAATATTATAATTAAATATTCGCCTTGAAAGTCATGGCCGCGCAGTCCTTGATTTGCTATTTTGTTTTTAGTATTTTTTTTATTAAAATTGAAGACTTCATATAGTATAGGAGTTAAAAGGAGAAAGGTCTTAATTTGTCGAAACTGACAAAAGCTTTAAAATACGACTAAAGTGTAATTAAACAGACGAAATCAATTTAAAACACAAAACTCGTGGCCGCGCAGTCCTGACGTTACTTTAAACCATGATATCTCAATAACTATAGTAGCTAGGATTTTGCTGTAGACGTCCATATAATCCTCATATTAACCCCATTAAAATGACATATCCTTTTACCCTCAACACTGTTTGGGACGCGAGTAATCTCAAGAATTATGTTACCCCATACAATGTTCTAGTAGAGTGACCATAATTTCAAGACCATAAGTTCAAGACAATACAGTCTAAGCGCATTTCTGTTCTGGTTTCTATTGTTAACTGATAAAAAACTTTTTTAATATTTAGATATTCTTATACATTATAAACAAAATGTACAGAATTATATTAATAGAATCTTGCAAGTTACTGCTCGTGGAAATGTTAATTATATCTAAAATAACGTTATAAATAGATATACACTATTTTAACAATTACTTACAGTAGAAGCACTAAAAAAAAATATCATTTAAGACGTGCTCAAGAATAAATGCAGCGTTACATTCACAATTATAATGATATATTTTAAAATATATCGAAGCAATTCTTATTCTTAATCTGTTTGATTCTTCACTGTTAATATAACGCTGTTATATCGTTATTTCTGTGATTATTGTCAAATAAATTGAGTATACATAAATACTCTTTATTCCCAGGGTCAGTAAAAAAAAACACTGAATCAAATGCACGAGTAAATTTAATATTTTTTACAGATAAATCAGTAAAATTACTATTTTAACATTATTCTAAGTTGGTCTCTTCGGCCGCACTACAGGAGCATCGACGCGAGTTTGCCTATTGCGCTCTCTTTCTAATATTGCTTTTCATTCGCACAACTGCTGGTCAGCGGACCACCGCGCTCGCGTCGAATCGTCACGATACCAGTATTATATCTCAACGGACTGTTACTGCTGTACGTTGTGGATCCGACAGTGATATTCCGATAAAAAGGACATAAGTGTGTATTCAGTGAGAGACTTAGTGTATATTTAAACGTGATATAAATAATTACGTGATATTAATCAATATGGTGAGTTATTTATTTTTGAATTAAATTTGTTAACGATATTTATTTTGTGTTATCTACCACCATACCATGTTAAAACTTTTACCAGTTTTGCTGTAGTCAGTACTTTTACATAGGTACCTAGTTAAAAAGTAGATCGGAATAAAGTCCTAACAAATTAGGCCTTAATGAACAAGGATGGAATTTATTGTGTTTTATATAATTAATAATAATAAATAAAGCCTGGGTAAGGTAAACCTTTCCCAGGCTCTCTATTTAAAAACTAAATAGAGCGTTTAAGGTTTTGCCTAAACCAGACGCAACTTTTAACTCCTGGTAATCTCAAATTATTAAAAAGCAGTTATAAATAAATAGATATTTAAAAATATACTTTTTAATTTAATTTTCAGATAAAAGCGGGTCGCAAAGGAAAAGTCAATAGTGAAAAATTAAAAAAATATATTTCTTAAGTACGGAGATGTATGCAGAAATCGCAGTATTAAATATAATGATCCAGTATTTAAAACAATATCTAATGAGTTAGATAATACGATAGCTCCTTATGCAATCTACAAAGCATTGAAAAGGGACTACGACGAGTATTTTCAAAATGATGAAGATGATAACCTTTATTCACCCCGAGTTCAGAGTAGTTCATCTTCTTCACCGTCGCGTCATAGTGTGGCTTCATTATCGCTGACATATCAAGACAAGGTGAAAACATTTAGTTTTACAATGGACGAGCATGAATGGAAAAAAATTCAACCCGTGATGGTACATTATGCTAGAAGAGATATAAGGACCTCATCGACACACCAAAAATACAGGAGTCTGCCAAAGTTTAAGTGGGCGACTTTTTTGAGAGAAAAGCTCTGGGAGTTATCTAAGCTACCATGTACTTGGAACTTTAAAAATAAGAAAGTTGACGGTGAAAATAACATTTCGTTATTTGGAAAGTGCTCACAATGTCAAAGAGAAACAATAATAAAAACCGAAGCAATTTCTGAAAAAACTGTAAGATTTACATGCGATATACTTACTTGTAAGGAAGAGAATGTACCACACAATCCTAAAAAAAAATCAAAATTAACTCCATACAAAAGAGGTAAATTAGCAAAAATTCTACAGTATAAGCCTGCCGTAGTCGTACAAAAAGAACTTGCGGCCAAATTAATTAAAGACCCAAATCAAGTTTGCCCACCAGTGCTGCCAAGTTTAGCAGCTCTCCGCCAGATCAAGTATGAGAAACGACAAAGCAAGAGACTTCATGCTCACCCAATTTTAAGTATACTCATGATGACTCAAGAGGTACAGAACTTTATCCGTGAAGTGACATTGATACCGTGTTTTCATTTATATTATTGGTCTGATCAGCAAATAGAGTACTATACTAACTATTGTAATAGTTTTTCTAAAGTGACCATTACTGTAGATGCAACTGGATCTTTTTTTTTCAGGCTATAAAGCTTCCCGATGGAACTACACTAACAAAACGACTATTTGTATATATTGGCATGATTGCTTCGGATTCAATTAAATCTACTCCAATTTTTCAAATGGTTACCGATTCTCACAATAAAGATTCAATTGCAGCGTGGTTAAAAAAATGGTTAATTCAAGTAAGGAGCCCGCCACATGAAATTATTACCGATGACTCATCAGCATTAATTGCAGCTAATGTTTCAGCATTTACTACGTTTAGCAGTATAAAAGATTATGTTAAACGATCTGTTTTAGTCTTAAGTGGCCGCAATTATGCATTACCTGAAGTATTTATTAGGCTAGATACAAGTCATTTTATCAAAACAATTTATAATTTACGTTGCTTTGAAAATAGGGATATAAATGTTAAAATGTTATACGTTCGTTGCATTTTGTATATGAAAGAATGTGAATCGTTTCAGCAAATTAAAACTCTCATTACTGATGTTGTAAGACTATGTCTAACCGAATACGATAACCCAGAAAACCCTGTTTCTGTTTATATTCAGAAAATAAGTTGCACCTTAGGTAATACTACATATACGGAACCTAATGAAGACACCGATGAGAAGGAAAATATTCACGAAAACATAATCCTCGACGATGATGACGGTTTGCTCTCATGGTTTGATGAAATTGTTGAGAGGGAAAAAAGCCTAGATAAAACAAAAAGTTCGTCAGAATCACAAAACTCTTTCTACATGCCTCATTTAATAACAACGCTCAAACGGTTACTCCTAAAGTTACCCCTCTGGAGTAATATTATGTGCCCATTATATAAATCACAAAACAAAGTACCAACATCTTCAGCTATAGAGAGCTATTTTAAAACTATGAAAAATTTGTTATTCACAACAAGGTCGAAGAAATATAACATTGATGAATATTTAAATATGCATTATGATTATTTATTAGGTGAAATAAAAATTGCTTTAAATTGTTTAAATAATTTCGCCGACATTGTAGACAAAAAGGAGAAAAACATTAAAAGAAAACGAGGTAAGACTAGGAAGCGAAAAATGTTACCATTTGAAAACAAATGCTGCAAAAAAGAAAAACCTAGTGTAACCAAAACGTTTTTAAATGATTCGGTATTCTCAGTAATTCCTACGTATGTTGAAAACTGGAGAGGCGAAGGTGTTCCTAAAGATGATTCTGCAAATAAACCTGTAAATATAATGTTTTTAAAAAATAGTAATTTTACTGTACAAGATATATCTGAAAAAAATATTAAATTAACAAACACTTGTGCATTTGATTCCGTATTTTTTTTATTGGCCCACGGATTTAAAGAGTATTCATGCATACGCGATTTATTTGACAATAATTGCAGAAATAGGGATATAACAGCGTTTTTACAAATCCTCTGTAACTCTGATAATAACAGTGAAGAAGCAAACAAATTAAGAATAAGAATTGCTTCGATACATTTCAAAAACAATCATTATGATTGTGAATGTAACGCTGCATTTATTTATGAGCACGTCTTAAATGATATTATTTTTAGTGCTTCTTCTGTAAGTAACTGTTCAAATAGTGCATGCATAAATTCTACCCCATCAAGAAGAAAACATGTGTTTATACCGTTAAATTTAGATATAATTAATATTTTCACCATCAGTAACTTGGAAGATTCTATTATTATTCATGATTGGGAAAACAAGCAATGCAGAAAATGCAATGAAGTAGTTCTATTTCATTATACCTTGTCAAAAATTGTTACATTCGATTTAAATGGCACGCAAATGGTGTTTTTACATGAGGTACCTAAAAGTATAATAATTAAACAAAACATTTATAAATTATTAGGTGCCGTAGAATATGTTCCTCCAATACTTGGAACAATAGGGCATTATAAGGCCTTTGCCACACTAGACGGAAATTCCGTCGCCGAACTTCCGCGGCGGAACGCCAATACATTGTTATTGCATATAAAATACAAATAGCGGGCACACTACGCGGAAGATCGGTCGTTCCGTCGCGGACGATCGGTCGCTCGGAGCGGACCGCTCACTCGCCGCGTCTGCTCGGTCGTCCGCGCACCGATCTTCCGTCAGCGTAAGATCGGCAACGTCGCATTACAGGTATTTGTATGCATCGCGCCACATTCAGCGGATAACTCGCAGTGACGACGCACGCACAGGATGTTTGACACTGAACGATTTATTATCGAAGTGCAAAATAGAGTTTGCCTTTGGGACTCTAGAGAAAAGCCGGATAGAACTGCAAAGAAACGAGCATGGGAAGAGATTGCGAAAATATTGTACGACAATTGGGATAGTGAAATAGAAACAAAACAGCGAGAACTTGGTGAGTTTATCACTTTATTATTTTTATATACCTAGGTATATCTAATTATAAGTACTCGTATGCATGTAGGTACTAATTGAAACTATCATTCATATAAACCTACTTATCAATGATTATATCAGTCACCTTACCTAAATGAAGTTGTGTTGCCACTCTAGTTTACCTTCTTCCATAAAATATTTTTTAAATAAATCTCTCGTATGTATAGCATTAGAGGGTCTAGATGTATTACAGTTTGGTAATGTAGGTAGATCAGAAGTTAACAATTCGTCGTTGTAGTTCAAACCGTCTCGTCTCCGTACAAAGTTATGAAGAACACATGTTGTTTTTACTATCTCTGTAGCAAAATCCGGGTTAACAAGTATGGCCGTATGAAGAACTCTCCACTTGTTGCTCAATATGCCGAAAGTACATTCCACATAACGCCTTGCACGAGATAGGCGGTAGTTAAATGTACGTTTTTCTATGTCTAATGTTTTATTGGGGTAGGGTCGCATAACATGTTTATGTAAAGCGAAAGCCTCGTCAGCTACCAGTACAAATGGTAGTGCTGGGCCGGTAGTACCGGGGAGTATTTTATCCTCGGGTAGGTCTAACATGTCATGGTAAAGTTTCTGTCCGAAATTTGAACTTCTAAATACATTACTATCAGCTTCTTTTCCAAAAGATCCAACATCGATAGAAATGAAGCAATAATTAGAATCTGCGGCTGCCATAAGAACTATTGAAAAAAACTTTTTATAGTTAAAATAGTTAGATCCGCTGTTGTCAGGATTAATTATTCTTATATGTTTACCATCCACAGCTCCTAAACAGTTTGGAAAATTTGCGTATTTATAGAATTCTTCTGCCACTTTTAAAAAGGATTCCTTATTTGGCTCGGGCATTTCAAGTGATTGCAGTACTTTCCAAATTACTTCACAAGTTTCTTTTATTATTTCTGCAACAGTCGATCGTCCCACCAAAAAATCGTGAGATAAACTTTTAAAATTCATTCCGGTAGACAAATACCTGAAACAAAAAAAACGTTCAGCATCATCACGTTTTCCCGCCAGTGGCTCCCCCAATCTAAAATAATTAATAAAACATTTATAAACGAACTTATGAAAAATTTGCTTCGGTCAATCCCTCAAGACTACATTTAACAATGTTTCGCATCGATTCACATAATTTACTAGTGATGCCAACTCTCACCTTCGGCGTATAAACAGAAAAGTGGCACCTTTGCCTTCAAAATTCGAAGTTCGCATCGCTAATACACTAAGTGAAAACATAGTTAAATGTAGTTTTGAGAGGGTCCACGAAGCGGATTTTCCATATGTGGTATAGATAAATTATAGTAATTGTAGTTATAATTAATTATTTTCTATTGGGGGCGCCACTATTGGAGCTATATCACCCTAAGCTAAGTTATTTCGACATTTTGTTGATACTTATATTATTTAATTTTACAGTGGATGAACTTCAAAAGAAATGGAAGCACTTAAGAGATTATTACGTAAAAGAAAAAAAACAAGATAATACAAGAAGTGGAAGTGCAGCACCTAAGAAACGTAAAAACTCGTACATTGAATTGCTGCGATTCTTGGATGTGGTGAAAGAGTCTCGGGTCTCATCGGGGAATATAAGCGCTCCGGCAGGTGATAATGACCAAAATGAAAATTCTTGTGATGAAATATCAACTAATACAAACACTCAACCAAGAAATGCAAACGCACAAGAAACTGTAACTGAGAATTTTATTCCACCTCAAACTGAAGAAGTTTCAGGGACCTCCCAAATGAAAAAAAAACCTAAAATGACAGTCTTTCAACAGAGTTTAATTACAGCAATGAATAAAAAGCAACAATCACCTAAAGCAGCCGAAGAAGATGCCGACACGAAATTTTTACTTTCTTTACTTCCTCAAATTAAGAGCCTAAATGAAAGACAAAACTGTGAGTTCAGAATCGAAGTGATGAATTTGATTTATAAAATCAAATATCGTAACTCATATAACATGTCACATAATCAAACGTATTCTTACAACCATCCTGGCTATAGTACATACGAACAATCACCTACAACATATAGTATACCTACAGGAGATGTGTCTCCGCCGGTGTACCAAGGATATACTACGAATACAAGCAGTGCAAGCTCCTATTCGACCATACAGTCACCCGATTGTATTGAAACTCAAGTACGTCCAATTCAATCAGCTGAAACTGAAACAGCACACTCAATTGAGGAAATAGACGAAATATTTCAGAATAGGTCCACTTAATTGAGATAATAGAGGAAATGTTGCAGCAATTTAATTCAATAAAAAATTAAAAGTTGAAATTTTATTCAATAAAAAATTTGTTTCATTTAATATACTTACTTAATATTTATCTTACCTTAATGTAACGGTCAGCCTTTCTTCGGGAGGTATAGCTGTTCTAAGTTTTGTATTTTGCTTGGTAATGTAGTCCTTAGTTAAATTCAGCAATACATCAAATGATTTTATGGACATACGATAATATTCGAATGCTTTGTCTGGATTAAGTCTTAGTTGCATATACAGGGTATGAAATTGCCCAATTTCTAGTCGAAGAGTATTTAAGGGATGAACCCAATATTTACGCTTTCTTCTTCTAATGCCTCATAAATAGCTATCACTTCTATCGGATCCATCACGAATTCACGACCACACCGTATAAGCGCAGGCAGCCGACTGATGATCTGCCACTGAATATTCAGTGTGGCTGGTACCGTATAGAACGGATTGACCGCCGCGGAAGTTCGGCGACGGAATTTCCGTCTAGTGTGGCAAAGGCCTTAGTGTCATATTATAAGAAATAGCGGAATGCTTTGTTACGACGATAACAAGAGTAAATTAGAAGAGAGTACAAACGATTCTGTATATATCAATTTTTTAACTTATGTTTTAGTAGAGGTGTAAGAGCCGATGAAAAACATTTAAAGTTGAAGAATAATGATTTTGTTGATTTTTGAAATCTTTATATTTGTGCAATGAATAAAAATATTCAAATATTAAACAAGTTTTTTATTTCGTCTTATTTAGTATTTTATTTAAGTTTTTGACTAACAGAACAGAATGCCCTTGAACTGTGCTGTCATAGCCAGTTTGACAAAGATTAAAAACAAATCGAAATTATGGTCACTCTACTAGAACATTGTATGGGGTAACATAATTCTTGAGATTACTCGCGTCCCAAACAGTGTTGAGGGTAAAAGGATATGTCATTTTAATGGGGTTAATATGAGGATTATATGGACGTCTACAGCAAAATCCTAGCTACTATAGTTATTGAGATATCATGGTTTAAAGTAACGTCAGGACTGCGCGGCCACGAGTTTTGTGTTTTAAATTGATTTCGTCTGTTTAAAGGAGCGTCTGTTCAAAAGGTCGTATTTCACTTTTCAACTTTTATTTTTTTTATATTTTTTTTGAACTCATAGCAGAAAACTCCATCGAATGAGCGTAAAAACTTGTTCAAAAGGAGCGTATTTCCCATATAATAAAATCCAAAAAACTTGGATTCCAATCAAAACGGATGTATTTCTGCATTAAAATGTTCCCTTGGATTGTTTTAAACAAAACAGGCATATTTCTTCTACAAATAGCATCTTTTATTTATTTTTCTGTTCAAAAGGTCATATTTTTTTCCATACATAACAACTTTAATAAAAATCGTTTCGTTCGAGTAAATAACGGTATCGAGTCAAAAGATGACGGCTGTACGTTGAATATCATTATCAATAGCAACCCTATAAAAAAAAAAAAAAAAAAAATATGACTGCATATCTCTCTAACGACGTCGACAGATGACACTGACAGATGTTATTCTTGACGTTCTGTCTTTCGATGCGAGTAGATGAAATTTGTGAAATTTTGAACTTTGGAAGTTATTATAAAGTAAAAATCATATTGAAAATGGATGAGCAAGGTTTAGTCGAGACCTTGAATGCTGGTTCAAGGAAAAAAAAGCGTAAAGATCGTTCGGAATATCGTAAAACGTAAGTGACATTTTAATGTAGGTACTTAGTTCAATATCCTATTCTCTTAGTTAGATTTTATCTAATTAATTTACTTTTTCTATGTATCTTTTCAGGACTTACACAGATAAAGATCCCTTGTGCATAAATTATAGATGTCCATGTGATCACAAGTCGCTAAAAACTTTCAAATGTAAAAAATTTACATTACAAGATATCCTAGAAAACAGAAAGTTGTTTTTTAAACGGCGTGGGAAGGTAGATCAAGATATTTATCTTTCTAGACTCTTAGCACCGTATGAACCACTAAATCGAGGAAAGTCAAGTCCAAGAGCGACAACGAAAAATCGAAAGGTTAGTTGCACCTACCATCTATATATAAATAAAAAACTGACAACAGTGTGTAAACAAGTGTTTCAAAAAACATTTTCAATTGGAGAAAAAAGGCTAAGAAACTTAAATGTTAGGCTTAGTCAAGGGGAAACACCTACAGAGAAGCGAGGTGGGGACAGGAAAGCAGCCAAGTCAAGAGAGAAAAAAGAAAAGTTAAGGGAATTCTTGAAAAAGTTACCTGCTCAGGAAAGTCACTATAACAGACAGAAAAGCAAAAGAATATATTTGTCATCTGAACTAAATGCTGCTAGATTACTCAGAATGTATAACCTGTCAGTGCCTAGAAATTTATGGGTTTCCCGCACCATGTTCCACAATATATTTTGCAATGAATTCAACATTGGGTTCAAATCCCCAGCTACTGACGCATGCAGTGTTTGCATATTGTGGTCGAATAAAATAAAAAATGAAACCAACAGTCAAAGAAAGCAAACATTGATGGTTGAAAAGAGGGTTCACAAACTAAGATCCAATGTTTTCTACGAACTATTGAGAACACCAGTTGCCAACAGCATAAGGCTGTGTTTTGATTTGCAGAAGGTATTACCATTACCAAGAACACCTATACAAGATGCATTTTACAGTAGGCAAATCAGTTTTTACAATTTTTGTATCACTGACGTAGACAAAAACCAACCTGACTTTTTTGTATGGGATGAGACAAAGGCTTCTCGTGGGTCTCTAGAAATTGGATCAGCATTGCTGACATACTTAACCAATTTAACTATTCCTGAAAATGTCACATCACTGAAGTTGTTCTGTGACGGATGTGGGGGACAAAATAAAAATAGCCACATCCTACATTTACTAATTTACTGGTTAGCTAATAACAATAACACAATTGAAGAAATCACAATAACTTTCCCAGTGCGTGGGCATAGTTTTTTGCCGGCAGACCGCATATTCGGTAGAATAGAAAAAGATATTAGGAAAACACCTATTATTACACACAGGACAGGATACATAGAAATCATAGAAAAACATGGAAAAATTCATGACCTTGGTTTTGATTGGACACTCAAAGATATAAAAAAGTTAGAGCTAAATTACAAAAAGCTTACAAAAATTCAAACTGCTAAGAGAATTAAAATTAGAAAAGTTAAAGGTCCAGGAGGTCGATTCAAAGATGTCAAAATTTGTGCATTTGAAAACTATCGTTTTGAATCTGGTCAAGAAGAATTTGAATCATTATTGAAACGTGGTAAACGACATCCTAAACAACTGCAAGAACAACCAATAGGCAAAGGTCTTACAGGAAATAAAAAAAAAGATGTCACATTATTATTAGTGAAACAATTTGGTGAAGATTGGGCCTCGATTGAAGATTTACAATGGTATAAAAACATTCTTCTGAATGAGCATAACACAATCAATGAGAATGAGGATGAGGATCATGATCATAACCATAACGAGGACAGCGAATGCATTTGCATGGAACCTGACATTGGGGACATTAGAGTTTAAGGGATTGAATAATATTTTGTAATGATTAATGATAAAAAAAAAAAATGATGTGAAAAATAATTTTGTGTTTCAACTCAAAGTAGAGGTAGATAATAAACATAAAAGTATTGCTTATAGGATTTTTTCTTCTGACAGAATGCCAAAAAACTTCACTAGCATTTCTCATTATTTTGTATTTCCAAAAAGTCCATTCATAAAGCCATATTTCTGAAAGTGTCAAATCAAAAGGGCATATTTCTAGAAGTGACAAATCAAAAGGTCGTGTTTCTGATTTTTCCGATCAATAAGTCTTATTTCTGAACTAAAATTAAATAAAAAAAAAGTTACGGTGTATTTTTTTTATTTTTTTAAATGCATGTAATATTGTAGTCTTAATCTTCACAATGATCTAAATTTAATTTAATTTTAGAATTTTTATAATAGGAATTAGATGTTTTTTTCTGTTTTTGTAAAGTTTGTTTATCATAGAAATACGACCTTTTGAACAGATGCTCCTTACACTTTAGTCGTATTTTAAAGCTTTTGTCAGTTTCGACAAATTAAGACCTTTCTCCTTTTAACTCCTATACTATATGAAGTCTTCAATTTTAATAAAAAAAATACTAAAAACAAAATAGCAAATCAAGGACTGCGCGGCCATGACTTTCAAGGCGAATATTTAATTATAATATTGATATAGAGCTTTGATTCATTTTTCGACAAATCTTGACAAATACAGACTTGAGTTGACAAAAGGAATTATTTCTCTATCCCAAGTAGTTGCTGAGATCTCCGTGGCCGCGCAGTCCTTGACGTCAGGATTGCGCGGCCAACTTAAAACGCTTATAACTTCTTTATTTCTGCTTTGACAAATACGGGGTTTGTTTCTTTCGATTTTGACAAATATCGACAAATTTTTGGCTGAAACCATTTTCTGATTTGATAACTTGGCGGAGCAATCCTGACGCACACACTCCAGGGTCCATAGTTACCAGATGACAACTGAACAATGGGTGAAAGGGGCGTCAACGCGTTCAAGCAGGAGCCTTACAACCTCCTGATTGCCTGTCGGTCTTGGACGATCACGTCCGTCCCGTACAGTATCGTAGAAAAGGTCGGGTTTAAAAAGGCTTTTAGAACAAGCGCTACCTCGTTATGAATTACCAAGTCGCACTTATATTTCTCAAAAAATTGTGCCCGATATCTACAATAGAATTCACGACAAAATTAAAACAAACATTTCAAAAGCTATTGCAGTTTCTGTTACTTCTGACATTTGGAACTTCTTTTTTCTTTTTTATTAAAAAACGTTGCCTCACACTAGGAATTTTGTTCCTGTATCGTGGGTGCGTTTACAAACATATAAACTCACATACACAACACCCAGAGCCGGAACAACTATCTGTAGGTCATACAAATATTTGTTCCGTGCGGGAATCGAACCCTGCCAGCAATAGTTCCAGCTTCTTGAGTTTCACAGCCCATTGGTTGTCTCCGGAATTTCAGCTGCAACACGGCGTTCTTGCTATGAAACCGTTTTCAGGATCACACACTGGAGAAAATATAGCAAAGGAACTAAACGCTATTGCTGCTCGCTGGGATATTGATAGAAATAAAATTCATTTACTAATCCATGATAGTGGCGCTAATATGGTGAAAGGAGTTCGAGTTGCAGAGTATGATTCTGCTAGATGTTTCATACATTCGCTTCAGCGAGTTGTTAATAAGGCAATGAAGGTCCAAGCTGAAGTATTAGACATGATTGCTACTGGAAGATGTCTAGTAAGGGGGCGTCCACAAATTACGTGAGATGTTTAAGGGGGGGAGGGGGTCGAGTCAAATCTCATCTAATCTTACGTTGGAGAGAGGGGGGGTCTCGGCAAATATCACGCAATTTTTTTTCTGAAAGAAACAAAAAAAAAATACTATTTTGGTCCATTGAATCCAGATTGTACATGCTTAAGATTTAATCTTAATCGTAATAAGATTAAGATCATTCACTAATTCGTTCGAAAGAAAATAATTTCATTCATACTTCGACGTTATACATCTACTGATTGTCAAACCACCATATACAGCAATATTTTTTTTCTTTTTACAATAATATTCCAACGCGTTTACGTAAGAAACCCACATTTTGAAAATCTCACGTGAGATTGGGGGATGGGGGAGGGGGTTGAATAAAATCTCACGACATCTCACCTGGGGGGAGGGAGGGACTGAAAATTAAAAAAACACCTCACGTAATTTATGGACGCCCCCTAACTCATTTCCATCATTCAGGTTTAGCACAAGAAAAATTGCATGCAATTCAAAAGGAGTTACATTTACCGCAGCATCAGTTAGTGACCGACAGAAAATCATGATAGAGTATATAAAAAACTCTTACGAGGAATCTTCTTCTGACAGTGAAAGATCATCGCCGTCTTCAACACCTGCTTAACGAATGAAAGAAGATGAAACTGGATCCAAGTTCACACATGAAGCTCATGACATTTTTTCGAACTGTTTGAATGACTTGGCAAAGGATAATAGTAGTGATTGTCGCGATCAAGAAAAATAAAATCCAATTGCTAACGAGATTGACTTTTTTTAAAGACATCTCGAATCGATCGCAATCACGACCCATACATTTGGTGGTCAGTTAATCTAAATCAGTACCCGTAGTTGTCAAGGTTTGCTAGAATTTATCTTTCAGCACCTGGCAGTAGCGTTTACAGCGAAAGGCTATTTTCAGAAGCTGGTCTGGTATTCGAAGCCAAGCGGCGTCGCCTCTTACCAACAAACGCGGAAAATTTGGTATTTATTCATCACAATTTGCCACTTGTTAATTTTGAGTATTAAACTAATAATTAATAAAACAAACATTTTTGACGTGCGATTATAAAATAAACGGTGTCCATAACCAATTGGAGTATGATTTGCCTTGTGTAAAATAATGAGATTTTTTAAAATTTTACCATCCGGTATCCGGCCGGATACTGTATTACTATCCGGTATCCGGCCGGATAGTGAAAACAAGGCCGGATACCGGATAGTTACCGGAAATCCGTTTCATCTCTAATATATATAGATAAAATAAATATATATATGGTAAAAAGTCATAAACCAAAACTATTATAAATTTAAATATTTTCGCAACTTTAGTGGAGTAAAGTTGCTATGTTTTGGTTTTCTTTTACGACCTTTCTACCCCGTAGTAGCTATATGGAACCAAAACAGTTTACCCTGAATTCCGAAGGTTTTTTTATTTTATTTTTCGGGTTCCGTACCCAAAGGGTAAAAACGGGACCCTATTACTAAGACTCCGCGGTCCGTCTGTCTGTCAGTCTGTCACCAGGCTGTATCTCATGAACCGTGATAGCTAGGCAGTTGAAATTTTCACAGATTATGTATTTTACTGTTGCCGCTATAACAACAAATACTAAAAACGACTATAACAACAAATACTAAAGTTAATGCCGCTATAACAACAAATACTAAAGTTAATGACTTCGACAGATTATTGTTGTTCGTCAACGCTATTCCCAGCTAGCAGTACGGTGCATCTGCGGATCCTCGTCCTAAATGGAAAGGTCACGTAGAACGGCTCCTGATAGTTGGTTCTGTAGCCCGTATCCTTATCCTTAAGGAATATACTTTTTGGATTAGAGAGCTAAGTACCCCGCTTTCGTCCGAGCGGACTTGGCTGTGTGTGTACTACGCCCTACTACTATACTAAGTAAATATAAACAAAGTGTATTTGCTGCCCTACTTGGAATTAAAACCTGAAAGCCATCTCCGTGTTTTTTTCATACGTGTGACGTCACGACAACACTTCCTACATGTATAATTTTATACCTTTTCATCGGTGGGGTGAGCCGCTATAGATTATCAAATATGTAAAAAACTGTTGTATGGACATACTCGAGCGCGTCAGATATTAATAGCATCAATGCCCTACGTATTTTTAATAATGTAGTATGTTAATTTGATCGTTTGCATGATGGGGGTGGTCGTACATAAATGGTTGAAATTGAAAAAAAAAAAATATCGAGCGCGTCTGATTAAGATATATATGGTTCATCTTTATGTCCTAGACGTGCTGTCTCATAATCTGACGATTATCTAGAGGGATTCGCCTAATCAGAAAAAAATATATAATTATTATTCCGTTTATTTATTATATATGCATACTTTTACATTTTAAATATTATTATTCTATGAAAAAATAAAATATAAAACATTTAAAAATACAAAAATACTAGCCTACCGGTATCGGGAACAGGGACCCTAAGTAAAGTTCTCGATAACTTGAAGTATCGATACTTTTGTTTCGCTACTTTTATGAGTACGATAATTTTTATTCGATACTACTAATGAGTATACGTACAGTATCGATACTTTATATTCGATACCGCGTCCCTAGGCTTCATGGCAACAGAAACCAGAGTTGGGACGGAGTGAGAGAGTAATAGATAGAGAAAGAGTGAGAAAGGAATAGAAACGCGGTGAGGGGAATACAGGCAGCACGCATTTAACTTTATCGACGAATTTTTGTTACTTCGGCCTGTGGAAATCGTCAGATTATATATTTTTCGTTATCCTTCAATTATTTCCTTCAAAATAAAATAAAAATTAGCCACGCTCGAGAATGTCGAAATGAGGTTTTTTTACAAATTCGTAGCCCTCCTCTTTCTTTACGTCACTCTGAAACTGTCAGATTAGTGGAATATACGCTTCTTAGCATGTAATTAACTCACCCTACCTTACTCTGAGGTGCTCGAGAATTTCTGCTAATCAATTTTTTTTTTAATCTGATCCTTTATCCTTGACGGGTGGCCTTATATATGGGGCTCATATTTGGTGAAGGCACATAACCAGGTACAAGGTATCCCCCCTTATGTTATTCTGCCACGCTTCAGTAAATCCCAAAATTCCTTGTAGAGTTCCCCTACTACAACTTACTTATGATTTTTCACTAAAGAGGTCTATGCTAAGGCAAAGCAATACATATAATTTGTATGAGACTGGTTTTAAATAAACATAATGAATGGGCATTTTATTATTTTTACAAACCTGACTAGCAAACTTTTGTAAGCAACTGTACTAACAAAACATTCATATTATCCCATTCATTTAAGATGGTTACACTTATGTGTGGTACGGTAGCTTTTACGTGACCTTTCCAATTTGGTTGTCTGACATATTCTTAATTTAGTAATTGAACATTGAAATTAACAGCAACTAATGCTTATTAATCATTTTAATTTGTTTAAAGTATGCTATGTTTCTTAATGTTATGAGAACTGCATATTTGTTCGCTACAGTACGACCAGTGTCTTTATTTATTTATTTATTTATTATATACTTTATTGTACACCACAAAACATACAGGAAAAACATTTACAAAAACAAGTGTACAATGGGCGGTCTTATCGCACAGGGCAATCTCTTACAGACAACCTTTGGATGGACTGAACAATAGGAGATGAATTTAGGGCTGTCAGTGTACCAAATATCATAAATAATATTACTTACACATAATAAAATAAAATACATATATACAAATACTACATAATACACTAATAAATATATGACAGAGAAAGGAGAAGAATACAAATTATAGTGAAAGGTAATGCTCCTTAACCATTTTCTTGAATGTTAGCAGTGTTTGAGCACGTCTTATCTCAATAGGTAATGCATTCCACAACCGAGCAGCTTGAATCGTAAAAGATTTGTCAAAGAAGGAAGTAGAATGCATACGAATACTCAATTTTAGATTCTCCGATGATCTCAAGGACCTAGAATGTGTGTCACAGAGGAACTGAAAGCGTTCTTTAAGATAAAAAGGAGTTAGAGGATTGAAGAGCACATTATAAAGCAAAGAAAGTATGTGAGCATTCCGGCGAAGGCGAATAGGAAGCCATTTGAGCTTAATACGGAATTCAGAAACGTGATCATACTTGCGCAAGCCAAATATGAACCTGATACAGAGATTTTGAAGTCGCTCAAGCTTGTCCAATTGGTCTTGGGTGAGATCAAGATAGCTGGCATCAGCATAGTCCAGGATAGGAAGAAGAAGTGATTGTGCAATTGCAATTTTAGTGGTTATGGGAAGAAAATTACGAAGTCGTCTCAGGGAGCCTGCAGATGCAAACAGTTTACGGCTGACTTCCTGCAGTTGTTTGGTCCAGGAAAGAGTGCTGTCGATATAAATCCCCAAGTTCTTCACAGTGTGAGTTATAGGAATACTGGTGTTGTTAAAAGAAACCTGGGGAAGTGTCGACCAATCAATCTTAGAGACAGTCCGAGAACTACCAACTACAGTCACCTGAGTCTTCGTCGGATTGATCTTCAGCCCAAACTCAGAGCTCCAGTCACCTATTCGAGCCAGGTCGTTATTAATCGTCTCAATGGCATCAGGTAACTCTCCAAGAGGGGCTTGGGTATAAATTTGGAGATCATCAGCATACAGGTGGTAGAAAGAAGAAAGTCGTTGAGTGATAGCATTAATAAAGAGTGCGAAGAGAAGAGGAGATAAAACGCCACCCTGCGGCACACCGGCAGATGTGTGACACCAAGAAGAGAAAGATTCATCAGTGCAAATACGCTGCTGGCGGCCAAACAGGTAACTGCGAAACCAGTCAATAACCGGAGGAGATATGTTAAAAGAGCATAGGACGCCAAGCAAAATATCGAAGTCAACCGTATTGAAGGCATTGCTAAAATCAAGCAAAGCAAGTACCGTTAACTTTCCCATCTCCATGCCTGCCCTGACATCGTCCGTAATATTTACAAGTGCTGAGGTAGTGCTGTGTCCACGTCGAAAACCAGATTGAAAAGGATTTAGCAGATTGTGTTTGGAAAGGAACGTGCTGAGTTGTTGGTGGACAAGCTTTTCGAGGACTTTGGATAGAAAAGGAAGGATAGAAATGGGACGGTAGTCAGAAAAAGATGCAGGATGAGATTTTTTGGGTAAAGGAATAATTTGGGCATCTTTCCAGGCTTGTGGGAAGACACCACTGGAAACAGAGAAGTTGAGGATGTAAAGGATGATTGGAATAATATTGTCAAGGATGGGGATGATCATCTTACGGCTGACACAGTCACTACCAACAGCATTGGATGTAATCGAAATCCTTATATTGTGTAAAATTACAAAATCTATAATTTCTGAGGTTATAAGCGTCTACCACAGGTATTTTTTACAGCTGTTTATTTGGTTGTTTTATTTGTATTGGCATACTTGCAAATCCGTTTTACCTGATTTTTGAATACATAAATTACATTGGTTTATGTCAACCAAATCAAAAACTAATGTTTAAACAAATTAAGGTCTCCTAATGGTATTTTTTTCATATTATATATATATATTTGTTATAGACACAGTTCAGCTTGTATCCAACTGGAAAGGGAAGGGAATGTGTTCCAAATACAAAAAGGCGTGAGACAGGGTGACCCCCTTTCACCAACACTTTTTCTGGCTGTACTGGAGATGATTTTCAGGAATCTGGATAGAACGGACGTGGGCATAACTATCAATGGCCGCACGCTAACGCACCTACGATTCGCACCGATCGAACACCACAGGATCTAAGCAGGATGATAAATGAACTAGCATCAGAAAGTGCTAAGGCTGGATTGAAGTTAAACCCAGGAAAAACAAAAATCATGACCAATGGCTACAAAGACCCTGTAACAGTGGAGCAGTCTCAAATCTCCTATGCCGACGAATACATATACCTCGGTCAACTGATGTCTCCAAAAGACAACGAGAACAAGGAAGTTGAAAGAAGAGTTGTGAATAGCTGGAAAAAATACTGGTGTCTAAAAGAAATAATGAAAGACAAGAGTCTACACATCTCAACGAAAAGCAAACTTTTTAACACTTGTATCCTGCCTGTATTGACATATGGAAGCGAAACATGGGCTTTGACAAAAAACGTAACAAACAAACTCTCCATATGGCATTATGCCATGGAAAGGAGTATGACAGGGATCAAAAGGAAGGAAAAAGTAAGGAATAGCAGCATCAGAAGCAAGACTAAGGTCCAGGACGTAACTCGGAAAATACGGAGACAAAAGTGGAAATGGGCGGGCCACATGATCAGAGGAAAGGATAAATGGAGTAAAGTAATCACACAGTGGTACCCAAGGGATGGGAAGAGAAAAAGAGGTAGACCACAGAAAAGGTGGGACGACGATATTAGACAAGTCGGTGGAACAACATGGAGTAGAGTGGCCATAGAAAGGCCGGAATGGAGAAGATTGGAGGAGGTTTTTGCCACCTGGCAAACAGACACACAAAAATGGAACAAATGATATATTTATGAACAACAAGAAAAATAATGTCGTGTCTGGATTAAGGCTTATATATATATATAATGGTATTTTTTACAATCTTCTGCATTGAGCCGTTATCGAGATCTGTGAAATTCCAAAATGTTACTGCAGCAAAACCTTAAATAACTAAAGAACCATAACACATACATTTTTTGCTATTAATAAACATTTACTATGCAACAAAAGCTATCTACTCATGTATTTGATTCCGGGCTGACCAAATTTTTAAAAATGATTCTGCCAAGGTGTTTTAAACGTTATTCCAGCAAAATCTGTTTTTCTCAAAAACCTTTTAAACTACAATTCAAACAAGTTTTACTATTAGAAAACAAATTTCTCCTCATGATACACTATATATTTGTTATAATCTCACCTCTCTAAAGCACAACATTTTGCCAGGATAATGCACACAAAATAAACATCTTGTGTTTCTAATTTTAGATTTTAATGACAGCAAAGGAGACACAATAAAACCTTTTTTAAGGTTAGTTTACCTTGAATTTTTCGCCCCGCCTTTATTTTCATATTGTGTTACCTAACCTGAAAGACAACACCAAAGCCCTTATGATAAAAACAACGGCACAACAATATTTTGACCCATACCAACCAAAACACTCTAACCAAATTTATTAGCTTTTAGCTCCATCGGAGGTGGCTTAAGTAAAACATTTTGGTAATCGTTCCTGACATCCCAAGAACCACACAACAATAACTCTTAGGAAGTAAGCAAAAACTGTTGCCTGGAAGATATCTGGATAAGAAAACATAAATAATGCTCCCCGTTGTATGTGATTTAACCTTATTTTTAAATGTATTTTAGGGTGCACAATAACCTATAAATAAAATAAATAAAGACGACCCTCTGACTGTACAATTAAGCATCACAAACTTAGAAGTGAGATAGAAAAAAGTCAACAAAAAATTTTTGAAGAACACATTTCCAGAAAGCCAGAACAATTAACGAATTAACGATAACCTTAACAAGACAAAGCCGAAGCACGTTAATATGGATTTAAGACTTGAATTTTCAGAAACTAAAAGTACTATCACTTTCACTCTTTCACAAACGACAGATTGTAATATATTTCATTATTACTTTTCACCTATTTGGTCTTCGAAAGTTTCGAAACCAGGCAATCACAGATTACTGATATGTAGCAATCAAACAAAATCAATATCACAGAGTAGAAAGACGCAAATAAACTTCGTTAGATTAGAGTTAGACAAATAGTCGTAGTTAGTAGTAATCTTTGGGACAAACAATGGATTTGGATCAGTAATAGTAATCTTTGATTTGGAATTTTGGATTAATTAAAATCTCATCTGTCACTTTCCGTATATAATAGTCACAGAATACTTAGAGATACTACCACAGACTACTTAGAGATACTACATACTACGTATTGTGTCTGTCACAGTCAGTCATCACAGACCACAGACTACTTAGAGACACTACTTTTTTTTTTCTTTTTGTTCGCCCTTCTCGGGCAGGCTAAGGTCTTGGACCATACCGCCTTTTCTTCAGTGTATAGGTCTACCAGAATCTCATGGCAAATGTGGAAATAAAAAATTGTTGTGTGCAATACTGGGGAAATTGGATTAAACGATCTTGATACTATTTAGTTTTTATTTGTCTTTAGTATTAATGAACATGAGGTATCTATATTATAGTAGTCACAGCGGATTTTTGAGTCTCTGAAGATGGCCCTGCCTACCATTGCGTAAGAAACAGTTTGTCATCGAGTATACTGCATAGAGTAAGCGAGATAGGACTATGTGACATAGGTACATAAGCGAGTGAAAGAGACAGTATACAATGCTATCTTCACCTTCAACATTGACACAAAAATAGCTACTGCGCGGGGTCTTGCAACCAATTCAGAGATCGTGACCATTCTTTTTTATTGCATTAGGCAATCTCAACTTAGGGAACAGTGCAAGTTTTATCAAAATCGGTACTTCAGTTTTCAAGAAATGGGAATGCAACCGAACTCCTTGACGCGCCGGCCAGAGTTGCTTTTTATCAGTGGTTGATTGAAAATCAGAATTTGAATATTTTGTGGAAGAACGAATCAACGTTTAAGCGAGTTGAACTGATTAGTCCAACCAGCGCTACGACCATTTTTGTGCTTGATAATAACCCACATGATATTCGCAGGTGTGCACAAGTTTGAAGCCGCCTTCACCACCAAGCAGTTCGGCTTCGGCTCGGTGGACGCGTACTACCACGCCGTACTAAGTGCGTCATGCATCGTCCTATCTCGCTTACTATATGCAGTATACTCGATGACAAAATGTTTCTTGCGCAATGGTTCGTTAGTTCTGCGAACCATTGCACAAGAAACATTTTATCATCGAGTTAAGAGACACAAAGATCCACTGTGAGTATTATAGGTATGTGTATGAATAATGTTGTTATACATCGGGTTCTTAACATAGGAAAAATAAATCAATTGAATATTAATTTATGTACTAATTTATTACATATCATTTAAATCATACTAATAACTTAAAACCTCATTCAGAACTAGAAAACTAGAATACGATTACATGAACTCCACTGGCATTTCAAAAACTTGTATCTTTGTAGTTTTATGTCATCTCTCTCCATCAAAATGCTTCTTTTTCATTGGCTTTTAACATATTCAAAACCAATCTCTTTATGTTTAAAGTCTGTAAAAAATAATAAAATGTATCATGTTACTTAAAGTCATTCATCATCATCAGTCTTTATATACTTTTTTTATGTAAGTTTTATGGCCTGGTTGCTAGGACCTTTTAGCCACGTCTTTGGAAAGAGTTTTGGATCTTATATGTATTCTTTAGTATGCATTAGAATGCGGATGTAACAGATTCTAATGTTTTTTGGAGTATTTGGCAGCAAATTGTATCGAGTCAGTCTGCCCAGTAAGCTTTGCAGAGGCAGTCAATACTACAATAAAATACACCGCTCCACTATCCCGAGATCGCTTCTGTCAATGATTTTACAAATTGTCCAGTTGCGTAGACAGTTGAGACACAAAACTACACCAATAATATATCACAATATCCACTCGGAATCAATTTGCAAATAATATTAAAAGCCACTGAACTTCACTCGACAAAATCCCGCCAAAAACGCCCGTCTATATACACGTCCCACTGCAGGGCGCAGATTATTACTTAATATTTTTCTTACGTCAAAGATTCTCAATCTCCGTTAAAATCAATATCTTGTCGAAGAATTAGCAACATTAATGTTGCCATTTCCTTCCAGCCATCATTCGATGTGCCCTACGATTTACCATAAGTAATGGAAAGAAATAAAAATTAAGTAAGAAAAATATAAAATAAACTAAAAGTATCAAAACAAGTCAGTCCAACTTACCGGTACACTCTACGACGCAATTTAAAATCAAAGATTGAGTTTGATTTAAGCCTTCTTCTTCCCTTATTTTATGATACACATTGAAAACAATATGTCTCACTTGAGATCGAAGTGGGTTTTTCGACATTTTCACAAAAATAACAAATTTTCAAGATAATATCAAAAAAATTCAGCAGCGGTTGACACATCAAGTACTTTGATTTGACAGGTGACAATTGACATTGCCATATGAAAAACACAATTTAAAAAAAATAAAAAATGCCATGAGATTCTGGTAGACCTATAGTCAGGAGCAAGAAAATCTGACACCAGTCTTCACTCCAAAAAAAAAAACTCGAAAGAATCCAGTCACTCGAAAAAATCCCGCCAAAAACTCTCATTAGAGATACTACGTATCATGGTAATCATGGCATAATACACAGATTACTGATATGTAGCTAGCTAGTATATTAACATACTATACTCCGTATACTTCGCCTGGTATGTTCTTCCCAGGATGGCCTAAGACTACGTCACGATAATTGTTACCATTGATTGTCCTTTTAAGAAAATTTAGGTACTTTCTCATGTAGTTAATGAAAATAAAATGAATTACTAACTAGCTTAACTATTTAGTAACTCATGTGATTCATCTATTTAGTGTTAAATTAATTTGTATATTGAATTATTAGTTCATAATTGCTTTGTTAAGATAAAAATGCATTTTGCTTGGGTAATTCAATCACACTCAGTGGCAACACATCGTATTGACAAGTGCCATAATCCATCTATGTATCCGACTGAAAGACTTGTATCTATGGTCATGAATAAAAAAAATTAAAAAAAAAACAAGTGCCATACAGTGCCATACTGAATTACTGACAACTAGCCATTTTTCAGCCATTTCATTGCTATTGTTGTGTCGCTCACACCTAAAGCGTTGTTTCGCTCGGTGAGCAAAATACTGTGGCTCCCAAAAATTTTTCATGAACCCGTGAACTTTGAAAGATAAACAAGAAAAATTGTTAATTGTTCCGTAAACTGTAAAAAACAGCTTTATAAAAGGCGGTGTAGTATTTTTTTTTTCTTTGCCCGATAAAGAGACGCTATCATATGTATTGTAACTAACTTCACCTAAAATAACACAATAAATAGTATGTGCCTTTCATCAATTTATTATTTTATTTATATACGCGTTGTAAATTCCATAATTTAAGGCATATCTAGTTGTCTCAATACGTCTTTACGCCTGAACTTAACCTACTAAATAACTACTAATACAAAATACATACTAATACTTACTTAACATAGGTTCGAATTGGTTCAATAACTGTTTTTTATTGCACCTCAAGACGAGGTATTATTGTGATTGTATGTTATAGTTTAAAGTACATAATATCATTGTAATTAATTCATTTTTTTTTCTCTAACAGGCTTGCTCTTTATAGTAAATTAAATGCGAAAACATGTAATTGGTTACTAGTTGGTTAATCTGATGTTAAATTTGTTAGTTGTTAATACTGTTTGTTTTCCTATTACAATAAAATAATAAAATAAAATAAATAAATAACCTAATGAGTTTTGGACTTATTTTAGTCAAGTCAAGTTTTGTGGGTTTTCGTCCCGAACTAAATAAAAATACTAATATGCAATCAATAAAAAAGCAAAGTAAATAAATACAAAAGGTTTAAAATATGACGATTTATTAAGAATTATAAAAATGTTGTATTTATATTGTATTATTTTTATCTTTTCCCCACTAAAAAAGTTTGAGAACCGCAACCCAATCGATGACGTAGTCTTAGGCCAATCACGTGACCCAGTTGTCACGGGAAGAGAATACCATGTCTTGTTCTACCATGCTACGTATCATCCATCCATATACTACGCAGACAGTGTTGCCAAGGCCCTTAAGTCAAAGGTTACGTTTTATTGCCTGAAATGTTACATTTTTGCTGCGCATATTTTTTTATTTTTTTATATTTAGTTTTTTATTTCGGAGGCAAATTGATGTTAGCAAATTGGCGGAATATAAAGGAATCTATGATGTCTAATGGTGTATTCAATCTTATGATAAAACAGACCCTAGTTTATAATATTAATCTTTGCTCTAGTTTCTTGTGCTGGCAGCGCCATCTTCACAGTTGTTACTATTTATCTTATCTTATGGAGGGGCCGAGAAGCAACTCGGACACTTCGACCCATTGGGATCTATTGTGGTCCCCTAGATAACTTACTCCTCCCCAATCTCGTTGAAAACTCTTTTCATGAGTCTTACAACGAGACTGGGAGATATGAGCCTATAGTCTTCTGGTTTAGGATATCCAACCCCTAGTAGACTCATTCGCTTACCAGCCAGTGCATCGCATGTGCACAGGAGATGCTCCATGCGTTCCGTATGTTCCCCACACAACCTGCACATGGGTGTCGCGGTTAGACCCATCTTCATGAGCATGTCGTTGGTTCCAAAGTGCCCAGTAAAGGCCCCAAGCAGGTAGCGGATTTGCCCCCTGCTCATATTCCAGATGCATTCCCGGGCTTTGAACGTAGAGCCTAGGAATTTCTTGGAGTGTTGTAGACCAGTAGTAGACAACCTGTGTGTTCGTTGTCTGTGATCTGCAAACTCCTTAAATGTGGCTTTTACGAGACACGTCGAAATGCCTACACATGGTTCTGGACCCACAAAATCATTTGCTGAGCCCTCTCTTGCCAGTTCATCTGCCATTTCGTTACCATGGATTCCTATGTGTCCAGGGACCCACATCAGTCTCACCCTGTTATGCCTCCCAAGCCTGTTTAGGGCTTGGATGGCATCCAGAATAAGTTTCGAATCCACTTTGTAGGATGCCATGGCTTTGATTGCAGCCTGACTGTCACTAAGAATATATATGGATTTACCTCTGGTTCCTCTATCTATATTCTCTTGAGCACAGGTTATTATGGCATATGCTTCTGCTTGGAATACAGTTGCCATCTTCCCTAAGCTTTTGCTACATTTGTAACCTTTTGCGTATATTCCCGCTCCTGTACCTGATTCCATTTTGGATCCATCAGTGTACCACACCAGACTATCTTGTTCTGGTGGATCGAGTCCCTTCTTCCAGTCCTCTATTGAAGGGATTTGGACCTTAAAAGACCTTTCAAACACAAAAATAGTTTGCATTTTATCGGATATCATGCTAGTTATCCGATCCAGGCCTTCATTGCAATCAAACTTTGTATGGTTAGTCTTTGGCCTAGAGGCATCCCATAGTCCAGCAATAGCATGACGATGTAATGTCTTCCTTGCCTCGAATTCAACCATCATATGCAGAGGAGGGATATTGAGGTATCTCTCAATCGTTGCCGTAGGTGTTGTCCTGAAAGCGCCCGTGATGCCGAGACACACTGTTCTTTGTAACCTGGTGAGTGGCGCTTTGCACGAGGCAAGCTTTGTTCTTGGCCACCACACTATGCTGCCGTATGTGATAATAGGTATTATCATTGTTCGGTACAGCCATCGTATCACTTTGGGCTTTAATCCCCAAGTTTTACCGTAGGTGGAACGACACATGCCGAACACTCGTAAGGCCTTTGTCGTAATATTTTCCACATGAGTTTTCCACCTGAGTTCTTTATCAAGCGTTACACCCAGATATTTAACTTCGGTGGACCAGGGCAGCTCTATTCCATTGAGGGAGGGCTCTCCTAGGTTTCCTAGTTGTCTCTTCCTCGTGAATGGAATAATGACTGCTTTACTTGGGTTGATAGAGAGGTGGTTCTTTGTACACCATTCCTCTGTCATCCTCAATGCCTTTTGTAACAATCCAGAGACTACGTTCGGAAATTTACCATTAACCATTATAGCTATGTCATCTGCATAGCCTACTGTGTAGAATGGTCCGGTGTTGAGTTTGGTAAGCAGCGAGTCTACTACCAAGCACCACAATAATGGTGACAGCACTCCGCCTTGCGGACAACCTCTTGTTGTTTTTGCGCTGTCTGTCTCCCATCAGTTCTGATCTGACTATTCTGCTTCTCAGCATATAGTCAATCCAGTTGCACGTGGTATCATTGATGCCATGTTCCTTTGCAGCAATGCGTATGGACTCAAATGTTGTCTTGTCAAAGGTTCCCTCTATGTCGAGGAAAGCCCCGACACAAATCTCTTGTCCTTCTAGCGCAGCCTCGGCTCGACTCGCAACATTGTGCAATGCCGTTTCCGTAGATTTTCCAGGGCTGTAGGCGCACTGTAGTTTATGTAGAGGTAATACTTTAAGTGGTCCCTCTCTTAGGTACCTGTCTACCATTTTCTCCAGAGCTTTTAAGAGAAAGGATGATAGACTGATGGGCCTATAAGCTTTAGCTTCTTCGTAAGTCGGTCTGCCCACCTTCGGTATAAAGGTGACTTTGACCTCCCTCCATGCCTTAGGTACATACCCAAAGGCTATGCAGGCTCTGTAGAGTTTACTCAAATGTGGTATCGAAACAGATGCCCCTTCTTGCAAAAGTATTGGGTAGATGCCATCCGGACCAGGGGATTTGAGAGGCTGGAAGCCTGCTAAGGCAAGCTTCAGTTTATTTTCATCTACCACTCGTCCCTTGTGACTGGTTCCTCTTCATCGCTGTCGCGCAGTATACATTCCGGGAAGTGAGTTCTAAACATCACGCCCAGAGTGTCCTGTCCAGTTTCCGTGAGATACCCATTCTCATCCTTTACAGATGACAGTGGGTTTGTCTTAGTCATGGACATTGCTTTGCACATCCTCATTCCATTTGGCAGAGCTTCGATGGAGGTGTAATGCTGTCGCCAATAAGTTCTTTTGGCCTTGCGAACCGCCGTGTTATACCTCGTCAGCATGCTGTGATACCCAGAAAAGTCTTTCCTGGCTTTTGCATCATTAAAGGCCTGTCGTGTTTCCTGACGTATTTTGGCTAGTTCAGGAGTCCACCATGGTACCTTTTTGCAAAAGGCCTTTTTATCTTCCCATGCACCGATGGTGCCCACCTTGATTCTGTCCGCTTCAAATTCTATATCTAGTATGGAATTAAGCTTACCTTTAGGGCTCCCTAGACTTACTTTTAGGTCCCTCCTGTACGAGTCCCAATTTGTATGCCTTGGGTTTCTCCTTCGTCTAGTTTCGGCCTCTCCCACCGTCCTAAACCTAAAGCATATATAATTATGATCAGACAGAGGGATTTCGTCCGATACATGCCAATTTTCAATGTGAGAATGTGAGGGCCAGCACGGCCCTGTTTGAAGCCAATGTCAGGTCAATAACTTCAGCTCTCGCAGAGGTCCTGAAATTAGGTTTTTGCCTGCATTAAGGATTTGAAAAGAAGAGCTTACCACAAAGTCCAACAAATCCTCCCCTCGTTTGTTGACATCTGAGCTGCCCCAAACGACATGGTGTGCATTCGCATCGCAGCCAAGTATCAGGTCAAGGTTTTCTTGGTTGCCGTAGTCAACCAGTCTTCTGATTAGTGGTGTTACTGGTTCCTTTTGTTCATATGGGAGATAGGCAGAGGCAAGGATAATTCTCCTCTTCTCTGTTCCCGTCCCCACTTGGATCAGAGTTGTTGTGAGATCCCTGTAACAGAAAGTACGTAAGGGCATTGCCTCTATACCGCCCCTGATATAGATGCAAGTCCTTGCGTCATTAGTTGGACAGTCATAGAGCACCAGGCCTCCTGTCCCACCTAAGCCTTTTATAGTCCCTTTATATAAATAAGGTTCCTGTATCAAGGCAACGTCGTATGTATTAAGCTTAAGTTGCCGAGCCAGAAGGGCAGTAGCGGCTCTGCAATGATGCAAATTGATTTGTACACACCTTAGTCCCTCTATCTTGGATATTTTGATGGGTTTGTGCTGTTGTTGGAGTGCCTCAGTTTTGAGGCTCCTCCTCCATCGCGTCCTCCTCGAGAGCAGTTGGCGACTCAATCTCCAGGGTATCGAGGCCCTCAAGGATGTCATCCTCGAGGTCCGCCTCTGACGCCCCGGTCTGGATCTCTGCCTCCTGCGCTACGTCATGAGCAGCGACCTCGTCGATGGCCTCTTCACACTGCGGTGGACCATCTTCGGAGGGCTCCACTTCTGCTTCCGCAGTGGGTGCCTCTCCCTTTTCTTCTTCCAGGAGCTTGAACGAGTATCGTTCAATTCCTCCTGGAAGAGAATAGCTCGCGGCCTTGATGACCCCAGCGGAAACCCCGACCATAAGGACGATACGACGGATGCCGGTCTGCTCAGTAAGAACATACACGACCTTCCAGTCGTCCGTCCTCAAGGCAGGGTTAAGCCGCTGAAGCAACCTAATGGCCCTAGCCGAGTCTTGCAGCGCCAGGTTACGACTCTTCCATGCCATTTTGACTGGCTTTGGAAGGTCCTTGGCGTTGACGACCTTGAGCTTCATGGAGCCAAGTGCCACGTTGTGGATGGCACCCTGAAGCCAGCAAGCTGCGTCAGAGTCGTCGCAGGATACATGCACTGCACCTGCGACAACTCCGGGAGCAACCGTGAATACAGGTAAAGGATCCGGTGCTTCCTCCAGTTTCTCAATTATGAGTTCCTGGATTGGCATCAGATCCTCCGCCTTCAAGTACTCCTCCGGGTACCTGACTGAGACAATGGCGAGTTTCACAGCCGCCACCGCATCGCTAAAGGATCCGGTCGAGGACGATTGACCTTGAGTCTTTATCCTCTTGGCTGCCATGTCCCCGCTGTCACTGCTGAGGACAGCACGCGGCCTCTTTGATGGTCCTCCCGTAGGAGTCCCTTCTAGAGCCGCCTGCTGTTTCAGCTTTTGGCGCTTTTTCCTTTGCGCCCCAGATCGTCCAACCCGGCTCCGGCCTGATTCCTGCCGGCCGCCGGGTGACGAAGAAGTGCTGACCTCGCCGGTAGCGTCCGAGGCCGTAAGGTCCGAGGTCGTTCGTCCTCTAACACAAGGCTCTCGAGCCGCGCCAGCTTTGGCAGTACCCTTATGCCCAGTGGGCTTAATTGCAGTACCGCCCAGCGGTGGTCCCGCAGCAGTGCCGACCCTCGACAGTGCCGCAGCAGTCCCGTCTTTTGACAGTCCCGCCACAGCCCCACCTCGAGACGATCCCACTGCAGTCCCAGCTCTGGTCGGTCCCGCTTGAGGTTTTGCAGTGCCCCTCAAAGGCGGTCCCGCAGCAGTGCCGTCCCCCGACAGTGCCGCAGCAGTACCGTCTTTTGACAGTCCAGCCGCAGCCCTGCCTTGACACGACCCCGCCACAGTCCCCCCTGCTAGAGGTGATGCAGTCCCGGCTTGCGCCAGTCCCGCCGTTTGATGTGCAGTCCCGGCTTGCGCCGGTCCCGACTTCTGGTGTGCAGTCCCAGCTTTCGCCGGTCCCGCCTTTTGGATCGCAGTCCCAGCTTTCGCCGGTCCCGCCTTATGGTTTTTTTTATTTTTAAAATCCATTAAGATTCCCGAAAAAACGTTGTTACTATTTAGTCTAGAATCTAACTTATTATATTACTTTGAACCAAATCCACGAGAGGTAGTGCATCTGTTAGTTTTACATTGAACTAACTACTAATATTCGATATGTATAGAACCCTCTTATCGTAATATTTTACCTTATGTTCTTATGAGAGCTATAAACAAAAGGGCAAAATCGCCCCAATGCTAAAAAAAAAACAAAAAACAACTTTCATTGTCGACGATGATTTGTCATGTCTCTTTATTGTGTATTAAATTGAGTACTTGTGAATCGATTTTATAAAAAAAAAAACTATACTTTTTTGAATTTTCATTTTTTCTGAAATCACAAAACATGACAATTACACAGGCTTATTAGATTATGACGAAAACTAATAAAAAAATTGACAACTCAACAGTATTCCTTGTATGTTTTACTCTGTCGATTAGACGGATTTTTTTACATATTATGTAACAATAAATGCAAGCAAAGCGTACCTTGCGCTATTCTTTGTACTTACTCAATTAGGGTACTTATCCAATTCTTTTTCTCCCTAAACTTTGTGTCATACAAAACTGTACGATGACGTACAAGTTCAATAAGCTCGTCGATCATTTTCAACACGCAGCACACAAGCATCTGCTAGGAGTTTGCGTCGTTGAATGAATGGCGCGCCTCGTGCCAGGCGGTGTAGAAACACATTTGCCTGGTGTGTCATGTCGCGCTGTAACCCCCATTACCGCTCCAGCGCAATCAATCGCGAGCATCCGCGCCACGACATAACGCGCCACGACACCCAAATGTGCCTCTAACGCGCCACAACACGCCACCACACCCAAATGTGCCTCTAACTATAATAAATGTATGAAACCGATATGTTCCTGGCGCGACACGCCACGCCACGCCATGCAAGTGTGTTTCCGCCTTTAAGTATCCGTCTAATGTAATCTGTGTGAAAACTAAAATTGCGCAAAGACGCAAAACGTCGAAATGAATAGTCATAATAAATAATATGGACTGGAAATACCTACGAAAAAAACGTGCCTACCTAAACCTCAAAATGTCTCATAAAATGGCCGCCGATTCTAAGGTTGTGTCAATCAAGCAACACACACACACTCACAAATCTCAATAATACAATGTGTAAACAACCATTTGACAGCAGGACTACCACGAACACAACCACAAAATTCGTCACATAAAATGGCGAATATGGCACGTACCTACAACCGTCACTACGTCTTAACAAAATGTTGCCATAATGAGCAACAACTGAAATATTGTTGTCTCTTTCATCAAATACGATTACTACATTAGAAAGAATGAAACAAAACGATGTTTCACATTCTGTATCGTATTTCACTCATATTTGTATAAGCTAATGTAAAGGTCTACCAGAATCTCATGGCATTTTTTATTTTTTTTAAATTGTGATTTTCATATGGCAATGTCAATTGTCACCTGTCAAATCAAAGTACTTGATGTGTCAACCGCTGCTGAAATTTTTGGATATTATCTTGTAAATTTGTTATTTTTGTGAAAATGTCGAAAAACCCACTTCGATCTCAAGCGAGACAAATTGTTTTCAATGTGTATCATAAAATAAGGGAAGAAGAAGGCGTAAATCAAACTCAATCTTTGATTTTAAAGTGCGTCGTAGAGTGGACCGGTAAGTTGGACTGACTTGTTTTGATACTTTTAGTTTATTTTATATTTTTCTTACTTAATTTTTATTTCTTTCTATTACTATTATATGGTAAATCATAGGTCAGGGCACATCGAATGATGGCCGGAAGGAAATGGCAACAGTAATGTAACTGTTACTAATTCTTCGACAAGATATTGATTTTAACGGAGATTGAGAATCTTTGACGTAAGAAAAATATTAAGTAATAATCTGCGCCCTGCAGTGGGACGTGTGTAGAGACGGGAGCTTTTGTCGAGTGAAGTTCAGTGGCTGTTAATATTATTTGCAAATTGATTTCTAGTGGATATTGTGATATATTATTGGTGTAGTTTTGTGTCTCAACTGTCTACACAACTGGACAGTTTGTAAAATCATTGACAGAAGCGATCTCGGGATATTGGAGCGGAGTATTTTAATGTAGTTTTGACTGCCTCTGCAAAGCTTACTGGGAAGACTGACTCGATAAAATTTACTGCCAAATACTCCAAAAAACATTAGAATCTGTTACATCCGCATTCTAATGCATACTAAAGAATAAATATAAGATCCAAAACTCTTTCCAAAGACGTGGCTAAAAGGTCCTAGCAACCAGGCCATAAAACTTACATAAAAAAAGTATATATAGACTGATGATGATGAATGACTATAAGTAACATGATACATTTTATTATTTTTTACAGACTTTATACATAAAGGTATTGGTTTTGAATATGTTAAATGCCAATGAAAAAGAACCATTTTGATGGAGAGAGATGACATAAAACTATAAAGATACAAGTTTTTGAAATGCCAGTGGAGTTCATGGAATCGTATTCTAGTTTTCTAGTTCTGAATGAGGTAATAAGTTATTAAATAAAAATAAAATAAAAATAGCCTTTATTCACTGACTTTTACAGTTAATTTTACATTTATCCTTATCTAACTCGAGACTGTTTTTTAGTCAGGTTGTCCTTTGACATAGGCCTCCTCCAGGTCATGCCACTTTTTACGGTGCCTTGCCGATCTCCTCCACCCCTGTGGGAGATCGTCCTCCCACCTCTTTTGTTGCCTGCCTCTGCGCCTTTTCCCGTTGCGTGGGTACCACTCAATTACGCTTCTCGTCCACTTTTCTGTTCTATTTCGCATTGTGTGGCCCGTCCATCTCCACTTCAGTCTCTTGACTCTATTTGTTACGTCCACCACCCCCGTTTGCTTTCGTATGTCTACAAGTCGACATTTGTCTTTGATGCGGATTCCAAGCATGCTACTCCATACCTTGTTTGGCAGACTTTTAATTTTTGTATGCTTGATTTCGTTAAGGACCATGTTTGGCATCCATTAATTTAAGTTATTAGTATGATTTAAATGATATATAATAAATTAGTACATAAATTAATATTCAATTGATTTATTTTTTCTATGTTAAGAACCCGATGTATAACAACATTATTCATACACATACCTATAATACTCACAGTGGATCTTTGTGTCTCTGAATTGGTTGCAAGACCCCGCGCAGTAGCTATTTTCGTGTCAATGTTGAAGGTGAAGATAGCATTGAATAACTGTCTCTTTCACTCGCTTATGTATGTCACATCGTCCTATCTCGCTTACTCTATGCAGTATACTCGATGACAAACTGTTTCTTACGCAATGGTTGGCAGGACCAAGTTCAAAGACACAAAGATCCGCTGTGACTACTATAATATAGGTACCTCATGTTCATTAATACTACAGACATAAATAAAAATTAAACAGTATCAAGGTCGTTTAATCCAATTTCCCCAGTATTGCACACAACAAATTTTTATTTCCACATTTGCCATGAGATTCTGGTAGACCTATATGTATAGAACATCGCGGCGCCTCCATATATTTCCTATCTCAATGACTATACAAGATAAGTGTGCGCGCGACTGGTGGCGTGCTTAATGTTGCCAGCCAGCATAACTATTTTTCTTTCTCCATTTAATCACTAGTCATTTTTCATTACTCGAAACATAAAGTAATTTAAGTTAAGCATAATTTAATTAATATATGTTTATCTACTTGCTTTTGTAAATGCATGGAAAAAAGGCTTTTTTATTTTTATTTTATTTATTTATCTACTTGCATAGAATATGAAAATAAAAACTTCATGAAATTATCGTAGATATTTTATTCTCTTTTTTTGTATATATTCTAGGCTTGCGCTTGACCACAATCTCACCTGATGGTAAGCGATGATGTGGTCGACGGTGAAGCACGCTTGCCTAGAAGTAACCTATGAACTCTTGACTTAAAGACCCCTAGATTGTAGCTATCGGGCAACACAGACTCCGGCAGGGAATTCCACTCCTTAGCTGTATGCATAATGAAAGTATTTCCAAAACGTTTAGTGCGTATGGGTGGAATGTCCACCATGTACCCATGGCGCATCGCCGTACGTCTTGTAGTCCGATGAAGAAACGGGCTTGGCGGAATTAGATCATGCAAATTCCATCGCATACTCCCCGAAATAAAACCGATTAAAAACAGACAAGCTGGCAACTCGGCGACGATGTTCAAGGCTCTGGCTTTAACTTAACCAGTGCCTCATTGCCGATGAGCCTCTTGGCCCGCTTTTCGATTGACTCTAGTACATCAAGCTGGTAATTTGGCAGATCCGTCCCAGAGATGAGAACAGTACTCCATGCATGATCGAACTTGCACTTGATACAAGCTGAGCAGCTGTTCTGGCGTGAAGTATCTTCTAAACTTTGCAAGGATCCCCAGCTTTTTGGCAGCCAGCTGAGCCTTTGCCTCAATTTATGGACCAAAATTGAGAGTCGATGTCAACGTAACGCCAAGAAGCTCAAGATAATCAGGTATTGGCACGGTCACATCTCTGAAAGTTGGAGCCGGGTGAAATTGGCTCTTTTTAGCAAAAAAACACAGGCCTGGGTTTTAGCAGCATTAAACCTGACCAGATTGGCATCGCCCCATTCAGAGACTGCCTGCAAGGACAGGTTCAAACGCTCCACCATGGCCTCCCGGAGAGACTGGATCTGAGGCCCGGTAGCTCGAGCGTTGGACATGTATCTCTCAGCAACAGTGTTGTCGTCTGCATACCCAAAGGCAGATCGTTAATGTGAAGCAAGAATAAATTTGCTGAGAGTACCGACCCCTGAGGAACCCCGGCATTAATATCTAATTGGTCCGACGAGCAGCCATCGATAACATAATTGAAAATCACAACATTGTAGGTCACGTGTGCATATCTGGATTGGCAAATCAATGAATTATAATCCCATTTCTTAAGGATTCGGTAATGTGGCAACATTAGCCCTATGTGCCAATCTATCTAATATCTTAAATTCTTTCCTACCTTTCTTACCTACCTACGTAGTTTAGCAGACCACAAATCATATTGCGTTTTTTTTTTTATTTGTGAAATTAATTACTTAAGTTTATTATTATTTAGTATAACAAAAATAAAACGAATTAACATTTTGCTCATTCATTCATGCATTAAAATGAATTTCCAGTCATTCTTTGTATCACATCACTAGCACTTTGTATTTGTTGTCATAGGATTATTGCATAGATACACACAAATATGTCAATGGAAGACCTGTACGGTGCTTCTGACGCTGCAATAAGCGTGGCCGCCTACTGGGCCCAGACAATCTAATTAAATGTGCCATCGAATCGAAAAGAAGAAGAAGAATATGTCAATGTATGTGTGTTTTTTGATTGTGTGATTTTTATTTTTTCGTGTGCATTTGTAGCAATAGGATGCATGTATCTGTGAGTGATTGTCATTTTTTTGTAGTGTGCTGTATGTGTTTTCCTCGCCTCCCGCAGAAAGTCGCAGAAAAAGTTGTTCGGTGATTCGCGGCTTGCCGTCTCCATAGGTTAAATGCTCTAAGCTAGAAGCACACTGCGTGCGAAGCGTCGGGTGGCGTGTGTTCCCCCTCTCCCGGCAACACGCTGATCCAAACCGACTGCGTGTTGACGCGTGGGAATGCGTGTGATCACATGGGGTGTTGACTATGTGTTTCTGACCATACTAAATGTATGGGATGGATAAGCACTTCAATGCGTCAGAAAGCGTCGGGTGGCGTGGCGTCGGGTGGGGTTTCAATAGTATGTTTCCACCTTAAGTAATAGTATACGTAGTATCTCTAAGTAGTCTGTGGTCTGTGGTAGTAGTCTGTGGTCTGTGACTGACCTGACACCTGACTGACTGGGGAGTAGAAAATAATATTTTGGTTGGTCTGTTTTGTGTGGTTATTTGTTATATTGTACTCAAACGTAATGTAATCCTACTCTCTGACTAGATTATACAAAGTTATCTTCATAGAGCATACGTATAGTAACTATTACAAAGGAATTGCGTAAAGGCTAAAAAAATGAGGTTATCTGTGTACTATGTTACGATGTCGTGATATTTCATTGGTGTTTGGATTGATTTCGTGGTATTTACATTAAAGTTTTGTTTAGTAATTCGTGAATTCAGAGTTTTAGAAGTGTGCCATGCCATTGGTTAGAATTAGAACTTAGAAAGTCGCAATCAACAAACGAGAGAAATTTCTGTCGCCGCGTCGGTCAGAGTCCGTCTTTTTGCTTGAGAAGTGTCATGTGGAATCAAAGTGCTGCCTATTATAAAATGATAAAATACGTCATAGTGAAGCAATGGTAGACGTGGGCACTGCTAGATAACCCTGACTCCACATGTTGGTCCAAGCGCTGGAACCAACGTTGGTTGGTTCATCTGGTGAGGCATCGTGTACATTGGCAATGAAACTAGTTCTGTCTCATCAGAGCCAATGTGAAGATGTCCGATACAGAAATCGAAATCGCTCTTAGTGCTTTTACAGTACTGAGTGTATGCTATAATTTATATTTGTTACTTATAAAAATATCGTATTAATGATCCAGAATGAGTAGTCACTAATTTTCTTTCTATAAAGGATATGTGCTCAACTGCTCATCAATGATTCTTGCTTTTTTTTGTATCTTCAATGAGTAAATCATTCCCATATTGTGTTGAATGGTGCGCCATGCATCAGCTGATTTAAAAAAAAAAGTTATTTGCACGCCACACTTGGCAGAATGTGATGATACCATTTATTAATTTTTAAGACCATAATGTACCATATTCAGACAAATAAATGATTGATTTGATTCTAAGTCTTGATACAGAGTCAAATATTGTCGAGTTTTTTGTACTTATTCTTGGCAAGTGGCTTATTTCCTGTTTTTGTTTAATCAGTTAAAAAGTAAGATCAACCGATGCAAGTGTGACATAAATACATTTGTACAAATTTTGCGTTCTTTCCCCGGGGTGCCTCCCGTAGTCCCTGGAAGGTACCACCGGTAATAAGTATATTTAATGAAAATATCGTAACAAGATGTTATTCAACAAAAACATAGTAGGTAGCGTCATCTCTTCCGTCTTGTATTCTGCCGTGGTATAACTAGAATGCCGTTATCCAACATCGTTGATTTTTTACTTTTGGGGCTATATTATTGAGAAAAAAATATTTATAGAATTGTGTATGCGAATTTCCATATACAGATCGATCGATAATTTTTGTTTCTCATTAATATAGCATCAAAAGTAAAAAATCAACCAGATGTCGGATAACGGCATTTTAGTTATACCACGGCAGTATTTTAATCTTTACCTATAATTATTGTAGTTTCTCAAGTGCATGATCTAATAAAATTTCACCACTGATTAATTGTACAATAATGTGTTGAATTGCGTCGTCAGTCAATATACCTAATCTGTTTTGATCGTTTTATAGTTGTAGTTTTTAGGGTTCCGTACCCAAAGGGTAAAAACGGAACCCTATTACTAAGACTCCGCGGTCCGTCTGTCTGTCTGTCTGTCTGTCTGTCTGTCTGTCTGTCTGTCTGTCTGTCTGTCTGTCACCAGGCTGTATCTCGTGAACCGTGATAGCTAGACAGTTGAAATTTTCACAGATGATGTATTTCTGTTGCCGCTATAACAACAAATACTAAAAACCGAATAAAATTAATATTTAAGGGGGCTCGCATACAAAAAACGTGTTTTTTTTGCCGTTTTCGCGATAATGGTACGGAACCCTTCGTGCGCGAGTCCGACTCGCACTTGGCCTGTTTTTTTTCATTCTTTTCTAATTACTGCTGTCGATTCTTTTTATTAAATTAAACAGCCGCATTATGTTAATCGTATTCTTATTGATTGCTTTGCAATGTTAGAGTGACATCCTTCCGCAACATTATTTGTGCGGTGCCTTTCACCAAAAACACTTATCATGATTATATATTTGGGTCGCAACCACAGAAATCTTAATAAATAATTATTAAGATTTCTGTGGTCGCAACCAACATTTTTTTATGTAATTGATAAATTTCTGCATATTGAAAATTTCCACGGTGCAATCAGAATTAATATACTCGCACCTGATTTCGATCATTTCTTTAGGTAAAAGCGGTAGAACTGCACAGGGATACTATTCTTCTTTCTGGCTTTGATATACCAAAACCCATCAGTTTAGCATTTTTCCACATACATCTTCTCCAATGGTAATAACAACCAATAACATGCACAGAAGGAAACATTTTTAAATTGCGTTTATTGCACCTATTTCATAATCACAATGTACTTTCCCACTATGGTAACTGTGATTTTATCATTTAAAAGCATAATATTGTGTGTATTTTCTTTTTTTCAGGCATTAAAGCATATTAAAGGTTTAATTTTTGTACTTTTAACGGAGCTACCAAGGTCTCCATGTTGTATATATAATTGCAAAATGGATTGGGACAGCTTTGGAACGTTGCATCGCAGAAATATTCTTTTACAGCACCTATTAAGAGGAAACGGGGGTGGTCTTTTCTCCATACAAACGCTCTCGTCTGTTTTCTCTCTGGTTTATGAACTTAAAGCAATGGTTTTTTACAGTAAAATAAATATCAACTTCTTCGATGTCCCTATGAAAATTAGTATTTATCCTATGAAATTTCTATTAGTATTTCATTATACTCTTCTTTTGTTAGTCCAAACCAGTACTTAAATAGATGGTCATCAATACTTATAGAATTTTGGAAATACAGTTTTGTATCATCTGATAGCAAAAACACAATTTCTTCTATATGTGCAGCACTAAATGTTGAAATGGCATTTTCAGCAGCATATAATTCATTAAATAAATTGCTGCCTATGTGAAAATTGCAGATTCTAGCACTTCTAGGAATATATAGGGTCTTTCAACAAGGACGGGTCGATGTTGAAATTAAATAAAACAAGCTGTATGTGAGATATTAAAGAAATTATTGTTTTATTTGAAAGGCCCATTTATAACATTATTTATGAAATATGACATCGTTTAAATGTCCACCGTGGCTTCGAACGGTGGCACGGATCCGAAAGGTCCAATTTTCAATTACTCTACTGCATAGATCCGGCTGATTGATTGCGGATTATTGGCATATACCTGCGACTTGAGAAAACCCCGCAAGAAAAAGTCTAGCGGGGTCAAACCGCACGATCTTGGTGGCCAATTCACGTCACCTCTGCGAGAGATTACCTTACCATCGAACCGTTCATGCAAAATGTCCATTGTGTCGCTCGCTGTTTGGCACGTAGCGCCGTCTTGCTGATATTTAGTTTTTTTCTTTCGTATGAAATGGCTACTGGTCTAACTATGGCGTCGTTACTCGTTTCTTCAGGTAGTCTCGAATCTAGCAACCGTCTCTAAGGTCCAAATTATGTGCAGATCACGTTTTGTTCGTGGATAAAGAAGCGATTTGAGTAGTTTCAACTGGTTCTATATTGTTTTAATTAATTTTGGTTTACAAAGTTAGCCGTGGCTATTGGCGGTTCGCAAAAGTAAGAGTGTGACAATATATTTTTGAATGACGGAGACGCGAGTGAGTGAGTGACCGAATTTGAGTGGTGAGCCACCGAAGGAAAAACCGGCATCGATATCTTCTTCTTCTCTTCAATGAATGTCCGATTGTATCTTGCTGCTTTGTCTGTTCTGTAGATGGCGAGGACAGCATTAAAATATTTTATCGAAAATAACGTAAAATGTTTTAACTAAAAACAAAATTTAAATCTGAAGACCATCTGAGGATATCCTATCTAAATCTTACCATACTTTTTTACATACCTTCTACTCGCCCACAACTGCAGAACTAAAACATTTCGCTTTTCGATGCCTTGTCTTAGTTCAGCAGTTGTGCTGCTAGTTGATTCTTGAGAAGTGACAGCTTCATTCATTTCCATCCTCTGCTGTATTCTCCTCAAGATCAATACCTACTCTATTGATACAAATATTATGTAAGATACAACAAGTGTAGAAGAAACTGAATGAATGTATCAACCACTCACCTGCACGTGATCCGCTTCCTTCTTGGGGTACCCCGGCAGATGATGGTAGCTCGCTAGTTGCGTTCCAGGACGTGTTGAATCTCGTATTGGGCTTGTATTTGTAGTTTGTGTCGTTTTATCACATTTTTATAATTAATTCGGGAGCGCCAGCTAAAAGCAGCGTTTCGGGTCGCGGCCGGTTGACTAGAGAGATTTTACATAGGGGGCAGCACTTGTCGCTGCTAAAAGTGCGTTCGGAAGTTTTGTGGCTGATACATGGTTTATCAAAGAATAAAGTGCATTCTGTGCGCCGACCTTAAATAATCCATTTTAAAGAATGAAATTTGAAGCTAATCTAACTTAGGGCTAAAGAGTAAAGAAAGGTTAACGAATCCCTATTCAATAGGTAGGGGCAGACCTTTACCACAGGTCTCTTAGTGAGCGTGTTACCAATGCGTACGGTTACCACGCGAGTAACACCGTCCGCGCCTGGGTGCAGCTGATGCACGCGAGCCAGGCGCCACTGTAGCGGCGGTAGTGTGTTATCAAATAAGACTACCACTGAACCCTCTGAGAGGGATGATGTGGATTTATCGCGGAACCATTTACCCCTTTGCTGGAGTTGATGAAGGTATTCAACACTCCAGCGTTCCAGAAATGTTGCACTGCCTGTTGAATGATTTGCCATCGAATAAGGCGATTGGGGTGGTCAGTAGATACATCCATTTCTGGTAATGAAGCCAATGGCTCCCCGATTAAGAAGTTTCCCGGTGTAAGCGGTAGTGGATTGGTAGGATCATTACTTTGTAGGCAGAGTGGTCTGGAGTTAAGAACAGCTTCTATCTGACACAGGAGTGTATTAAATTCATCATGGGATAAAGTGAGTTTCCCCACGACTCGGTAAAGATGGCCTTTCATGCTTTTTACAGCGGCTTCAAATATACCTCCGAAATGGCTTGCATACGGCGCACACAGGGCCAGATTGCCAATTTAAGATGACAAAAATAAAGTGTAGGTTTTTACTTACTTTCTGACTTGTTAGTTATGTATTATAATTGTTACAAGGTAGAAACAAAATTTGGAGATGGTACTATCAACAAAAAAAAAAAATTAAAATGAAAATAAGCTTTATTTAAAGTATTATGTAAAAAGGTCCTTAAATTAAGTTCTATTGCTACCTACAACTCATCGTCATCCATATTACTATCGGAATCTTCATTAGGTATCTCTGTTTTCAACCTCTTCGCTACAAAGATATGTAGGCATCCGTAACATTCCTACAACAACATCATTATATATCTCTCTTTGTTTCTTGGGCTTTTCCCTGTGACTAGTCACGACAGGATCCGATGATACAAGCATCCAGTGAAGAATATCCGTATTAGTGTTTATTCTGGACGTTTTCCGGGAGTGATATTGTCGCAATTTTTTGTAATTTTTGTGACTTGCTTCTATTACATCTTCTGATAATTGCCCTACTGGCAATGCCAGAGATTTAATAATGTCAGCACCGTGAATTAAAAGTTTATGTACACTTGCACTCATTTTGTACCATTTATACAGATTGATCGCCATTTCAGCTGTGCCGATGCAATATGTCCTAAATTTCTCTTCGTCTATGTAATGTCCGCAGGAAATGACACACAAAATATTTGAAAATCTTTCAATTAATTCTTTGGACACACCTGTGATTCGAGATACCAGAACGGGGTTTTTAAAAAAATTTCTTGCTGTGTTGCCATCGTTACTGTTGCCCCCTCCTTGTTTTGGCTGGTCAACAACAAGTCCCATTTCTTTGTAAAAATCTTTGCATATTTGATTTTTTCGTACTTTTACTTTTTCCTGTGCTTCCTTGCCTCTAGCTTGCCATTGCTGCAACTCCAATTTGTAAGAAATATGCAATAAATATTCGTAGCATCGGAGATGAGCGTGTAAAATGGAAATACCAAATTTGTATGTGCCTTCGTTGCATACTCTTCTTTTTATATTATTTAAGTCGTTCATCTGCGTGGGTGTAGCTTTACACACGTTACAGGCTTGTGTACTTTTGGTTTCTGTTAAAACATTGACTGTTTTACCATCCAGCATTGTGCAAATGGGGATATGTTTAAAATGTATCGATCTGTCTCCTAGAATCATGTTTGTGTGCTGCAACTGCCTTATTTGATGCTCAATCTCGTGGTACTCATCTTTAGTGTTCTGGTCATTTTCTTTTTTTAATTTAAACGAAAGTGGACGACAGTATCTGGTGGAAGATGGAGTCTGATTTTTCCAATAAATTATTTTCTTCCTTTCTTTCATTTGCGATAACTCAAGGGGCACAATTGTACATAATATTATGTTGGAATCAGCGTAAATTGAATCGTTCGAAAAATTTTGCTTGTATATACTGTGACCTCCACTACCATCTAGGCCCCACTTATAATAAACTTCCAGAGTATCGTTATTGTCGCCAATGTTGGATAAAATTACTTCTGACTGTACGTTTGCTAGTCTCCGTATGGTGTGATCTAAAAGATCTTGTAATGGCACCACAGCTTCAGTCTCGGTTATTCTTAAATGTAGCGGATAACACTGCAGTTTTGCATCTGCCACCACATGGTAAGAGGGATAAATATCAGCACCTCTTTTCTTTGCACCTAAACGCATTGTCCCGTATTCTTTTTTTGTAAAATTAAGGTCAACTATGAGACCCAAAGCTTCTTCAGCACTATACTGTATTACATTTACAGAACACGATGAATGAACCTGTTCCATTTTTTTCAATCTTCTCGGAGTCGAATTTATCGCAAGTTTTATGACGTGAGCTGCTTTTCGTTTGCCAGATTTCACCAGACTCGTTTCAGTCGCTAAACAAAGCTTTTCAGGAGTAAAACGCGAGACAAGTGACTTAAGTTTTCTCTTTCTGCTGCGTTCAGAGCTGACTTCAAACAATTTTTTTGGCCTACCTCGCTTCTTCTCTGAAGAAGTAGGTTGTTGTGAAGTTGTTGGTTGTATCTCGGGGAGGTTAAATTCTTCACTGAGCCAATTGGCATGCTTAGCTGTAAAACGGTCGAACATATATTTACATTCACGCCATTTAGCTAAAAGCTTTGTCACAAACACTTTAACAACATCTTTTAACTGTTTTATTAAAGTCTCAGACGGGTCCACTATGCTTAACTGGTTCATTATATATCGTAATAACCGTTCATTACACTTGGATGACGAAAAACGAAAAAAAACGTTCATCTCTTAACAACAAAAATAGTTCATTTCTATACAACTTCCTCTGCTGTGAAACGGGATCAATTCGACTACCTGGAAATAAAGGGCATAATTTACAAAGGGAGCGATACGGGGACGAGTTCTTTGCATGTTTTGAATCCTCACGGGTCGTAGTTTCTAAGGAATTATAAAATATAATGGAACTATGTGGAACATTTGTTAAATGTCTATAAACTCAAGTGAATCTTAAAGATTTACGTATAAAATTAGGCTTCCACGTGAAGTTATATTACTCCTCGATTTATAAAGAAAATTGAAAAGTAAACGATAATAATTAGAGTACACACCTGACGCTTCAATATCCATGTTAAAAACTCACAATTTTTATACACTGGGGCACAAAACAAACGTGTTGACTTAGTCAAGCTTTCGGGCGCAACTGACTCACGTTTGCCCTGCGAAAAAAGGGATACAAAGCGCGCTTACACAGGCTTTTGTGTTACTTTAGTCAATGTTATTGTTTTATGATCCTATTGTTCGTTTATTGAAGGAGCTAAACAAAGTATTTTTTTTAAGTTTCTCGACATCACAAAACTATATTTTTGTCATTGTAAATTAGAAAACCGGCCTTGTGTGCGGCGGGTTAAAGTGCCAAGTTATCGATAATTCTGACAACCCTTTATTTATATGCGTTTGGTTAGCTTCGTTTTGTATAAAAGATTGTAAATCTTTTAAATAATTATCGCAGCCTACAAAGTTACGACCGCAATCCGAATAGATGTCGGTACAAAGTCCGCGGCGGGAAATGAAGCGGCGAAAAGCGTTGAGAAATGAATCCGTCGATGAGTCTGGCACTAACTCAAGATGCATAGCCTTTGTTGACATGCACACAAACACACATACGTAAGCTTTGTAAACCTTCGCGTTACGAAATTTACTAGATTTAAGATAGAAATGCCCTGCGAAATCCACTCCTACGTGTAGGAACGGTCTGAGGGCACGCACCCTTGCGGCAGGCAGTGAAGCCATGGGCGGCTGTGGAGCAGACGGCCTAGTGCGGAAGCAAGGCACGCAGCGGCGTGTGCGCATGCGGACTGCATCGCGAGCAGATATTATCCAGTACGTTTGTGAAATAAGAAACTGTAATGTCTGAGGACCGACATGTAGATGAAGTCTATGAAAATAGTCTATGAGTAAGCTCGTAAAGAAATGTTTTTTAGGTAGAATAATCTGATGTTTAGAAAGTAGGGAATTTGGGCACGTTGTATCCTGCCGCCGACCCTGACAAGCCCGGCGCCATCTAAAAAGGGTTTTAGTTTTTGAAGCTTGTTCGAACAAACATCGTTGTCCTTCAGACGATTAATGTCGTCAGCGAATTGATTTTGTTGTACGAGAATGATAACTCGTTGTAACGCGAATTTTGTTTCAGAGACTGTAATTTGAGAGGACAAGTATGATTTTGTCTTACGACATTTATCAAAAACCGGAATATTAATGAAACGACACGTAGTAATCTCGGTAAAGACGAAAACCGCTCGAGAAATTGTAATTCAGGCGTTTCTTGCTTTGCTATAAGAATGTGCTTACGTCGTTCTTCATTGGTGTGTAAGTCAACGTTTGAAATAGGCCAATCAGATTGCGCCTGTTTTAGCCATTTAGGCCCATGGAACCAAAGCTCTTTGTCTTGGTTAGACGGGAGTACAACTCGGGATGCAGGGTCCGCGGGGTTGTCCTCAGAGCGCACGTGGCGCCAGTGTGCAGCGGGCACGCGACAAGTGGTTTCTGTGACACGGTTGGACACATAAGTGCGCCATTCGTGTGAAGACGATCGTAGCCATGCAAGTGTGACCGCAGAATCACTCCATGCATATACATTTTCGATTGACAGAATGTCATTATAAGTAAAAATGATTTTATGTATCAATTTTGATAATAAAAGAGCTCCACACAGTTCTAAGCGTGGGAGAGTTATGCGTTTCAAAGGCGCAACCTTTGTCTTCGCAAAAAGTAGGTAGACATGAACCGTGCCCTGCGCATCCATAACACGTAGGTATACGCATGCAGCGTATGCTTTCTCGGAGGCGTCAGAGAACCCATGAGCTTGTATTTCATTATTGTGATGAGGAAGCACGTGACGTGGCAATTTAATTAATTGTAGTGAGGGAAGCTCAGATATAAAGGTTGACCAGAGGTCACAAACACCTTTGGGAGGAGCTTCATCCCAACCAGAACCAGAGATCCATAAAAGCTGAATTAAATGTTTCACAAATAGTTTAATAGGACTGAGAAAACCTAACGGATCGTATATTTTTGAAATCTCTGACAGCATGATACGTTTCGTGCACTTCTGAGGGCGAGTTTCCACCTGATAGGAAAAACCATCTGACTTTGGGTTCCATTTGAGACCCAAAACCTTAACTGAAGTATCTTTATCGAGTGCTGAAAGAATTAGAGCGTCGTCTGGATTTGAAACGTCACTGCTAATGGATGATAAGAATTCAGGGCAGTTGCTTGTCCATTTGCGGAGTTCGAAAGTTCCCGCGTTGCAAATGGCCATGAGCTGCCGCTGCATCTCAAGAGCGACTTCAAGAGTGTCAGCCCCAGTCACTACATCGTCGACAAACACCTCGTTGCGCAGCACTTGCGAAGCTAGTGGGAAGTTGGCAGCTTCATCAGTCGCTAACTGACGAAGTGTGCGAAGAGCTAAAAAGGGAGCTGAAGCAACGCCAAATGTGACTGTGCATAAACGATACTCTTGTAAAGGATCGTTGGGAGAGTATCTCCATAGAATGCGTTGAAAGTCACGGTCTTCGGGTCGGACTCCGATGAAACGATATATTATTTTGATGTCAGCAGTAAATACTATCTTGTGTAGTCTAAACTTTAAAAGTACGTCGTTTATATCTTGGTGGAGTTTTTGACCAATTAATAAATTATCATTCAGTGAGCGACCACTAGTAGTTTTACAGGAAGCGTCAAAAACGACTCGGAGTTTAGTAGTTGCGGCAGATGTTTTTACCACGCAGTGGTGAGGTATATAGTATGGGATCTTATCACAATCCGTAGGTTCTGTGACAGGTTCCATATGCCCTAAGTTCTCGTACTCTTTGAGACACTTAGCGTACTCTGCTTGTAAAGCAGAGTCTCTTGAGAGCCTTTGCTCGAGCTTGTGAAAACGAGAAAGTGCGATTTGATGTGATTCGCCGAGATGAGGCGCGTGTTCTTTGAAAGGAAGAGAAACAATGTATTTTCCACTGTTATCTCTTTTGTGAGTGTTTACAAAAATAGACTCACAGAGGACTTCATCTTTAGTTAGTAAGGGTGTGTCATCAGGCATTGACTCAAGTTCCCAAAATCTTTGGAGTTGCACATCAAGCTTATATGTGCTAATATTCATGCAGACTTGCGCTGGCAATGAATGAGAAATTTTACCGTTAAGTAAGTAGTCAAAAATACTATTGATAGCCACAGGTGTACCCTGTGGTCCTATTATGTTATCGTGCAATAGTATATTGTGACTATAGTCTGAACCTAAGAAAAGTTCAACGGGACGCGCAGAACGTAATTCCGGGTCAGCTAGGGACAGGTTTTGAATATGAGCTATTTGCTCGAAAGCACTTGGAATGTTAGGTAAATAACTTGTTATCTATGGCAAGATAAGAGCTTCGATATGTAGTTTAGGTTCTGGTTTATTGTAAGGCGTGACTTCACACAAAACATATCCGCGAGGCTGCTCATTTTTATCACCTACACCAGTGACGGTCATGCTTGTTTTGGCATGATAACGCCGTAGACCAAGGCGTTGGACGCACGACTCCGTGATGAGTGTGGCTTGCGAGCCCTGATCGACTAGGGCACGTACAAGGTGAGGTATGTCTTGGCCAGAGTTCATAGGACGCACGTTAACCAATGCGGTGGTAAGAAGAAATGGTTCACCCTTGTTTGATAGAACAACGTTTGATATAATATAACTAAATCGAACAACGTTTAAGAAAATCATCACTTTGTATAATATCGATTAACATAATTTTCATTTCATCGAATATTTATTTGCGATAACAACATTTGCGCTATTGATCAAAAGGTATAATGTTCATTTGATGTAATGTTCAGGTGGTGTAACATGTATTTAAAAAACCGAGAATAACCCCAAGAGCGAGCGAAGCGAGCTCGGGAGCTTAGGGCACCCCGACACGGATAGGTTAGGTTCGAAGGAGATGACGGGCGCTGAAGTGAGCGAGCAAAGCGAGCGAACTCAGCGCCCGTCATCTCCTTCATGTTAGGTTACTTTAGACCCTGCAGACAGAAATAGGAGCTCCGTCGACTTTGTTTCGTTTCCCTCCCTCCCTTAAAACGACTTTGTTGCTTAAGGCGGGTACCCCGAGCAAAACGCCGTGCTAACCGATTTCGTGTAAAATTAGTGCATTTGAAAATTCGGTCAAATGACATTATTTCAAAGAAATAAATATGCTAAATAAAAATCTACCAATTAATAATTCGGTCAAATGAATAATTATACGAAATGACTTTATTGTAACTAAAATTAGCCAAAGCGATTTTCGACAAAACGTTATTATACCAAACAAGGGTGAACCAGAAGAAATGTACAATTTTCTTTGTGCCGCGACAATGTAGGCGTAGATGAACCTTCCGCTACTGATGAGTGCTCAGGGGAAGAGACGTTACATTCGCTGGTTAATGTTACTTTAGAATCAACATCTTCATGTATTGAAGAGTGATGACGTTGTGAACATACACGGCAGTTATGTTTCGATTTACAATCCTTCAGATCGTGGCCAGAAAATAAACAATTGTTACAAATTTTATTTTGTTGAATAAATGATTTCCTTTCTAATATGGTTAATTTATAAAAAATATCGCATTTATTCAAAGGTTGAGTATTATCTTTGCAATAAGAACACTTCATATAATGAAAAGTTTCGGTAGAAGTCGTCGCATGAACACTCATCGTGCGCGTGGGCCGCGCAGATGGTGCGTCATATGGTCGTGTGAACGGAGCGGCGGGGTAGTGTGCATTAGAGTGGGAACGGGACATAGCCAAGCGCGCGGACGCTGATAGCTCATTCTCTAGGAATTCGAGCAACTCACTCACATGAGGAATCTCACACGGTGACTTCAATGATAATTCGAAACGTTTTCGAATACTTGGAGTAATTTTTCGTAACAAAATATTCAAAAGAATGAAACTCCATTGATCGACCGAAATATTGAATGATTTTAACGCAGTTAAGTTTTCATGATAAACATTCAATATGTTACGTAAAATTTCGACATTTTTGTCATTGACTAATTCGACGTCAAGTATTTTTTATCTAAATGTTTGGTTGCGATTATTCGATCGTTTTGATAACGGTGAATTAAAATTTGCAAAGCGTTACTATAGTTATCACCTGTAATGGGAAGTGACTTTAATAAATTAAATGGTTCGCCCCGTAAGGACAAAAGTAGATAACGGAAACGTTCAACGTCTGTTATTTGTTCATTGTAATGGATTAAAGACGAAAATAAATCGTAGAATGCATTCCATTCTGTTAAATTACCATAAATGGTTGGTAATATAAGTGTCGGCAGCTTAATTTTCGAATGAGTGTGAGAACAACTAGCAGGCTGTATGCTCGCCGCACTTTGTTTACGTTGTATAGTTTTTAAATTATCGGACGTAATTTGAACCTTATAGTACAAATTTATTACGAATTTCTAATTGTTCTTCGGGCTTAAACTCACCACTTTTTGATAAAAGTTTTTCGATTTACCTTATAAAAGGAAAATTTGTTTTTTAACATCATTCAGATCTTATGCGCGGACACGGAATTCCGCTTCATCCGAAGAACAATCAGCCATACGTTGGATGCTATTGGGAAAGATATTACGTTCAAATTGGAATTGTTCCAACTCCATACCGACTCAGTTCGTAATGCAGGTGTGTATAAAAATACAAGTTGTTAGGTGTGTAGTACACTAACAGCGAGTAAATAATGTGAAATTTAACTGTGTTCCTAACAATACCGAAATTTGAAAATACCTACCAGTATGTTAAGTACCTATGCACTTCTAGAAGTGAGTCTAGTACGTAATACGTAGACACTAAGATACGTATATTCAAATTAATGTATGTTGATGTGTAAAATAATAATAGCTGCCGCTCGCTTAGCTTTGCAGTGACGCGCGTGCCCAAGATAAGAGATGCTTGAGAATCTTCGACCCGATTACAAATGGGCACGAATTACCCTCACAATAAAATAAAAAAATAAAAATTGAGATTTTGTTAAATTGGTAATTTTACCTATAAATTCACTCGTAAAATGAATAAGTACGGTTCGAAAAAACAGTACGCAATGGTATTGTCGAAAAACAAATACGCTAAGCCTAGGTAAAATGCAATTGAAGGTTCGAACACTGGAGGTAGGTCCAACCAGTAAGAACAAAGAACTGTCGAAAAACTGTTTGTTTTTTAAGGAAATAAATAGAATATTAGTATGCCAGCACAAGACCCAACAATCCCAGAACATAAGGTTCGAAGGTCCAAACTTTATGTAGAAGAAACTAAATGAATGTATCAACCACTCACCTGCACTTGGTGATCCGCTTCCTTCTTGGGGTACCCCGGCAGATGATGATAGCTCGCTAGTTGCGTTCCAGGACGTGTTGAATCTCGTGTTGGGCTTGTATTTGTAGTTTGTGTCGTTTTATCACGTTTTATAATTAATTCGGGAGCGCCAGCTAAAAGCAGCGTTTCGGTTCGCGGCCGGTTGACTAGAGAGAGATTTTACATAGGGGGCAGCACTTGTCGCTGCTAAAAGTGCGTTCAGAAGTTTTGTGGCTGATACATGGTTTATCAAAGAATAAAGTGCATTCAAATTATATTTCTGTAGCCTTGTTCTAGCTAATAATATTGAAAATATAACAACTAAAGAATGATACGGAAGAACAAGCATTAATCATTTTGGCTGCTACATCAGGATAATAATGTAGCACCCTATGCCTGAGTAAGCACCCCCATCTATTTTTGAGTACAACGATGGTACGTTCCACTGTATTTCGAGCAGAGCAGTGCAACTTAGTGTAATATTGTCCTGGGGAGCTTTCAGCAGCATCTACTATAGGTGTGATCATATACACCCTCTGTGCATGTCCAGAATCAGCTGAAAAGTAAAAACAAATGTATTTACAATCATAAAATCTAAAATTAACTTGCCTAGTAATAACACATTTTCTCCATTATTGTTCAAACCAATTGGTTTGTTGAACCAATTTTTTTTTTGTAAAAAATGAAAAGATCATAAGTTTCCGTACAAAACTATTTTTAGTTTTTTTTTTTTCACTGTAATTACAAAGTAAAATCCAATTGAAAATATATTTTTGAATTCAGTACCGAAACACCCCGATAGTTTGCCGAACAAATCCGAGCCCGTGTGACGTCACAACGTTCATTTCTACTCATTGTAGCACATAGCTGATACATTGTTTTGACTTTTAACCGATTCAATCTTGTTATTATCGTCAATATATTGATGAATATCGAATATATTGATCATAAATATCGAACCTTAAAAGTTATCGTGCTTGCTTCGTACCATTATGTACGAATACTACAAAAAGATCCCAATTATATGTGTTTCGCGCAATAGCCTAGTACCTAGCAATCTACTAAATTTAAGCAATGTTCTATGTCTAACTAGATTCCAATTATAATGTGTTAATTCTGTTGTTATCTTGTTCTAATTTAGTATAAGATTCGTATTAAATCCTTACTTTGATCATTAAAGACTGATAATAGTAAATTTTTAAGGGAACTTTCGAGCAAAGTTGACATTACGTAACTTGAAAATATGATTTTTTGTTTATGGTGATATATTCATTATTTTATACTTAAATGACAGATATAGGCGTAAAACTAACATTTCTGTTTGAATTGTGAGAATCGATCGACGTATTTAAGAGATATTTACTGAAGAATTAGAGCCCTCGCAGACCACAGACTTTTTATCGGCCGATAGTTTAGTCGGGTTGGCCTGCTAGTACGCACACCGAGCCAACTAAACAGTTCAGTCGGTGATGAGTGCGCAAACTATCCAACAGTCTGCCGACTATTCTCTATTTGCTAGTTTCTAACCAACTGGTGAAAAGAGTGGTCGCACCGCACAATGAAAATTAATAAAACATTGTATAGAATTGTTATTATTGCTCTCATACACCGGAGGAGGAAAATTAAAAAGAGAGCCCGAGAGTATTGGGTGCATCCTATCTTTAGTGATAGATTATTAAATGGAAAATTTTACACTATGCATTCCAAATTACTCGATTACCCGAAAAAATTTTTCGCCTTTTATCGAATGAGCATAACTAGCTTCAACCAACTTGTCAAATTAATTGGACCAGGAATAGCGAAGGAGGATACAAATTTAAGACTATCTATACCTGTGGAGGAGAGATTGAGCGTTACGATAAGGTAAGATAAACCACAAAACATACTTTAAATTTTTTATTATAATTCAAATGCCAAGTTTACAAGTCGTATATTTGGGAATCTTCTGAAAAATTTGAATAATATGACTGGGTTGACATGTTGGAATCAGCTGGTGATGAAACATTTTGAATGGTTGTTTGTGGTAAAGTGGGGGATGGTGTAGAACCGGATGTATAAGCCTGTGATTGTTGTTGTGGCGGCAAGATGTTAGTCCCTCGTTGGTAAACAGGAAAAGAGTTCATGGGTTGTTGCAGTATGGTGTATGTTGGTTGAGAATGAGGCTGAACACTCCTACCAAGTCTTATCTGTTTAAATACGTTAAGAATACTAATCTTAGCATCGAGTTTTTCATCTGCGGTTAAATTTTTGAGTGATGGGACAAGAGACAATGCAAAGTTTACATCTTCATCAACATTAGTCTCATTTAATGCTTTTAATATTGCTTCATCCAAATCCGTATTCTTCGAAACACGAGTTTTCTTCTGGCGAGGAGGTGCGGAAGCGGATGGAGCAGTTTCTTCATCATCTTCCTCATTTTCTGTAGTATCCTGGGCCAGGTTCAGGTTACCTTCCGTTTGACGATTTTCCATGCATGGAAGTAAAAATAATAATTGTTCAAAGTATACGTATTTACGCCTCTTGACCGAAGCCTGCCCCGACTTTGTGTTCTTTTGTGCATTTAATTCTCGGCGAAAGCAAGTCCGTAAATTGGCCCATTTTTTTTGTATATCGCGGCCTGAAAAATAATAAAATATAATTAATTCATTACAGGTATCTGGCTACTGGAGCTAGTTTCAATTCATTATCTTTTGATTATCTGATGGGAGCTTCTACAATACGAGATATTACAAAAAGTACATGTGAGCAAATATGGAATATGCTTCAACCGTTATATATGCCAACCAAACAAGAAGATGACTGGATTGAAATAGCAGACGAATTCTACAGTCGCACAAATTTTCCAAACATCATTGGAGCGATCGATGGCAAACATATACGAATGATACAGCCAGAACATTCCGGTTCATCATATTTTAACTACAAAAAGTTCTTCTCCTGCGTTTTGATGGCTTGGACAGATGCCGATTATAAATTTGTGTACATTGATGTTGGTTCTTATGGAACAGCTAGTGATTCGGAAATATTTAAAACATCAGAAATGGGTAAACGGCTTTCCGAGAATCGACTAAATATTCCTTCTGGAAGGCAATTGCCTAATGATGATGTTGGAGATGTTATTCCATTCTCTGTCGTAGGCGATGAAGCGTTTGGACTTGGAAATAATATATTACGCCCTTATGCAAAAAGAAATTTAAACTACACCAAGCGAATTTTCAACTATAGACATACAAGAGCTCGACGCATGGTTGAATGTACTTTCGGGATTCTAGCTAACAAATGGCGCATTTTTCACCGTCCAATTGACGTAAATATTAATTTTTGTGTTAAAATTATTAAAGCTTGCTGTGTCCTACACAATTATGTACGAATCAAAGATGGAATACATTTTAAAGACACTCTCTACAGTTGTACCATGAATAACTTCAATACAAATGGAAATAACCGAGGAAGAAATAATATGAATAATGTGCGGCAATACATGTCGTCATACTTTATATCTCCTGCAGGCTCAATTCCGTGTCAATATAATAAAGTGTAATGTAAATAAATAAAAATGTATCGTACCTTGATTTGTTTTTTCTTGGGCACTAAGCTCATTCCAATCAGGAACAACAGCTTCACAAACTTCCTCCCACAGTTTTTTCTTCACATTTACGTCAGAGTACTCTTTTAAGTTTTTCTTATAAAGTGCAGGGCGTTTTTCGACTTCCTCGATCAAGTTTACGATCAAAGATTCCGAAATAAGCGACTGAGAATTGGGCGACGCCATTTTACAAAACACGCGCGGCCGACCATTCGCTGTCAAAGCTCGGAGCGAACTGAACTATCGGCTTAGTCGGCCGACTAAAAAAACGTCGTGTGTGCGCGTGTGGTAGGGAGCCAATACTGATTATACGGTCGGCCGATAGTTTGCCGACAGTATAGTTTGAATTGAATCGGGAAGCCCATCAAACTTGTTTATCGGCCGATACCAAATCGTCATAGTGTGCGCACTTGCTTACATCTGCGTACTGATTAAGAGCCCGACCAAACTATCGGCCGATAAAAAGTCTGTGGTCTGCGAGGGCTCTTAGTGTAACGAAAATCTAAGTACCAAGTTAATATTTTTACGTTTCTGTTCTACAAACTTTTTAGTGTTTGTAAATATATAATATAGACATTAGTGTTCAATATTATTAAGGGATATTGTCAATCTGCCTAGCCTTTAACCCAGTAACTGGGTAACACGGTACCCCTTGGCAAGACTGGTGTCAGATCTCAAGCTTCTGTCTACCCGTAACGACTGTCAAAGATCTTCAAATGACAGCCGGGACCAACGGCTTAATGTGCTTTCCAAGGCACGGAGGAAACACGGTATATTGAAATGGTCACCCATCCACGGACCAACCTCGTCAAGCGTTGCTTAACCTTGATGATCGAACAGTGCGGCTGTTATTATTTAGCCACGAGCTCCTCTATTAAGGGATATGTAAATAATGGGAATTACCAAAAATTTGATGTGTATGTGTATCATATTTAGTGGTATCTAATGAAGTTTTTTGTTAACCAAAGTCAAAGTTTCGCGCCAATCGTGTTTGTTTACTTTTTATTTTACACCGATATCACCTACCTATATGTAAAAACGATTACATTATGACAATTATATTTCCAAATGTACCTGGTAAACAACATTATCTAACACCGGTCCACTCTCACGTATTATATATTACGACTACTTTATTTAAGCTCAAAACTTCCAATTCGTCCATCAGGTGGGTATATTATCGACATTAGCCTTTATAAATCCTTTATCACACATGACTAAATAAAATTTGTTGTTTATTAATATTTTTGCACTAATTTTCGGATATTTTTAGTCAATCTACGTATAGTTGACACTATAGTATCATGATTTCCTTGAACGTTATGACGTCACCAACATGGCGACCAATTGTGGCCCGTTTGTAGTCACGTGGTTCTATTCAAAATTTTATCGATTTTCAATTGCTTATAATAAATTGAAAAAAAATATTTAAGAGTTTTTTGAAACGACAATATAATTTAAGTTATGTAAAGTTTCGAAATAAATTAAAAAAATCGCATTTTTTTTTAAATTCAACAACCCAATTGAATGTTGTTTCACAGGATGCTGATTCCAGACAAAACTGTCATGTGATGCTCCAACTCCAAATGAAGCATCTACTGACATAATTCTTAAGTCTACATCACATATCTGAAAACATATAAAACAAGGACATTTAACTAATTTGTTATGAAGTGAATAACAATTAAATATTAATAAAAATATTGCCTTACAATCAGAAAATTTCTTGAATGGAAATGTTTTCGATTAAAAAATCTCTAAATTTTCTATTGATCTAATTATGGCTACATGAGTAACATCAATACATCCTATAACACCATTTCTTAAAACCTGGACCATATTAAAAAAATAAGGCATTTTAAGTAACATTTCAGTGACATTATTTAAGTTCGATAATAATGAGATACATTTTTGTCATTAGCATTATCTCCTTTTTAGCATCTCTTTCCCGACGAGTTTGAGGCAACTTATTCCATTTACTTTGTACTATTGGATGGTTAAGAGGTGCCGTTTCATCTGTACGTACGAGAAACAGATTGCTGCGACATTAGGGTCCCATATGTGCCTGCAACTAGTTTTTGGTAAGTGCCCAGTCGCATAATAGGACAATGCCACTAAAACCTGTTAGAATTATACAAGTATTAAGCTATTGATGTTCGAAACAAGTCATGATCTATATAATTGATAAAAGTCATGTATCAAAGACAAAATAGATACTTCTATCTCTTAGGAGTTGGCATAACGGGCTTAATGTTTTCATAAATTTCCTCAAACAAATTCTTGCTCACTCTATAATTTGCTTTAAATTCGACTCTATTCATAGTAAACGTTTTGTCCGTATAACGCATCATCCGACGCTCATCTCGTCTTTGTTTTAATTGTTTTTATGCGAATTACGTAAAACACTGTATATTACTGCTAAATGTGTCATATTATATACTTATTAAAACAATTAAACAGTTAAATTCGACAATTTAACCAATGTGGCGCTAGCGTTCTTCTTCTTTTCGCCAGGTTTATTTACACTTATTCATTTACACTATTTCATAACATAACTTACATAATGTTTTTCTTTTGACAGCCGACCATAGATTTTTTCCGTATTTTTAATAAACCACTCTTTGGTCCGCGCGCTCTGTCGTTTGTCTATCTATGGTTTCGACAAATGATCATTGAGCATCGCGTTTATATATTTGTATTATACTTACACTAACTTTGACCCACCTTCAGTGTTTTATTCTATTTTGTTTGTCATTTATATATTCTTCTATTTTATTTTATTATATAAATCCTGTTTCCGTAAGTGTGTCCGTGGCATCAACAGTAGGCCCTATAAGAATATCAGCGCAGCGTTATTAACGTTTTTGGATATCGCTGCACATGCATTTTGTTTTTTTTTGCATTTTTGGTCTCGCACAGGGTTTTTATTTTATTGTTTAAGTGTATGCTTATTTTCTCGTGTCTCCTGTGCGGGTCACAAATAAATATTTTTCTTTTCTTTCTTTCTTTACGTGAGTACGAAACGTTAAATTTTTTGTCACTTTTTACCAATTTCAAAGGCTTCGGCACTGGTCAACACACACATACAAAATCGAATAGTTCTTTCAATCTATTATTTATTCAATATTGCTGTTATCGATATTTTTTTGTGTAGTGTAGTGATGCACCCGATATCTACAAAATCGACAATTTAACCAATGTGGCGCTAGCGTCGAACTCAAGAGTACGAAACGTTAAAATTGCCAAATGCCGATCGACCGGAATTGAAATCAAGAGTAAGCACCCTGCAGGATGCTTATTCTTCATACACACATACAAAATCGAATAGTTCTTTCAATCTATTATTTATTAAATATGGCTGTTATCGATATTTGTTTGTATAGTGTAGTGATGCACCCGATATCGACAAAATCTTCTAGGGTCTAGGGTATTTACCCTTATTTTTTTTAGGTAGATAATCAAATAATCATATTTTGTTGTCATTTATTTGCTTTTGCCTATGGTTTATATATTTTCTTAGCGCTAACTATTGTTTGTTTTGCATTTTTAAGACATACTTTTCTTCTATTTTTCCCCTTAAAATTGTATTTTTTATATTGCACCAATTGTGACATTGCAGGCGAATTATGAGTGCTATGTAATATTTAATTACATCTATGTTATGCGTTTTGCAGCCCAACCAAGTTATGTCACGTTTGGCAATCAGCCGTTTAAGACTCTTTTTACGTTAATTTTATCACCATTTTCATTTAGGAAATCGTGAATGCATTAAAAAATTTCTCTGTACAGCCACAGTAGTTTCCCAATCGGGTAAGCCAAATTATTATTGTTTAATCTTTTATATTCCCTGACACATGGATCCCCTGAATTGATTTTGTGCATGAATCACAATTGTTATTTTACTGCATAATATGTATCCCTCAATATTGACCGATGTTTCGACCTTTACTTTTCAGCTATAACATTTGTAACTAAAGTTCCCTCTGACTCTGTCGGACCCTTTGGAGATGACGGCGCATTTAAATTTACATTAGGCGAAATATTTTCATCATTATCTTTTGGATGAGTAAACGTCGTCGTCGCCGTCATCTTCATCACAATTTGAAATTTTTGAGTGAGGGCTCAATACTTGAAATAAGTAACGACTTGAAGGCATACATAAAACTATTTCATCAGTATTTATGTTTCGATAATTCATCGCTCTTATGAGACCAAAGAAATTTTCAAGACGATCTTGATTTATTAATCGGGGATAAAAAAGTATTTCACACCAAATTCTGTAAATAATAATTTAGATAGACCCAGAAAACTCTGTAACGTAGTTATCCAGCCTTCAAGGCATGGAGGACGCACATGTCTCGGCTTTGCAGTCTGCCTAGCCAATTTACTAGTTGTGTCAATATATTTAATATTTTTTAAGGATTTTAGGGTGTTATTAGACCAATCGATCAATCATCGATCAACTTCGATCGATGTCGATCGACTGGTCTAATAGCTTTAATTGATCGACGGATACCGTTCGGCTAATCAATCGATCGATTACCGGTCGATGGCATCAGTCGACGTTGATCGTTTTAAGCTATGTTCCGTCAGTGTTTTTCCAAATGGATTCACAAGAGGACGCGTTGTTGTTGGCCAGTACGATGTTGCTCGTACTATTATTACGGAGGCGCAAACGCACAAGACTCTGGAAGCGACCGTTTTTTAAAGCCAAAGATCGCTTATCTTATCCAAATGACATTTTAAATAGCGGTTTTTTGGATGCTTTTCGAATGAGCAATAATGACCTTGAAAATCTATTAAATATGGTGGCTCCTTCAATCGCGAAATTGGATACCAATTATAGGCAATCAATTTCATCTAAAAATCGGTTACTTATAACACTCCGATTTCTAGCCAGCGGTGATTCATTTCAGAGTCTAGTGTTAACGTTTAAAGTTTCGCAACCAAGTATTTTTTGTATAATTCCAGAAGTATGCAATGCACTTATATATTCTCTCAGGGATCACATAAAAGTAAGTACTCTTGGACTTGTAATCGCAAGTTAAGTTAGAGATTTAAGTTAGGTATAGTAATTTTGCTTCTATTGTGTATGTAGAACTAACAAAAAAAAAGTCTTTTCAAGTTTCTGTGCCTTTCTAGTGTGAGATTTTTTCCTAACACCTATTCATAACGGACGGACTGACGGACAACAAAGTGATCCTATAAGGGTTCCGTTTTGTCCTTTTGAGGTACGGAACTCTAAAAAAAATTTTGATGGATGTGGAGATGTACCTTAGGATGTTTATATCGATAAAATTAGATATATTTCAATTCAACCCCCTAAATTATCGATAGTCGAAACTGAAACACATTGTTACTAACTTCAGTCATGTATCTCTGACATAAGCTAGATGAAATAAAAAATGTACATAGTATTTAAGGTTTATAAAAAAAACGGAGAATCAGTTACCATATAAAAACATTGTTTAAACTTATTCAACAACGAAAGTCAACGAAAGTCTAATTATTCTCTCAAAATGGTTCGCAGCTAATAATATTTTACTGAATGCGAAAAAAACTAAATGTCTTAAGTTCTCTTTACCAAATGTACCACAACGTGACCTAAATTTAAATCTTGACGGCAAAAATCTTGAAGTTGTAGCTGAAACTGTATTCTTAGGGATTACTATCGACTCAAAACTGCAGTGGGGCGTGCACATTAGAACTCTTTCGGGTAGGTTAAGTTCAGCTGCATATGCAGTAAGGAAAATAAGGCAGTTAACCGATGTAGCCACAGCTAGGCTGGTATACTATGCTTATTTCCACAGTATTATGTCTTATGGCATTCTGCTGTGGGGATCAGCAGCAGACGTTGACTCAATTTTCATATTACAAAAGAGGGCAATCCGCGCGATCTATAAAATGGGTCCTCGCGAGACCCTCAGAGAAAAATTTAAAGAGATCGATATACTGACTCTACCTTCATTTTATATGTTAGAATGTATTTTGTATGTCCGCAAAAATCGAGGGCTTTTCAAAACTAGAAGCGACTTCCATAATTTAAATACACGCAGTAAACACGAAATTGTATTACCTAAATTCAGATTAACGAAAACTAGCAAGTCTTTTCTTATAAACAGTATACGCTTTTATAACAAGTTGCCAAAGTCAGTTATAGAACTGACCGATGGAAAGTTCAAAAATCACATCAAACGTGTCCTTATTAAAAAAGCATATTATAAAATCAAGGACTACGTTGAAGATAAAAATATTTGGTTTTAGCTCCTTCTGCACATGCGGCTTCCCTGGTAACTCATAAACGGCACAAATATGTGGATGTCTCTAACTATTCTCAATCTAATTTTTCTTCATTTAATAAGACTTTTTACACTGGTTTTCAATTATCTTTATAGCCCTTTGCTAAGAATAGTTACAGCACTGATAACAACATTTGTGCCACATGTTAAATTTAGTTTGTATAGATTATTTTACCGATTGGTTTGTAAATGTGTGAACATTGTAGGCCTTCTAAATTTCTAGATTGTTAACATTTTATCTCGTTTTACTTTTTTAAATCTTTTGTTTATTTATTATATAATCATTTCTTGTTTTAGTTTCTTACGACTTATTATCGGGCCTGCGTTGTCCCCCCATCTAAGTACTGCTGTAACATGGAAATATTGTAAAACCAAACAATTTTTTAAAAGAGTAACCATGGAGTTTCTTGCCGGTTCTTCTCCATAGGAATCGACCAACCCGAACCGTGCACATTGTCGACGTTTTATAAGTGCCCATGTAGGCCTATGTGAAATAAAAATTGTTGATTTTGATTTTATTCTTTATATATTCTGATTTATACTTATTCCAAGTTAGATGGGAGATCATAATTATCCAATGACTGGAGTGTTGTATTATCAGGCGAAATGGCGTATTGAGAAGTAGATGGAAGGTTCGATTCTTTAGAAGATTGTGATTGTAAAGATTGATTTGTAGAATACAGCGTGGTGAAGTAGCCTTGATTTTGTGTTTCTGTATAGTCGTATTTACCCATTTGAGCTTCGTAAAGAACATCGGGCATTTTTGTATGGGACACTTACCTACGGCGAACAAAAATAAAATTAGGTACGGTGGATAGGCAATTAAATCTAGTTTACAATGGTATAGTTCCCATATCTGTGGGTCGTGGCAATAAGGAGAAAATGGACATTTAAAAAATATTTATAAATGTTTTTGGGAAATAATTGAAGAGGAAAAAGGGAATCAAAAATAATTAAAACAACATATTTTTCTGTTAACTTTTATTCTGCTGCATCTAAATCTAAAATAGTTTCGTCTAAAAACGCCGCAGGTGTGTGAAATTCGTCTTGATATACAGCCCAAGATAAAAAGTATACCACACTGGCGATGTGCGCGCAACTCCCAACAGTGCGGCGGCCGTGTATACAGGAACAGTAATAGCCCTCGAGGCTTTGTCTTCCCTGCAATGCCGGATTTATTAGTAGATATGTATAATAGCGTTTTGCTCTTATGTGACGGGACTGTATTCTGCCTCGTATTAATATTTTATTTTCGACCAACTCTCTGCGATGGTATAATTCCATTATATACACTCCGTTTGGCCGCATGTGTTCGTGGCAATAAGATTTGGCCAGTTTCAAATGGTATATTCCCAAGGTAAATAAAAGTAGCTCGTCGTAAGTCAATTGTGGGAAATCTCTTAATTCGGGATTGTTTGCATCTAGCGGCATGAATGCGACTCTTTGTCTGTTTAAATTGTTTCGAATCACGTAATCAGCCAATTCGTTTTCTCTATTTATGTTCTCATTTATTATATTTATAAACTGTGCGGCATGAGCGTTATCTCTATATGGTCGATGAGTGGCATTGATGAGTGCTGCAGTTATTTTAAAATCGGTCATCATATTTGTCAACGCTACATTAAAATAAACATGGAGGAATATCTTGAAGTCCTTTTTAAAGCGACCATTAATCGTTTCAACCACCCAACGACACATAGTTATTAGCCGTGATTTATTTGCATCTACTGTGCTTAACTGCTCTCCTCTTGCTCTTGTTGGTGGCATATGCGCATCATATCCATGCTCTTCAATGGCAGGAATAGAGTCTCTAAAGCCGCGGTCCAATATAAAAATGTCGTTCGCGTTCAGAAACCAATGCCAAGCGGCGTCCTGCATCATGTGACTCATTATTTCGGCATCCGTAGTAATGGCTGGGTACGGGCCTAATACATCTACAATATAGCCGTCTGTGCATACAATTAAAAAGGGTTTTACTAGGTTGCGGAATTTGTGCAGACTATATGTTTTCCTCTGAAAAAGGAAATTGGAGCTTTTTTGCACGTATATATATGTTCCATCACACACAAGAATGGCTGCAGGTTCATTCTGGTTACCTCCAAAAATATGACTCGGGATGGTTAAGTTGCGAGCTACTACATCTTCTCTCGTCATGTGATCCAGACCCAGATGTCGGGGAACAAACTCTTCAGATAAACATTCTCGAGCTATTTTTAATTTTCGCTCCAATGTTCTTCTCGACATATTGAAAATAGAAGCTACACGTTCGTCTGGTTCACCCGTTCTTATTTTAACTAAATACAGTCCTAAAACAGTAGCAGAACTGTTGGTTCTGTCACGAAGAGATGTTTGATTCAAAATTCTATTAAATTGAATTTTATCCATACCTGTATAAAAATGTAGTTCATTGTCATCTATCTCCTCAATATTTTCGAAGTCCAACTGAGTTCCTCGTTCCAATTTCCATTCATACAGCTCGATAATATCGAGAACATGAGCACTGTTAAAGTGTTCATGTAGAGGTATTTGCACATTAAGTAGATCTTCCCATTCATTGCTTACCATATGGGGTTGGCAAACTCGAGCAAGTTTTGGTATGAATAGCTTATTCATACGAAATAAATGTAACCTAACATATTTTGGCACAGCATTTGCTGGTACATTTCTGCAGTTTTGAAAAACACAGCGTCGAGCAGTATTAGATACACGCAAATATCCAGGAATAGTCATAATGCCAATGTTTTGTTGTTGTTGAACGTTAACTACTATTTCTTGGACTTCCTCTTCTTGTACTTGCTGGGGTAATGGTTCTTCTTGTACTTGCTGATGTAATGGTTCTTGAACTTGCTGGGGTAATGGATCATCTACTGGCCGGGCTTGCAATGCGCGATAAAATCTCAGCCAGCAAGGATTGCATATTGATAGTGTACCATCAAAAACAATCTGTAACAAGTTTATTTTACTGTTATTTATTGATAATCATAATAATAAATGTCACAACGTAATACACTATGACCAAGGAAACGAACAGTTTCAATGGTTGAAAAGGAGTCCTATGATGACGTCAACTATATAAAACGATATAAAACTATATCTAGGAGAATAAATAGAAGCTCTGTTGCTGCGCAAAAGTTGAACAAACTCTAGTATTTACATATAATTAATGTTCTATAATATAATTAACTCACCTCCCGTGGCATTATTTCTTGTAATAATAGTACTGCATAGTCACGATATCTTTCGAAAAACATTTGAGTAAGACGGTGTCTTCTACGACGTAGAACAGATCGCTCACACGACACACAACTATTTTGTCGTTCCATTTCACAACAAAATCGAACTCGAAAGCAAACGAAATCCAGTAAACAAGCAGTAGGTAATTAGTTGACTCAGACCACAATGGGAACACAGTAAAACACAGATCGCTACGACGGATGACAAAGGACTGCGATGTAGTAAGATAAGCTAGCTACCTGCGCGAGCGCAACATAAACCAGTTTTAGGACTATGGGCGAGAGTGAGAACGAAACATGCACATCAACTTGACGGATTTAGTCTGATTGGGTTTACAAAAATACCACGGAGTGATATTTTAACTTACTGAGCGGTCGTTTAGTAATTAGGAAAAATAATCAACATAAAATATGTTTTTCATTTTACTAATTATTTCCATTTTCCCATTATTGTGAATCAAAATAACTACACAATATTAAATATGATTGCAAACACTATCATTTAAAAATGTTTTGGTTTATGTTCGCGACTTTTAAAAAATCGGGTAAAAAACGCCCGATGTTCTTAGGTTATTTATATGATGCTGTACTGTAATCCGCGCGTAGTCAGTTTTCAGTGATCTCAATTTAATTGCAATTTGTTCTCCAAACAATGTATACTCATCAACGCCTTGTCTATTGCGAATCAATGAATCAACCATCTCCAACGTTTTTTCTATTGCGGCATCATTTGGATTGAGGCGCCTTTTACGACTACCTTCACTTTCAACGGAACTGTCCATCCCCGACTCAGATGTTTGTGAATTCATCTGTAACAATTTTTTTTTTTTTGTATTAAATATATTTTCACATCTAAATAAACGTTTTTTTTATAATTATTTTTTAAATTATTAAACTGACTGATAATATAGTGAAAAAAATATTATATGACTGACTGGCTGACTTAAGTTACAATTACATATTTTTATTTTTCAGATGCCAAACACGGAAGAAGAATGGCTGAACATTGTAAAAGATTTTGTCCTGATGTGGAATTTTTCTCACTGTCTGGGTGCAATTGATGGGAAACATATAAATATTAGAGCTCCAAATAACAGTGGGAGCACATACTTTAACTACAAGGGAGTTCACAGTATTGTCCTGATGGCTGTAGTGGATGCGAATTACAATTTTATGTACTGCGATGTTGGGTGCCAAGGTCGTATTACTGACGGCGGCGGTGTGTTTGGAAATACTATTTTGAATTCCATGAATGTACGAGGAATCCCAAGAGAAAATGCGTTACCTGGAAGAAGTTGTCTCACACCATATGTTTTTATAGGTGACAATGCCTTTCCTATGTCAGAAAATTTAATGAAGCCATTTCTCGAATTGGGGAGAAAAGGATCAAAATAGCGAATTTTCAACTATAGGTTGAGCAGAGCTCTGCCAAATGGTAGAAAGTACGTTCGGCATTTTAAGTGAAGTATTTCGCTGTTTTCGAAGGGCGTTTCATCTTCAACCGAAAAATGTGGAAAATATAGTGTTAGCTACGACTTATCTTCACAACTATTTAAGAAGGAATTGCGAGAGTTATAAGTCTTTAGAACTACGCTATTCAAATAACATAAATGAGAGTGTGGATTCCGAAATAATACAACCGGCACAAATTCAGTCATCTATACAATTCCACAGTTTACCAAGTCCAGCTGAACTAGTGAGAGAAGAGTTCGCTGAATATTTTTGTTCTAAAGAAGGTATGGTTAGATGGCAATACAAGTATTGTTAAATAATTGACTTTCAAAATGTCGGGCGAGTAGGTATTTAGTAGTGATGCAACGGAACTGGCATAACGGAAGCAGAAACGGAAACAGATGTCAAAAGTAAATCTTAACGGAAGCGGAAACGGAAGCGTTAACACTATGAAAAAAAAGCACAATTGTACATTTAAAACTTTTTTTATTAAATTTGTATTTTAGTAGTAAAAATTAAACAGCGGCAAGTTATATTTAATAAAGAGTAACTTGGCCGCTTTTTCACCTTTCAGCCTATTTCGATGTTCTTCATATATTAAACCAGCTCCGCTTAATAATTGCTCACTGGCTACACTGCTGGGGGGACCTGATAAGTATTGGCGAACTATTGGCAAAATATGGGGGTATTTGTGCGCATTTCCATTCCACCACATAAGGGGATCCTCATGAAGAGGTAGTCTTTTTTCTTTCTTGTACTCCCGAAGGTGTGACTGTATCTTTAAAAGTAAATTGTCGCCATCGTCAGCTGTAGAAGAGTCCTCCTCCTGGTCTTCATTTACACTTAACATCGATTCCAATATTTGCAATGATGCTGATGATTTGGAAGTAGAAGGCTGTACTTCAATGTCTTCAATTGCAATTTGAGTTCGGCTTCTTTTGGGGGAAGGTTCGCATTCATCATCTTGGATGGAATTGGATTGAATCTGGTTCTAATAGTGTTAATCGTCATATTAAGTAATTTAGATTCAACCTGCTCTGCAATGACGCTGGTGAAAAAATGCGATTTGTATCGCGGATCCAAATACGTCGCAATAGTGTATTTGTCGTCTTCGACCAGGTTTCCAAATCTTACACTTGAATTCAATTCATCGCGTAATTTTGTTATAAAATTTATAAATTAATCTGAAGTATTAGGTTTCGTCTCTTCTTGTTGTAATGTGGTCTTAAGAACTTGAATTAATGGTATGACTGATGAAATACTGATTTGAGAACTACTTAGATTTCTTGTTATTTCTTCAAATGGCTGCATTAATTGCACAAATTTTTGAATATTCATCCAGTTTTCGGGGGATATCATCGCGATTGGATTTGCGCTTAGGTACAAGACAAGCGAATCTTTGAGTTTTGAAAACCTTTCCATCATGTAGAATGTGCTGTTCCATCTGAAATTAAATCAAATCAAATCAATTTTACTTGCTAGAAATATGATGAATAGATGGTCACAGAAAATAAAATGTTAGATATTTCACCTAATGATGGCTTGCAAAAATTTATACAAAATTAAATGTCAAAATATTAGTCCTTTTCAAAATATAAATCCAAATTCAATTACCTAATCTTAAAAATATATTTATTTATAAGTACAATCAAAAAACTCCTATAACTCATAATAACATTTGCTTATTAATTTAATAGGTATTTATATTTACCTTGTAGGACAATCCTGAATGACAGAAAGAGGAGACTGATTAAGCCTGCGTTCAGACATGCGGGAATCGTGCGTTTACGAATCGCGCGGTTTCAAACCGCAAAATTGTGATGCTATTCAGACACGCGCGGTTAGTATGCGATTTCGTGCGGGTTAGCGTCAGTTTCAAAATGGAGGTCGACGAAGAAGTGTGTTTACTGTGGTTGCTCCTTAAAAAAAAGAAAAGAAAAAGGCGGTATTGGGTGCATCCAATATTACGTGACCGACTAGTACATGGTCAGTTCGTAACATTATATCCCAAATTAAGAATGTATGATAACAAATTTTTTGACTATTTGAGAATGTCAATAAAATCTTTTGATGAACTAATTGAACTGATCAGGCAAGATATTTCATGCTCTGAAACGCATTTGAGGCCAAGCGTGTCACCGGAAGAGAAACTCGTAATAACTTTAAGGTAAGATTTATTTATTGTTCTTCAAAATCAGCATAAATATTTTCTATAACTGTAGAGGACTGAGAGCCAGAACTAAATTGCGATGGTGACGGTGACGGTGCCGGAACAGGAGGAGATGATCCAGATGTAGTAAAATATCCTTGCGGGCTTGTATACTGTTGTCCTTGCCAATACGTAGGTGTGATCTGCTGAGTATTGTAGCGAACAGGGGGTGGTAAGCTTTGTCCTTTTTGTATCACTTGAAGTAATTCATTTTTGGTTGCTAAACGCCTATTTTCTGGTACTTTTCTGAGTTCTTTATATAACGACAAACAAAAGAGTTTGTCGTCATCTTGCTTGGTAATACTATTTTCTTGAAGTTCATTCTGAAAATGTTTTCGTGACTCGATACTTTTTTCTATTAAACCAGCTATTTTTTCTTCTGGCACTTGTGTTTTCTTACGTTTAGGGGGACGTTTTTCAGTGGCTTCGGTTGCATTGGCGTTTAGTTCACTTTCCTCATTTTGCCTTTCATTCTGTTCTTCAATATTCGTTGTAGTGTCTTTATTACTTACACTATTCTGCAGGAAAGATAATCTTGAAAAATACATATATCGGGCTCCTTTACGAGCACCTGAACCAGAAGGAGTTGTTTTTTATTTTTTGTATTCTTTATTGTAGCAATCTCGTATGTTTTCCCATTTTTTTTGGAGTTGTGTACCTAAAAATAATAACATTATTAATAATATTCTTGTTTCAGATATCTTGGTACGGGTTGTTCATTTGGAGAACTAAGCTACAATGATCGCCTAGGAAATCGACGATTACTGGAATTGTCCGCGAAGTATGTAAATAATTGTGGAATAAGTTGGTAAACATAGTCATGCCCGAAGCGACTGAAGATATCTGGAAGACAATAGCACGAGACTTTGAGAGATATGCAAATTTTCCAAATTGCATTGGTGCTATAGACGGCAAGCATATCCGAGTTATAAAGCCTGTTGATTCGGGTTCTTTGTATCATAACCAGAAACATTACTTTTCCAAAAGCAGTGATTCTGCTATATTTAAAAATTCGGTTTTTTATAAACGCCTGACAGAAAAATCATTAAACATACCAACACCTAAACCAATATCTAATGTAGACCTAACACCAATGCCTTATGTTATAGTTGGAGATGAAGCCTTCGGCTTAGCAGAAAATTTAATGCGCCCATATTCGGGCAAATGTTTACCATATGAAAAAAGGATTTTTAACTATAGGTTATCGAGAGCCCGACGTAATATTGAGTGCACTTTTGGTATTTTGGCGAACAAATGGCGCATCTTTCATAGGCCTATAAATGTAAACATAGATTTTGCCGAAGATATAATAAAAGCTTCTTGTGTTCTACATAACTATGTGCGGACTAGAGATAGTCTAAAATTTAAAGATACTTTATATAATGCACCCATGACTAATCTCAATACCTTGCATGCGGGAAGAGGGACACCGTCATCTTTGAATATCAGAGATAAATTCGCTCATTACTTTGTGAACGATGGGCGTGTTCCATGGCAAGACAAAAAGATATAGCTGCAACTAACATACCGTACTTGTAATGTTTAGGTACATAACTAAATGTAAACAAACGAAATATGGTAATACCGTTGTGACCTTCATTTGAAAAATGCTCGAAATGTCTGCATAAAGCAGCCGAAGTTTGTTTATATTTATTTAAGTACCTAAAGTATACGGAGAGTATAATATACGCTTCATAACAATAATTATAACATAATTCTGTCAATTATTTTTTGGTGAATAAACCTACTTACTTAAAATATTCTTTTTTTCCACCGTGTCTTCGCAATTTCCAAATATCTCCACCAACTCTTGCCAAGCTCGGTTCTTGATAATTTTATTTGAGTAATCATCACACTGAATGTCCCATATTGCAGGTCTCTTCTCCACCTCATCAATAAATAGTTCAGTGTCGAAACGATCCATGGCGAACTCACGAACAGTGACGTGCTCACCGCGCGATATCCGCAACGCAACTGAACGCGAAGTAAAGACTCCATAGTAATAGAAACGCGCGGGAGCAGCGCGATTCTATTTTCTGGCGGTTGGGTTGCGGTAACCGCGCGGCTTGATTAACCGCGCGGTTATGTCTGAACGATTACTAACTAACTCATATAAATAAGACCCGCGCGATTTCCATGCGTTTCTATAATCGCGCGGTTCCCGCCGTGTCTGAACGAGCGCTAAGGCGTTCCTTTTGAATTTTTGCTGCTCTCTGCCTGTGCGACCAAGGAATGATTGAAATAGGTGGCAATTTTTTCAATTTAGCAATAAGTTGTAGGAGCCACTCTTGAGATTCAACACCTGCTCGTATGCACAGCTGAATTTGGTCTATTGCGCAACTGATATCCTCAAAGCCTGACAACTGCATTGCTCTAACCATGTTGGATCCACGATCACGAACCATGCAGTGAACTTTTTGGCGATCAATGCCCCATTCTTCAAGAATCGTTTGAAACTTTGTTGATATTATGGTGCCCGTATGACGTTCATCCATGACTTCACATTTCAAAATTATAGTCTTTTTGCGAAAATCTTTTGAGATCCCATGAGCAGTTAAACTAAGCAATGAAACAGCAGAATGAAGTTCCGACCATATGTCGCTTGTAAAAGATAACTGGTCAAATTCTTCAAGTAAATCTTTGGTTTTCTTTGCTAACTTATTGTACAAATTGTCGCACACATAGGAAGAAAAAAAATCACGGCCTCTTATCTTGTACTTTGGAAGAGCAGCTTGCATTACTCTACGAAATCCTGTACCTTCGACAAAATGAAAGGGTAAGTTTTGGAGGGCAATCATTTCAGCAATCGTACGATCCATTTCTTGAGATTTGTAATGCGATGAATCCCAATAATCCTTTACTTGTAGACTTTGTTGTAATGTTAATAATTGTCTTTTAGCGTTTTCGGCTGGAGTTAACGTAACCTACAATTACAACAACATAAATTGGTTACGATTACTTCACGAAATAAAACACGTATCCATACTAATATTCGACCACTAGGCCACGCACGACCTCACTTACTCAAAGTTGGTAAAGTGAGTAATAAATAAATATTAACTGACCATTTGTTTTTTCGTTTCCGATGAAAGTTTGACAGCATCATTTAACTTCTCAAACTCTGCAAACCGTTCGGCATGAATTGATTTTAGGTGACTCTTTAAAGCTGTAGTTGTGCGGCCTTTTCGCAAATACACTTTTTCACAAAGTTTGCATTTGGCACTCGAGTCGCCGATTTCATCAAAATAGTTCCAAATGGGACTTGTTTTTGGTTTCATAATTGCACTCTTATTGCACTAAATACAACTAGGTATCAAGCAAACAATAACAGAAGAAAAAACAACTGAAAATGTCACTACTCAAAGTCACGGGGCGCGGAGATGTGCATAGTGAACTAATAGTAGATTAGTAGCCAAGGGCTGTAAAGCCCGGGTGACACGAGGCTAGTATTTTGAAGCTAGGATAGTAAGCTAGTAAGGGGTCACTAGCTTGGTTTCTAGCTTACCTACTAGCCTGGATTGTAACCAAGCTAGTGCTGTCTACACGAAGCTAGGAAATTTCAAGCTAGTCAAGTCAGTAGTCAGTTGTGCTTAACCTGATAACACGTATACGTAAAAATGAACAGTGTGCGTAAGAGAAAAGCAATTCTACTAAGAAAGTTAATTCGGAAGTTGTGTCAACATGCGCTAGATGAAATATTAGCTCTGCTAGAAGAAAAGCGTACTTGGACAAGACCCTGGATCTTAAGAAGACATAGTCATGGAGCATCTGCATTACTTTTAAAAGAACTGCGATCTGAGGATTCCGGCGAATTCAGGAGTATTTTGCGAATGACACCTAATATTTTTGACAATTTACTGAATCTAGTGGGACCACAAATACAAAAATTAAATACTAATATGAGAGAAGCCATACCGGCTAAAATAAAATTGGAAATAACTCTAGATTTTCTATCATCTGGTGTCAGTTACAGGAAGTTAAGTCACATGTATCGTGTTTCAAGATCTACTATATCTAGATTTATACCAGAAGTTTGCAGTGAAATTTATAAGGCATTAAAGAAAGATATACAGGTATGTAGAATTTTATTTATTTCAAATTAAAGTAGGTACTTTTACGCTTACATAAATGGCGAGATTAAATTCTAAATTACAAAATGAGAAATCATAAATGACGACAAAATGTACGTTTACGCTACATAAATGGCGAGAAATGTATCAAGCATTTTGAAATGCTTGATAGATGGGATCTTCATCTTGCTCCAACTCTTGCTGTGGTGGCGGATGGATGATGGGTTCATCACGTTGCTCAGTCTGTTGTAGTTGTGATGGTGGATTAGTGTAGAGTGGACTTGCTGCAGAACTATTGTAAGAAAATGTGGTTGACATATTGGAGTCTGAAGAATTGATAGGTGACTGGTACGAAAATGTAGTATTTCCGAAGTTTAAATCATACATCCGACAGCGGGATAGTGTTGCGTTGATCTGATCCCTAGCTAAAATGGCCTGTCCGGGTGAAAGCTTTTTCAACTGACTTGCTACATATTTTGCAAATATCTCATGTTCATCCAGCTCTGGTTCCTGAAATTCTCGTGAACTGTTTAAATCCTCCTTAATCACCTTAATTTCATTTATCAATGAACTCACTTGCGAAACCTTCCGTTTCTTAAATTGCGGAATGTTACTTCCGGGGGAAATAAATTTAGAAGTTTTATCTTGAATAGACGACATTTCGCTTGCAGGTTGAGACATTTCAACTGTCTTTTCTGACAGATTTTCTGCTACGGGTGGTTCTAATGACTGACTGTTGCTTGCACTGTTGTCATCTTTATTATTGTTTGGAGAATCTTGATTGTTCTGAAAATAAAAAATTTGTTAAAAATATTGTTACAGGTTCCAACTACAACTGAAGAATGGGCAGCTATAGAAAATGGTTTCAGAGTGAAATGGAACTTTCCAGCGTGTTATGGCGCCGTCGACGGGAAGCATGTTCAAATCATAGCTCCTGGCAACAGTGGAAGTTTGTTTTTTAATTACAAAAAAACATTCAGTATTGTTCTTATGGCTATTGTTGATTACGATTATAATTTCATTTATATTGACGTCGGCGCCTGTGGAATGGCATCTGATGGAAGTGTTTTTAGGAATTGCTCCATATATAATCAACTAGAAAATAACCTTATACCACAAGGCGGAGTAATTTTGGCGGATGCTGCATTCCCATTAAAATCGTATATTATGAAACCGTACCCAGGTGACAATTTAACACATGAAGAAAAAGTATACAACTACCGGCTAAGTAGAGCCAGAAGAACTGTAGAAAATGCCTTTGGCATATTGGCAAGCCGATTTCGTGTTTATCAAAGACCAATCGCAGTTGACGTAAAAACAGTAGACAAAATTGTACTAGCATCATGTGCTCTGCATAATTGGTTACGAAAAGAGCAAAAAAGCACTTATTGCATTAGTAGTGATGTCGACCAAGAAGACATTGAAGCGGGAAACATTATTCCCGGTTCATGGAGAATGGAAAATTTATGTTTACCCAGTATCAGTCGACAGGGAAGTAACCACTCTTCTCTGTCAGCTATCGAAAAAAGGGAGAAATTTAAGAGATATTTCAACAATGATGGAGCAGTACCATGGCAAGCAAGAATGATTCGTTAATTCAGACAAAACTACAAGAAAAATTAAAAATGCCGACGATTATTAATATTTCAATAAGTACTTTTAAGGTAAATAATTGTAAAGAGTAAATAATATTAAAATAACTTACCGAAGTTTTTCTCTTCATTGGCACCTTTTTTATGAAATTATGCATTTCCTCAAACCAAATAATTTTTGGCTTATAGACTTCTGCAGTTCCTGCTCCAGACCTCTCAGATTTTTCTATCTTTGTTAATTCTTGACAATATGTAGCTCTTAGATTTTTAATTTTATTTTTAATCTCTTTTATCGACATTTCTATTCCATCTTTATTTAGTATGTCGCGTATTTTTTCTAGTGACGAGTCTCGCATTTGCTTGTCCTTGTAAGATGGAATACTTGCATTCCACAAACATTCCTCTTCTCTGTACAATTGAACGAATTTTAAATTAATTTCGTCCGCTAATTTCGGCATTTTAACAAATTGCACGCACTCTCACCACGCTCTCCGACTGCACACTAGCTTAGGTTCGCTAGCTTCGCGGTTGACACGAAGCTAGTAACGAAGCCAGGATAGTAAAACGGGTGGTGGGGGGCGCCTACTAGCTTGAAAAATAGAACCCCAAGCTATTAAAACTATCCTGGCTTGAGGCACTAGCTTGTAAACGAAGCTAGTTCCGTCTACACGAAGCTAGTGTCACTAGCTTACTAGCTTGGCAGCACTAGCTTGGCTCACTAGCTTGATTTACTAGCCTCGTGTCACCCGGGCTTAAGGCATCAATTGCAGCCCGAGATATTTAGGCGCACGAGCGCAGCGAGGGCGCCTATAGTTCGAGGGTGCAATTGATGATTACACCCGAGCTAACTATTCTGCTTTACATCTCGATTGTGAGGTAAGTAGAAAAAAACCGGCATTACAAGAATAAAACATTTTAAAAAATATTTATTTTTCAAGAACGAAATTGAGCTTTAAATGATAAATGATTTTATTTCTGTAAGTTGGTTTGTACAAACGCTTTTACATGTCTAACAATTTTTTTTTTAAAACTAGATGAGATCGGCGTTTCATATCTGACTACTCTGAGAAGAAAGGCCGAAACAAACTCAGAGGTCACAGTCTCTTTTAAAGTCCTGACAAAATCTTGGTTCGATCATGTGAAGACCATGTAGACTGATGTCTGAAATGGTCTTTTGAGGAAAGAACCAGCCAGATTGAGTGGACCTGTCCAGTCAGTGCACGCATTTGTCAATAACCGAGCAGCTCAACTCAGAATTTAAGGAGCTCAACGATTCGACGAACAATACCAAAGAAAGGACATTCGGGTAGGCCGCATAAACTACTCAAACTGCCAGACCATGATTAAAAACTAAGATAAATTAAAAAATAATAATAAATAATAATGATCCACATAGTCTTCACATTCACAATAATTAAGATAAAATAATATAATACTTTAAAAAGTAAATATTCTTGTCATTGCAAGAAAACAAATAAAAAAAAAAAAAAATTTTTTTTTAAAAATAACAAAATTCATGGTGCAAAATATTTAAACAAAAAAAAAACTAAATTAATTTAATTGGAGCAGCTCACTCCCAAGCCGTTTTATCCTCAACGTAATCTTTAATGCTATAAAACGCTTTTTGGCACAACTTACGTTTAATGAATGATTTAAATTTATTAAGACTTAGATTTTGTACGTGGCTTGGAAGCATATTATAAAAGCGCACACATTGACATCTAAACGAGCCACCTATTTTCTTGAGCCTTGTTGTAGGTATTACAAATTTGTGTTTGCTGTACGCATAATGAAACCATTCCCAAAACGTTTAGTGCGTATGGGTAGGATGTCCACCATGTGCCAATGGCGCATCGCCGTACGTCTTGTAGTCCGATGATGAAACGGGCTTGGCGGAATTAGATCATGCAATTTCATCGAACACTCCCCGAAATGCAGCGTATAAAAAACCGACAAGCTGGCAACTCGGCGACGATGTTCAAGGCTCTGGAGCTTTGACTTAAGAGCGGACTCTAGTCAACAGGAATTTGAAAAATAGGTATTTGAAGAAACTATTGCCGTCGCGTCACCTCCAACCTCACCCCGTAAAGTGCGAAAGGGACAACTGCAGCTCAGGCTGCAGTTCGATATTTAAAATGTATGACTAATTTTTTTTTTGTTCGCCCTTATTGGGCAGGCTAAGGTCTTGGACCATACCGCCTAATCTTCAGTGCAATTTTAACATTCTTTAGTATGCATTAGAATACGGGTGTAACAGATTCTAATAGTTTTTGGAGTATTTGGCAGCAAATTGTATCGAGTCAGCCTTCCCAGTAAGCTTTGCGGAGGTAGTCAATACTACAATAAAATTCTCCGCTCCACTATCCTGAAATCGCTTCTGTCAATGATTTCACATATTGTCCAGTTGCGTAGACAGTTGAGACACAAAACTGCACCAATTTTATATCACAATATCCACGAGGAATCAATTTGCAAATAATATTAACAACCGCTGAACTTCACTCGAAAAAATCCCGCTAAAAACACCTTGATGACTATTATACTCACACGAAGACAAGGCTGAATAGCAAAGCGATCTCTTTGGTCATTGGGCTGAATGCATGATGTCTATTGCCAGTATGATGGTTAGATGTACGCGAACTTTTTGAAAGAAAGAAGTGTTTTTTTTTAAATTACTTACCGCCCTAGGGCTTTTCTAGCTACATTATTACCCTAGAGCGCTAATTAGTCACCTACAAGCCCCATTTGGAGGTAATAAGAACCTACTTACCGAACATGAGAGATGTAAAAACAATAATTAAATAAACGAACGAACTCGTTGCGACACGTTTGTCGTTTGTTTATTTACCGCGGGCCCCTCCCTCCCAAAATACGCGGAAGGGATACGGCAATTATCGGCAGCACGCGCGCCTGGACGCTCGACGCTCGTGTCATTCGTCCACGCGCGGCCCCCGCAACCGCCCGCGCCGTGCCGCCGTCGCGTCTGCTGCACCGCTCCTCATCGCTTTCTCCCCGCTTCCGTTCAGAGTTCTGTTATAAAGTTTGTGGAACCAGAAGCAGAAACGGAAGTGAAAAAAATGCGGAACTTCTTCAGTTGCGGAAGCGGAAGCAGAGTTCTGTTGCAACACTAGTATTTAGCCAGTCATGTCGAGTTTTGTATTGGAATAAAACCCTGCACACTAACGACATCTACTGTGTAAGATGTATTAATAAAGGTTTTGAGTATGTAATTGTATTATTATTTTTATGACAACACTACCACCATATTGACATATGGACCCAAAATAAAATAAATAAATATTATTTATTTATTATCACCAATTATAACATCTTTACAGTTTGATCCAATATGATGCTACAAGTCACAATTTAAACACACAAAATTACTTAATACTAAAATAACCTAGCAATAAAATTACATACAATATACATCAATAAATTAAATTAAATTAAACATGCCAAAATCTATAGCTCCAGGCCTCTCTCAATAATTAATTGAGCCCTTTGAAGAAATCTCGACAGGTTTTGCCCGAATATGTCCTCCGACATAGTAATAACATTAAAAGCGGCTACACACGACCCTAAAATCACTGGCGATATCGAGACAGTGAAATCGGGGCTGAATCGGCGATAAAATTGTCTCTACTCTACACACGTCCTTGCCTGTCAGTACGTAACCGACCGTGCTACAGACTGCTCGTTTTTCCGAAATGCCGCCGACGCTCTCAAAACAGCAGAAAATAGGAATTGTCTTGGCACTTACTACGGTGCCACCTATCCAGAGACGAAAAAGGAGGATCTGGGTTAAAAACTGGTTAATGAAACGCCATGAATTAAGCCACATGAACGTCATGAGACATTTAGAAGCAGATGATTTCAGAAACTTTTTAAGAATGGATATTGAGTGTTTTGAAGAGCTCCTCAATATGGTGACACCATTTATACAGAAACAGGATACCGTAATGCGAGAATCCATAAGTCCGAGAGAACGACTTACAGTTACTTTACGTTTCCTAGCAACTGGACAAAGCTATGAAGATTTGAAATTCAGTGCCATAATATCGCCGCAACTTATGTCCACAATGATTCCAGAGACATGTTGTGCTATCTATAATTGTTTGAAACACTTTATTAAGGTAAGTAGACTGAATTCTTATAGAATAATTAAAACATCCATTTAAAAGTTTTATTTTATTTATTTATATTAAGCAAAAACATACAAGGTATTTACTACTATTTGTTTTATTTTTTATTAAAGATCAAAAAGTCCTTCATGTCTGAGCCAGTTCCTCTTTGAACTGTTGTGTCACTTGTACAGTTTGGAAATTCAGTGGTAAGATCTATGTCGGTCGACGATGAATGTGTCGCGTTGGTTGGATTTACGTATTCAGAAGAAGGTTGTTCAAATGTATATTGTGGGATAGACTGTAGAAATGGTTGTACAGTGGAGTTATACTCTGGAGATGCTTGAGGGAATTGTGACATCATATGATGTTGGGGTGGTTGAGGAGAAGGTTGTACCGTATGCTGTGGAGGTGTTTGAGGGGATTGTGGTATAATAAATTGTGTAGATGATTGAGGGGACGGGTGTATCGCATATTGTGGAGATGGTTTAGGAGACGGTTGTTCCAGATATTGTTGACATGGCTGCGGTGATGAATTTGTCACCGAAGAGCCAGAGGAATAATGATAGTAGCGATGTGGAATGCGAGGATGTAATACTGTGTGTTGTGGAGATAAAGTGTTACTAGATTCGTCTGTCAATTTGCCAAGTTTTCCGTAAAATAGGGCATCATTGAGAATTTTTTGGGCAATCACTTGTTGATGGGTACTCAGGTTTTTTAATTGAACGCCTATTGACTTTCCTATTATCTCCCAATCATCGTCTTGTCGAGTCATCAGTGTCTGAGCAGCATCCAGCAGTTTTTCTTGTTTACTTTGTATGGACATTTTCTGCTTCTTGGGCTGTGAACTTTTTCCAGAGTCCGCGGGCCCCTCTTTATCACATATTTCTGTATTTATAATTTGTGTGGATGATGTCGATGCTGATATATCTGGTGACGTAACGTTCCCTTTACTTTCTGTTTCAGATGCCTGCAACGCAAAGTGAATGGAAAGATAATGCTAAAATGTTTGAAGACAAGTGGCAATTCGATCACTGTGTTGGTGCAATAGATGGGAAACATATATCCATAGAAAAGCCACCGAGGAGTGGCACGTTATTCTATAACTATAAAGGCTTTTTTAGTACAGTTCTGTTCGCCGTAGTAAATGCAAATTATGAGTTTATGTATATACATACTGGCATTAACGGAAGCGTCTCTGATGGCGGTGTCATAACTCATACATCACTGTATAATAAATTAATAACAGATAAGTTACATCTACCACCATCGTGTACGTTACAGGGCACAAATATTTCAGTGCCCTACACGTTTTTGGGAGACTCAGCATTCGGCATTAATAGACACATTATGAAGCCATACCCATTTAAGAACATAACTCACGAGAAAAGGATTTTCAACTACAGATTATCACGAGCAAGGAGAGTAGTTGAAAACGCGTTTGGAATTTTAGCAGCACGTTTTAGGATATTTCGTCAAAGAATAAGTGTGCACATTGATAATGTCGACAAAATTGTGCTCGCTTGTTGTGCCTTACATAATTATTTAAGAACAAAGTCAAAAAATTATATCACAAAAACATGTGTCGATGCTGAAAATATCAATGATTCTACTTTTCGTTATGGTGACTGGCGGGAAGAAACCACAGGACTTGTATCTCTAGCGCAAATCAGTGAAAAAGAGCGCAATAATGAAGGCAACAACGTGCGAAATAAATTTACAACTTATTTCAATGGACACGGCAGAGTTTCTTTTCAGGAGGATATGTTGAGAGTAGTTCCTACATAAATTTAGTGTGTACCTGACAAATAAAACATCAGTTTATAAATTGCATATATTTTTTTCTTACCTCATCCAAAGTATCCGTTCCAGGTCGGCATGGCTCCGTCGTCCCCTCTAGGAATTGGAAGAGGGGGTAATACCATAACGCTGGTACATAGATGTCACTGGACCCCGATCCTGTTTGCTTGGAAGCATTCACCTGAAACACGTGAATTGAGATGTACCAAAAAGCGTGAGCTTAAAGTAGGTAGCTCTATTTAAGAGCGTATAACCCTCTTTTGGCGGGAAAATGAGAAAAAGACAAATATCTCGTGATTGAGAAGGAATTTTAGCAAAGTGCTCTATTCATCGACTGGGTAGGTGTATTTACAATTTTTTAATACATTTTACAAAGTTTTATATTATTTAATGAAGGAACAAACTAAAAAAAAATTAAAAATTGCTTTTTTTTCGTTCACGAGATATTTGTCTTTTTCTCATTTGCCCGCCAAAAGAGGGTTATAGGCTCATAATATTCTACATGATCTTACCTTCTTCAGCTCTCTTCCAAACGTAGTACGCATATTCTCAAGTTTTTTCTTGAAGTCAGCCAGCGATGTATCTCTGCCGATCTCTTCATTAAAAATTTGCACTAGCATTTTGAATGCCTCCTGTCTCATGTCGCGGTTGAAATAGTCTTTTTGTTTTTTGTCCCACAAATATGGTAAATCTTTAAATAAATCAATGACTTTTGTCCACGCTTCTCGCTCATTTTCCTTCGCCATATTTTCGAAATAAAAAATAGTAGCCGTAAGCACGTCGTATCGCCCGTGGCGACAATAGTAACCGCAAGCACGTCGTATCGCCGCAGCGCTCGAGTGCAGACTGCGCAAAAATCAGTCCTGATTTCGCTACACACGTCCTGACAACGCTCCCTGAGCCGATAATCGTCCCTGAATCGTGAGCTCGCCCGTAGCGATTTAGGGATGGAAAAAATCGGGTACGATTTGCCTACACACCAGGCGATTTATGATACGATCTATGGTCCTCCCCACCACTGTCCCGATATTGCCAGTGATTTTAGGGTCGTGTGTAGCCGCTTTAACAATACGCGCGGCTCGTGATATAGGGGCAAACTTGAGGAGGTTAGTCCTAGCCGCTGGCACGTCTAACAGAGCGGGGCGGCGGCGCGCGCCCACGCACCCGTCCGGCGCGCGCAGCCGCAGTGCTTCTAGCACCTCTGGGTGGTGCAGCAACCCTAGTAGGATGCTCGCCACATATTTAACCAGCGCGACGTCCCTTCTTACTGCTAGCCTGGTGTACCCGACCATGCCAAGGACGATACATCAGGGGATAAAAGGGATAAACTCCGTACAGTTTGCAATAAAGGAATCTAGATATATTGAATTTTTTCTAACATTAGACTGTATTTCTCTTCGTGTGGATTCCAAATGAATGCACTTGTTTCCAGATGACTCCTTACAATTGCATTATAAAGAACTTTTACAACAGCAGTGTCAGTAAAGTCCTTACACTGTCTTAAGATGAATCCAAGATTTCTTAAAGCTCTGCCGCACACCTCAACTATGTGCTTCCGGAAAGTCAGCTCTGACACCATCTGAACGCCCAGGTCTCGTACATAATATATGTACGTAGGTACTTACATCAGTTAGTATATACAAATATGTACGTAGGTACTTACATCAGTTGACATGCTCGAATAAGCCCGATCCTCTGTAGACACGGTACATCGTGGGCGATTCCTTTCTTGTATGAACATCATAGCTTCAAATGCATACCATTTAGAACAATATATTTCGTCTCGACCGGCACCACTTCTTTTACTATCTTTCACTTTTTTATTTTCTTTGGAAAATGTTGTTTGTAATTTTTCTTTTTTTCTGCCTCATCCTTAGTAACTTCAAATGAGTTGGCTAATTCGAGAAGTGCATCATGACGTTTTATTTTATTTCGGTAATCATTGTGAACAATGTCTCATAGTAAAGGTTTATTTTTGTATTGCTCGATAAATTCTAAAGTACGTTCATTCGTCCACGCGTTCGCCGCCATTTTGCGCGTCACAGACAAAAACGAGCATTCACGACCGCGAGATTCACACAACTAAACACACACAAGCAGGGCAGGCCAGGTAGTAAGCGCGCGAGGCGCGGGCGGGCAGCGGGTGACGTGACGGGGGCATCTACTAATCCATTCTGCCATCGATCGATCGTCGATCGACGATCGATCGATTGGTGTCATAGAAACTATCGATCGACGTCTACTAATCCATTCTGCCATTGATCGATGCCGTCGATCGACGATTTATCGATTGGTCTAATAACACCCTTATAGATATTTGCCAAAATTCTTGATGAGGGGAATTTGGTTTCACTGCGCCCCTAAGTTTGCCCCTTGGTTGACCTGGCGATCCATTGACGCTGTCGAATAGATCGTCAAAAAACATCACCACTACTGCTGTAGTCTCCATTGTCTCCATAAGAGTGTTAGGTCGCTTATCTGAAATATTGATTTTGTTTAAATAAACATTACCGCCATTTATTGCTTCAGGGAGGCCACCACCTATTATACGGTATGTAAAAATGTTTTTTTTTGTAATAATATTTATGAATACGTGCTTATTACATGCGTGACTACTGAAACAGATGTAAATTAAATGTAATGTCAATTAAGTATAATTAATATTATAATACTACTTACGCAGATCATAAGTAAATTCAAGAATTGCAGCCATTCGTGCACTCAGCACTTGGGTGGCGGCTTCAACCTTAATTTTATTTATGTGTTTTGGGTCCACATGTTGTGCAGTCAAATTCGGTAATGCTCTGGTGTGACCAGATTTACCGTCTATGTCGTAAATATAAGAAATATCTGCCCATGATGCTCTTCTGCCACCGTATAAAATATCCTTAGTAAGGAAGTTGTTGCGGACACTCTTTAAAAGATGCGGTGGATTGTGAAATAAAATAAAAAAATCTTGTCCAGCTATGTGAATTGTAACATCTGAAACAATAAAAAATATTAAAATAATAGCAACATGGCAACTGAAATATAGCAACTGCATAAATAGTGATAAAACTTACCATTTTCTCTGCATTGATATCTGCGAAGTCGAGCAGTCGATGATTTAATTGAATAAATAAATGTTGATACTTGATCACACACAAGTGTAAGCGGTTTTAGACCAGTTTCCACGACCAGAGGAATAATTTCTTTTAAAATTCTCATGAGGTCATGTGTTAAAATTGTTCTCTCACAAAAATAATATGTAACGGGTTGCCTCCATAAATGACATATGCCCCTGATTATAAAAACCAGAGCATGGTCAGCAAATTTTGGTTGTCTTTCCCCTGCTATATCTACAAATCCAATAACTTTGTCGTTGCTTTCATTGTATGTGAGATGTGGTGACAGCGCTACCTCATCAAATACTAAAGAGCAAAGCTTTTTTGTAGTTCCGCAGACTCCCAGTCCTTTGTGGTGTGTTTGATATGCAAAAAAATATTTTTTTAGTCCATTTTGAAACTCAATTTTATTTGAGAGCCTAGCCAGTGTCCTTGTTAGGCAAGGCATTTTGTTTTTCCATAAGCTTATATCCTTTTGGACTTTGCTTCATTAGAGCAAGGGCGAATAATTTGTATTCCAATGAAAACCGTCTTGCCATTTTGTTTCTTCTAGCAAATCAGAAAGCCTTAGCTTTCTTATTAAGTTTTTTAAAATTTTGCATAAGCTCTAGGTTTTCGACTTTATATGCATTTTGGAGACTCTGAGTATGTGTGTCACCCACCCTATCTGAAGTAATTTTAGTACATAGCTGGCATTGCAGTATTTTTACTGGTGAGTTTTGGAATGGCACTGAGTTGCACTCTTTCCTGAAATACATAATAAATGATTTGTAACATAGGCTATAATTTATAAAGATGTCACGCGAGCGAATCTGCTAGCGGAAGCTAGTATATAATATCTTAGAAAATGTTTAGTAAGCAATTTACTTACTTGGTATGGGTTTCTGTAAGAATGTCTTGATTTCAACCATTTCACAAACAGGTTGCTGATACAGATCAGCAACCTGTTAGTGAAATCAAATTTCTTTTATAAATATAATGCAAAATAAAACGTTTTTTCGTCTTTCCTATTCAGTACAAGGTTAATTATTCAATCATACCTGCACTTATATTCTCATTGTTTAATTTCTGTGGTTTCAGATTCAGATATCAAACCAAAAAATATACAACCTGTAAATATGTTTTACATCTCTCATGTTCGGTAAGTAGGTTCTTATTACCTCCAAATGGGGCTTGTAAGTGACTAATTAGCGCTCTAGGGTAATAATGTAGCTAGAAAAGCCCTAGGGCGGTAAGTAATTAAAAAAAAACACTTCTTTATTTCAAAAAGTTCGCGTTCATCTAACCATCATACTGGCAATAGACATCATGCATTCAGCCCAATGACCAAAGAGGTCGCTTTGCTATTCAGCCTTGTCTTCGTGTGAGTATAATAGTCATCAATTTTAAATATCGAACGACGAAGCTCAATTTTGTTCTTGAAAAAAAAAAGTTTTTTTTTTAATGTTTAAAGCTTGTTTACGGCTGTCAGTCGCATCCGCCGTAAGCCGCGTCCGATAATTTGATTCCAGCTTTATTCTTGTAATGCTGGTTTTTTCTACTTACCTCACAATCGAGATGTAAAGCAGAATAGTTAGCTCGGGTGTAAGCACCAATTGCACCCTCGAACTATAGGCGCCCTCGCTGCGCTCGTGCGCCTAAATATCTCGGGCTGCAATTGAAGCCTTACAGCCCTTGGCTACTAATCTACTATTACATATCTCTTGCTTTGTAAGTACACCCTTACACCCCTGAATGCCGGGGTGTATGACTATCATTACAGCATAGGTTTTGGAATTTGAAAAAAGAACTGTCATACTCTACTGCACGAAGAATATTTTTAAAAAGTTAATATTTTTTTTCTCGGTATCCATTAATTACTCGAATCGGAATCTAGACAATTTATTTTATAAAGATTTTATTTTAAATATGGAACTATTTGTTTCCACATCGTATGTTAGATGGAATCGATTTAAAAATCAAACTGGCCAGCAAGATTTGACGCGCTCGCGTGCGTGAAAAAAAAAAGGCAGTCTACTAGTAGGCGCGAAAGCATCGCGAAAATAATTAATTTTCTTGTTTGAGTTCTTTTTCAAAAGTTTTAAACATGTCTAGTGACGAAGACATAGATCTAACGCCCGATTTTATTAAAGAAAGGGCAAAAACAGTTGTCGAAAATATATTACCGCCGAACTCGAAAGAAAGATATGTAAAGGCATACGACGAATTTATGAAATGGCGGTCAGAAAAAAAAGTGAAATCTCTTTCTGAAAGTGTTTTTATATCATATTTTGATGAATTATCTAAGAGGCTACAACCTTCCAGTTTATGGTGCTTTTATTCCATGCTAAAATCTACAATGATGACAAAACATGACGTGAATTTGAAAGATTTTTCTAAACTTACTGCTTTCTTGAAAAGGCAGTCTGACGGCTTTAAAAGCAAGAAATCGAAGGTATTTACTGCAGAAGAAGTACAGAAATTCTTAAATGAAGCTCCGGATGAAATTTATTTAGCAATAAAGGTACCTACGTATTTACTTGCCCTTTTTAATAAGTTACCAAAATATTTCACAAAAATACTATGCGAATTTGGTGCCTTTAATACAACTTATGTCTTTTTTACAGGTTGTTCTAATTTTTGGGATATCGGGAGCCTGCAGAACCGTGGAATTGACAAACTTGACAATAGAAAATGTAGAAAAACATAACAAATTACTACTCATAAAACTGCCTAACACGAAAACTAAAATTGACCGGTCATTTGTTGTGCATGAAGAATTTGCAAATTATGTTGAAAAATATCAAGCTCTTCGGCCTGAAAACGTGGATACAAAAATCGTTTTTTTCTTAATTACAGTAAAGGAAAATGCCACAGACAAGTAATAGGAAAAAACAAATTTACAGGCATGCCAAAGCAAATAGCCACATATTTAAAACTGAGTAACGTAGAGTTATACACCGGGCATTGCTTTCGCAGAACATCAGCGACTCTATTGGCTGATTCGGGAGCCAACCTCACTCTGTTAAAAAGGCACGGCGGCTGGAAGTCCAGCAAAGTGGCCGAAGGTTATATCGAAGATTCGATGGCAAACAAAAGCAAAATTACTTCTAAAATAACAGAAAATATAAACTTGAAATCACCACGTCAAAGCACATCATCTGAGCCATTTTTTAATGAAGAAAATAGTACCAGTCAACTGCCGCCATTTACGATGCAAGAACCTCAAGTCACTCAAACTCAAGTCTTATCATCACAAACTCATATTCAAACTATAAATATTCCTAAAAAGAACGTGACCATATCTCTTACAAATTGTAATAATTTTACTATTAATTTTAATTAAATACACATTTTTTTCTTCTTAATAAATGTTCATTGAAACCTGCTGTCTTGTTGTTTACTTACCTCACAATCGATATGTAAAGCAGAGTATTTATCTCGGGCGTAAGCATCAATTGCAAACTCGGGTTAATTAGCGCCTTCGCTTCGCTCAGGCGCCAAAAACCTCGTATGCAATTGATGTCATACAGCCCTTGGTTAATAATCTACTATTAATAAAAGGGTTTCTGTATTAGGATAAATCACTTTTATTATTAATTCAACTTACGACATTGCTGTGGTTCCAGGATGCAAAGAGAAGAGAGGGCTTACCATAGACGACTTACATCATATACTAAAACCATAGACTAAATACTCAATTAATATATTACATCTCCCTTTTCTTCAGTTAGAGTAAAGATGATATTTTTATAAGTAGTAGGATAATAGTATTTTATATATATATGTCGCCGCGTAGGCGTGAATTTGCTAATTTATTATCCTAATTAATCGTTTTAAGTGTCTATGTCTATTTAAGTTGGGTTTTGAGTTCAGCGCCTTCTATTGGCTCACTGTGGAATCAGTATTGATTCATAATTCATATGCTAATTTCAATGTTTAATTAATACGAGATGTTTAAATTAAACAGGAACACTTATTGTAGGACTTTTGGATTTGTTCTCATTTTAACTATTGCACATTTGACGAAGTAAATGTGTTTAATTATGTTATTCTTATTAAGTTGTCAAACAATGGCGGATGTTATAATTTCTATGACCAATAACCAGATTTAATAATTTAATACGAGAACTAAACAAATTTGAGTAAATGATTAAATACTAAGAAGTCATAAGACTATTTTACACAGCTATGTAATAATGAGAAACTTTCTAATTAGTAAGATTGTTAGATCACCGGAAACTTGAATAGTTTTGTTATTAGATGACTATTTCAATAATAAACTACAAACCACTTTGTATTTGTGAGTATTGAGGTTGTTTAATGTTAAAATAATTAACTGATCAGCATTTTAGTATTGTTTGCTAACTTTACTCAACTATCCAAGTAATTAGTGTCTAAACAAAAACAATATGGAAGTCCCGCCCATTGTTTAGTACGTGCATGGCGCGTACGGTGCATGGTGTGTGTAAAAAATAATAACTGTAAAACTGTTTAATAAATCTGCTAATTGAATAGATGTTTGAAAACCTAATAAACATGTAACGTTAATTGTCATAAAGTGATTGTGTAATCTATAAAAACATTTAAAAAGAGTATCCTGGAGTTTCTGGCTAGGTCTTCTCCAGCGACCGACAAAAGCCTTGGACCTAGCAGGCCACACGAATTCACGATGTGGTTTTAGCTTCAAGTTCATTTGAAAACTCAAAGTGCCTGTAACTAAATCAAATAAACACTCTTGAGTTTCAATCCAGTGTTGTGTGTTATTGAAGTAACCCGCTCCAGTCAAGAATAAAGGAATTACCTCTAGACATTGGGGTTAAAGATGGCGGTCCTACGATACATAGGTACTTCGACGTGACATCAGAATTGGGCTCAGCTCCCACTATCGCCTTCTGCCCATGCTATGAAAGCCATCCGAAGAATTTTGTACAACATCGCCAGCGCCGAGGGTATGGCAAAAGATTTTCCTATGATAATTTCCAAGAGTAAGCGATGCCCAGACATAGGCGAAAATAACTGGAATATTTTTACGTGAACGATCTGAACTCTATTGAAACGACAGAAGAAGCTACTGACTAGTGGCATGGATGCTGTCCTACACCATTGTGGCCAAAACTTTATACAGCACAGAATGACCGAAGCAGCTAAACGAACAACTTGATCTGTCCATTGATAGATTCCATCATGGTTGAGGGGAGTATTCTGTTTTTTTTATTTATGTAACTTAACATTCTTAATTATTTTCATCATACAAGGCAAGGTCAGTGACCTTTTGTGTGACAATTTTAATCAATCTGCCTAGTCTTTTCCCAACCAAGTCCGGGACAGCTTCCATTCTAACTGGATTCAGCTGAGTACCAGTGCTTTACATGGAGCAACCAAAACCCAGTAACTGGGTAACACAATACCCCTTACTGACTGAGTGGTCCCTGCTGTTGTTTGTGTGGCAATTTGTGGAATTAAAATGAATGAAACGGCTTAAATTACTCCATAAAATAAGACAGCTGACTAGGAACTCAATGTTATTGTTTAAATATGGTTCTTTTGTCTTAAGAATTGCAATGGCTCAGTTATTTGAGAAATTTTATTTTATTTGAGGAGTATGTAAGGATCGTAGCAAGTGGCAATCTGTGGTTGCTGCCTATCCCCATGGGGACAAGGTGTGAGTGTATGAATGTTAAACAATTCAAAGTACCTACGTTGAGTTTTGTACCGGACAAAAAGTAACAACTTATTTTTATAGCATTCATTACATTTAGGTAGCTAAAACAAAAGTTTAGTAGGTAAATAAGTTAAGTAAGTTACAGAATGTATGTGCAACAGAAGTAGTAAACATTTGGCAGAAAGTGCCATGACATATTCATGTTGACGCACTAATTGGCATTTTTGCAATTTATTGTTTTTACCCGACTACCAAACGGGGTTTATTATTGAATAATGTGGAACCCGTTGCATGTCATACTTTTTTTAAAGTAAAGTAAGATAAGAAAATGTATTAACACATTCCTTAAACATGAAAAGCACAACAAATAAAAATAAAATTGTAGTGTGCTCAAGAAAATACTTACAACGATTTGCATTTAAGTAGCTGGGGTGAGAATAATTGTTTGGTTACAAGACTAAACAATATTTAAAATATTATCTAGAGGTTTTTGTAGAGTGAGTATGCATCTAATATAAATGTATTTGTATGAATGGGTGAAAGGGTTGTGATACACCTGGGTGAGTCATTACAAACTTTATAATCAGGGTAAGTATCAGCAGAGCTTCAGTTCATGCATAATCATAATATAATAATAAATAGTCATAAGCTGATAGCCACCTGGTAACTTTTAATTTACAAGTAGGTACGCTTAGTATGTGTGAGTAACCTATTATGTATGGACCTTGTGATTTTTGGTAAATTAATGGTCCTGTGTATGTAAGACATATTTGAGTGAATCTAATGTGATTACTGTGTTCCATCTTATCTGTCTACATGATCTGGTAGATTTGTTTTGGCTATGGGGTTCTTGACAGTGATAGCGCTATAAGTTAAATCTAATTAAAAAATTGTCTGACCCTACATTCTTGGTTCAGACTGTCAGTTGGATACTGATGGGGCCTTTTATAAGCTCTAAGATTTATGCTTGTTCAAGTTAAGTTTGTTATAATAAAGTTTATTTAATCATTCAATATTTGAGAACCTTCCTAATGAATTAAATCTCACAATGGGTTTAGTTGAATTTTACTTGTTATGGTACATGGGTGTAAATAGATTAGTAATTTCTGACAGATTTCAAAGCTTGTTATTGGATGCACTTGCACAGAATAAAAACAATCAAAAGACAGGTTTGTTTTTTGATAATTTGTCACTTTTAGCATTCAATAACTTTCTTTTCTTTTTGCAACTTTTTACCTAGCTTGTATTCAAACTTGTTCACACATAAATGTTTTGTAATGAAATAGGTTTGTAATAGGTGTGTAAATAGGTTGTTGCGTGTGTGGTATGCAAACATGCATCATTAAAAGTAGTTTTCAACATGTTTTAACATTAATCTTAAGCTAGTGCAAACACCGTCATAAGTAATGCAGCAATCTTCATAGTTATTCATTTCAGTGTCATCAGATTCTAGTTAACTTTGAATTACTCACTTACTATTTCAAAACAATAACATAATTTAATTGTTATCAGTACTAACTCCTACTTATTTAAATATTAATAGGATCATCTTTTCTTTTATTATTATTTATCTGTATACCTTCTCACATTCCAGATTCCTGTGTCATATCAAAAATCAAAATGGTTACCTACATAGTCAAGTATTATCAAGGATGTGGAAACAAAACTAAAAAATACCTGGTTTGCAAGTGACCGTGTCGCCGGGTCAGGACCTTAGAAGCTACCAACATACATACAAGCCACCAAATAGAGGTCAGCTGAAAAATGACTTCCAGCCCAACATAACTAAAGTAAAAGGTGAGAAGTTTTCAAACTATCTTCTACTCACCTCGCTAACTGATACGGTGTTGTTGTATCAGAAGGCTCAACACAATAGCCATGTCGAATAACTACATGACGCTTGTGCATGATACTACCATGCAACAAAGTACTTTTAAATTATTATTCCTGGGTTCAATTCCTAGGTTGGGCAAAATTTGTTTATGGGGTTTTTCCAATAGGGATTCCTCTGTAGCAGCCCAGAGTTTTGAAATTGGTGAACCCCCATGCTTCAAAAAGCATGTTGAGCCATTGGCCTTGTGCACCATAGTACCTCCTTATGCAGATGGCTCAACAGTCAGGAGGACTACTGTTATTATTATGTTTTTGTAACTCGTTTCAGTTTATGCTATTCTATTGTCATATTTAGTCAATTATAAAAATTAATAATAAAACAAGCTCTAATTATTGAGATGTCCAATAACCTATAGCTCTGGAGGCACTTAATAAAATAATAGGTTATATCAACACCAAACTATCAGCATCCATGGAGATGGATTTGAGGTAATAATGAGAACACAATAAACTATCTTATTATGCTGTGGAAGCAACTAAGATTGATAACACAACAAACTATCCTATTGGTATGCTGTGGAATCAAGTAATAATGATAACACAACTATCTTGTTGGTATGCTGTGGAAGCAACTAATAATGATAACACAATAAACTATACTGTTGGTATGCTGTGGAAGCAACTAATAAAGATTTAATATCCATTGGTTAGGCGTGGAGGCCGCTAATGAACAATCTCTCATGTTATCCTGCTGGGTCCACGGTGTACAAGACCACCCAGAGCCTGGTTCCTTATATCCTGTCAAATCAAAGACTTCGTGCCTGTCACGGAGCAATGATCCTAAACTCCTTAACCTTTAATCCTGTCAAATCAAAGACTTTGTGTCTATCACAGAGCGGTGTTCCTGATCCTATCCTTAAATCCTGTCAAATCAAAGACTTTGTGTCTATCACAGAGCATTACCGTCCCGTGAGAATGAAACTAAACAAAAAACAGCTGATCACAATACTCCTACACTATACTTACCAAATACAAGGCTGCTATGTAAGCCTTCTTATAAGTAGGTATGTGCTCATTAATGCATCAAATATTTTCATTTGAGATAAACTTAATAGTTACCTAATTTCATAAGTATTCAGTGATAAATTGATAACTTAAACTGACTATTACCTATTACAAATCAATGAATATTGTAAGATAATACAAACAATAACATTCTGCAAACAAGATTCAAATTGGACTAAATAAGCTAGCAACTGATTATTCCATGTCAAAAATCTGAAATAGAAATTGTATGCCTTCATTGACATGACATGTAGCAGTTAGTTGTTTCCTAACAACATTGGTCTTTACCATATAGCAAGTAGAATACCTAAAGCATATAGCTGTGGGTGTAAAAATACATTCAATATTTCCAAAATAAGGCATACTCAGCTTAGATTTATTACAAGCTGTCAATGATAAATAAAATCAGTTGTTATCAGATTCTAAACTTAATTAATACTGTAGGATGATAAACAACAATAATCTGCCGACAAATATTTCTCCGCTATTACAGATAACAACCAAGAAACACAGAGACTGAGGACACCGGAAGGCCCAGAGCGCGAGCCTCCGATCACAATGGCCGTGTCGCCGCGTAGGCGTGAATTTGCTAATTTATTATCCTAATTAATCGTTTTAAGTGTCTATGTCTATTTAAGTTGGGTTTTGAGTTCAGCGCCATCTATTGGCTCACTGTGGAATCAGTATTGATTCATAATTCATATGCTAATTTCAATGTTTAATTAATACGAGATGTTTAAATTAAACAGGAACACTTATTGTAGGACTTTTGGATTTGTTCTCATTTTAACTATTGCACATTTGACGAAGTAAATGTGTTTAATTATGTTATTCTTATTAAGTTGTCAAACAATGGCGGATGTTATAATTTCTATGACCAATAACCAGATTTAATAATTTAATACGAGAACTAAACAAATTTGAGTAAATGATTAAATACTAAGAAGTCATAAGACTATTTTACACAGCTATGTAATAATGAGAAACTTTCTAATTAGTAAGATTGTTAGATCACCGGAAACTTGAATAGTTTTGTTATTAGATGACTATTTCAATAATAAACTACAAACCACTTTGTATTTGTGAGTATTGAGGTTGTTTAATGTTAAAATAATTAACTGATCAGCATTTTAGTATTGTTTGCTAACTTTACTCAACTATCCAAGTAATTAGTGTCTAAACAAAAACAATATGGAAGTCCCGCCCATTGTTTAGTACGTGCATGGCGCGTACGGTGCATGGTGTGTGTAAAAAATAATAACTGTAAAACTGTTTAATAAATCTGCTAATTGAATAGATGTTTGAAAACCTAATAAACATGTAACGTTAATTGTCATAAAGTGATTGTGTAATCTATAAAAACATTTAAAAAGAGTATCCTGGAGTTTCTGGCTAGGTCTTCTCCAGCGACCGACAAAAGGTTTGGACCTAGCAAGCCACACGAATTCACGATGTGGTTTTAGCTTCAAGTTCATTTGAAAACTCAAAGTGCCTGTAACTAAATCAAATAAACACTCTTGAGTTTCAATCCAGTGTTGTGTGTTATTGAAGTAACCCGCTCCAGTCAAGAATAAAGGAATTGCCTCTAGACATTGGGGTTAAAGATGGCGGTCCTACGATACATAGGTACTTCGACGTGACATATATTTATAGCAGTATAATTCAATTAGTTATCTTATGTATTTATGAAATATAATTGCTGTAGATTTAATTTTGTGTATCATCTACCTACTAGTAACAATCAAGCAATGCAATTAAACAAATACATAAGTACTAATTAGACAAAGTAAACTAAAGATAGTTAGACAAATAACTAGGTTTTCTTACATTTCTGCCTGATCTAGTTACGTACTTACTAACTGTATTTTCTGAATCAATTTTACTATCAGATGTCATGTCTGTAATTTCTGTATCATTAACTTTATCTATGTTATCTTCATTACAATCAGTATGACCTTCATCTATATCTACTTCCTTTTTTATAATAAATTTATCAGTATTTTTAGTCTCTTTTATATCCCTTCTATTTCTGTCTAACCTTTTACCTTTTTCAGTCAAAACTGTGTATGAATTCGGACGTTCATTCCTATGTAGAACTTGAGCATATGATAATGGTTTTTTGCTTGTTTCATCTGATATAAGAACTTTTTGGTATTTAGCTAAATGCTTCAATTTTCTTGTGTTTCTTTGATCATAGTATACTTTTTGTTTCAATGCATTCTTATACAATTTTGACTGCACATTACAATTTTCATAATTTTCTTTATCATTATGGCATATAGTAGCCAACAATCCTTGAATTTTTCTCCCCATTAATAATTCTGAAGGACACTTATAATTTAATTCTTTAGAAATAGGTGTATTTCTGTATTCCAGCAATGCTAAATATTTGTCTTTTCCTTCATAGTCTGCTTTTTTAAATATATTTTTAACAGTTTGTACAAATCTTTCCGCTAACTCATTAGATTGGTGATGATATGGACTACTGGTTTGATGAACAAAATTCCACTCTTTGGCAAACTCTTTAAATTTATAGCTAAAATAGTTAGTACCATTATCTGTATATAGTATATCTGGTATGCCAAATCTACAAAAATTGGTTTTGATAATTTTAATTGTGTTTTCTGTTGTCAAGTTTGAAAGTTTAATTACTTCAAATTATTTACTAAAATAGTCTACAATTATAATATATGGATCTCCATTATAATAAAATACATCACTTCCTACTACAGACCATGGTTTATTGGGCATTTTTCTTATAATCATTGGTTCTTTACTGTTATTCTTTCTATATCTTTCACATACAGAACATTCCAAAACACTTTTTTCAATATCTTTACTCATTTTAGGCCAGTAAATACATTCCCTTGCTCTTGATTTACACTTTTCTATGCCTAGATGGTTGTAATGGATTCTTTGTAACATATCATTTCTCAGAGACTTTGGTACCACTAAACAACTATTTAAAAAAATTAAATTGTCATATACAAATAGCTGTTCTTGAAAATTGAAATATGGTTTTAGAGGTTCTGGTATTTTATCTACTCTATTTGGCCAACCATTATTTATATATTCTAGTAGTAATTGTAAATCTTTATCTTTTCTAACTTCTTCTTTAAATAGATTGTATTTATAGTTAGATATACTTAAGTTAGTTTTCACCATACTAACCTGACACTCATACAAATCTTCAATAACAATGTTTTCTTCTGACATATTAATCTGCCAAGAGTAATTCTTTACCTGGCTTATATTTTACAACCAAATCATATTTTTGTAATTGTATTATCATTCTCTGTAACCTTAATGGTATTTCACACAGAGGTTTATTAAATATGGATTCTGATGGCCTATGATCAGTTTGTACTAGAACAGTTTTACTATAAATAAATTGATGGAAACGAGTGCAACCAAAGACTATCGCCAGTAGTTCCTTTTCAATCTGAGCATAATTTTTCTGTGTATTGGTCATAGCTTTGGAAGCTTATGCAACTGGCAAGTTGCTTTGTAATAACACTGCTCCTAATGCATCTTTTGAAGCATCAACAGAGACAACACATGTTTTATCTGGGTTGTAAAATTGTAATACTGGCTCAGATGTCAATATTTCCTTAAGTTCACAAAATGCCACATCATGTTCCCTGGTCCAATTAAACTCTGAACCTTTTTTAATTAATTGTCTTAATGGGTTACACACCTGAGACATAGATGGAATAAACTTTGCTATATAGGTTATCATCCCTAATATTCTTTGAAGTTCTTTAACATTTTTAGGTTTTTCTAGATTTAATATGCTTTCTATTTTCTTTGGGTCTGGTTTTATTCCTTCCTGACTCAAAATGTGACCAAGATATGTAATTTCAGACACCCCAAATTGACATTTACTAAAGTTTAACTGAATACCATTTTCTTTTGCTTTTTCTAGTACTTGTCTGAGTATTTTATCATGTAACTTTTTATTTTCTTCATATATAACAATGTCATCGATAAATACCTCACTACCTTCAATTGACTCAAATAACTGGCAATACTGCCTATGAAAAATCTGGTGCCGATGACAGACCATAAGGTAGTCTCTTAAAACAATATCTTCCAAAAGGAGTACAGAAAGTGCAAAGCCTTGAACTATCTTCATTTAATTTCACATGAAAAAATGCTGTCGAAGCATCTAATTTACTAAATATTTTGGCCCCTGTCATCTTAGCGGACACTTCATCAAAAGTAGGCAATTTAAAGTGTTCACGTTTAATACAATTATTTAAAGTACTAGGGTCTAAACATAGACGAATTTGACCACTGGGCTTTTTGACTATCACAATATTGCTGACAAATTCTGTGGGTTCAGTGACTTTTTCTATAACACCTAACTTTTCTAATTTTAACAGTTCTTTTTTTAGAGGTTTATGTAAAGCTATCGGTATACTTCTTCGTGGACAGATTCTTCCCATGCTGTTTTCTTTTAATTTTATAGAATATTCTACTCCCTTCAATGCACCAATTCTATTTTCATCAAATAACTCTTTATACTCACTAATCATCTCACTGTAGTTACTATCAATTTGTTCCTTTTTTATTTTATTCAAGTATTTTCTTTCTATAATACCTAATTTTAATACTGTACTATGACCTAACACTGGACAAGATTGTTTGTTATTTACTACATGAAAAATTAGTGTCACATTCTTATCATTGATTAACTTGCATTTCGACGTAATAGTACCAACACAGTTTATTAAAGAACCATCATAGTTATATAACTTATTCAAATTTTCTGTAATCATGCCCTTGCATTTCAACTTTTCTACATAACTCAGGGGTAACACATCACAATCACTCCCTGTATCTATTTTGAAGTCTATAATTTTCTTATTGATCTGAAAAGCTTCTGTTAAACATTTGGTTACACTACCTACCATGATCATACCTAACACAGGATCATCGTCAGACTCACTTTCACTATTTCTATTAATCATTTTCACTTTTTTATTTCTACACATTTTAGCATAATGCCCGTATCCATTGCATAATTTACACTGAGCTCTAAAACCATGCTTGTAGCCACACCTGTAACAAGTTCTTTCTTCTTTAGAAGTTGACTGTTGCTGAATATCTGATTTTGTCTCTTGATGTATCCCTTTAGTATTCTTCTTTGCTTTTCTTGTATTTATCACTGCTCCAACTGTATTTTCTTCGTCTTGTAATTGTTTCACCTGTCTGTTAGCCATTTCTGAGGATTTGCATATTTGTATACATTTCTTTAAGTCCAGATTCTGTTCTTTGAGTAATCTTTCTGCGATTTTCGCGTCTCTAATGCCTCTAACTATTTGATCTCTTATGAGACTTTCTTTTAAATCCCCAAAACAGCAATCCATTGATAGCGACGTCACGAACTCGTCAAACGTTTCATTGTCTTTCTTTTCTCTTTTGAAGAATGTATGTCTCACCATTGTTTCGTTTTGAAATGGTGTACAGTAGGACTCGATTTTTTTTGGTACCCATTCAAGCGTCTCATCCTCTCCCTGCTCCATTTCAAACGTGTTGTATACCTCTAGACCTTCATCACCAATTGTGTGTAATAGGAGTGCTACCTTTTGGTCGTTGGTAATAACTTTTTTACTTTCATAGCCTTATAGTAAAGCATAAATTTTTGCTTGAATCTTTTCCAATTTTCTTTCAGTTCGCCATGAAATTGCAATAATAAAATAATAAAAAATGTGACAATGATAGTATTACTAGGTTACTTCATAAACATTTGTCACTTACCGACTGCGCCATGTAAATATGTTTTAATAAAAGGGTTTCTGTATTAAGATAAATCACTTTTATTATTAATTCAACCTACGACATTGCTGTAGTTCCAGGATGCAAAGAGAAGAGAGGGCTTACCATAGACGACTTACATCATATTCTAAAACCATAGACTAAATACTCAATTAATATATTACACAACCTTAACAAAAGAAAATATACATTTAAACAGTGTGACCCTACCATTGCACATTAAACGAAAACATTGGTAGAACTAGTTCTGATGCCATGACAACACAGGTTGCACTTTAGCGCCACAAGAATCTGTTAGCATTTGCATAACATTTACAGGCGGAGCACTACTCGCTCATTCTCTTTTATAAAAAAAAAACTTCATAATTTTTACCCACTACTTCTCTATCACCACTGCGACCTTTCACTTGCAAGCACAAGCAACCTAAGTGGGTAAAACATGATGAATTAGTTCATTATATCAATTCAACAACAGTAATTGCTGAGCAGAGAAATTTTTCGTCCATTTTCAATGGATTAGCAATATCCTTCAAAATGATTCAGATTGATCCTGTGTTATGCAGTTAGGGTGCACACTGATTTGGTTGTGCTTAGTTCAATAAGCATACCATACCACTAGGCCATCACTGCAGCTAGATATGCCGCACTGTGCATAGCAAAACCAAATATGTATGTATTTAAAGTTAAAACACAAACCATCATTCTGGAAATGAAGAGAGACGTCTGATTGGCTGGTTGAAGGAAGTGAATATACATGTTCCGGGGACATGTCACCTGCAAAAATATTTTAATTCAGGTCAGTCAGGTATTGCCGTGCAAGTAATCCCATTAAGCGGTCATTGTACTAATTATGAACAACTTTCATGGAACCAACACTGAAATCGCGAAAAATAATTCTGCTGTTCTCTACATTTATGTTAAAGGGGAAAAGCGGACATTAAAAAAGATAGCTCAATCATTTTGTTACGAAATAGACTGAAGAATCTATCTGCATAAATAAAAAGGAAATGGTGTTCATTAGTAAGCACATCACAAACGGCTGGACCTATTTGGAATTTATATTATCCAAATTTTCGTAATACTAGAATAAGGTTTGGTGAACTGATAGTGGAAACATTGGAAAGTTGGATGAACTGTTAGTGTTTCTTTCTATGGAATTTGGACAGGACAACGTCTGTCGAGTCAGCTAGTAATTTAAACTTTACAGGGTTGACATTCCTGTCTGTTTCTGTCATAGTCTCTGTGTAATTCATTTATCAAGGTAAGATCAATTTATTCATACCTGTGATGGTATTTGGTTCTCCTGTTGAGTTGTTATCATTTTGTTCTCGGCTCTGACAAATATGTTCATCCAGAAAAAAAAATCACCAAAAAGTTTTATGTAATTTTTCTTATTTATACTATGGCAGAGAACGTGTTAAATTTTAAAATTGTAGTTTAACTGCAACTTTAAAATTTAACACGTTGTAACATTTGACTACCAGTTTTATAATGAATACGCATATTCAAAGAGTAAACTAATATATACGGAAAAAGAGTTCCCTCTTGCGTCTCTTTGATGCCAACTAGTTTCACGAGTCGCCCTCTGCAAATTGTCCCCAGAAACTAAATTATTACCTAAATTGTCCCCAGAAACTAAATTATTACCTACGCTGTATACATACGTAGCTATTGTACTTTTTGCAACTTAAGAAGTATACCTAAATAATCATTTTCATTGCCGAGTTTTTCCTTGACCATTCTTCATTTTGTTGGGGCTTTTATCAAAGATTATAAACACTGATAAAAGACACTATCGGGAATGAATATAATTATTTAGGTATACATACACCAAAAATATTAGACTGTTATTTTGACTACTTTTAAACCTATTAGATTTCTTTTTGTAATATATATTAGATACCAGTAAATCACTAAAAAAATATGTGCTGCAAGCTGCAACACAGGATAAACATAGCTAAATATGGTTTTTATTTGATCAGCCTAGCGAGCATGGGCGTACCCAAGACATTTGTGACAAGACATGATAAATTATGTCATGTCTTACAATTTGTCTTAAATGCTAGCACGGGACAAACATGTAACATATTTTAAAGGCGCAACATGCCTTTCTTGTGGCTGCCCGGCGAGCACGGCCTACTGTGCATGGCTTGAGTCACACATTTCATCGCAGTTTGGGCGATAAAGCCATTTTGTCCTAAATAATAGCACCGGCGGCGTGAGAAAATTTCTTCTAATTACTGCACCAAATGGCAATAAATTCATTGATCAATGCTTATTAATTAATTGAAATGTTACAGGATTATTAATTAATTTTATATTATTACTTTTGCATAATTGTATTTTTTTTAATTGTTGTTCTTATTTTTATTATTATTTTTTTTATAATTATTTTCTTTTATACCATATTCTTCTTACTTTCTACATTTTTAAATATTTATTATATAAAACCCCCAAAAAACATTTAAAATATAAAAAATAGGGGCCCACCGGTATTCGTCCAAGCTATTATATTTGTTTAGAAATTATTAAAATTTTCACAATAATTATATCTTTATAACAAACACTTAATATGTTATCAAACAAACAAAGAAAAGTAAAGTGTGCATAAGTCTATGGTCGTGGGTCAAATATTAATTTGTTCCCATTGATATATAAAAAACCCTAGATGCACAGTCTCGAACAAAAGTAACACTCGAAACTGTCACCAAACACTCACCAAATTCACGCACTACTACATAAGTAGTTATTGTTGATACTATAAACATATTTTTTTGCAAATTCAACCTTACGCGAATTATATAAAGTTGTTTGTACAAAGCAGTCTACAAAAAGTAATAAAATTTTACGACTGAAGTTAGCCGGTAGGACAAGGCATGGAGTGGAGACGAATACTTTTTTTATACACATTATTGGGTTAATATTTTAAGAGTTTGTCAAATTGTGTTCTAAACACATAATTATACTTTTATCTGGGCGTAAATGTTTCTGCGTAGGACATGTGTATATCAATGAAACAAATATTTACTGGTAAAATTATTTATTTAAATTTTTGGTTCATAAGGTAGTAGAACATATTATCGAAACTAAGTAGTTATTTTGTTTAAGGTGATTGCGTAGCGGGGTGCTACCCGCGCCGGGTGTATTATTGTCAACTAACCCGTAACCCGAACCACGAGGAAAACTAAAATATAAAAATTAGAAATAAAATATGCAAATAAAACAACTTTTCTTGTTCAACCCATAATTTATACAAGATAAGTTAATTAAAATATAACGTATAAATATTTAAAAACTTAAAACAAAAAGTTCAAAAGTGAATATAACACAATAAAAAAAAACGACTCCACTAAATAAGAACAGAGTCATTTGTTTTATAGGACTAAAATAAAAGAAGGCTGTAAATTCATCGTTCTTATACTGACAAAGCGGCTATTGAAATCTGCCGTATTATATTTGAACCGTTGAGCGCAGTTTTGAGACAAATTAAATCAACATCACATATTGCTCCTAATATTAAGTTATAAAAACAACAAAAACAAATCAATAAACTCTTTTACTTACCGAAAATACGAGATCCCATCGTTTTTAAAACGAACACTTCGGTATTTTTAACGAGTGTGCAGTGAAGCGCGACCGACGAGAGACTATTTGAAATGAACGCACAATTTGTTATTGTGCGCCTATTTTGTGCGGACGATTTTGAGACGCTGAATATGTATCTTGGGTTTTTTTATAAATCAATGTTTGTTCCCAACAAAATTAAAAAGTTGATTATCTGTATGAACGGCCCGCTTTTTTACGTATTATTTTATTTGGTCGTCTATTCAAATTATGTCGCACTATGAAGTCAACAACAAGAAAAGCATGTCGCGCCTGTAAACTATGTCACATTATTGTCCCGTGCTAGCATTTAAGACAAATTGTAAGACATGACATATTTTATCAAAACTTGTCATGACCGTAGTTCAAGTCGAAAACCACGTATAAAAAAAAAACATGTTGGGATGCTGCTAACATGGGAGCAGCAAAGGGGGGGCTAAATTTTGGTTATTTTTTGCCTAGGACATACAGTTTTCAAGATATCATTTTGGAAATATAGAGCGTTTTATGCAAAATAAAATAAGATACGGAGGCCCATAATTCGGAAGCAGTGCGTCGTAGGGCTATGTTTCTTAGAACCTAAATGGTTTTTATGGCCAAGGTTAAACCGAAACTGCAATAAAATTGGAAAATTTCCGAAAAAGAAAAAAAATAACGTCAAGAAGTTATGCCACAAGTCAAGAAAATATCTCACGCCGCCGTGCTAGCATTTAAGGCAAAATGAGTTTATCGCCCAAACTGTGATTAAAAGTGTGACTTAAGATAAGGTAAGATATTTATTTTGTAAAACATGAGTACAGTATGAAGGTCTTATATTAATATGAGGTGGCTACATGTTTTGCCATTTATGGCGTACAAAATTAGTTGCACTGGAAAAGCACTACAAAAAAAGAATACAATCAAAATTTAAATTAATTTGAAATTACAATGTGAGAAATTAAATACAATAAAAAAATACTATGTCAAAATTCTAATTATAATAACAAAAAATTAATTCAATTAACAAAAAAATCAGTACCTATGTCAAAATTTTAATTCAATTAAAAATCAGTATGTCAGAATTTTAATTAAATTTGAGTAATAATAATAATAAACGAAATAATAATAAAATATACATCAAATAATAACAGAGAGATCTGCATGTTTTGCCATTTATGGCGTACATAACAACATATTTTTGGTTTAGAAATTTATTGACAGATTTGGATGTGAAAATGTCGCAATTACAGGAATTAATTTAATTAATTGCGGTCATTTAAAAAATCCGATAAGTTATAATAGCATTTAGCTATGAGATATTTTTTTAAATGTATTTTAAACAGAGCAGTAGGCATTTGTCTAATAGGTTTAGATATTTTATTATAAATGATTGGTGCTAAACAAAAAATACTTTTACGCATCAATGCCGTGGTTGATCTTGGTACGCTTAAGGTATTATTATCCCGTCGATTACGAATAGAAACGTCTGATTGTTTCTTAAATAGGTTAGGATTGGTTCGTACAAAATTAGCTATTTCATAAATAAATAAGGAAGGTAAGGAAGTTTTCATTGCTTTCAGCGGTATAAGTTTGGTCCCAGATACGTATTAGTTGGTGGAAGAAATTGAGGACATTTTTAAAAGCCTTTAGAGGGACTTTTATGTCCTCACTCTTTCTACTGCCTCCTGTCCGGGTACACTTGCATAAAAAATCACGAGTAAAAAACATGTCTAATATTTTGTATGCACATGTTGCACCTTTTCCATCTGATTGTGAACATAGAAAAGAATATTGCTTCAGCAGTTGATTATTTTGCTGCTTGTTACACGTTTAACTGAATCAATTGGTTTTATGACAAAAGCTTCATTTTCGATTGGATTGCTGGATTTACCCAGTGCAACCACATCTGTATTTTTGGTATTGTCACACTTGGAAAATTCGTATTCTATCTGCACAGATAGACTTGCAAGTTTATGTAACATTTTTTTCTGGTTGTCCATTAGAACATTTATTATTTGTGCCATATTAATTTGATTGTCCAAAATCAATTTTAGATAATTTTCAATCTTATTTACATCAGTGTTTTGCTGTGGAACCGTTGCTGCCACATCAGATTCATCCACATATTGAATGACGTATTGTGCTGCAGATGTTAGAACTACTGATGTGGATGTTGTTGCTGACGTTGCTGTAGATGAAATTGACGGCTTTTCTGGTTGACTGAATGCCTGAAATCACATATAAAATTAATTAATGAGATATTTGTTAATAGTTATGTACAAAACTTGATCACGGGCCTACATTGAGATCACAGGACCGTAGTCTGGTGATTCTGATATTCTGAACTAAAGGTAGGTATAGTACATCGGACTCGGTTGCTGTTCTGGTTCTTATACAAGGTTCTTATGTTAAAACCCAATTAAGCAGTTTGAAAACTTATACCGCCGTTCACAACAGCGTGCTGGTGCCTACACTTATGTATGGAAGTGAAGGCTGGGTATGGCAAAAAAGACATGAAAGTAGGATTAATGCAGTAGAAATGCGCTCCTTGCGGAGTATGTGTGGTGTAACTTTAACTGATAGATTGAGGAATGAGGTAATAAGACAACGTTGTGGTTTAAAAGAAGATGTAGTGACTAAAATTGAAAAGGGTATGTTAAGATGGTTTGGCCATGTTGAGAGGATGAATGAAAGTCGACTTACGAAAGGTATTTACAAGGCAGACGTGAATGGAAACGCCGGGAGGGGACGCCCTAGAAAGACATACATAGACCTTATAGGTGATGTTCTTTAGAAAGGCCAAGTGCGCAGTACCCATAACCGGCGTGTGTGTATGACTAGATGTATGAATGTGTGTGAAGCAAAAGAAGTATGTAAGGATCGTAGCAGGTGGCGTTCTGTTTTTTCTGCCTACCCCCATGGGAAAAGGCGTGAGTTTATGTATGTATGTATGTAAAAACTTATACCAAAATTGGTCTGACCGAGTAAAACTTTCACGATAAGAGAGATGTACAAACACGCCATTTGTCACGCATAGATCACATGTAACGACTTGCCACTACCGCCACAGAATATATAGGTAATATTACTCCTCTTCCTCGGCAACTACCACTGTGTTCCTCGGCAACTACCACTGTGTTCGGACGTGTCTGTATCGGTGTCCTGTGACGACCAGTAACTAAGACCCCTTGCTTACGGAACTTTGCGCAGCCGTCGGTGTCTCGCACGACTGGACATCGAGCCTGCCTTTCACTTTTGCATCGACCAACGAGTAAGACCCTTCGATATATGAAACTTTGTACCGCCGCCAGTGTCTCGCACGCTTGGTTCCATTGTGGAATCGGTCCTTCCTGCTTGCGCTTGGTGCCTACAGATATAAGGTGTCTCCCCTCGGGGGTTTTAAGAGAGAGATAGCAATAATTACTGCGAACCCTGCTTTACAAAAGTTGCGTGTGCGCTAGCGCTCATTATTAAAACATTATTTACATCGCATATTTCACGACTGCAGTAAATTAACATCATGATGAACAACTCAATGTCGGACCCCGATCTAAGCACGACCCATACAAATAAAACACCACCGAGCTATGTTTTCGCTCGTAATAAGAGGTCGCTTACAGATTTATATACACCGGATTATGATAATTTCAAGGAAGAAATGAAACAAATGATGATTACTATTCTCGACAAACACCAAGAAAAACTCCAAGATATTAAGGTTACACTAAGCGAAATTAGAGAAGTTAATCAGAATATTGAAAAATCTGTTGCTTTCCTCACAGCACAGAATGAAGATTTCAAGAAGAAAATTAACACTTTAGAAAATCAAGCTAAAGAAGACAAAAAATGCATTAACTTATTAGAAGATAAAATTGAGGAGCTGCAGAAAAGTCAACGGAAAAGCAACTTTGAAATTAAAAACGAAACTAAAGAAAACCTACTGGAAATGATGACCTGCCTTGCAAAAACCCTGGAATGTAATATGAGCGCAGCAGATATAAAGGACATCTACAGAATCCGAGGAAAAAAGACGGATACTCTCAACAGTTCCATCATTGTTGAAACCAACTCCACCTTGCGGAAAACAGAAATATTAAAATTAAGTAAAGAATTTAACATCAAGCATAAGAGCAAATTATGTGCGAAGCATCTCGGTCTCCGAACCTCTGGGGACACTCCAATATTTGTGTCTGAACACTTGACGCTTCGGGGAGCAAGACTCCACTTCCTCGCTCGGGACTTAGCAAAGTCTAAGGAATATAAATTTTGCTGGACTGCTTACGGGAAAGTATATATCCGAAAAACTGAAACGTCGCCTATTATAAACATCATAAATGAAGCCCAAATACAGCAACTAATAATGGCGGAAAATTGACTAGACCCTGATTATGATTCTTTAACTATATCACAAAATAATAACTTTTTGAACTCCTTAGTCATAGCTTGCATAGTGTCTTTTTATACTATAATCCTAAATTGTCCATATTATTGTATAATAATGTTTTCTTTGAGTTTGTTGGTAAGTAAAATTAATCTTAACTTAACTATAACACTAAAACCATGGTACACCTCATACTCGTTCCAAAACAACCACAAATTACAAACAATCTACATACACACACATATATATATCACACAATATACCAATCAACACAAAATTCAAACAATCTACATACACACACATATCTATATCACACAATATACCAATCAACACAAAATTAAACATTCACATTCCATATATTATTATTATCCACATAATAGTACTATAATTAATGTAAAAAAAATTAGAATATGCAACAAATTAAAATTAACAGCAATTCATAAATTAACAGCAATTCATAAATTAATAAAATTAACAGCAATTCATAAATTAATAAAATTAAATACTACTCAGCCTAAACAAAATAAGCACCGTTATTTAATAAAATTAGTTCGTATAATTTTGATAAATGGGTGACCTCATTCAAAATATACAAGAAATAGACAACTTAAATATAGCAAAAACAATAGCATGTGACAGTACGGAATTTACTAAGCGTTATAAGGCAAATAAAAATGACTTTACTGTTATAGCTCAGAATATAAGAAGTATATACCACAATTTTGATGATTTCGTAGTAAACTTAACTAGCTTTAATTTTGAAACTGATGTAATAGTATTAACTGAATGTCGGCTTAGCGCCCATAAACCTATACCTAATCTAAATAAATATTGCTCATTTTCAACTAAACGTCAACTTAACCAAAATGATGGAGTGGTCGTTTATATAAAAAATAACCTAAAATCGAATTTCAAAGAGATAAAACTAGTTCAGGCCTCCTGTCTTCAAGTTGAAGTGTTAAATAACATAATTATATGCATCTATCGCTCACCATCATTTAAAAATACAGAAAATTTCATTAATTCCCTAGACACTTACTTATCCACCCTGAATTTGCAAAATAAAAATATCATTATTACGGGCGACATAAATATAAATATAATACCTAAACCTACAGAAAACTCCTATGAGTATAAAAATAGGGCGGATTATCTAAATATGCTCACCGCCTACAGCATCTTTTCTGGACATTCATTACCCACCAGAGGCCAGAACTGCCTCGACCATTATATGCTCAAAATAAAAAGAAGTAAAACCACAGCATTTATCGCAATTTTACATACTTCCATAACTGACCATTTCACCACATTTCTTTCATTAAGTAAAATAAAAGTTCCACAAAATGCACCTAAAATCAATACTACCACAGATTTTGAAAAGGCTCTAATATATTTACAAGAAAAAAAACTAACAGATCTACTTTTATGTAGTGACCCTAACATACTAACTGACTGTCTTACTCATAGAATAATTGATTCTATAAAAAACAATACAATAACTACAAAAATTCCAAGTAACAAACGTATAATAAAACCCTGGATCACCGCTGGCATTCTCAAATGTATTAGAAATCGAAATATGCTACAAAAAGAGACTCGTAATGAACCCTTTAACGAAATTAAAAAAATTACTTACACACGATATAGAAATCATTGTAATAATCTAATAAAAAAAATAAAAAGAAAATATGAAAGAGAAATACTTACTAAATCAATTAAAAATAACAAACTGCTATGGAAAAATATCAAAGCAATAACTTATACTACTAAATCTAAGAAATTAAACACGGAATTGACCTATTTAAAACCGTCTCCGGTGGAGTCTGCTAATTTTGTAAATAACTTTTTCGCTAATATAGGTAAAGAGCTAGCTGAGGATATTCAATTGAATATGAGTGTGGATGATCAAAATCATTACATTAATGAGCTTCCAACACAACCACAGTCTTTTGCCCTGTACGATGCCGACATTGATGAGGTTAATAACATTATAATAAATTTGAAATCTGACAGCGCCCCTGGGTGGGACAACATCTCAACTAGGTTCATTAAATTTGTTAGACACGAAATTACTCCAGTTATTACTTATCTAGCTAATCTTTGTTTTAGAACGGGCACCTTCCCTTCTTTATTAAAGCAATCAATTATTACTCCTGTTTTCAAGGGGGGGGGATAGAGACGACGTTAACAATTATAGACCTATATCAGTTCTTCCAGTAATATCTAAAATCATAGAAAAACTACTAAATAATAGACTACTAAATTACTTAACTTCTTTCAACATATTATCTCCATCTCAATTTGGGTTTAGGCAGGGTATATCAACAGAGGATGCCGTAACATCTCTTAGTACTCTTGTTGTAGAACAGCTTGATGTTGGCAAGAAATGTCTATCAGTCTTCATAGATTTAAAAAAAGCTTTTGACACCGTCTCTCTCCCCATCCTTGCGAAAAAACTTGAAAAAATTGGAATCAGAGGCACACAGCTCTCTATATTTAAAGACTATCTGTCTGATAGAAAACAAAAGGTTAAACTGGAACAGTACAACAGCGATGAAATTGGCATAACATATGGTGTACCACAAGGCAGCGTCTTGGGGCCTACTCTCTTCTTAATTTACATTAACGACCTCTGTAATATGAAGATCAAAAACGCCAAAATTTTCACATATGCAGACGATACTGCCATTGTTTTCTCTGGGTACTCTTGGGATTCTATTAAAACTGACGCTGAATATGGTATGTCTAGGGTTGCTCAATGGCTAAAGTATAACCTCCTTACGTTAAACACATCAAAAACAAATTACATTTGCTTTACCATCAATAATCGTACACAACCCAGTCAAGATTTCAGATTAAAAATACATGTATGTAATGAAAATGATGGTGCAGCAAGAAATCAATGTAATTGCTCAATAATAGAAAAAGTGTCTTCTTTTAAATACCTAGGAGTTATACTAGATCAGAGACTATCATGGTACCCACAAGTTGAGCAGATTACTTCTAGGATAAGGAAGTTTATATGGATGTTTAAATCGCTGCGCCATGTAGTCCCAAAAACTACGTCCAATAACCCCAATTCCGAAAAATACCTTCTTAATGAAATTTATATTGCTTTAGTACAATCCATAATTTTATATTGTATTCCCATATGGGGAGGGGCTCTCAAAACCCGATTTTTAGATGTAGAAAGGGCTCAAAGAGCACTTAAAAAAGTTATGTACTTCAAAAAACAACGTTTCCCTACTGTGAGTCTATATCAAGTGTCCAACCTACTGTCAGTTCGAAAATTATATATTGTATACACCATATTAAAAAAACATAAAACACTAACCTATGATCCTCGCATAGAAACTAAACGTAGAAAAAACATAGTCACAAATGTTCCTATAACAAAGACTACTTTTGCTAGTATCCAATTCAATAAGCGATCAGCTTATCTTTATAATAAAGTTAACAAAATATTACGGATTTTTTCGAAGACCTCTCATGAGTGCAAATCAGTACTCATAAAGTGGATAAAAACCCTAAATTATGCAGAAACAGAAAAAATATTGTTATATGTGGAATAAACTTGCATTGATTACAGAAACACACGCACACACACACACATACACACGCACGCACACACACACACACACACACACATACACACACACACATACGCACGCGCACACACACACACACACATACACACACACACACACACACACCTAATGGTGCTGTAACCGACCCCAACTTCTAGGAGCTGGGGAATCTTGTAGCACACCTTGGGCGCCTTAATAAATAAATACTTACCCACAAAATAATTAAAAATACAAAACTTATGTTTACATAAATTAACTCTTGCTAAGCTGTTAATACGTTAAGGAAGAGCGGAGCCTCCTGACACAGGCATATTTACATGCTTAAAAGGAGACTCCAACAACTAATAATTATAAGGAAAAAATCTTGTTAAAGAAATAAAGATTTTTGTATTTTTTTTGTATTTTGTATTACTAACGTCCACCGGCTACCTACACACCAGCCATTTTTGTCATAATCATAATTAACAACAGTTATATATTATACTCTAACAATCCGCCAGACTACACCATACATTTTTTCCTTCGCCAAACATTCTTGCTAAATTGAAATCAACAAATCGAAAAAAAGGCAACGTAGGTACGTTCATACTCTTCAGTTACAATAGCGCAATATAATATTATTAAGTAGGTACCTATCTAAATAAACATAAGTAACCGAAAGTCAGCCGAAGAATTGCCAAACTTAAGTGGCAGTGGGCAGGGCACACTGCTCGCAGAACGGATGGCCGATGGGGCAGACCGCGAACCGGAAGACGATGCGTTGGAAGGCCTCCCACCAGGTGGACCGATGACCTGGTGAAGGTTGCGGGGATTCGCTGGATGCGGGACGCACGGGACCGGTCAATGTGGCGACGCTTGGGGGAGGCCTATGTCCAGCAGTGGACGTCTTTCGGCTGATATGATGATGATGATGAACCGAAAGTCCAAGTAGGTGTAATCTGAAGCATGTTTTAGACATTAATGGCGCATGGCGAATCTCTTAGAACACCGCCACGCAGCGCGTCAAACTCGTGAAGGTGAGAGACGCCAGCACTGCCAGCACGGGCGATTTCAAATCAGCGCAGCGGCGCAACAGCGGTGAAATCCATGCTAATATGCTAGTATACACTACTTATAAACTAAAGAAGATACGACAATTATACATGCGGAGGATGAGCTATGCATGGACCTATCGAGCTCACTTTGGGTAAACGGTGGGTCAAGCCGTTCATCATGGCTCCACTCGTTTACCATTTCTGCAAGTTGCCGGGTCTTGCGATGGTCCACGCTGTCATCCTCCTCACGGTCCTCGGGATAAAATGTCTCGGCTAACAGCCTCACCGATCCCTTCGCATCTAGTGTCTCATCTCCCAACCGCAGCGGCAGATCCTCCTCTCTTTTCGCGACCCTTCCCATGACTATAAATACCTTCCCAGACCCCCTCTCTGTCCTGCTTTCCGCAAAATTGCTTCCAGCTTTCTTCAGTTGCCTTCTTTACCGCTTCCTCATATTTTTCTTTTTCTTCTAGGTACAGCCTGACCACCATCTCTCTCCGGACCGGCGCTGCGTTCCTGATTCTGCGCTTCTGTGTGGCGACCAGCTTCTTCATCTTCGCGAGCTCCTCGGACCACCACGGCAAGGTGAGTGTTTCTTTTATGCTTCTCTTTGGTATTGTGTGTGTGCATGTTTCAGTTACGGCTTGTGTTTATGTGTTTATTGCCTGTTCTAGTTGATCTATGGTGTTAATTTTTGAGATATTGTTGACTGTTAGTTTATTTTCTGACATAATTTGAGACAGTTTCTTACGAAACTGGCTCCAATTAGCCTTCTTGGTGTTATATATCCTCGTTGTGCGTTCTATTTTCATTCCTTTGGATTTATTTAGTTGAATACCAAAGATGATGCCGTTGTGGTCGGAACTCGTGAGTCCCTCCGCGATTCGCCAATCGTCCACCAGGTCCTGCAGGTCCTCCGAACAGGCCGTCACGTCCACGTGGCTGCTGTACCTAATGGCTCCTCTTATGGTGTCGAAGGTTGGGGTGTCCCCCGCATTTAGGATCTGCAGCCCCATTTCCCCCAGTGCTCCACTCATCTTCTCCCCCCTCGAGTCCTCGTTACCGCCGCCCCACCAAGTAGTTTTGGCGTTAGCGTCTCCTCCAATGACCAACCTGCTAGGGCCCACGTCTTGCTCCACTCGTTTGAGGTACTCCAGATATGGCTCTATGGGCTTGTCGGGCTCGAAGTAGAAGGACACCAGCGTGATCGTCCAGGCTCTGGTTCGGACTCCCACCACGACGATATTATATGTGGTGAGTTGCGGGTACTGGATAATATCCAGGTCGTAGTCGAAGACAGCTATTGCTGCCATTACTGTCCCGTCTCCTCCCTCAGAGCTCTGGAAGACCCTTACGCCCCGGTAGCCCTTCATCCTTCTCGCACTACCCACGTAGGGCTCCTGGAGCAACGCTACCGCAAGTTTCCGCTTTCCAGCAACAGCTCGTTCGCGGTCAGCTGACTACGCTGCAGGTTGGCCTGGACCACTTTATACTGGTGGGTAACAGGGGCGCCCTTAGCAATAAGCTATAGAGGCTCGAGCGAATGCGTCCCACCTTTTTCGCACTGGGCACTCGGTACTGAAAGCGTTGTACTCAGTGTTCCCCATGTTCGCTCTGGCGCAGTTCACGCACGCCGCTGCCTCGCCGATCAGCTTGTCCGGGCAGTCCGCTCTGAGATGCGGGTCTCCACAGTGGCTGCACAGGTCAACTGGCAGTTTGCAGAAACGCTTGCTGTGCCCATGCCCTAGGCAGCGGGTACACTGCACCAGTGGCGTCTGGTCTTCGACGCGCACTTTCATTACGTCAATTCGGACCTTGACAGCTTCAATGGCCCTCCTCCAGATTAATGGGGATACACTGCACACAACGTGGTTCGTGTGGGGGTTGCGAGTCTTCCTTCTAAATTTTATTTCAATCCTTTGGTCCTCGCCTTCGAGGCCGTGAAAAAGCTCCGGATTCTGGTTCCTCAGGGCCCTCAATACGTCTTCATCACTGTGGATAACCAGTACATCCCTGAGGATAAGTAGCGGGTCCCGATTTTTCACTTTTCGACGCCGAGGCTCCCGCCTACTTCTTCCAGTCGTTTAATTTTGCTCCTCTCTTCTTTTGTTCGACACCCCATTATCACTTTCCTGTCCTTTGCCTTTCTAATTTTCTCCACCTGCACCCAACCCTCCTTTGCGTCGACCGCCTTTCTAACTCTCTCCAGAACCTCATCTCTTGTGTCCTTTTCTTCTGTTGAGGAGACAACTACGGAGTGCAGTGTCGCTCGCCCCAGAGCCTGAGCCCCGGTTTGGCTGTTGTTTGCGGCAGCTACAGACGCGTATGTTCTCTCCTCAACAATGGTCTTTATTTATTTATTTATTTTATTATTAATGTACACACAGAAAATAGATATAGAAAACACATGATGACATAGGAGTACAAGGGTACTGCTTATTTCTGTAGAAATTTCTACCAGCAGACCCGCGAAAAGGAGATATGAAGAAGAAATGTAGACAAATAGTGTGTTACAGCAGGAAGAGTAGAAAAGTGAACGACTAACCTAAGATATAAAAACATACACATATAGTATAAGTGATATATACTTAAATAAATACATAACTCTAAAATATATAGATACTGAATATATATACATATGCTTATAAAGATCAGATTTGAGAGGAAAGATAATGCTCTTTTAATCGTTTTTTAAAAAGCGAGATAGTATCTAGATAGAGATAGTCTTTGTTGCCAAGGCGTCTTGCAGCAACTGAATTTTGCTTAGGTTTTCTCTTAACATAGCGCTATTAGCCTCGAGCCGCTGCACGAGATCCCTGTTAATGTCGGTTGTCACGCTGGGGGAGGACAGGCTGGGCCGGTCGGTATTCGAGGTGGGCGCAGCAGTGACAGGTGTTTTCGACTTTTCCGACTCCTTCACGATTTCGTAGAGCCGGTTTATTGCTCCCAGAACCTCCGTCTTTATCTCTGTTTTTAGGTTGCGAGCGTTTCCTAATTGAAGCTTTGCCTTACTCAGGCAAGCTCTCGCTTCCGCTGTGAGACTGGGAAACTTTACCTCCGCCTTTTTTGAAGGACCCGCTGTTTCCGCAGAGAGGCGGTGCGCCACAAGAGAACTGGGGATTTTCTGTGTAATTGATAGTTTTGGGTTGGCTTGGGACTTTGCCTTAGGTTGTGCACTCCCAGCCTCCCATTCCCCTATGCTGCGTCTCACGCTCGGCTGCGAAGTTGCAGCCTTTTCCTCCGACCGCGGCGAGCCCCCAGACTCCTGCGGCGCCACGACCTTCCCGGCCGGTGTGTGAAACATGGCAACGTCGGAAAAGCTTTGTAACCTGTCAGAGGACACAAACGTCGGTTATTGACTGAATCCCTGTAAAGGGGGGAACAGCCAACAATACAAATAGTAATTATGATTGAGTAAAATATTGACTAAAACTTTAGTCCTGTCAGTAACTCGTAAGTTACAGTAATTGTCAAAAATATATTGTAGCCAATTTATGTCAACTATAGGCTGACGCCTAATTCAAATTTAGGTACTAAAATGGCGACCAGGTCAGGCTGTAGGGTCAAAAGGAAGTTTAAAAGTTTTCGTTTAGCTGTAAAGTTTACCTGCCTAGTGAAAAACGGGAGGGTGGGCGGTCAATTTTTTGATGTTTCCTGTGAGCTGGGCTCACGTGCGGGGTGTCAAAAGATGCGTCTCCGCGCGAGCTAACTGACTGTGCTGAAATAACTTTTGATCGACAAAATTTTGTACTGTGGGCGAAAAACACGATTTTTATAGAAAGATTTTGTTTTTGCGAACCAAAACCAAGACTCGGACGCGCTAAACACTCGCCGGGACACAGGTAGGGGTCGCAGGTATCTGTTATGACTAAAACCAAAAAAAAATTGTCAGATAAAATTTTGAAGAGAGAAGTTTTAAAAATAAAAAAATGAAAAATTAACTATGTCCTGAATTCGAAAATATGGTATTCAAAATGTCAGTTTTTATCGTCTGGAACACAGGAGCTAGCCTGTAATTACTATGCAAAAAACCCGGTCAAAATCGCACTTTTGGAGTCTGAAATATTTCAGTGCAACTGGTTTAGAACTTAACACATCGTCGTTATAAAACCATTTCAGAGGCCGTTAAGAGGGCGTACCACGTTCAGCGGTGCCCCCAACAAATTACAATATTTTTTTCCAAAACAGCGATGGTAAAACTAAATGTCTTCAATGTAGTCTTTCTTAACACGTATAACGCCACGAAATAAAATGATAAGTTTCCATTCAGGCCATGTCGGACAATGATGGGCGACACCAATATGTTCCGTTCGGGCCGTGGGAGACAATGGTGTCCGACAGTCAGAGCTATGTTTAAACGTCTCTACTAAGCTGTCGGTCAATAATACAGGGCAAAATTGTACGCAACATGACCCGCGCGGCCTCCTAGATTAGTGTAATCACATCAGCACTCTAAAAACATACAAATATAAAAAAGTTGCGTCAGTTTTTCTAAAAATGTTATTTTGTCAACAATACATAAAAAATTGTGTAATGCAATTTTGATTTGTTTTTTCGATTTTATGGAATAAAATAGTGTTCGGTTTATAGATAAATTAAAAAATCATGATTTTTATTAAATCAAAATCAGTTTTATTGTTTTAAACTTAGGAAATAGGAACAATTATCACATTTAAACTTAAATAATTGAGATCATGGGAAAACGTAAATTTTCAATAATATTTACTAGGTAAATTAACATAAATCAAACAGTTTTTTAGGTTTAGAAATAATTAAAAGAATCAAAACAACAATCATATAAGAAAAGAATCAAAATAACAATCAAAAATATTTAAAAAGAACGATGAACTTTATTAAAACAATCTAAACAAAGAAACGGTTTATTTGGACAGTCTTCACAGAATGTGCTTACTTTTTTTACTTTATTTTTCGCTTGATTTCTACCTAGAATTTTGACCTTTTCCTTGTAACATTCAGAGCACCCTCTTCTAATAATACTACTCTTTCCTTCTTTCTTGACTAGTCTGTGTTTTCCTCTTTTTGCTCTTTTTTCACGAATCTCTTCCGTCTCAGTCATAGGATTCGAACAAAATTCTTGCATTATTTCTTTTCTGAAGTCTACTATAGACGTGTGTTTATTGGTAACTTTTTTATATAAAATCATAGCGTTCACTAACGTAGTATTAAGTAATAAATTAATAGCGAGTTTTTTATACCATTTTATTGTTTTTCGCAGTGGTGTAGAGTACGCAGCTAATTGATCAGCCAAATCAACGGCACCTTTGACTTTATTGTAGTCTACAACAATCTTTGGCTTTGATATCACATGTCCTCGTTTATTTACTTGACTAAACCGTACCGAATGCTTTGTGGACAAAACATATACGTCGCGCTTGTCCCTCCATTTCATCATAGTTATTCCATCGGTGCTTTCGGCTGCAGCAAACTGGCCTTTCTTGAGCTTAGCAGTAACAACATGTTTGGGAAGCTGTCTTCTATTTTTTCGAATGGTGCCTACTAAATGAGTTTCTTTGTCTAATAGTTGCCGTGCCAAATCTACACTTGTATACCAATTGTCGGTATACAATGTGTGTCCTTTGTTGAGTAAATCTTCGCATAAACACATAACTACATTTGTGGGCGTTGTATTTGTATCGTCGTTTTTTCCCGCGTAAATGCTAATCTTGTAAGTATACCCAGGAATCGTGCATAATTTGAATTCTTTAATTCCGTATTTGTGTCTTTTTTGTTTATTATACTGCCTAAATATTAATATCGTATCGTCAATACAAATATCTTCACCAGGGGTATAGTTTTTTTTGTAGTTCTCATTTAAACTGTTCACTAGTTGACGTACTCGATGTAGTCGGTCTTCTTTGTTTTCATCATCTTTATCAGAAAAATGTAACATCTTCAAAAGCAATTCAAATCGGTTTCTGGACATAACCGTTCTCGGAAAAGGATGCCCGATAATTTTATCTTTGGACCAGTAGTCTGCCAATCTGGGTAATTTTACCAAGCCCATGAATAAAATAAGACCAAAAATTTTTTTAATTTCTTTTATATTCGTCGGACTCCACTGATTAATACGTGCACCTCTTGAAGCATCAGGCATACTGGTAATGTTATGAATAGCATATTGATTTGTGTTATGCACTATTTGTTGAAACACGTCATCAGTCACAAAGAGTGAATAAAAATCGATGGGTGATTTGTCAGTCATAGATAATCTGACATGAAGCGGAGCACCCGAAATCTCGGTAAAAGGAATTATGTGGCGTTGTTTACCTGTTGGCTCACACCAAGAGCTCGTGGTAGGCGTAACGATTGAAGTTTCTTGTGTACTGACTTCATATCCTGAATTGCTGCCTTCACTATCCGATCTGATGATACGTCGTCGATTTTGCCTGGTAGGCACTATTTGCCTTTCTTCTTCATCTGAACTAATGTGAAAACTACTGTTCAGTAGTGATATTTCAATATTTTGAAGCTGTGTCAAATCTTCCTCTGTTATTTCAAAAGCATCATCAAAGTCACACATTTTGAATACCTAATAAGAATATATTCTATTCTGTAGTCGTATACCTACTCGTAGCGTGTTTACGATTTGGCGGGAAAAAAAATGTGCAACAAGCTTTCTCGATAATGTCCTGCGAGGCACTGAGACTTGTGCGCGCTCACTGCGCTAGAGTGGGGGTGCGCGGGCGGGATGCTCGGGAGCGGGCGACACTTTGACCCGCGCGGCTTCAACGGAAGAAAACTCAAATAATCATACGCAGCAAGCCATGTCGGACAATGTTGGGCGACATGAATTATCTTCACATTTATAAAGATTTCTGCAGTTATGTCAATGTTTTGTAAGTTAGAAATTCATATTTAATAATACTAACAATAAAACAAACAATTGTTTTTTTGTCAATTTCAAATATTTTGTATGGCTTATAGGGTAAGTTAATTGTCGCCCAGCAATGTCCGACATGGCGTTGTACGTGTTAAAAGGCTTAATTTTTTTATGTACTGTTGTATTTACTTAACACTTAATAGTTGTGATTTAAATACACATTCTCACTGAAAACGGTTGTTTTTAGCAATAATGCATTGTTTTACCTACACTTGTAAGTGATGTATAAGAATGACTAACGTTTCATAAATAATACTTTAAAATCTTTTTATGAGAGACCACACTGAACACATTTTGTTGTAAAATAAGAGAATTATATTTCATTTTCTTTGAGGCCAGTATTGAACGTGGTACGTCCTCTAACTCATATCACAATAGTTTACAGTTAATTTACGTCACAACTCAACTGTCAAAAAAGAAACGAGAAAGAAAGAAATAAGTATAATAAATTACCTTTAGCAATTTCTGAAACTGGAGTCTATTCGGTTTGGTAAGAGACTGCCACAACAGAAGTTTGCTCCAATGGAGTCACAGCAATTGGTCCTGAAATCTAAATGTAAAAATAAATAAATATATTAGGACAAAGCACAGATATTGAACTAGCCTCAAAATTTGCCTTAGCTTAACAACAAAACAGAAAAAACTAACAAAAAAATTAAAATTAATAGTTTTCTCGGGCGTCAGGAAAGATCACGAAGGACGTGGTTAAGTCTCGGCCATAGAGATTGACAGTCGTCCTGACTGTAAGGACGTCCTACTTTTTTGGTACTCCTTCGGCGAGGGTTATGTACATGATCTCCCTCTCAAAACTTAAACCGTTCTGTTCTAAGCGTTTGTAAAGCTGGTAGGAGGCAAAACTGGATTTAGCGCACGTGTCGATATATGCTATTCCTTTCATGCCTTTTATGGTAATGGGTACTGTGGGATGTGGTCGAACATCAACAGTCAGGTTAGCGGAGCAGAAACAGAAATCAACTGATGTTATAGACTGCCTGTTTTTACACTTCGGACAGCGACTGCGTATTACACCTGGCTCACCACACCCATAACAAGCAAACTTCTGGTTGTCTCCGTTTTGAGTGCTCGAGGTAGTTTCAGCCTTAACAGCAACAACATTATTTTTATTTGTGTCCTCTCTTGCGTTTTTTCTGCATATCTCCGCTGTGTGACCGGGAAGACGACAGTAACCACAGCGAAAAGCAGCTGAAAAGGTATGGTGCAAGCGTTCTTTAAAAAGTTCCCATGTTTTCAGACTGCTTTTAACGCTTTGCCACCAAATCGCTGCGTCACCGATCAGAACCAAAGGCAGGCCTTCAAGAGCGTTGTTCCAATAAAACCACTCGCGAACCAATGTAACAACAAAAGGATATTTATTATTCACTTTACAACTTTAAAAGTAATATCTTCAGCAAACATCACTAATGATAGTAAAAAGTACTACGACGGCAGATGTACTTGGATTGACCGCCCGATATCGGTTCCGCGATGGAAGCCGACCGTGCAAGCCAGAGTGCGCTCAACTGCTCGAAACCGTTCCGAAGGAAGCGTGTCCGTGTGAGCCGGACTGCCGAATGGCCGGCCTGCAAGCCCTTATTTATATACGATCAGACCGCAGCCGGCGGCGGCGGCGGGCGCGATAGTGGGGCACGGTGAGAGGGAGCACGCACACAGGTACGCGCGTGGTATGGCGTCGTGTGCTTGTAGTGTTACAATTATAATTTTCGTAAGTTCTTGAACCTTTCTTTATTTATATTGATTATATACTTTATTGTACACCTTAAAATACAATTCTAACAAGAAACATAAAATTAATACAAATACAATGGGCGGCCTTATCGCATAGCGCGATCTCTTCCAGGCAACCTGGTATGGACAGTAATTGCCTGGATTTGAAGTGGGGTTGTCATTGGTGTGGCATTAACATTGTTAAAATACTATAATTATAATAGATACACAGATAAATACATATGCTATGTAATATATACATAAATACATACATACTAAATATATTGGCAATAAAAATAAATGATGAATGACTCAATTGATAATAACAATCACAAATCAACACGCTAATACGAAGACAGTGACAGGTAATGTTCCTTTACGAGTCTTTTGAACACGGGCAATGATTGAGCACGTTTGATTGGATCTGGCAATGCATTTCACAGACAAGTAGCCTGGACAGTAAAGGATTTATCCAAAAAAGTCGTGCAATATGTTGGAATTTGAAGTCGTACGTTGTCTGATCACCTAAGAAATTTTGTGTGGGAATCGCGGCGAAACTAAAAACGTTTCTTAAGGTAAAAAGGAAGGGTGGAAGGAGTAAAGAGCACATTATATAAAAGGGAAAGAATATGAGCATTCCGGCGAAGGCGAATTGGCAACCACTTGAGCTTCACACGAAATTCGGAAACATGGTCATATTTGCGCAACCCGAATATGAACCTTATACAAACATTTTGAAGCCGCTCAAGTTTCTCGAGTTGTTCTTGAGTTAGGTCAAGATAGCTGGCATCAGAAAGGTAAAAGTAAAAAAAAAGGTAAAAATATGGGTAAAAGAAGAGATTGTGCAATCCTGGTGGCAGTCGGAAGAAAATTACGCAGTGTCTTCAAAGCTGCAGCAGATGCAACTGAATCTTTAAAGATTTTTAGCCTTACTCACCAACCAACTCAGGAGTAGGCGATCAGCACGAGACTAGGCAGGGTATGGTTTCGCATGAAGCTGACATAAGTAAAAGTCACATAGTTTGGTCAACTAATTCAATTCTTCAACACACAGTCCGTCATCACAATTTCTTGATGTCTCAAGCATATCATTCGCCTGGGAAGCTGTAATCCAGTCTCATGGAAGCTAAAGTGCCATCTGTATTCGGAACCCAATGTTGGAGTTTAACTTTATTTATATTTGGGGCTGGTTCCCTGCCGCCGAGTCATTCTGATTGCTCTTTTGAGCGCTTTTTAGGATGAAAAATTTATCGCAGGTGTACTCTTCAAGTATTCCAATGAAAAAGAAATGTCACTCTTGTCAGTCATAGACATTGAAAGTAGACCAATAGACCCCTTATTACAAAAAGCGGTTTAACTAAAAACCCAGGTTTAAAACTCTATAAACCTCGGTTTAATCAAAAATGATATTACAAATAATGGTTTAGCGATAAACCATAGACCATATCATGGTCTAATGCTAAACCTCGGCGGCCCCTAGTTTAACGATGGTCTAAGTCGTATCTGTCAAAGTTTTCTTTTAGGTTACAGAATCTTTTTCATTGTGTTGTGTTGTTTTTACCCGAAAATGGATATTAACATGGTGGATTTAATTGATATTGAGGATATTACTTTTTCCTCGGTACTCCAATTCTCAGTTTTTTTTTTTGGTCCATCACAACACTTAATATACTAACACATTATTAACAAAGAGGCAATTGTTATAATAGAGACTTGGAGAACTTAAAAATCCAAAGCCTAATGAACTTTGTTCAACGAGCGATGGTTTTATTTATTGTTATGGTTTCATGTAACTCGCGAGAATGTTTAATTTAAACTAAAACTCTCATTTAACAGACATTTTGTATGCATAATTAGATAAGAAATATATAGGGCTAACACAAACACAAAGAAAAAAACTAAGCGTTTTCGGGTAACAAGAAAACTGGGAAAATCTTTTGTATGAGATTTACGTGTACAGAGGCTATCAAGGTGGACTGTATTGTTGTATGACAAATGTGCCGCAAGCCACCCATCCTTTATACATTTTTGCTTAGCGCAAGTAAAAGGGTGGCATAGAACGCAGGTACTGTCCGCTCGGCCAATCGGAGCGCGCCGCGCGCGCCCCCGCCCGCGCCCCCGCCCGCTATCTACACATCTGTTCTAGACAGGTCGGGACAGGTTTCTACTTGTCGGATACTGTCCGCGTGGTGTTTGTAACCGCGCTCTATGCCATCTTACAATAATGCTTACTCATATACTTATGTCTAAGGGAGTAATACAAACCTAATCTAATTATTTACATGAAAAAGCCCTACTTAAATCTGTCTTTATTCAATACTTAAATCTAAACCTTAAACAAACATGAAATCATACTTTATCCTAGTTATCTATTTACTTAAGTCTATCTGGGTTATTTATTTACATCATAATCATACTATATATCAGAATTACATAATATTACGTAGCTACGACGTCCGTAACATCCTCCCCCCGGCGCAGGGCTACCGTAGCCTAATCTTCAACGCAGAGGACGGCGAGCTTCGTGACTGGACGCCGTAGGATGCCCGCTGTAGTTCTGACGTCTGCTGATCGCACCTTGCCGTCAGGACCATCGTAGACTGCTTCCACGACGCCTCGAGGCCACGTTCCTCTTGGTAGTGAGGAGTCGATGACGACGACCAGGTCGCCAACTTGCAGCGGCCGTCGTTGGTCGTCTGACGCCCCGCGGGGCACCAGCGTAGGCAGGTACTCGTCTACCCAGCGCCGCCAGAAGTGGTCGGCGAGCGCCTGGGCAGCTCTCCATTGCTTGCGGCTGGCCTCATCACAAGGCCCAGTGCGTGGTAGGCCTGAGGAGGTTCCTATGAGGAAGTGGTTGGGCGTGAGGGCCTCCGGATCCTTGGGATCGACAGAGACATGGGTCAGAGGCCGAGAATTTATAGAGTGCTCGGCCTCTGTCAGCAGCGTCAACAGCACTTCTTCTTTCAGCGCCCTCTGATGCAGCGTCGCTCCTAGCGCCGCCTTAACAGAGCGCACGAGTCGCTCCCAGGCTCCCCCCATATGCGGCGCTCCTGGTGGGATGAACTTCCACTTCATGCGGTGTTCCAGTCCAAGTCGCGCGAAATCCTTAGTCCATTCTTGGTACGCCATTCGTAGTTCGGCGTCCGCTCCTCTGAAGTTGGTACCGTTATCTGAGTACATTACTCTGGGCCAACCTCTTCGCGCTGCCATTCTTCGTACGGCCATTAGCGCCGAGTCGGTCGACAGACTCGATACCAACTCCAGATGTACTGCTCTCGTCGTCAGGCAGGTAAACAGGGCTCCCCATCGCTTTTCGTGTCTTCTGCCTATGACTACTGTCATTGGTCCAAAATAATCGGTCCCGCAGTGAGTGAAGGGTCGCTGTGTCTTCGTGATTCGCTCTACAGGTAAGTCCCCTGTCGTTGGTTTCATGGGCGTAGCCTTCCTAACGCGGCAGAGCTGACATCGCTGGGCAATGGCTCGCACCGTAGGGCGTAGGTTGACAACCCAGTATCGCTGTCTTAGGTCGTTGATCACGCGTTCATTATTTGCGTGACCCGCCTTGCGATGTGCGTCTTCCACCAATAGCCGCGTGAACGGGTGTTTTCCGTGTAGAATCACCGGCGTCTTCTTGGCGTCCATGACTGCTGCGTGCCCAATCCTTCCTCTAACCTTAAGGAGGTCATCTTCCAGGTAAGGGTCCAGTTTATACAGGCTGCTGGACTTGGGCACCGGCTTTCCTTTCTGTAGTATCTGTATTTCTTCGGCGTAGTTTTCGAGCTGTGCTTGTTTCAGCCATAATTTCTCGGCCTTTTCTATTAGGTCGACGGTCATCTGGCTAGTCCTGTCCTTGCACTTTTCCTTGAAAACGAAGGGCACAGCAGTCGCTCGTAACAACTTCTCGTACGAAGAGAATCTGCTTATGTCGGGCAGGTGAGAAGGGCGTCCTCGTACGCTTTTCTCTTCTGTTGTTACGTACGTCACTTCGTCTTCGTTTGTGTCGTTGTTTTTGGCCTTTTCCTTTGGCCAGGACTCTTCGTCTTCGTACAGGAACGCGGGGCCAGTAAACCATCTGTCTTCAGGTTTCATTTGCACAGTGTAGTTAGGGCGTGTGGCGTCGTCTGCCACGTTATGATCGGTGGGCACCCATCTCCACTGGCTGGCGTCGGTTAGCTCCGCAATCTCACCTAGGCGATGCGCCACGAATGCAGTGTACTTCGCGGCGTCCTTTTCTATCCATCGCAGTACAGTTTGTGAGTCCGTCCAATAAGTCACCTTTCTGGGCTTGTCTCGGTGCTCCTTTATAACCGTTTCCGCCAGCCGTGCGCCAATCAACGCTGCCTGCAGCTCTAGTCGCGGGATGGTAACTGGCTTCAGGGGAGCTACTCGTGCCTTCGCCGCGACCAGCCTTATGTCTACTCTTCCATCTGACTTCTGGATTCTCCAGTAGGCTGTCGCTGCGTAAGCTTGCTCGCTGGCGTCGCAGAAAACGTGTAGATCCATTATGTCGTCTGGGCCCTTGTCGTAGCACCTCGGGATGCGAAGCTTTGTCACTTCGTTCAAACTCCGTAGCCATTCTTCGAAGTGCTGCGCGTCTTCTTCTGGGATTGCTTCGTCCCAGCCTATGCCATGTCGCCACAGGTTTTGAAGCACGATCTTGCCAGTGACCGTGAAGTGGCTGATGAGACCCAGAGGATCATAGACTGCCATCACCGCTCCAAGGGCCTCTCGTTTCGTCGGAGCTCTGTCTCTAGTTTTAACTTCAGGAGACAATCGACTCAGCCCGGTATTAAAACCTAGCTTGTCTGAGCCTGTTTGCCAAAGCAAGCCCAGTGTTTTGTCTGTGTTCTCTTCGCGTTGTCCGAATCGTACTTCTGTGTCGTGTGCCTGTTTCTCCGGCGATATGCTCTTCACTACGTTGGGTTTATTTGAGCACCAACCTCTCAAGTTGAAGTGAGCATTCTGGTGGATCTTCATGACCTCACGCGCTGTCTTGATTGCTTCGTCTTCAGTCGCCATGCTATCTACGTAATCGTCCATATAATGGCTCGACGTTATAGCTTGCACAGCGTCGGGGTACTCGTGCGTGTACAGCCTTGCGTTAGCGTCTCGTACTGAGTGCGCAATGAAGGGTGAACATGAAGCTCCGAAGATCATTGAAGTCATCTTATACTTCTTCGGTGGCTTAGAGCGTTCTTCACCTCGCCAGAGAAACATCTGCGCAGCTTGGTCTTGGTCCCTTATCTTCACTTGCAGAAACATTTCTTGTATGTCTGCAGTGACGGCTACTGGACGCTCTCTGAATCGAAACAGGATCCCTGGCAGCGATTTCAAGAGATCAGGTCCTTCCAGTAGGTAATCGTTCAGGCACACTCCACTATATCGGTGCGCGGCGTCGAACACTAGGCGCATCTTACCCGGCTTATTTGGGTTCACGAAGTGCGGCAGGTACCACACTTTCTTACTTGCGTCCTCTGTACCATTGCACTCCTGGGCGTATCCTTTGTCAAGTAGGTTCTTGACCAGGGTGCTGTACTGTGCTGCGAAGTGTGGCGACGAATCCATTTTCTTTTCAATCGTCTTCAATCGGCGTAGTGCACAGTTGAAGTTGTTGGGCATCGAGGCATCTTCATCACGCCACGGTAACCCGACTTCGAAGTGATCACCAACTTTTGTCATGGTACTTTGAACCACGTCGATCGCCTTCTGGTCGTCTGGTTTGACCTTCTTGGCCAAAGAAACTCCTAGGGCGTCAATCTTGAAGTGCGACTTCATCAGCTCTTCTACACGACGTACATCATCTGTCTGTCTTGCTGCAGACACGTCGTATAGATGCAGCACAACTTGTCCCTCTTGTTTCTTCAGCGTGGCGCGCGGTGCAGTCCCGTGGATCACCCATCCCAACTGAGTGTAAGAAGCTGCAGGTTCATGCTTCTTACCCATGCGTAGTTCACGTGTGACTATTAGGTGCCAGTTGTCAGCACCTATTAGTACCATCGGTGTAGCCTCCCCGTAGTACGCGTCTCTTTGTATGTCGCGGAGGTGTGGATAATTAATTAGTGTCGACTTATCCACCGTCTGACCATGAAGTCGCAGGTTTTTCATTGTCCGTGCGCGTAGTTCCTGAAACGCACCGCCCTGGCCGCGTATCTGTAGCTTGACCTCTTGACTACATTCTTCACGTTGTTGTGAAGTCACGCTTTGAATGCGTAGAGTGGAGACCGGCCCGCTTACTTGTAGGCGACGTGTCAAATCTTCGTCGACGAGCGATATTGTCGAGCCTTCGTCCAATAGGGCGAACGTCGATATCTGCCCGCCGGGCCCTTTTAATGTCACGGGGCACATTTTCAATAACACGCGCTGCGACGCATTGCTTGGCGCGGACACGGTCATCACTGCTTCCTGTGGGTGCAGGTTCTCGACGTCGGTCGGCTTGTCTGGCTTTTCACTGGGCGGCGCCTCTCGCTCTTTGTGCAGCAGCGCGTGATGTGGGCGGCTGCATGTCCCTTTGCCGCATCGCTTGGCTCGGCAATGCTCGCGTCGATGGCGTCTTGTCACACACTTGAAGCACATCTTGGCGGTACGTACCCATTCCCATCTTTCATCGAGGCTCATCCTCAGGAACTTAGCGCATCTGGGTACTTCGTGGTCGCCGCCACAACACAAACACTCTTGTTTCATGTCTTCCTCCTTGCCCGACGTCGTTGTGTAGATTGCTTCTCGGCCCGGCTTCCTCTTTGTGTTGAGTTGCGACACACTTCTCGTTTCCTTCCTTGGGGCGGGTGCGGGCGTCGCATTCGTGAAGGCGAACCTCATAGCTCGGTCGGCCTCCCGCATCAGGAACCTGGATAGCAGTAACACCTCAGGTTCACGCGACGACTCCGTAGTTTCAGAAGCGTAGTCACACCATCTTGATCTAATATGCGGGCTCAGCTTCTCTACAACATCGCGAACTAACATTGGATTCCATAAATAGCCACGGTTGTCCATCTTGGATAGCACGCACACAATGTTCTGGAATTTCACCGCGAACGAATTCAAATCATTGGCCGCTCCTGTGAGTCGAGGTAACTTTTTTAAGTCTGTCATCACTCGATCCATTAGTATCTCCGGCCTCCCGTAGTATTGTTCCAGCGTCTTCATGATCACTTGCGGTTCGGACGCGGAGTACAGGAGCGCTGACACTGCTTCCCTTGCTTCACCCTTAATGCAGTTGCGTAGTCTTGCCAAATTCTCGAACGCGGTGAACTTGCATAGATGCGATGAGTCGTCGTACGCTGCCTTAAATGGCAACCATTCAGTGGCCGCTCCCGTAAATGCAGGGAGCTCGGTCACTTGTCGAGGCGGCGGGCGTACGCGTATCATTCTATCCAATGTGTCGGCCAACTGATCAATGCCTCTTCCAAGTCGACGTTCTCCTCTGGTAGGTGAACGTGAGGCCGATCGTTGTCTTCTTCGGTCATTCATGGCAGGTGCGACGGCATCATTGTACGTGGCGGGTTCGACGTATGTGGCATTCTCTGGGGCGGTGTGCGTGGCGGCGGGCTGCGGCGGCTGCTCTGTCTGCAACCGATCCGCGACTGGAGGGCGGCTTCGGTCATTATTTTGAAGCCACTCGTCCACCCTGCCTTCACTCATACACACGGAGCCCTCTTCACGGGCCTCTGCCTCTGCCTCGATCGCCGACACTTCGTATTCGAGTCGCTTACTGACGAGCGCCTTTTCAAGTTCAAGTTGCTCGTTCCTTATTGCAGCGATCCTCTTCTGTGCCTCGTATTCTGCCTTCTTCACTCTTGCCACGTCACTACCATACGATCTTCTGGAACGTATCGTACTTGCTGTGTCCCTCACAGAAGTATCGTGTGCAGCTGTCATAGTTCTCGCCGAGTCCTGGGTTCGTAGTGCGGAGAGCGTCATCGGATAACACGACGCGGATGGCGTGGCGAGCGATTCGCTATAGTCGTACGCGGTCGCGGTGGCTCTACTCGCAGGTAGGCGAGGAGCCGGCGCGGCGGATGCGCTATCGGACGTCGTCGACGCAACCCTCCCCGCCGCGGCGGGGGCGGGGGGTGCGGACGCGAGCGCGGGGGCGGCGGGTACGGACCCGGCCGCGGGCGCACCGCTCGGGGTACGCGGGAGCGCGGACGCGACGGTCGACGGCGACCTAGGCGATTCTTCGAATGTGCGGGGGCGTCGACTATCGTAGCCCGATTCCGATACGGTTTCCTTGGCTGCAACGCTTCTAGTCTTCATGCTGGATGTTGAAGTTTAATCTTGATTATAATCGACGATCTTCTATCTTGAAGTTGGTCTTGATTCAGACTTCAAGCGGCGATCTTCTGTCTTCGATGTAGTCTTGATTAAATCTTCAAACGGCGATCTTCTTTCTTCGATGTAGATATCAAACGCGGATTTTTCTATATATCCGTCGCTCGATAGACTAGATGTAGGCGCAGACTCTTCTTTAATATCCGTAGCTCGATGGACCAGCTACGGGGTGGATTCTTCTTAATATCCGTAGTTCGAAGGACCAGCTATCAAGGTGGACTGTATTGTTGTATGACAAATGTGCCGCAAGCCACCCATCCTTTATACATTTTTGCTTAGCGCAAGTAAAAGGGTGGCATAGAACGCAGGTACTGTCCGCTCGGCCAATCGGAGCGCGCCGCGCGCGCCCCCGCCCGCGCCCCCGCCCGCTATCTACACATCTGTTCTAGACAGGTCGGGACAGGTTTCTACTTGTCGGATACTGTCCGCGTGGTGTTTGTAACCGCGCTCTATGCCATCTTACAATAATGCTTACTCATATACTTATGTCTAAGGGAGTAATACAAACCTAATCTAATTATTTACATGAAAAAGCCCTACTTAAATCTGTCTTTATTCAATACTTAAATCTAAACCTTAAACAAACATGAAATCATACTTTATCCTAGTTATCTATTTACTTAAGTCTATCTGGGTTATTTATTTACATCATAATCATACTATATATCAGAATTACATAATATTACGTAGCTACGACGTCCGTAACAGAGGCCTTTTGGGTCAGTTTCTTTTTATATACATATAATTAAATATATTTAATACTCACACGCTAATGATCCCATGTGACCATGTCACACGCTAATGGCCAGCTGCATGGCTGAATACTTGAGTAGCACACTTTCATTTTTGTTTTTGTTTGTGGAATCACATGATTGTCAGTTAATTTATTTATTAGCCTTATGCCATCATATACGCCATCCTTTTGATGTAACTCGACAATGTGATCCCAATTCCCAGTCACAAAAAAAATCGGTAGCCCATAATTCGGAAACGGTGCGTTGTAGGACCATGTGTCTCAGAGCTTAAATGGCTTCTATGGACAAGGTTATAAGCTGTCGAAAAAAAATATAGCCGAATTGTGTTAAAAAAAATCTTCTAAAATTTTACTAAGTCCACTGCCCCTATGGCTACGCAAGGTGAAAGATGGTCAATGGGTCGTCTTAGGGGGGAGTTTAGTTTAGAAGCCATATTACTATGACCACTCTTGTCAAAATAACTGACGATATAAGACTGGCTATGGATAATAAATGTCTTACTGTATTGGTTCTACTGGACTTCAACAGTGTTTTTAACTCGGTTGATTTTGACATGCTCTTTGGAAAGCTTTCCTCTCTTAATGTCTCTGCTTCGGTAATTGAGTGGTTCAAATCTTATCTTCGGGGCCGCACGCAGTCTATTCGATCCGATTAGGACTCCTCTGACTGGTGTGACTTGACTGCGGGCGTTCCTCAGGGTGGCGTCTTCTCTCATCTTCTCAATTTTCATAAATGCTATCACTAAGGTCCTAACTTCTAACTATCATCTCTATGCAGACGACTTGCAGCTATGTCGGCACTTTAAAGTGGGTGATCTGGTAGGGGCTGTGTCTGCCATCAATAGCGACCTTGAAAATATTAACAAGTGGGCTAAATCCTTTGGACTCTTACTGAACCTAACCTAATCTCAAGCGCTCATTGTTGGGGGTAGATACATCCTCAACCTTTTAAATCACCAAGCCCTCCCGCCAGTAGTTTATGATTCAGTGCCAAGTAAGCCTTGGCGCCTATATGGCTACTAACCTCTTTTGGGAGGTTCATGTTGCTGATGTAAGTAAGAGGGTCTTCTTCTTTTTTCAGTCTCCAAAAAAAGTCTCCCGCAACAAGTAAATTAGCTCCGGAGAAGTAAAGAAATTGTCCGCGTGATGATGGATGGCTTCTTTTTAGGGTTCCGTAGCCAAATGGCAAAAAACGGAACCCTTATGGATTCGTCATGTCTGTCTGTCTGTCTGTCCGTCCGTATGTCACAGCCAGTTTTTTCCGAAACTATAAGAACTATGCTGTTGAAACTTGGTAAGTAGATGTATTCTGTGAACCGCATTAAGATTTTCACACAAAAATAGAAAAAAAAACATTAAATTTTGGGGGTCCCCATACTTGAAACTGAAACGATTTTTTTTTGTCATTAAACCCACGTGTTGGGTATCTATGGATAGGTCTTCAAAAATTTTGATATTGAGGTTGCTAATATAATTTTTTTCTAAACTGAAAAGTTTGCGCGAGTGACACTTCCAAAGTGGTAAAATGTGTGTCGTCGTCCCTGTAACTTCTAAAATAAGAGAATGATAAAACTAAAAAAAATATATGATATACATTACCATATAAACTTCCATCGAAAATTGGTTTGAACGAGATCTAGTAAGTAGTTTTTTTAATACGTCATAAATCGTAAGCCGCAATTTACCAAGTACGGAACCCTTCGTGCGCGAGTCCGACTCGCACTTGGCCGGTTTTTATATTAATGTTTTGCATAATGCTATTACCAGTTTACCACCATGCCACCAACACCAAGTGAAGCTTCTTTGGCTGTGAAAGTGTGTTCATGAAAAGTGTCATCGCCACCGTACATGATGACATCATCTAGTTGCTCCACTTATATTCGTTGCTTCTCTGGAGACATTCTATAATACCGTTGACGAATGGGGCAACTTCTCCAGTGTCAATTGTTACCGACCTCCGACCTTGGATATACCAGCTTGACTTAATTCTACAATACGTATAGTTCATCTTTTATTTTGAATGTTAATCTTCTAATATATTCATAATTAAGTATTCCGAATGATTAAAACCTCTTAGGACAACATCCGCTTGTCCTCTTTCGGTGTATCAAATAAATAATAATGTTAATTATTACGCATGATTCTTTGATAAATATTACTGGTAATAATTGTTATTTAAAATTAGTAATTTTATTAAGTAATTCAATTTGATTATTACATTAATAGAAGTTTATTGGAATAATATAAAAAGCGGATGTGTTAGGCAGTTTGAATTGTTGGCAGCGTCCGCCATTGTTGATACTACGAATTGTTAGACGAACGCTAGTCAGATTGTTTTTTTTGTAAATAACTGAGAACAAACACTTTGTAAATTATACGAGTGCCGTTTCTGTTCTGTGACCAGCCTATCCTGACCACTGGTTCACATTCAGAAGTGGAATGATGTAATCTGGCCCTTAAATTGGTTGCGTTCGCGCCAAAAAAAAAGAAGACTCCAAAAAAAGAATAGATATTTTTTTCTTCTTCATGTGATGTCGATGAAAGCAATAGAAGATACCTTCAACGCAAAAGGCACCGTGTTACCCGAACCGATGCTGAAATCATTCCGAAGTTCCAGGCGATCTAGCCGTATGAAAAATCAAGCAACGTCAATGGTTGGTTGCACATCGACAAATCAGGCGACGTCTTTGTTTGGAACTTAAAAGATCGCCAGTTCATCATGCAAATTCGTCTTCGCGGATCCGCTCGAGATTGCAAGTGCAAGCTAGCAACGTGAACAAGTAAAAGCAAGCAACCCCAGGACAACATGTAACATGGAAGAGAAGGGGAAATATTTCTCCTGATTCAAAGGAAAACGAGCGACTGCCGAAGAAATACTACAACTGCAGAAGTCAAGGGCACGAGGCAAAAGACTGCAGGCTTCCATGCTGCGAGGTGTGTCATCGTCCAGGTCACAATACCGCAGGATGCTGGTTTGCAGCCAGCACTTCACAGTAGCAACCACAAAAGGTTAGTAACATACTATTGATTTGTTTATGACAATACCATATTGCTCCAACCAAGACATTAAAAATTAACTAGTATGGAGGATTTAATGAGGCCTTTTTATAAAGATAAAGAAAAGGAAAAAAATAAACAATAACAATTGAGGAACCAATCTTTAATCATTAATTTTAACTACGGAGGTACAGACACAATTATTTTAAAAACTTATTGAAATCTAGGCTTGCCTTTAAGAAATTAATCAAATACTTAATTATTACAATACAATAAATACTTGATTGTACACCAAAATTGTAAAACAGCAAATTAAAATATATATCTGATTTTATGGGTACAATGGTATAATCTTATAGCAATATCTTCCAGACAATGAGACAATCTAATAATGGACCGAACAAACACAAAACTTGGAAAAAATGCAAATATTGCTACGTGTTGTTTTATTACAATCTAGGCTTGTTATAAGGAATTTCTACGTGTTGTATTATTACAATCTAGGCTTGTTATAAGGAATTTATCAAGTTCTAAACTATTATTGTGGCATATTTCACATCAAAGCTTGGATGGAATCATAGTCTTATTGCTGATCATCCAGACAACCAGAGGACTTGATAGGGACTGCACTAACCTAAAACCACTTTACTTTTCATCTATTAATTACATTATTCTGACACTAAACACTGACACAAATGGAAAAAGATCTTCCACATATTTGGCTGATTGGGAAACCCGTATGCCTTGAGGTTCACAAGTTTATGAGCTTTTGCATTCAGTTACTGTATTAGGTATAGTTGTTTAGTTTCAAATCCCAATGGAATACACCATTGTTTACTTTTCATGTTGTTTCCAACGAGCAGATACATTGCGTTGCATTGTAATTCATGGTTTCCTTCTTTACGAATGAGCAATGAGCCTTCCAGTTAATTATACATTATCTTGGATCTAAAACAAAGAATTTTGCATTTTAAAAACATTGTCACATTGTTTAATGGATTGAATAACGTTTTTCAAAAAGATAAAGCTTGATAGTTGATACTCACTATGTTTTGTGGGATAGTCATTTTGTCTTTTCGTGTATTTTTCTAGATTCATTGATCAAAACAAAACAACAAAAATTAATAATGACAACTTTGACAACAAATATGACATTGACTAGACATTGACATCGTTGTCGCGTTCCAGGCCAAAGTTGTGGATTTATTGATAATATGTCAAACATAAATTAGCGAAAGGGACAGCGTTATGCGTGATAAGTGTGCGTAGAACAGAAATAAATACCGTATAATTCTTAAGATTACAGTCATTTCGCTGTTTTTAAAATGAACAGAATGCATTCATTCTACTAGGGTAGCCAGAAATAATACAATTAACCCATTTAGGTATTAATTTAATGTGGTAAGTGAGTAATTTTTCCCCTCCGGCCGTTTTCGCAACTGCGATTCGTAACCAGTTGCGAATTAAGAATTTTTATTCTTTGTTTGCAACCGGTTGCGAATCATAAAAACTTTTTCCTTAACCGTAACTAGGCCTCCTGATGATTAAGTTTCGTAACCAGTTACGCTAAAAGATTTTTATTCCTTATACGCAACCTTCGTTATCTGTTTGCTGACACTCAATTTTGTTGATTTGCATACAAACTTTTCAGGAGGATACTGGCCGCTAAAATAATATCCATAGATAATTACTATATATATAATCTTGACAATGCACTCATCGTGACGTGCTCACGTCGTAAGTTATTTCTCAATAGTATTTTATCTGTTTGATTAATTACTATTGTGCCCGTTTGAGATTATCGAAATTTTTAATTTGATAATCTCAAACGGGCAAGTAGCTGTAATTTTAACTCAATACAACAAGAAAATGATAAAACAGTAAAGTGATTAAATTACTTCGGTCTTCAACATCTGGAAGAGGCCATACCAAAATTTCAAAGTGTTAAAACGGGCCTATACAACGAAAGTTGTAAATAAAACAAAAAATCGCAATCTACGTATATCATCACATCATCAGCCTATTAATGTTCCCACTGCTGGGACACAGGCCTCCTCTCTATGAGAGGGAATGGGCCGTAATCCACCACGCGGGCCCAGTGCGGATTGGTGGATGTCACATGCCTTCGAATTTTTGGTTCTAGGACATGCCGGTTTCCTCACGATGTTTTCCTTCACCGTTTTGAGAGCAGTGGTGAAGAAATAATTTACACAAAGTAAAGCGCCTGCCTGGGCTCGAACCCACAACCTACAACTTGTAAGTCGCCGGCGATACCACTGGGCCACCACTGCTCTCCAGTAATAGGATTAGTATGGATTTGTGTTTTATTTTTACAATTTCTTAAAAAAATTATATCCGTCACCGAAACTAACGGATAATCAGAAATAAATTCATATCTGTATCCGTGTCCTGATCCGAAAAATATAATTTAATTTTGTATGTAAGAAAGAAGAATAGGTATTTTGTTTTATAAGTTTTATTTTGTTTATTTTTTTATGTGAAATATATATACGTAGATTGCGATTTTTCGTTTTATTTACATTTTTTTATTCATTATCTTAGCTAGGTCACGGGGTCCCAGCGCTAACAAACAAAATTTAGTTCAAATAAATGTGAATGTTCATTAGATGGCGTGATATGCTTCGATATGTTTTTGAATTGTGTGTAAAATCAACATTTTCTAGAATTGATTATAAAAATTGTATGTTCTTTTTTAATTTAGTCTTCTAAGCACAAAAATATGGGATATTGGGCTCTTAATTCACATTTCAAAGATTATTTGAACGGATCATTTAAAATTGATTTCAATAGATGGCGCGGCACGGTTTCTTTGTATGGGATGAGGCATCTTTAAACTGGTATTGTATTATCTGTGGCTAGGTACTCATTCCGTATTAAGAAATGCTTTTCTCCCATCGCAACTATGCAAGTTTCCAAAGTTCTTATTCTTTGTTCGCAACCAAGTTGCGGTTAAGGAAAAAGTTTGCTTGAGTCGCAACTGGTTGCAAACAAGGAATAAAAATTCTTAATTCGCAACTGGTTACGAATTGCAGTTGCGAAAACGGCCGAAAGGAATTTTTCAATGATCTTCTATCAAGAAACACAAAAAGAACAGAATATGTGAGAAATTGTCAGTGAATTCGTGATTTTATATGGGTTTCGGAAAACGGGCTTAAGGTGTTGCCATACCGGTCCTTAAATGAATTAAATCTTAAATCCGTACAAGAGAAACATAAATCCGTGCAAAAATTACACATTACATTTAAAGTCAACAAAATATAGATATATCGATGCATCGATGTTTTTGTGAATTTGGTGTTGCATTTTAAAAATAGTAGATACGTGTTATAAAGTATTATTGGAAATCCGAACACATATCCGTACGCAATTTATATCCGTACGCAATACTCTCAATTCCGTACGTGTATGGACAAATCCGTACATAATAAGGCATCACCGGACTCAAACAGATTGATATTTTAATTTGACAGGATATTTCAAAGCATAGTGTACGTAATACCTCGATCGGTCCTAGTGCTATTTAAATTTGCATTGTAACCCATTCTGGTAAAATCTCCTACTATATAAGTCGGGTTTCTTGCTGACGATATAACTCCAGAACGCACGAACCGATTTCCAAGGTTTTGCATTCGTTGGAAAGGTCTCGGGCTCCGTGAGGTTTATAGCAAAGAAAATTCAGGAAAAATTAAAAAAAAAGCCTTTTCAAGCGGAAAAATCATTTTTCACATACAGAGCCATCTCTGATACATAGCATGTACTACAAAGATGGCACCGGTGCGTGATACATTGTTTGACAGCTACTAATTGTTCTCTGATCAGTTAATTTCAAGTGACAAACCGGTATTGTGTTTTTCACATACAGCGCCATCTCTGATACATAGCATGTACTACAAAGATGGCGCCGGTGCGTGATACATTGTTTGACAGCTACTAATTGTTCTCTGATCAGTTAATTTCAAGTGACAAACCGGTATTGTGTTCACTGTGAAATTGTGAAAAAAAAGTTAAAGTTAAGATAAAGTTATTCGTTATTTAAGGTCTCGGGCTCCGTGAGGTTTATAGGTAGGGTAGGGTAGGGTATGGTAATGTAGGGTAGGGTAGTGTAGGGTAGAGTATTGTAGGGTAGTGTAGGGTCGGGTAGGTTAGGGTAGGGTAGTGTAGGGTAGGGTAGGGTAGATAAATGTTTGGTCTTTTTATGGCAAAACAAAGTTTGCCGGGTCAGCTAGTCAAACTGTTAAAACAAAACAAATCTGTTTAAAGAAAAAAAAAAACAATTTACGAACGGAGTTTAAACCCTTTTACTTACCAGTCGCTGTACTAGTGATGGGTCGTTAACGGTTTTTCCCTAAATGAAACGTTAATTTAACTTCGTCAAATAGTTATTTTATAAACGGTTAACGTTAATATCGTTGACAGGAGATCAACAGTTGATTCAAGTAGTTCGTTGTTTCAACGCCCATCGCTACACTGGCACTATACATACCACTTATCACTTGGTACGGACCCAACCACGTTCGATGTACGTTTAGTAAAATAGAACTACGGAAAACTAGTTACGGCGGCAACGATTCTCTCTATGAGATGAGGCATCTATATGCTAGATATAGAAATAAGATAATGCAATCGATTGCTAAAGTTATTAAATAAATTTAGACACTAAATAACAAAGTATTAGGATGTAGGGACGTGTTGGAGAATGGAGATGCATATTCCGAGAACAACCGAGCAACCTGTTTACTGAAAACTTTATCGGCTTTCCTACCTAGCTTGATGACATCATGCTGCCAAACATTTCAGTAGACTCAAATTGTTGGGCAACGTCCTACAACTTTTCTCAGAAGCTAATTTAAAACAGAACTAGAATATAAATCAGTTTATAAAAAACGGAATTATTTGGGACACGAGATCAACGCCAAAATCCGTTGCGTAGCTGGTTAAAAATAAAAACCCGTAATGTTCATGAAATCCGTAGATTTATTGATTTGACATCGTATTTTCGGCAATCGTAGACTCTCCGAAACAGGGCGTCTACTCCCTATCTTCGTCGACGAAGTTACGGGCCGTCCGAAAGTATTCCGAAACTTCGGAGTGCACCCTACCCCCTAACGATTTCGGGTTATTGAGCTTCGAACGGGATCATGGACAATTTTCGTGAACGAACGACGGATGACGTTAGAGTTGTACTATTTTAACGGTCGATTACCGGTTTTCCTAGTTTGTGGTTTCAAACTTACTAAACAAAATATAGTATTATTTTTACGTTAGAAAATGACCATATTTTTAACAATATAATTTTTTCATGTCTATCAATATAGAAATGAATTACTTTTGTCATTTTAGTCCGGAAAGTGGCATTATCCTGTTGATACCATTGCCTTTTTTCTCATTTCTGTTTGACGGCAACTTTCAAATGAAACGTCAAGCAATTCCTATTAAATATTCGGGCAGATTTTTGTTTTCATTAATAATTAATTAAAATGACCCCGACCGCTGCAGCAAATTACGTGCAAATTGAGGCCCTTGTCGACTTCATGAGTTCGCTCAAAGCAGCTGTAAGAAAACCTGTGCAAGCACCTTAAATTCAATGGGAATTTGCACAAAGTTCGTGGACCAACGGCAAAGGGTGAGTTTACTACATTACTCGTCAATATTAATATGATTTTGAGGTCTTGTCATCAGTAAAGTGCAAACAATGATAATCAGTCATCCTGCAAATACTTAAAGCCCAGTCAGTAGGCGTTACAATCACGAATACATCTGTGCAAATCACGACTACGCCAGCTTTGGCAAAGGCCTTTTTAATTATTTACTGACTGGGCTATTATCTGTAACAGTACTTAAGAGTATTGTGTATTTATATATTATACCTTATATGCAATTAAAATTAACCAAATATCAAAATTTTAGGTGTGGGCTGTTAAAAACATTTGGCCAAGAAAGTTGCTGGAGCTGCCAGACGGTCCATTGGGAGGACCAACCCGCTTTCAAATGGAGTTAAAGATCCTGTCGATTATTGGATGGAGTTTTGGAAAGCCACAAATCTAGTCAAGAGTCACAACCTGCTTTTCCAACGGTAATACTAATAATTATTAATATGGTAGTAGACTATTTTTTTACTAAATACTAATAAATTACAGATAAACAATCATATATTTTTTATTGTATCCGTCAATGATATTCAGTTTTTGTTGTACAGGGTCCACCAGTAAGAGAGCCAGCTGCCATCTCACCCACCCATGCTGCAAGACTTGCCGAAGGTGGAAGTGCTTATAAGCAAAACTAGGAGAAATGAGATGCTTGATGAAGTAAAGCTGATTATTCTGGAAAAACAAAGTTCCCAGCAATATTTTAAGAGTGATAAATAAAAGGAAATCTATGTTTTGATTGTTATACTGTGTTGTTAATTTTATTCAGATTATTAGGTATTTGAGACTGAAGTAGACAAGTAAGAGAAATTAAGGTCCTAGCAATAATTTAAAACTGATAAGTAAAAGGAAAGCCACGTGGATACTTCTACATGTTTTTTTTTTAAATATGAATTATTATAATATCAGGGCAGCGTTATTTCCTTTTTGAGTATTACTGCACATTCTGAGATAGGAGCCTTTTTTGTCTCACATGGGGTTTTATTTTTATTATTGTTTAATTCTCATGTTTAATCTCATGTCTCCTGTGTGACAAATAAATATTTTTCTTTTCTTTTAACATTTTGGCGATTTTCGTACTTAAGTAGGGTAAGTCCCACAAAGGTTGTTTTCCTATCAACACTTAATTTCGGTAACTAATCAAGTGTGCAAACTACCAAATTCAAAACTACTTTGTTTATGAAATGAAACGTCTTTTTAACCGACTTACCAAAAAGGAGGAGGTTCTATGTTTGACTGTATGTTTGTTTTTTTTTTTTTGTGTATGTTCACCGATATCTCCGTCAATAGTGAACCGATTTAAAAAAATCTTATTTTGTTTGAAAGGGTATGTTTCGAAATTGGTCCCATTTTAATTTGGTGAAGGTCTGATGAAGAACTTCGGCGATATACAACAGAACTCTTCAATAAATAACGGCAAAACTCTCGGGATTGTCTGTTTACTTTTTATACCATTTCATAACATAACATCACGCCAGTAAGCTCTAAAGGGGTACGCAGATCTCTTATTTCACCGGTTATGTTCAAGTTTCATGTTATTCGGGTAATCTATTCTGGCGTTATAGGGACCTTACTAAACAACTTGCCTATTAGGTAGGTAAAACTAAAAAGGGAAAAATAAACAACTTTTTTGCAAAAAAATACTACTACTACTACTTCCAAATGAAAAACTACAAAAGTGAAAAATAACAATTTTTGGAAGTCGGTGTCCATCTTATCGCAAAAAAAATGTACCTACGAAAGACACCAACTTCCAAAAATTATGTTTTTTTTCACTTTTGTAGTTTTTCATTTGGAAGTTGGTAGTATTTTTTTGCATAAAAGTTTTTTATTTGCCTCTTGTAGTTGTATTTTTGTAGTTATTGTATAAGTCATAGTGTTGTTAATTGTTAAATTTATTCAGATTTGAATGGTGAAATAAAATAATAAATAATAAAAACAATGCTTTTATTGCGACGAGTCAATAATACATACATACATAAACTCACGCCCTTTTCCCATGGGGATAGGCAGAAACTACAGAATGCCACCTGCTACAATCCTTTCATACTTTTTTTGCTCACTCACATTCATATAACTTGTCATACACATACCCAATGCATGTTTATTTGTTTTATTTGTGAAGTTTTCTTGTGAGAATGCATATGTATCTATTTCATTCTAGCAATTGCACTAATCTGTCTCTCGCTCTTTGCTCTTGCTGAAGAGCTTGATGGGCTGATAATATATTTGTAGACACTTCTCCCCATCTACTGCGCTTAAATTGAAGATCTTCTCTCTGAGGGAAGGTGCTTCCAAGTCTACCTGATTAAACATATTGGTTACACAGCAGGCAACGACAATTATACCTGAAAATATAATTAAAATATGCTCTTAAATGTGCTTAGTACATTATTACCTCAATGTCTTAAATAGATGAAAAAAATACTGTTCAATGCATTATTAGAAAAACATGGCTATACCCAGTATAGCTACAAAGGTGGCGGATAAAGACGAGCGCAAGCAAATCGGTTCACGTCACATTTACGCTGCGAAAAGGTGACTGTCCACCTGTACACCTCGAGAATGTCACACTATCTCATCACGACAGTGTAAAATACCTAGGGTTACATCTCGACCGACGTTTGACGTGGAAGAGACATCTTAAGACTAAGAGACACGAACTTAATATCCGTTACAAGAACTTAAACTGGATCATGGGACGAAACAGTAAACTGAGTACCGACAACAAACTTTTAATATATAAAGCGATCTTGAAGCCAGTGTGGCTTTATGGAATTCAACTTTGGAGCAGTGCCTGTAACTCAAGCATTAGCATCATACAGAGAATGCAGAATGCTATCTTGAGGTCAATTAGTGGCGTTCCGTGGTTTGTGACGAACGCTGAAATACACAATGAGTTATCAATGAGTACCGTCATGGACGAGATCAAGAACATCACAAAAAGATACCAGGAAAAACTGGAACGGCACCCTAACGATCTGGCTGCCGCACTGAAAACAAGAAGTTACCGGAAAAGACTTAAAAGGAAAGACATTGTGTAGTCCACCCACACCTGTGTGGACGTAAGCACGAATACGGAGTAGATGGCTCGCTGGAGTCACGCTCTTCCCCCAAATGTTTACCTTTAACTAATCCGCTAAAAGTCTAAAACTGATCGCGGATAAAAAGAATAAAAAAAAAAAAAAAAAAAATACCCAGTATAAATTGTGACAAATACCAACTGCCCGGTTGTAAATGCAGCTCTCTTGCTACTAAGGGGCTTCTTAATCGGCCTTTTAAAATGCCAAACATATGCTGTATAGTAGACCGAGCATGTTTTTGTGTGTTATTGTCTATTGGGGTTATCATGAATTCCCAGTGGGTACCCAAAATTTCTTGTAACACCTGGCAGGCCATATTTTTCATAAAATCTGTAAAATTTTGAATGATACAACTTTATTTAAGTGCACTCTTTAAGTAGGTATAAACACTCTTCAAAGCATAGGTAGTCATTGTTCAAATGGCAGCCTATATTTTATTAAATACCTATGGATAATTGTTTTAGAAAAATGGTACAAGCTTTTAAACTTACTATCTTTTTATTTATAAGGTTCCTCTCAGCCAAATTCTGTGGCAACCTTAAATACTTTTTTATTAATGAGGGGGTTCAGTGAATTTGCGACATGCCGCAGACACCGTGACACTGTCTGTTGTGCGATTAGAACGTCACTGCTAAGGCCCACTGCACCTTGGTCACGCCCCCGGGCACAAAATTAAGAGCAGCGGGAATCTGAAATAAAAGAATAACAACAGTAAAATGGGTGGGACTGATTGGTAATACAGCTCAATAAATTGCAGAATCTATAATATCCTTACCTTCATTGTTGGATCAACACCAGTTCGTCGTAAGTGGTGAGGCAAAAGGGTCCTCACACAAGTCCTCAAATAATTCCCGAGTGAACCTATAGTTCCCTATGAACTCAACGTCGGGAATACTTGCCAACTGGAAGTTTTGGCGCAAATGTCGTCGACGTTGCCTCCGCTGTGCCTGTAGATCTTCTGCGAGCATTAAAAAAGCAGCCATAGTTGGGAATTATAAGTTTCGTCTGGTTGACGATAACTATTTTGTTGTCGTAATATCTGACATAACGATCCGTAATAACAAGTGTCAAATTCAATTTTTCGAACGGATAAAAACGCATAGGGAGTAGGTTCAACTGTCAAATTGTGTTGCCATTCATTCTTCGTTCGGGCCCCGAACGAATCATCCGTCCGTAGGTGATAGGGAGTAGGAAATGCCCGTAACTAAGGTCGAAACTACGGACTTCGTGCTTAGGGAGTAGACGCCCAGTTCAGAATTCAGCTCGTAGGTATTCCAGAGACTGAACAAATTGTGCCGCGTTTTGAATTTTATTAAAGTACACGCATAAATTAGTAGAATAATTGAAATTACAGCTGTGTAAAGTTGAACAGTAATTTAACCTGCGTGAGTTAACAGTAAATTAAGCTGCGTGAGTTAGGACAAATTAAAGCTGTGTGAGTTAGTATAAATTAAAGCTGTGTGAGTTAGGAAATAACAAAGCTGTGTGACTTAACAGTAATTAAATCTGTGTGACTTAACAGTCATTAGAGCTGTGTGACTTAACAGTCATTAGAGCTGTGTGACTTAACAGTCAATAAAGCTGTGTGACTTAACAGTAATTAAAGCTGTATGACTTAACAGTCATTAAAGCTGCGTTACTTAACAGTAATTAAAGCTGTGTGACTTAACATTCATTAAAGCTGCGTTACTTAACAGTAATTAAAGCTGTGTGACTTAACAGTCATTAAAGCTGCGTTACTTAACAGTAATTAAAGCTGTGTGACTTAACAGTAATTAAATCTGTGTGACTTAACAGTCATTAAAGCTGTGTGTTTAGGAGTAATAAATGATGTGCGGCAAAGTAAACTGTATTCATACAATACGAGACTGATATGAAATAAAAGCTACTATATCACAATAGCAATTTATTAAAAAACACGATTTATTAAATACTAGTGTTTCACTTCACCATTTTTTTTTTGACGTTCCCCTGTGCCGCTTAGTGGCCTAATAGAAATAAACAATTTTGACTTTGACCACATCTGTTATTTACATGAACAAATGTACTGCCCATAATGTTTTCTATTCCAGACGCCAAATACCAGCGACAGACCGGCGCTAGTGGAGGTGCTGATCGCCGTGGGTCACGACAAGCGCAGGATGGCCGAGTGTTACCGACCTTGGATATACCAGCTTGACTTAATTCTACAATACGTATAGTTCATCTTTTATTTTGAATGTCAATCTTCTAATATATTCATAATTAAGTATTCCGAATGATTAAAACCTCTTAGGACAACATCCGCTTGTCATCTTTCGGTGTATCAAATACATAATAATGTTAATTATTACGCATGATTCTTTGATAAATATTACTGGTAATAATTGTTATTTAATATTAGTAATTTTATTAAGTAATTCAATTTGATTATTACATTAATAGAAGTTTAATTAATAAAAAGCGGATGTGTTAGGTAGTTTCAATTGTTGGCAGCGTCCGTCTTTGTTGATACTACGAATTGTAAGACGAACGCTAGTCAGATTGTTTTTTTGTAAATAACTGAGAATAAACACTTTGTAAATTATACGAGTGCCGTTTCTGTTCTGTGACCAGCCTATCCTGACCACTGGTTCACACTATGGTATGCTTTATTAGAGAAGTACGGCCAAGACCTCGCACTTCGTATGATATTTCTCAGAACTGTGAAATTATATTATCTGCTGTAATCCTCTGGTCTTGTGGTAAATGATCATACGACTAAAGATGTTCTGAGCAATCTGGCTTCAGTGCAGCTAACTGAGCTTCTGATTGATTTAAAAATAGAATAGTGTTTAAGTTAGTAGGATATATAATAGACTGAATTTTCGCCTAAAGTCCATACAATTAATGAATGTTTTATTTCCGGTATGATATGGACATTTAAATTTTGGTTTTGATTTTCAAATGTAAAAGGCATTGAAATACAACCCAAGGAAGAAAGTTTTTGTCCACCCGCTGCAACAAATGTCATAGGTTGACAGATGTTCGATTTGCATTTTGATGAAACGAAACTTATGGAAGTCGTTTCCCATTATAGTTTTTGTTGACTGTATGTCTAGATGTTACTATTGACTTATTAACTTGATAGGGTTCGCTGGCGGGAGTACTTGAGCGGCGTTATAGGCACAAAAGAAAGCCTTTGTTGGATTGAATACTTTTCGTTGTTTATTTTCTTAGAATGTACACTGGTGACGCTGTTGATTCGGAATGTCTGACCGCAGATGTGTAGCCTCTATAAAAACAGACGAATTCCCACGCTTATTCGTTACGCGTGGTCTCTAATGACCTAACCAACCACAACACTCCGATCCGCGCGGGAATCTCGACTTGCGAGCGTCAGCCAATAAGGGCGCTCTAACTTGCTAATTCCATCTCGTCTTGGATCGCGTCGGTTAGCCTGCTGCCAAGCAAGGCAGCTTGTAATTCTAGCCTTGGAATTGACACAGGCTTCGTTGGCGTCACTCTTGCCTTGCTAGCGATCAGTGATATGTGTACGCTTCCATCGGGTTCAACTGTCCTCCAATATACCGCCGCGGCGTATGCTTCTTAGCTCGCGTCAGTGAACGTGTGCAATTGTCCCTTCCTTGTGCGGGGCGAGATGCATCTTGGTATTTTCAACTTGGTCAATTTTGTAACTTCACCCAAGTATTTCACCCAGGTTTCTTGCTGATTTTCGTTGATTGAGTCGTCCCAGCCTATCTGAGTTCGCCAGATGTCCTGTATTAACTTCTTTCCTTGGATTAAGACGTGTTGCAAAACCCATAGGGTCAAAGGTCGACATTACGGCGCTCGTGACCTCTCTTTTTGTTGGTGCTCTTTCACCATTCAATAATTGTTTGGACGTATTCCTTAGTCCTACGTTGAAGGCTAGCATGTCTTCTTTAACTAGCCATCTAAGACCTAGAGTCTTTTCTTCCTTAGTAAGTCGCAGAGAATCTTCATTTTTAATGTCGTCCAATTCTAATAAGACTTTTTCTTCGTTACTAGCCCAACCCTTCAACTGAAAGCTTGCCGCTTCATGGATTTCCTTCACTTTCTTTGAGATGTTTCTCGCTTCGTTGATAGACGAGAAACTCTGTAGGTAATCGTCCATGTAGTGGTTCCTTCTTATCGCTTTTACTGCCTCTGGGTGTGTTTCCTTGAAGTTTTCCGCATTCTTATTCATGACGTATATCGCTGTCGCAGGCGACAACGCCGCCCCGAAGATGATCGATGACATTCTATACTCTTTCGGTTTTCCTGATCTTTGGTCGCCACGCCACAGGAACCTTAGACTGTCTCGGTCTTCTTCTCTGACCTTGACCCGCAGGAACATTTCTTGTATGTCAGCTATGACCGCCACAGGCCCTTCCCTGAAGCGCAGCAGCACGCCAAACAGCGATTGTAGTAGGTCGGGACCCGATAACAAGGCGTCATTGAGGCTCTTCCCTTCGTACTTAGCTGCAGCGTCGAAGACTATTCTGGGCTTCTTTTTAATTGGATGAACGACGGCAAAGTGAGGCAAGTAGAAAAGCCTCCCTTCACTCGCGTTCGCCGGAGCCAACTCTTCGTAACCTTTTCCAATTGGATTCTCAATCTGGGTCTTGTATGAATCTAATTGCATCTCTTTGTCTTGGTCTAACTTCTTCTCGAGGTTGAATAGGCGTCGGAGGGCGTGCTTATAATTATTAGGTAGGCTCTCGTCTTCCCTTCTCCATAGAAGTCCAGTCTCGAATTGACCGCTTGCCAGTCTCTTTGTAGTCTTCTCGAGGATTTCTAAGGCTCTTCTATCGCTGTCGTTTGACGGTGTACGATTTTGAACCCCGAGAGACTAATTGGAAATGTTCACGGACAATTTCCTCTACACTTTCTTCGCTTTCTGTAGCTCAGCCATAGTGAGTAAAATTCACTAAGGTATTAGCTCCTGATTCGCATCCGTGAAGCACCCACCCTAGGTTGGTAAGGGAGGCTATAGGTTCGGATGGCTTGCCTTTTCTCAATTTTCTCGTCACAATGAGCCCCCAGTTGTCTTGACCTAATAACAGCCAAGCTGTTAATAGGCCTCTCTGTGACGCAGAGTATTTGATGCTCGATCGTCCTTAGATGTTGACAGTTCCTTACTGTTTCCTTATTTAATGTCTGTTCAGACAGCTTCAGGTCGTCGATGGTTCTTGCTGTGATAGTTCACTTGTCACTTCTATGAGCCCCCTTAATTCTCAGCTCAATCTTTTGCGAACTATCTTTTCTAATTAGTTTTCCACCGACAGTTTCGATCGTTAATCTTTCAAGATTCCCTTTAGCTCCAATCTGTTCGGCTATGAATGCGTCCAAGAGCGTTATTGTTGATCCTTCGTCCAACAACGCGAGCACACGAACATGACCCTTCGGTCCATAGAGGTCCACAGGGATGATTTTCAAGTATGCTTTCTCTTCACCTTTAGCGTTGTTAATCGAAGCAACCTTTTCTTCTGACGCACCGCCTTCTTTGTTGACTTGCTTCCCTATCGATACAGGTGGCTTGTCGGAGTGTAGAATAGTGTGATGCCATCTCCCACACTGCTTGCAGACTGGAGCTTTACAGTTGAGTCTTGAATGTTTAAATCGTAGGCACTTGAAACAAATCCTCGCTTTCTTGATTATGTTCCATTTTTCGTCAATGTTAGCGCCTCTTAACCTTTTGCATTCGATTGCGAAATGCTCTTCTTCACAGGTAGGACACGACTTCTTATAAGTTTCCATTGACACTTCGTGGACTGTATGTACGGGTTTTCTATACGCTTTCTTATGCTCCGAAGACACTTCAGGTGGAGCAAAGTCCCCGCACATATCGGCCTCTATCTCCAAGAACGCTTCAATAAGCAGCAATTCTTGGAGTTCTTCGTCTCTTCTGATTCTATAGTAAGCGAACCATCTGAATTTCATGGAGTTTGACATCTTGTCGACTACGGCCTTCAAGGTTTCGGGTGAACTGAGGTATTGCGGTTTCTTTAATGCTTTAATTGTCTCGACTGCATTTTTCACTTTGCTAGCGAAAACGCATATGTCACTTGGGTTTTCATCCACCTTTGACAAGTTTTTCATTTTGTCGAGTTCCGCTAATGCTAATGCCCCAGGTCTTCCAAATCTTGACGCCAAGCACTTGATGACTTCGTGAGGCTCCTCGGCTGTGAACAGCAGGCTCTGTACTGCTTCTTTAGCTGTCCCTTTATTATTTTCTTTCAAGCTCGTTGCCTCGCCTTTATGTCAGTGTTCTACATCTGACTGCGAATATGTACAATATGCACATCATATCTTATGGGAGTGTATTCTTTGGCAGAATGAACGTAATATTATGTTGAATAATGTACAGGCTGCATCAGGAGTTGTTTACTATACGGACCTTGTGCAAACTAGAACAAATTGCCGTGCGTTCAAGCGTTTTTGCCATACCTATTATTGGAACCAAATATAACAGCTCACAATGTTAGGACCCATTAAAATGTATTAATGCTATTTTTTTTTTATCCGTGGTGCTAGGCAACTGGGCTCATCCCAGTTGTATATGACCCTTTGTGCCTATTGGCCTTGTTTGTTCTGTCTCCTGCTTGATATGGAGGGCAGTGGAAATTTACATTTTTCCTACTCCTCCGTTATTCTTTTCTGATTAATTTCGTTGCGGGATCCAAGACAGTTAAATTCATTTTCCGGGACTTCGTCGAGCTTCATTGCCTTGGCGCTTTTCTGGTGGACGCCACTGTTGATTCTGGCTTTCAGGAGTTGCAGTGGTTTGGGAATAGTGCGGTGGGATTGTCCTTTGTATTGCTCTTCTGAGACGCGCTAGGTTTTGTTAACTTAACTTGATAGGGTTCGCTGGCGGGAGTACTTGAGCGGCGTTATAGGCACAAAAGAAAGCCTTTGTTGGATTGAATACTTTTCGTTGTTTATTTTCTTAGAATGTACACTGGTGACGCTGTTGATTCGGAATGTCTGACCGCAGATGTGTAGCCTCTATAAAAACAGACGAATTCCCACGCTTATGCGTTACGCGTGGTCTCTAATGACCTAACCAACCACAATGCGCGCTCTACACTTAGCCCGCGGATCACGGCGCGATTTCGCGGCGCTAACTTGCCGCGAATTTAACTATGACTCTACACTCGCAATCGTTCGCGGAATGTAAACAGTTACGTTCGCAACGTTGAATAGAATGGACGCCGAAGTAGCTGTTGCTGCGTCCCTAACAATCTGCGCGTTAGCGTACTATAATTTTGTACATATTAAAAATGAAACGCAAATTAAGAATCGATGGAGAAAACGAAGGTGGTGGATGACAAGGATTCATCGTAATCGATCAAGGTTAGTTTACATTCATCAGTTTCTTATGTAAATTAGTAATCATCCTCAATCTCATCTCTTTATTTATTTGTCACAGGATTACTATGGAAAAACAGCTGAATGAGTTAGTGGCTGAACCTTCTGGGGAATTTCATAAGTTTACTCGGATGTCTTTAACTGATTTTGAATATTTACTAAGCCAGATTTCAAACAAGATTTCAAAACAAGATACCCAATTACGAGAAGCTATTCCAGCTCGGATACGTCTAGCTCTAACACTGAGATATTTGGCTACAGGCGACGACTTCCAAAGTCTACATTTCCTATTTAAAATATCTCCTCAACTGATTTCAAATATCATACCAGAAGTATGTAACGCCCTGAACGAAGCACTAAAAGATGAAGTTAAGGTAAGAAATAAAATTAATATAAATTAATTATTTTAGCTATTTATTTCAATATCCAAACAAAATAAATCAAGACCTTACCATACTAATTTATAATAGTTAACTTATACATATTAGGGTAAGAGTAGTGTATTATTGGGCATTCTATGCCACTGTCGGCAAGTAGCTCGGCCAGTGCGCCTCGCTACGCGACAGTGGCATAGAATACCCAATAATAAACGATCGACTCGACTGTGTAGTATATTAGTGTACTCACCTGAAGATCTTGTAAGAAATACCACTGGCTACCAGTAGCTGGGCGAGTACGCATTACTACATAAAGTAACGCTGAATAATGTAAGTACGATCGCTTCTCAAACGATCACTCTATCGTGAAAAACATGACTGTGTAGTATATTAGTGTACTCACCTGAAGATCTTGTAAGAAATACCACTGGCTGCCAGTAGCTGGGTGAGTACACATTACTACATAAAGTAACGCTGAATAATGTAAGTACGATCGCTTCTCAAACGATCACTCTATCGCGAAAAACACGACTGTGTAGTATATTAGTGTACTTACCTGAATATCTTGTATGAAATACCACTGGCTGCCAGTAGCTGGGCCTAATACTTCATCGCAACAGAATGTTTGAAGTATGTAAGTAAAACAACAGTCTATTCATTATACTTTAATTGTATCCAATAACGTTACAAGTTTTCTCATGTGTGTAACAACAGTCAGTTATCGTAAAATTTTGGTTGTTCTGGAAACAATGTGTCAGCCGAACGGACGAACTCTTGCAGTTTTCGCCACTGACACGAATCCGCGTTGCTCTGGAACTTAACACGAACGAGCGCCTTCTTCCATAGCTCTTGAGAGTCGGTGAGGCGCGCGTCGCTAGCCTTGTAGACCTTGCAGTCTATGTAGTATTCACCGACCGTACTTGCTGTTCGACGCTCGCAACCGTTGGCCACACGGCTTACGAAGTACGATGGCAGACCAGATGAACCCGTGCTGTGCTCTGTGTCATTTTCATGGTTGCGACTGATACCAAATATATCAGTGCTGGTATTTGATAATTTGCTGAAAAATAAAACTGATGTTAATATGTTATCCTATTAAACAATTTATATATTTATCATTTATACTAATTAGGGTAATCTCTGGAACTACTGAATTGAAAATAGTTTCTCTACTAGAAAGCTACATTATATTTCCTGAGTGACAAAAACTGTATTTTGTTTAGAATTACACCTGTGCAAATCCAGAGCAGGGCGTTAGATTAGGATAGAATATTAAGAACACATAAAAAATACACAAAAATAACAAACGAATTATTTGTAAAATCTATAAGACATAAGACTTAATTAATAGAAAGCAGCATTAATAGAGTTAATTCAAAATAAAAAATCGTTTACCTTGTGCGAATTGCATGAGTCGATGGTGAATCCGACTTGCGTTTCCCACTGACTTTTGTTGGTTTGCGAGTTGGTTTAGTTTTCTGATCAAGTGTTAGAGCTGGTTGACTATATTCACACTCAGAATCAGACCTGAAACAAAGATATGAAATGTTTTGTTTAAATCATGGCATGCTATAAATATACAAACAGATCACGGGTCTCAGTAAACACTTAAAATATTTTTACCCGACTGCGCTAGAAGGAGGGTTATATTATACTTACATTTTGCCAATCTGCAGTTAGAATTTCACTGAATTGATTTGATGAATATTAATACTGGTATTGACAACAACTCGAGATTTACACTATCTAATTATAACTGATGGTACAGAACTTCTTATAGACGACTTCCACACTTGCAAACTGCAATTAGATTGTTTAATGTACTCCAAAAACACGTAGCTTATAAAATCGATAACGCATTATAATTAATTGTTTCAAAAATTACCTCATTCAATCAAATGTGATACTATAAATCGTCTTTTTTCCTCGGACGTATAATACCAGTTCAAAAATAAAGACTAAGCAGTTATTACTCGTATACCTAGTAGCGGATGACGATTTGGCGATGCAGCGAAATAACGTAGGGTTGACGAAACGAAACAGTACTTTAGTAACAAATCGGACGGTGAGCTATGGGCAGCTCGCTGTCCGACCGTTCAGAATCCGTCTGAATCGAGCCCAAGTCGTCAACGGCGCGCCCCTTTCGTCAATGCATGATTTTTTGTAGAGCATTAAAAAAAGAAAAAAAAAAAAAAAAAAAAAAAAAAAACTTTTGTAACAAATAAAAAAGTAATCAAGTGACTTAAATATGACCTTTAGTTTATTGTAAAAATGCATAGCAACTAAGTTTATTAGTAAAAAAGAGTTTTTTCATATTTTTCATTCTCTGAAAGTAGGTCTAAAGTTGCCTATGGAGCAGGATGAAAGCTATACTTTTTATCCCTAGGAGTTCTATTTCAACTGAAAACTGTCAAATTATTAAAAAAAACCAAAGGAGCATAGATCGGGCGACTTAGCAATGAGATTCTTAGATATCCTTTGGTTGAACGGAACAATAACAACGTAATTATCTGAATAGGTAACATAATGTTGAATGCGTGTCAACCCTACCTAAAATAGATGATTGATGCAAACGACACAAAACGACTTAGTTGACCCAAAAAAACAAATACTTGCGCAATAAGTATTATAATACAAAATATGATACTTATACATCTTTTAAATTTAATACCTAAAATCAACGACGGAAGCCTGCTCAAAAGACGTTACTTATGGTTAAATATTTTTGTATTAAATTAATTATTTACCTAAGAATTTGGGCAATTGACATCTGGATCATTCTTAGGTATAAACATTTTGCAGGTAATTTTATACACTTTTTTTTGTATTTTTTTTATTCTACTATCTGAGGGACGAATTATTATTATTATTATTGTGCATTTCTCTTTCCAGAAACAATTATTTCAACAAGCTTCTCGAATATTTTATAAAGAAGAGATTATTAAACTAGAGGACTAGCAGCAAACTTTCTAATCTGGATGACTAGACTATCCATTTTATTGAAGGTAATTTTGTATACTATATTTACTATAATTATTTGAACTGGGCGCCTAATTAATAATATGCTTTTCTCTTTTCAGGACTATTTTGTCAAGCGACTCGAATCTCGCTAAATAAATAACTACAGCAAATTATTGACCTCTGGATCATGCCTAGGTATAAATATTTATATTTTGCAGATAATTTTATGCACTTTTTTGTATTTTTTTTTTTTAATTCTTAAATCTGAGGGGCAAATTATAATTATTGTGCATTTCTCTTTCCAGAAACAATTAATTTGACAAGCTTCTCGAATATTTTATAAAGAAGAGATTATTAAACTAGAGGACTAACAGCAAACTTTCTAATCTGGATGACTTGACTATCCATTTTATTGAAGGTAATTTTGTATACTATATTTACTATAATTAATAATAATAATAACATTCCAAAACTTTCACACAACGCTTTCTAGTCCTAAACTAGCAGAGCTTGTGTTATGGGTACTAGACAACTAATAAACATACTTATATATTTCTAAATACATACATATTATAGATAAATTACACCTAGACACAGAACAAATGATCGTGCTCATCACACAAACATTTGTCCTGGGTGGGAATCGAACCCACGACCTCCGTCACTAAACACTAGACCAACAGGCCAGCCAATTGAACAATTATTTGAACTGTGCGCCTAATTAATATTATGCTTTTCTCTTTTCAGAACTTATTTTTATTTGGATGTCAATAATTAGGTAATCCTCCTAATACTTTCTTCAGTTACTGTATACTTTTACTTTTTCTCTTTATTTCTGTAGTTTTTTTTTCTACTTTTTTTGTTTGATTACTTTCACAAGATCACTAATTTTAGTTCTTAGTATTATTCTTGTTATACATATTATACTTAGAAACTCTAATCTTTTAGTCAAACGTTAAGTACGTTATAGTAACGATAAGTTATATTAAATTAATCAATAATGCCCCATTGTTCAGTTTGTAATATATTGGTAGATAATAGTCGATGGTCTGGTCATTTACGTAGTAATAATCATAAAACCAATAGTGCGACCACTGTTTTTGACAATGTCGCAATTATTAATTCTGCATTTAAAAAACGAATCGTTAGTTACAAGATCACCGCAACTGGCGAACAAATAAATAATTTTCCTGAAATGTTTCTCATTAATATTAGTAGACAAGTTAAAACTTTAATAAATCAATCATTATTGAAACATACAGCTCTGAAAATAAATTTTGAACTTTTTTCTTTTTTTCTAATGTTTAAAAATGATCAAAAAGAAATAAAATCATTCGCCACAAAAAACATTATTGTTAATTTTAATTACGACTTTGATTCGATTTATAAAGCAGTGATTGATTTATTGTTAAAGAAAATTGAAGAGTTTCAGGAGAGAGATAGCGGTTGGACATTTTTAAGCAATTCCCATGTAGAAATAAATATTAATAAATATCAACCTCTCGGCGGATCTAAATTTATAACTTTACCGAAATGTATAAAAAATAAAAAAGCTTGCTTGAATATTCGTAACAATGATGAGTATTGCTTTTTATGGTGCGTAGTAGCGGCTCTGTACCCTACTAGCCAACATCCCGACAGAGTTTCATCTTATCCTTACTTTCAGGATGTTTTGAACGTTGATGGTTTGACATTTCCGATAACATTTTCAGACATAGCTGTCTTTGAGAAAAATAATCCGTTTTTGAATATTTACGTGTATGGTTTAAAAAATAATAAAACTATCGTTGGACCTTTGTATTCTACATCGAATCATAAATCTAAGAGCATCCATCTATTGTTCTTGGAAAATAATACTAATACTCATTATTGTCTTATCATTGATTTACCTCGTCTAGTCAGAAATCAGATAACCAAACACCATGGTAAACTGTACTTCTGCGAAACGTGCTTATTGTTTTTTCCAACGCGCACCCAAATTGATTCACACCTATGTGGAGGGATTGCCACGGTATTACCAGAAAAAGGAACATTTTTAAAGTTCAAAAATTACGATAGAAAACAAAATGTTCCTTACGTCATATATGCTGATTTCGAAACGATACTTGAACCGATTTCCGGCGAAGATTTCAACACCGCTAACACGTCATATTCTCACCGACACGTGCCGACTGCGTTCGCCTATAATATAGTGTCATCATTTAACGATACGGTTGGTGACTATAGAAGTTATCGCGGAAAAGATTGCGTTTCAAAATTTATACATTTACTGACTGAAGATGCTAAAGCAATACACAGAATTCTCACTCAAAACGAGCCTATGATATTCACAGATATAGATGCTCTTGATTTCAAACGCGCTGTTAAGTGCTACGTTTGTGAAAATTTACTGTTGAAAGATAGAGTTAGGGATCACTGTCATATGACAGGCCGGTACCGGGGTGCAGCACATCGACACTGCAACCTACAACTCAAAGTACCAAAATTCATCCCAATATTTTTTCATAACTTATCCGGATACGATTGTCATTTATTTATTAAAAAGTTAGGCGAAATACCTGGACAAATTAAAATAATACCCAAGACTAAAGAAAAATATATATCATTTACAAAGTTTATTCCTATTGCTGATAACGAGTTTATACAAATAAGGTTTTTAGATTCCTTCAACTTTCTAGGAACTAGTTTAGACAAACTTGCTAAAACATTGCAAACAGATGATTTTGTTAATCTTAAATCAAATTTTTCTGATGAAACACAATTTAGTTTGCTGATTCGTAAAGGTGTGTACCCGTATGACTATATTAAAGATTGGAAATGTTACGAACAAAAGTCGTTACCTTCTAAATATTATTTCCATAATTCTTTGACTAACGAAGGTATTAGCGATGAAGATTATAGTCATGCACAAAATGTTTGGGCTGAATTCAGTATTACTGATCTGGGCGAATATACAGATCTATACTTAAAAACAGACGTGCTTTTGTTGACAGACATATTTCAAAATTTTCGGAAAACATGTAAACATTATTACAAACTCGATCCCGCCTTTTACATAACTGCACCTAGTTTATCGTTCGATGCAATGTTGCTAAAAACAGGTGTTCAGTTAGAACTGATTTCGGATTTAGCTATCATCAGAATGATTCAAAGCGGTATACGAGGCGGCTTGTGCATGTGTTCCCATCGGTATGCAAAAGCAAATCACAAATACATGCCAGAATATGATGCATCACAGCCTCAGAGTTTCATAGTATATCTAGATTGTAATAATTTGTACGGTTTTAGCATGTGTCAGTATTTACCTTATTCTAATTTTAGATTCCTTGATGAAAGTGAATTAACTAATTTTTGTGTAGAAAATGTCGAGGATAACTCTGAGTGGGGATTTATATTAGAAGTCGATCTTTTTTATCCTGAACATTTACACAAATGCCATAATGATTTACCATTTTGTCCCGAAAAATGTATACCTCCAGGAGGTAAAACAAAGAAACTAGTTGCAAATTTACATAATAAGTACAACTACGTAATACATTATATTCATTTAAAAAAGTGTTTAGAACATGGCTTAACATTACGTAAAGTTCATAAAGCTATTACTTTTAGACAAAGTCCTTATTTAAAACAGTACATAGAATTAAACACTCGGTTAAGACAAAAGGCAAAAAGTTCTTTCGAACAAGACTTTTTTAAATTGTTAAACAACAGTGTTTTTGGCAAGACATTGGAAAATACTGAAAATAGAGTAACCGTACACTTAGTTAATCAATGGTGTGATCAATCTAATCGAACTAAGAAATTTATATCCTCCGAGAGACTTGTAGCCAACCCCTATTTCCATAGCGCTTCAATTCTAACTGAAAATTTAGTTGCTATACAAATGAAACCTGACCAAATTATTTTAGATAAGCCTATTTATATTGGATTCACTGTATTAGAACTTTCTAAGACACATATGTATGACTTTCATTATAACATTGTAAAACCTTTTTATGAAGATCGAGTGCAGCTGTGTTATACAGATACCGATTCGTTTGTCTATAAAATATTCACGTTTGATTTTTATAGTGACTTAAAGTATAATTTTTTACAATATTTCGACACCAGTAACTATGATGACAAAAATAATTTTAAAATACCAATTATTAACAAAAAAGTTCCAGGTTTGTTCAAAGACGAAATGGGAGGAAAATATATATCAGATTTTGTTGGTTTGAGATCGAAACTTTACTCAATAAAAACAGTCGATAAAGTCATTAAAAAAGCAAAAGGAGTAAAATCAAGTGTAATAAAAGACTTAAATATAACAGATTACGAAAATATTTTATTAAATGGGGGAATTATTCGTGGAAAAAATATTATGTTTCAATCTATAAAGCACGAAATATTTACTAAGAGTGTCAACAAAATTGCCTTATCTCGAAATGACGATAAACGCTTAATATCTGTAGATCGAATATCAACGCGAGCCTGGGGTCACTCGCTTATTTTAAAACGCTAAAATTAATTTGAATGTAATTAGTAATAGAGTTAGAATATGATTTATGTAACCTATGTAACATAGTTCTTGATCTTTAATGTATGATAAATATAATTCATAGTTTTAAAAAGCTAAGTTTATGTAAAGATATTAATTTAATAAAATGTGAATGATTATGACTACTTGTTTAATTTATATTTTAAGACATCATCCTCCTTTTTTGTAGTTGGTTAAATAAAATGAAACCCGACCAAGATTTAAGGGTGCCACACACGACTAAGGTACTATAATTATTATTTTATTTGATTTTTTTAATAAACTAGTGCGCCTCATCTTCAACGATTGCATTACTGCTTAACATGAGGTGGAATCGCAGTCAAGCACTGGTTTATAAAAAAAATGTCTTAAGATACAATATCACTCGTCATACAATTCAATGCACCATTACACACGACGAAGATATTTATTTAATATTTTCGTTAATAGGTGAATTGTATGGCGAGCAACATTGTATCTTAAGATAAAATATTATAGTATCGTAGCCATGTGTAGCGCTCCTAATTTGCAACATGATATGCATGTTGAAACATGAATCGTTCATTTTACGTAAAATGTATTTTGTACGCTATACAATAAGACTGATTATACAAATTTCAAATAATGAATAGTTGCATCAATTGCATAACGCTGATCATGCAAAATAACTATTACAAAGACATAGCAGTGCATTACCCTCATAAAAGCTTAGTTAGCATTTTAATCTAAATTGGAACATGTTTCGCCATCGCAATATATATAATTTTTAGGGTTCCGTACCCAAAGGATAAAAACGGGACCCTATTGCTGAGACTCCGCGGTCCGTCTGTCTGTCTGTCTGTCTGTCTGTCTGTCTGTCTGTCACCAGGCTGTATCTCATGAACCGTGATAGCTAGACAGTTGAAATTTTCACAGAAGATGTATTTCTGTTGCCGCTATAACAACAAATACTAAAAACAGAATAAAATAAATATTTGAGTGTGGCTCTCATACAACAAACGTGATTTTTTTTGCCGTTTTTTATGATAATGGTACGGAACCCTTCGTGCGCGAGTCAGACTCGCACTTGGCCGGTTTTTTCAATTTACGAAATAAAATTCGTCTTGAGTACTTGTATCACGCACACAGTGTCTTGCGATCATGTCATCGGTAAGTTTCTCAATTTTTTTTTATATTATTTATAAACTAGCGATTTATGTAGTGTGAATAGTGTAATCTGCTGACAATTCGTGTATGCATCACTATTTTTAACCGACTTTACAAAAAGGAGGAGGTTCTCAATTCGGATGTTTGTGTTAAATAACGAAGAGAAAAAAAAAACTTTAATAGAAACACCGACTGCCGAAATTAAAGTTATTTTGCACTTTTTGGTGAAGTCGGTTGTATTTTTTTTGTAAAAAAAAAGTTTTCAAAGTTTTCTTTTTAGTTTAAATTTCATAGGTGTCTATTTTTGTTCCAGATTACGGAATCAGAGGTTATGTTTAGCCAGTACGCTCAAAATCCTTATGAAGGATTCTCCGAAATGCTTCATGACGAACCCGGGCCCAGCAAACAAGTGACGAAAGAAAAAAAATCAAAACAACGAAGCAGGGAAAAGTCGAAGAAGCACAATCCAACTAAATCCTTTGTGATGAGCCGATTACAGCGACGAGGCATCAAATTAATTAAAATATCGGTCCTAGATCTATGCAATAACAATCCGCAAACCAGTGAAAGTGACAGTGACAGTGAAAACGTTATTATAAGTGCTCAATATATCGTTAAAGACGCTATCGACAATGTTATGGACGAAACTGAATCTTTAGTTAAAAAAATATCTAAATCTTTGATAGATAGTGATTTTTAGTACTTGTTTGTCTAAGAAGTTGAGTACTTATTTGTGTTGTTTTGTTTAATTTTAAAGAAGATTGTTTTATTTGTAGAAGTTTAGGTGTTTGAAATAAAAGCAGTTTTACAATACATATAGTTTTTTATTTATGAAACCAATAAACTTTAACCAGGTACACATTTATAACTCTAAATACTTTCTAATACATAACACATTTTTAAGAGCACAATGTTTTAAATGTTTTACACAATTTAAATTAGTTCTTCCTTCACAGTATTTTTTATGTAAAATTAAGAAATTAGGACATCCTTCAGTACCAAGGTCTGATACTTTACAATTCTCACAAAGTTCCTTTATCCACTTTACTTTCTCCAAACCATTAACAACGATTTCCTTATTTTCTAGATAGGGAACAATTATACGACGAAATTCTTTATAGTCGATATACCCTTCATTCCAATAAATACCTCTGTTTCTTTCCAGCCACTTAACTTGCCTCTTTTCTTCACTTGTTAAGTATTTAAACAAGTATGGTGGTTTTATCAAAAATGTTTGCGTATAATCACGGGTAGCAAAAGCCAACTCTTTTATTATAAAATTATTGTACAGGTCTTTAAACCCTTGAACATCTAATATAACAATATTAGGATTCATGATATTTTCCTGACTGTATTACTTAAAGGTTTATATTCAATAATACAATCGTTCAATATAAGACAATACGCAGAAGTTTGATCTGGTATTTCCGTATCACTCTCAATTTCCAGTCTTACGTCTACAACGGGCCCAGTCTTTAAATTGTCAGCTTGCCTAGAGCAATCGATAACAAATAGTGGCGCTAAATCTTTAAATTGTTTTTCGCTTAGTAAGGGCTGCGGTCGACGCCCGTAATAAGACTGCTGAAATCTAACGTATTGCTCATATAATAAAGCGATTCTGTTATTCGCGAAACTCACATTTAGGTTTTCATACGGGAAATAAGTAGAGTTGAGGTACACTTTTACATCACGAACATGACAATGATCGAACTGAGACATATCAGAACTGGCATTGTTTTTTCTATTTGTCTGTAGTCCCATAATAATGTATCTTGGTTTCTCTATTTGCGAGGATGTTTTGATTGACCAGGTATGTTTTGTAGTTTTAGGTAAAGCCGGATATTCGTACAGATCCCAATTTCTGAATACCATCTGCAGTGGTCGATCTTTTTCTAATAGTTTCAATAAACTTATTTTCTCTTTGTCAGACACTTTAACGTGCGGTACGCGCCAAATGATTTTATTTATCTGAACGTCTTCCGCAATTTCACCGGTGTTTAGTTTTACAGCATTCAGGTTAGTGTTACTTCGTAGCAATATCAATTCATGCTTACAATTTATCACGACTTTCTTGAAATCCTCTGCGAAACCAATGATATTACAGAGGGGTATAGAAGCAGAAAAATTACCTCCGTGAATGTTTTTTGTGCCATCGATATTCCAGCCCCATGAATTCGATGTCTTTGATTCGTTCTCATTCATTGATATTAAAGATTTCATGGTGGTAGTAACGCCAGCATTTTTTATTTTATCAATCTCTACTCCATTCAACTCATACCTTATATCTTGGAACAAGTAAAGGAGAGCATTATTCGTAAAATGAACGCTAGAAGCCTTGTCTTTTGAGTCCTTTTTGCTAACAATTACAGTTCCTTCCAAATAAAGAGTGCTAGCTGATGGTAGTACATATAGGTCCTGTTGGTTGATGGGTATGCGAATTTCATCATTTCTATTAAAACTTGTAACGTAGGGCTTGTAGGAATGAAATTCGATTCCTTCAACTGTATTGTCGTAAGTCGGAGCGGATAAAACGTCTAAAATATTCATTTTAACAAACCGATAGCTTTCAGGAATGCCTTATTATTATTGGTTAATTTTATTTTTTTATTAGAGCGCGCTCTTATTTTCTTGGTTGCTAAATTAGCACTGATATTTTTGACCTGGGGCTGCTCATATTTATTATAGTCAATCATTTTTTCGTCTGAGATGTAAATATAGTTGTACTTCTTCACCACGTAAATTTATTAGACGATTGTTAATATCTAACAGTCTGATATGTATACAGCTTATGTTGTTTTGATTGATTGGAAAGTATATTGCGTTCTTCGGGATTTCTATGATCCTATATCCAGGCGGCACATTGAGTGCAAATTCGTGGATAATGTGACTCGGATCTCCGTTTATGTAGGATCCGCTTATAATATCACATTCAATCCTGATCACGGTCGTAGGTAAAATGTTGACGGGAAACTGTGATACATGCCATTTATTACCTTTTAATATCTGCTTATCAAACCCTAGCAGACGTCTAAAGGTGTTTTCTTTTTCAAAATTGATGTCTTTCGTACAGTGTATAGTAGTTTTTAAAGTATTGTTATTGCAACCTAGTTTTATTGATGCTCCTTTTATCTCCGATTTTAAATAATCACTGATATCTTGCAATTCATAGGTTCCATCCGGTATTTCAATGATTTCGGAACCATAGTAAAACTTGTTATTCGTTTCATCAATGTTTGGAATAGAATTAAATGTTGAGAAATGCAATAATGCACACTCATACTGTCCATTTAGTTGTAACGTATTAGGATAGTACGTGGATAAGGTAGACGAGTTTCCGGTTATCGATAAAGTGAGTGACATTTTGCAAATGATTGAAATGAAAGACACACATTAATTTTATACATCTTTATTCCAAAATTGCCACAGATATTCTAAACATAGGTGACCACAATTTACTGTGTTAAACTTTTGATATCTTGTGTAGTTGTAATAAACAGTACAATTCTTAAAATATCGCATTAATTCCATTGGAGGTTTCAAGTCTCCATAACTATCAAAGTATTCACAATAGTCGGCTACTTTAACATAAGCTACCCAATGCGTTCCTTCATTTTTAGATTCGTCCAAGTTAACAATACCACATTCAATCTGTTTTGGCTTTCTTGGCAATAGATCCTTCATGTACACTCCTCGAAAGTGTGGGATGTCTCGTGCATGTTCTTGGATGTCGATATTAGTCAGTGGGCGATTAGGTAGCTTCTTCATCAGTTTTTTGGATGTTCAATAAATAACCCTTTACCATTTTTATGCGGTTTAATGTATAAACCCTTACCCAACGCTAAAGCCTCCATAGTCTTATTATGACGTTCTGTTTCTCGCAAATTTTGTTGAGCTGATTTGTAATCATTAACGGTTTTTGCAATACCCGCTGCACCACCAGCCAAAGTGCCTAAAGCTGATAAGCCAGCAAAAATTGGAATTAAAGGCAAAATACCTCCCGTCTTTGGTATTGGTATGATTCGAGGTACCCGAATTTTCTGAATTTTTGGAAATATCTTTTTTGCTGCTAAGTAAGCAGCATTAATTAAAGCTTTACTATCTTTATGTTTAATTTTCTTAATTTTTGATTTTATCTTTGATACAAAATTTTGAAACGTTTTAATTCCGGCACCAGACTTTAATTTGGCTTTCATAACTTTGCTCACTAGCCATGAGCTAAATTTTTCACCTTTAGCAGCATCTTTTGATTTAAGTCTTTGTTTTGCCATATTCAATAATTGTAAATCAGCTTTGTGACGATGTGATAAGTCTGTGTGGTTAGCGTATGCAATGTCGTGGTGCATACAAGCTTCATCCAACTTATTAATACCTCGGTCACCACGTAATAAACGTTTCTGGAGTTTTGTTCCTGGTCCGCAATAATTATATCCAGGCAAATGAAGCTCGAATGGTAGATTTTCTATTATACTATTAACTAGTCCACCACCTTGCATTGTACAAAGCGCAATGGAAAAATATTTAAAAAAAAAATGACTATATACTTATTAACTCAATCCACTAATGCAGCTTTGTCAATCCAACTATTTTCGTTATTACTAAGACCCAACCATTTCACGTAAATTTTAGTTCCTTTCTTTTTTAAAACTTTCTCTATCAAATAAACACCAGGATAGTTTGATTTTTGAAGTTCTTGTTCATAAAAGGTTCCTAATATAGTTTGTTTTCGTTGATCTTGTACATGGTATGTCACTGGTATTGTATTATTAATCTTCTTTACAGTAAAAATTTCTGTTGACCAATTTGGAGTATAACCTTTCTCAAAATTGTGTTTGTATTTACTGATACGAACATTATCGCCAATTTGAAACTTAGGTTTATATGGAATAGATACAGGTTTATGTACTTTTAAAATACTTTCTTTTATTACTTGCTCATTAGATTTGTTTACATCGATTGGTTTTAATTTAATAGTTCGATGTTTTGTGTTGTTATACGATTCCAGTGTAACTTCTAATGGTTTACCTAGCCACTTATAGTTTCCATTAAGGCTAAAATATTTGTACAATTTATTTTTTATGGTTTTTATTAGTCGTTCAACAATTGATGCTTTTTTGGTAGAAAACGATGAGTAATGGTTAATTTTGTATGTTTTCATAAGCGCTTGAAATGTGTTATTATAAAACTCTGTTCCCATATCCGTTTGTAAATTATCAGGTTTTCGATTACTGTCAAGTAATATTCGTTCAAATGCATGAGTGACATCAAGTTTATTTTTTGATTTTAACGGCTGCGTCCAAGCATATTTTGAGAAGCAATCGATCACTATTAAAATGTAATTGTAGCCTTTGTTATATTTCCTTAGATTTTGCATATCCATCAGATCAGCTTGCCACAAGTCATCGATTCCCTTTAGAATGACATGACGTCTAAGGAAATTTCTTCGTGCTGCACTGTGTATTTCATTAACAATTTGCTGTTTTGTCATTACTGATTTTTTGAATTAATTTATCAACCTCTTCTTTAGTATAAAACTTATCTTGCAAATGACTTACAATTGCAGGCATCTCGGCTTTTAAAGAAACCTGAAATGTTTCCCGTGCGTCTATAATACTTTGTGAACGCAATGTCCCTATAAGTGTATTAAATTCTTTTATCATATTAGCAGTCATTCGATCTACATAATCCTTGTTCACTGCATCGTCAGCTTCTACTGGATTTTTGATTCCTCTCAGTCTTGATGTTTTTAAATCAAAATCTCCGTTTTTTGATTTTAATAATGTATTTTCATTAATCTCAAATAACTCTGATAATCGCATTCTTTTATGAATATGATGTCCGAATTTATCTACGTTCATGTTTAAGGTGTATTGTGTTGTGAGGTTTATAATAAAATGAACACACCTTTTAGAAAACGTAGATGTATTATTTATTTATAATTTTACTTTCACGTAATTCTTCAATGATAGATATAATTTCATTATCTAATCCTGTGTTACCAGCATCTCGAGATGCGATTAATAATTTTAACCTATCCACCAGTTCATTTGGATCATTCCAATATACAAAATCAACCTTTTTCTTCCACATTTTGGTTAAGGGTAGTCCTTTTCCCTTCGATTGAGGAGTCTGAACAGTGTTTTGTATTTTGAAAATAGGCTTGATAACTTGCATATACTTTTGACCTTTATTGCTTTTTATTGGTTTATCCGGCTCATAGTCTCGTCGATGTGCGTTTGTATCAAGTAGCATTGACTTATAATGCTGCATATCACTTTCTGTAACCATGTTTAAATCTACGTTCTTTTTCAGTAACAACTGTTTCAAACCAGACGTATTTCTATAATTGTGTCCAGCTACTGTGATAAATTCATCGCCGATCGTTATACGAGCAGAACCTAACATCAATCTCCCATTTTCTACTCTGACACCGAATGGAACATCTGAAAGAGCTTCTGAGGATACTGACCAGGATGACGTGTCACGAGCGGGGTTGTTTTCAACTAATGATTTATATGAAGAGTCACTTTCGATATCAGATTCATATTCATTTGAATTTTCTTTTCTAACATTGACTTCTTCGTTCTGCAAAGCTTTATCAATAAACGGAAGTTCTTCTTTTTTTGTAGGACACAGGTAAGAAGTCTGCTTACTGGCATTAGCAATCTGGTTGAGTGGTTCTGTTACAGGCTTGAAAACTGATTCCAGTGTTTGCTGATTGTTATTCTCGACATCTCTCATTTTTCTTACTTTTTTCTTAACAGCTTCAGCTGCAACTACTATTTGTCTTTTTAAAGATTTTTCCATTGCGAAAAAAAATGAGCTGATAGTGATTGATGAAACGATGTCTGAAGAATAATAATAATATCACGAAGGTAACGGACTTAAATAACCCTATTCTTAATCAAAGACTACAAAGGTGTCAAATTTGTTTCTGTAACATCCTTTATTTTTTAAACAATCTTTATTAATTACTACATAACTGAAGGGCTCGTTCCATATTTTTGAACACATTTCACGAAATTCATTCCATGTCATATCAGTGTTGACATGTTCTTCATAAATATGACGCAAATTAATGTCATCTTGTTTGAAAAGTATGAGTAAGTTCGCGTTGTCTCTTACTAACTGCTTAGGGATTTTACTATAAGTTTGATTTAGATAAAAACAATCGATGAACTTGTGTCTTCCCATTGCAAAATAATCACGCATGCTATCTTGATTTTCGCAAGCCACATCATCAAATATTATCACAGAGTTAGGTTTTGCGTCTTGAACTCTTATCACTTCCTCATTTCCATTATATTTCTGGAGTAAAGTACCTGGCACTCGTTGTAAAACTTTTTCTAAAAACATGTATTTGGGTTGATACAGAGTTTTCGAATAAACATAAACATTTTTAAATCTTAATCCATTTTCGTGTATGAGAAGACCAATCAATAAATTGGTTTTTCCACAGTTAGACGGTCCGCATATGATACATCGAACTGAGTCAGGTAACAATTCTCCGTGACGAAAACTAGTCTTACTAACATCCTCGCAGATTGTTGTAACATGCAGTGATTGTGGCTGCTTTACAAACTTCATGATTACACTTGGAAACAATCTGATTGGTAATGAGTAAAATGTATCTGATACATTAATATTTATAAATTGAAATAGTAGTGCAACCTTTTTCGCGATAGAGTGATCGTTTGAGAAGCGATCGTACTTACATTATTCAGCGTTACTTTATGTAGTAATGCGTACTCGCCTAGCTACTGGTAGCCAGTGGTATTTCTTACAAGATCTTCAGGTGAGTACACTAATATACTACACAGTCGAGTCGATCGTTTATTATTGGGTATTCTATGCCACTGTCGCGTAGCGAGGCGCACTGGCCGAGCTACTTGCCGACAGTGGCATAGAATGCCCAATAATACACTACTGTAAGTAAATCAACTTTTTATAGCCTCCTTTAATTACTTATTCCAAGATATTTTTTTTTTAATAACATTTTTTATCATAAATTTTTGAGCAAAAAGTCTCACGCATGACGTGCCGCATGCATGTTGGGTTTATTATTTCAATACAAAAATGTAATATTTAACTGATGTTGAACGCTTTTTCAATAATGTTTGGTTCATTGACCTCTTGATATTCATCTGGATCTGGCAATTGAACCACGGGTGGGTAAATTTGTTCATTAGAATGTATCACAATATTTGGTCCCACATCAAGGGCTCTATTTGGAAAATAATTATAAGATGCTGGCATGGATTGATTTGAGGATTCAGTGCTAGGTGTATTCTTTGAATTAATGATTTTTATGGTCTTCGGAGTATAGTGTACTGCTGAATCGGAATAACTTGAGGCTGAAGTACCAAGTCGCTGAAATTGGTAGGGGCTGTTTGGAAAATATGATGGGGAGGGTGTTGATCGCATTGGAGAAAACTGTGTTTCTGATTCGTATCCGTACTGATAGCGTAAAACCATGCTGTCAATGTCAAGCATCAGTTTAAGTCTTCTTTCTTCAGACATTTTCCTCATTTTTTTTGCCAGGAGTTGAGCATATAAATCACAATCGTCAACTTCTTTATTAGGTTGTCGTGCAGCATCGGTTCTTTTCAATGTGGATGCGAAAGTATCCAGAGCTTCTTTGACAACTTTTCCCGCGTCTAGAAGTTCGGGGGGATTTCGGCGCCGCCGAATTGTTTGTGTGGCATTGCTGTCATTGTTTCCATTCAGATTGTCAGCAGCATGCTGATTTTTTCTTTCTGGTCCCCCACTTAAATCACCTTCTCTGGATCCATTTCCTTCTTCATATCGATCGACATTTCCTTCTTCATATTGATCGACGTTTGCTGGTTCCGCTTCCTGAAAATAAATGAAAATTCATTATTTTTTGTTTTAGATTCCGTCGTGCTCAAATGAATGGTTGGAAATCGAAAAAGGATTTGCACCCAAATTTCCCCGAGCAGTGGGGTCAATAGACGGGAAACATATTGTTTTGGAAAGTCCAATTAACTCAGGGTCTGAATATTATAATTATAAACGAACATTCAGTATAGTTTTGCTAGCAGCAGTAGACAGCCAATACAAATTTATTTTTGCTGATATTGGATGTCAAGGCAGAATTAGCGACGGTGGAGTATTTACAAATAGCATTTTGTGGAAAAGAATTTGCACAAACCGATTAAATTTACCAGTACCGCATCCTCTACCTGATTCAAATGTTGACGTACCCTACATCTTCTTGGCAGATGGGGCTTTTGCCCTTTCAGAACATATCATGAAACCATTTCCTGGTAATCACAACGTAGGCACTAAAGAACGTATCTTTAACCAGAAATTATCTAGAGCACGGGTTGTTGTAGAAAATACGTTTGGTATAATGGTGACAAAGTTCCGTATCTTCAAAAAACCTATTCAACTACAGCCAGAGAAAGCTAGTGTCATTACATTGACTTGTATTTTATTACACAATTATTTGAGACGAAGCAGAAGTTCTTCACATATTTATACACCTCCCGGTACTATCGACCAATATGACAACAACAATGTACTTGTACAACCCGGCTCATGGCGGAGTGAAATTGAAAGAACATGTGCAATTCGTAATGTACGACATATACCACGCCGTTCACCAGCTACTGCCACGGAGATAAGGAACGAATTTTGTAACTATTTTAGTCGCTAAAATGTGTTGTAGGTACCGCTAAAATGTGTTGTAGGTACAAATAACTGGCATTAATAAAGTGCTACTTACAGTATTTATAGTTTTATTACATTTTGTAGTGTCACCCAGGAAGGAATCCATCAATTCATAGGCGAACCAAACAGGTTTGTACACGTCGTCCACACCGGCACCAGAACTTAGCGATCTCTTTACTTTAGTTTTATAGCTTCTGTAGCTTGAAAGTAACGAATCCCTCTTCTTTTTTAAATCAGGAACTGGTATCTCCAAAATAACGCTGATGCGCATCCATGCATCGTGATTTTTTAATTTGTTTTTATGATCTTTTTGTTTAGGATCCCACAAAATAGGTTCCGCTTGGTAATATTCTAAAAATTGCAACTCCATCTGGTTCGTCCACGTTACGTTCATTTTTTTAATAACCACAGTGCAGGTCTATCTCAGACAACGGCTCGAACAATACTGACAGTCGCGGACTGCGAGTGTGGAGTCATGCACGTTCGCGTCGCGTTCGCGCTTCGCGCTCCCTTTGACGCGGAACAAAAAACCGACAAAAATTGGGGAACAAAGCGCGAAACCGCGAAGAATATGCGAAACGGCTCCACACTTAGCGTTCGCGCGCTTTCGCGGCCATCGCGCGCGATCCGCGGGCTAAGTGTAGAGCGCGCACAACACTCCGATTCGCGCGGGAATCTCGACTTGCGAGCGTCAGCCAATAAGGGCGCTCTAACTTGTTAGCGCCAAACTCTTGCAGCGTGGTATGGGGAACTTTCTTTGGCTCTTTTCTGCGGTAAAACATCCCTTACAATGTTGAAACGCTACATCTATCTAATTATAATACATTTCAACAATTAACCTTAATTTAAACACTAAAAACGCTCGTTTATTAAAAATTCCCTGGTGGCGTCTTAAGTAACTAGAAGTTGAAAGGCGCGTATTTTTAGGGCCTCTCGTTCCGGCACGTGATTGGCTGGTGCCAGGTCCAAATCTTGCTACCTGAAGCCGAAAGCGTCGGGGGTGGGTCGCTTTCTAATCTTATGGTAAAACTATTATTATTTCTATGCTAATATGCCTCGCTGAATACAGCAATTCATTATTCCTAGCCTTACACTTAGATGTCTACTTGATCATTATACAATAACAATTTAAAGATAAGAACCTACATCTACGCTTAAAATTACTCTTTATTTTAAACAACTTAGGTATCTACACTTAATCATATAGGCCTCTTATGCTAATCGTGTCTCGTCACTAACAATAGTAACGGTAGAACCTGTACCAAGTAACACAATTACCGATTTATTGTTAACACTGTGACATAAGGCCGTGTGTAATGTATACTAGTGTCACGGATTGAAAAACTTCCTCTACCACCCATCTGCAAAGTGTCACAAACCTTGTCTCGTTCGCATTGATAGTTGATAACTGAGTCTCTCCTTAAATGCAGTCACGAAAGCCTCGATTCAAAATGAAAACGTCACTGAGCTGAAAAAAACCCTTAGAACCTCGTTTTCATTTTGGAACAAATCTTTCATGATGTCTGGACCTGATTTGGTTGCTGGATATGGCCCCAAAACATCAATAATGTAATCATTAGTGGCAACAATGAGAAAAAATTTAACGAGGTTTCTTTAATTGTGCAAGCTATGACTTTTTCTGGATTATGTAGTTAGATTATTATGTAGCTACATTACTGACTAACTTAGTAGCTACTTTCACCGAAAACGGAGAACAGACCATAGGAGTTTTTTTAGATCTGGCAAAGGCCTATGATACAATATCCATTGCACTTCTTCTGTGAAAACTAGAATGTGCAGGTATCCGAAGGGCTGCACTTGATTGGTTCACGAGTTACCTATCTAATCGCAAACAGCTAGTCAAAATAGATGAACACTCTAATGACGTGCTTCCCACCGACTTTGGAATTCCACAAGGGAGCACACTCGGCCCAACTCTTTTCACCTTCTACATGAATGATATTTTAAACTCACGACTAAACGACGCAGAAATAATATCCTATGCTGATGACACTGTCATAATTTTCCACGCTAAAACCTAGGAACAAGTTCCCGAGTGTTTTGACGCAAATCTCCTGACTCTGAATATAAAGAAAACTAAGTTCATAACCTTCTTCAAAACAATAGCTTCTCGACCTCCTCCTCATCTTATACTTAAATTCCATACATGCTGCAGCTACCAGACATCGCCACTTACTCACTGTACCTGTCAAGTTATAGATCACACTGCCTCTATTAAATACCTTGGTTTCACATTAGACGAAAACCTGTCATACAAATCCCATATACAGCTGCTCTCTGGCCGCGTTAGGAAGCTGATATACGTGATGAAAAAACTGCGTGACTGTACTCCCATTGATATTCTACGTACAATTTACTTTGGACTGTGTCAGTCAGTACTTCAATACGGGATTTCTGTTTAGGGTGCAGCAGGGAAAAGCACTGTTATTGAAGTAGAAAGAGCTCAAAGAGCAGTTATAAAAGTAGCTTTAAGAAAACCTTTTCGCTACCCAACAGATCTTATCCATAAGGAGTTCGCTGTCTTAAGAGTGCGGCAATTATTTATTTTAAACGCAACATTACATGTTCACAAAACCCTAAAAAATAGATCCGACTATAACAAACTTGTCTCTAAACGCGTATTCAACATTCCCATTCCCGAAGCAAAGAGCCTCTTAGCCAGACGATGCCCGTTTTACTCGCATATCCATATTTATAATAAAATCAGCAAAAGCTGCGACATTAAAGACATGAACAACTTTTCATGCAAGAAAACTCTATTATAATGGTTTGCCAAACTAACATATGAAGAGACGGAAGAAATTTTAAAACAATTAAACTAAAAAACATAAAATAACTGAAAACAATATACACATCTGCACGCACACACACACACACTCATGCACACACACGCACACACTCATACACACACACTCTCAACATTATTAAACTTTAGAGTACTTTTTATTTCTTTATGTAATATCATTTTATTTCATTCATTCATTCATTTTATTTCATTTTATTTTAATTTTATTTTTTACTTATGTCTTATTTCTTTTTGTAATATGATTTTATTTCTTGTAGGTAATCCAGAATTACCTACAAGATATTACCTGCCTTGTTACCACATCAACAAATTGTGTTTTAACTTTAAGATATCGCAACTCCGGGCCCCAAGATACAGGCGCAGCCTAGTTTGGGTACCTTTGTTTTTCTTTACTTTATTAAAATATAACTTGTTACGATTACTAATAGCGCTAAGTTAGATTAAGATAATGATTGTAACAATGGCTTAATAAATTTATTCTTATTCTTATAGATGACTTTTGAAGGTATATATAGGTACCATCACATATTATTGGTACCATTGCCTCTCTGTTTCCAAACAAGCCCTCGGGTATTATTCCCGAAGTACCGGAATGGTTCACTTCCTACCTTCAGGAACGTCAGCAGTCTGTTCATGTTGGGGATTCTTCGTCTCGCTGGTGTGATTTGGAAGCTGGCGTTCCTATAGGCGGCATTCTTTCTCCTCTTCTGTTTTCTATATTTACTAATCTCATTACTTCCGAACTTCAGTGTGCGTATCATCTGTATGCAGATGGCCTACGGTTGTACTGTCAAGGGAGGGTCGACTAAATACCTGACGCTATCGACAAATCAAATAGAGACTTGATGGCTATAAAAACTTGGTCTGATAGATTTGGTGTTGCAGTAAATCCCGATAAATGTCAGGCGATCGTCATTGGGAGTCCAAAGTGGATGGTGCATTTCTGCCACCTGTTTTGTTCAACAATACGATCGTCACATTCAGCACTGACGTAAAGGATCTAGGCTTACGTGTTGATAGAACCCTGAGCTGACACACTCAAGTCGCTAGTGTCAGTCAGAAGGTTATTGAAACACTCCGGGCTGTATCGTCTGAAAAACTTTTTACCGTCAAACAGAAAGACAATGCTTGTACAGACCCAATTTTTTCCTATCTTCGATTATGGTGACGTGTGCTACTATGACCTGAATGCAGATCTCCTCAACAAACTTCAACGTCTTCTAAATTACTGCATTCGATTTGTTTTCAATTTGCGTAAATATGATCATGTCTCTGTACATCGGTCGCTTCTAAAGTGGTTTCCCATACACCAGCGCAGAGAGCAAAGGGCTAACTACATTGTACTCATTTCTTGACTCTCCCAATTCTCCTAGTTATCTGGCCCCTCACTTTCAATACATGTGCGACAACCACAATAAAAATCTACGATCTTCAAATAACCGTCTTCTTCAATGTCCAAGTCACTGCACTGACTTCGTTCACCGTTCTTTCTTCGTTTAGTCTATTTCTCTGTGGAATGCGCTCCCCCAGGAAATCAGGATGGCAACTAACCGACTAAACTTCAAAGTCAAGGTTCGCGAACACATTTGCATGAAGTTGTCAGTAGTATCATCACAGCGCAAATTGTCTAATTCTCCTTATTGTTTAGGTATATTCCTATATTTCATTTATTATTTATTTTATAAATTATATTGTATTTATTTATTATTTCTAGCTTATATTTATGTATTAAATCCATTCAATATCGTGATTGCACCTACCACTATTTATCTCTGCATCACCCAAAGGTTGACTGGTAGAAAATGCCTAAGGCATTAAGTCCGCTTCTGTACATTTGTGTGCTTAAAGTATTAAATAAATATTAATAAATTACTATTAATTAAATCATTTCTTGTATGATTGATTCCAAAGGTGAGATGCACAAATAACCTTACCAAGGCCTCTCTAGCTACTTGAAGCAATCGTGTTATTGAGGACTTGATCCGATGAAACGGCTCGTACGTAGGGGTCATGTTAGGGGTCACTTGATAGCCGAGGTCGATCGGTGGACGGATGACATCATATCACACCGAGACCGCTCTGTGGCTCGGAAAGCTCGAGCCTTCGGTCCAGGCCTTTTGACAGTCGTTAAAGGTAGTCGTAGAGGGGCAATCCTTTCATGGGAGTCCACTGTACGAGCTTTCACCAAATAGATTCCCAAAGCAGTTTTTTGGTTGTTGCAAGTTAATGCTGGGCTTATTACATTAAAAATATTCATAAAATTGTGTTTTGTGACTCCAGTCCAAAAACTTATAAAGTGCTTCATCGATACTACTTATATTAGTGAAATCTAATTGATTTATTTCATCGTCTTGGACACTCAGCCTCAGCATTGCCTCTATCTCATTTTTTGTAAATGTATTAGAGAACTGATGCTGGTCCAGAAACTCCCATTTGTAAAAAGTTCTTCCAAGTTCTTCAATAAAAATTTATGTTCGTTACATACTCTTGCATTTTCTGTCACATATATTTTTCTGAATTAAATATAATTCCGGCACTCTATAGCTCTCTACATTGTCAAACTGGCGCATAACAATGACAACTTGTCTGTGTTGTGTGTGTAAAACCAATCAAGTGTTATTGATGCACTTGGTTCTTAGATATCATATTGTTGCCAACTTCTTGCTCCATTCCTATATTTTCCTGTGCCCGTGTCCAGCAGTTGGAACAAAGAAGCTCATGTTCTGGTAACTGAAACAATACAAGAAACAATTTACTTACAGGGGCAACAGAATGGGTTGCTTATAGTTAAATGCAAGGTGACACTTGTATATGATGGTTTTGTAAATTAAAATAATTTGATCTCATTGGTGTAAATACTTGCTGCAACTTCATCTCTCACAAGACCACTAGCCACGTGTATTCGCCTTTGGTGTAGCGAGATTCTACACCATGCACACATAGTCTTGGTGAAGGTTAGATGGGCCTTGAGTTTGCCGATTATCCTCAATTCTTGTAGCACGCTTTACATTTCTACGTGTTGCTACCCAACAAGCATAGCAAACTCGTCCTCCTGGTGGAATCTGAATAAAAGAAAATAATAAAATATGTATTGGCTATTCACACAATTATTTCATTATAAAAGTAGGTAATTAAGTAAGTTGTTAATGTTACCTCTCTTGGATATATTGTTTCTGTTATCATGGCCCGTTCAGGTCTTTCAGGTATGAAGTGCGTGTTTGGGCAAGAGACCGTCGACACCATACACATACATTCATACCAACAGCAGGAGCTGCTATGATGCCTTGTTGTATGTAGTATGTAACGCCGAGTATGTACCCAACAAGCAAAACATATTAAGCCAGCCTCGGGTATCTAAAACAAAAAATATGAAATTAAGATTTATTTATTTAAATCCCACCAATTTTAAATAAGTTTATTTAATTTACCAAGATTTAGTTTTTAATTAACACCTTTACAGACTCGTCCAAGGCGATGTTATAAGTCACATGTTTGTTATAAGCCTTGTGTATGGGCGAACCTTTATTACATATTTAAGAGATATTAAAGATATACAAATAAGACTGATAAAGTTTCTAGTTAGTAAAAATGTTAAAGATAAGTGCAACAAAGAGTATGATAAATTATTTCCCATCTGTAATATTATACCCATAGATAAAAAAGTAGAATATTTGATAGGTCTGGAATATTATTATAGTGATGATTATAAAGTAAATGCTAAAAACAAGTACAACACACGTAGGGCTAGAGAGAACCAACTGGTTCAACCACAGATAACAAATTATTACGGTAAGAGAACATCTAAGTATTTGCTACCTAAAGTGTTTAACAAAATAGATTTATTAAGGGAAAATGTAAAAATTAGTAAAGGATCACTTAAAACAAAATTAAAAAACATTATACAGGATAGCAAACTGAACTAAATAGGTACGTAATAATTAACCATAACAGTATACTATTAATATATAAGCAGTAGGTATGTAAGTGGTGCATTTGTGATGTAAAAGAGCGCCTCTCGCCATCAAACGTAAAAGTTTGGCAAGTTTAGAATTAAGTAACACCTCTGTATTAAAATATCATTGAATAAACAAATAAAAAAATAAAAATAAAAAAAAACATGTCACACATTTCCAAAAATTAAATTGTCACTTGCTTTTTTCTTCCTGCAACGATGTTGTCTTGGATCATAATTAAGAAACATCTGCATTTGCCTGGCTTGTACGAATAAAAAAAAAACAAAAGAACTTATGCCCTACACCTAACACAAACATTGCTATAATGGTTATCTGGAGTGCGTGATCTCCATGTGCCAGATCACTATCAGAAGACATATTTTCATTATGTTGCCAAAGCATTGTGAGCACATTACTCCATTTTCGTCAACCTAAAACAAGACATAAAAGAGGCTATACTGTGATTATAGATATAAGCTGTTGCACTGCATAAATTAATAAAATGTTTTTTAACAGATGGCCAAGACACCGCTCGAAGACCAAAATTATTTCGGAACCCATATCAACGGCAGCATAATATTGTTCATTATCATTTATGCATTGTTGGCACGTCATTGGCAATAAACTGAGATAAGTAAAGGAATTAAACACTCTGCTTCACCAACTATTGTTTTATTTGGTACTATAACACCATTATATTACTCGAGGCCACTGTTGACATCACAGAGCACTTGCTTTTATTAGTTTTTATCAGTCTCTCGGAATTCGTAAAACTTTTTCGCGCCTTCTTAAGTTCTTAGTTTTTTCCATCTGTCAAAATCGTATATGGGTTGCCACAGCTAAACAATGGTCAAGTTTTTTGAAAAATAATTTAGTTGCAACCCTTAGATAATGTAAGCATAGAATAGTTATTATATAGTCGTGAACAACCGTTTACCACCTGGCACTGTTTCTGTAGCACTCGCGACCGTAACAAGGATGATGGTAAAAACAAAACACGGGGTTATAATATAACTTTATGTATGTATATTGCCTTTTTTTAAATTACAATCAACGTGAGCCTAGTCAAATCACGGATAATCTTAATACCGCGATTCAGAAATCGCGGCTTACCTAACAACGCCATCTATCGGCATAAAAGTTAACAATATTTCCAACATTCCGCCCACCAAAGAGCTATTTTTTACATAGTCCTTAAGCTAATTACAATTATAAGGGCACCGCCCACCATGACAAACTCAACCACTAAATGAAAAAACAGGATAAAACAATTTAAAATAGAAACTAAACACACAATAAACTATCTGTATCTTATACATGATAATTATATAACTACTGGGTGATAGGTAAAATACAAATTTTTGAAATAGACCTTTTTATTAAACCCTTTTTAGTGCGTAAGGTAAAAACTCTCGTAATTTTGTCCTGACCAGGGTGCTTCTCGACAATTCTCGCCAAAAGCCATTTGCAAGGAGGCAAGTAATCATCCTTTACCACTACTACATCCCCAATATTTGGTTCAGGATTTTGACACGTCCACTTGTAACGATGCAGAAATGTGTGGTTAAATCACTGACCACTTCAATGTGCACCGCTCGTGTCGCCATACAAATGAACAGACAAATATATCCTTTATGAGCGTGATGACCACGCCCCTTTGCCGTCCGAATATTTATCGGCCCTGCGTAGTCTATGCCACTGCACTTCAATGGTCTTGAAGGACTAACTCTAGCCTCTGGAAGCTGGCCCATCAATTGCTGTGAAGTTTTCGCAGCTCCTTTGACACACGTAATGCACCTTCGCACATATCCTTTAATTAAAGATTTACTGCCAATTATATAATATGTTGTGCTTAAGTAAGTCAACATTAATTGAATTATGGGATGTTTTCTCCAACGCATTAATAAGTGCCTAAGTTCCGGTTGTAACCGGCGTCCAATCTTCAATTTATCATTCAATGAATAACTCTTTTTACCTTTACAGGCTCTTATAACTGTTACGGTAATTTCTTGGTTTGTTTATTTACGGTGTAAGTGTCAAACTTTACAACATGGCAGCTGTCACTATAGCCAATCGTTGCCCTGCTCTGTGGTTTCATATTGCTTAATTCGTGACACGAATCATTCGTGCTTGTGTTCACACAGGTCGGCGCTGCTATGTAAACTTCGCCCTGAACATCGTCTTGAACTTCTTCGTTTGCGCTGCCGGTGGCGCCCTCTCGCATCAAGTTGAAGAATGCTTTCTTCGGCATCTGATTGGTTGGTTTTCGTCGTTCTTGAGCAGAAGCGACACCTAGGATACGTAGACGTAGGAAACTACTGCGATTTCCCAGGCTTTGGTCCGGATCCCCACCACAACGATGTTGTTTGTGGTGAGTTTCGGGTAGGGTATGACGTCCAAGTCACGAGATCTTGCGTTCACTGGCCTCTAAAAAGAGTTCGGTGGTTGCCAGTTCCTTTCGTTGTAAATTCGCTTGAGCCACTCGGTATGTTCTTGCTATTTGTTGGACAGGAGCCCCCGGGGCGCCCTCAGCAATATGCTATGGCGGATCGAGCTATTGCTTCCCACCTTCTCCTAACCAGGCACTCCGAGCTGAAAGCGTTATGACCTGTGCTGTCATAATTGGTTCGCGTGCAGTTACAACACGAAGGAGGCAGGCCTGCGCTCCAGTCCCCGCACTCCGTCCTCATGTGAGGACCGCCACAGTGGCCGCACTTTGGCACAGTATCTGTGCAAAGACGTCTGCTGTGCCTATAACCGAGGCAGAGCGAGCATTGGACAAGCGGGGACTGGTCCTCAACCCTGACCCGCTGAAGGCCCACATGCACCGCCCTGCCTCGATCATGCGCCGCCAGACCTCTGTGGCGACCCTCATCACTACATGACCTGTGTGCGGGTTCCTGGTACGCTTTCGATACAGGACCTCCATCTTCGCTTGATCGTCTTTAAGACCTTTGAAGATCTGCGCGTTTTGGTTATGGAGGGCCTTTAGTATCTCCTCGTTCGTGTTGTACTGCATAAGATCCTCTAAAATGATCTGCGGGTTTTTGTTTTTAATATCTTGCGCTTCCAGCTCGGGCGCCTGCCTAAGTCTCTCCCTAAGCCTATTCCGATCGTCTTCCGTACGACAACCCAGGATAACCTTTCTGTCTTTAGCCTTCCGCACCTTCTCTAAGGCTATCCCCCCTTCCCTGGCATTTACCACTTTCGACTGGCCACTACACTAGCATATGAAACCATTTGGTTTTGGCTAGCCTGTTGCGCCTCTTTCAACCTCTCCATCCTTAGGCTGTTTTCGGCCAGGTTACGGCTGTGCTCTTCGAGAGCTTTTATCAAGGAGGTTGTATCGGTCTCAGCATCAGCCTCTGAAGGTGGGCAGGGGGTTTTCTCGGCCCTTCGGGTTGGGGGTTCCTTGGCGTTATCCTGGTCGCACTCCTTGATCAACTGATACAGTCAGTCTGCCTGGGCTTTCACCTCCGCCTTAATGTCGTTTTTGGTAGTTTTTGATTGTGTCATCAAGGCTTTAATTTTATTTGAGCAGGTTCTGGCCTCGGCCACTCCGCTTTTTGGTGGGGGCGGGCTTCCTACCTAGAAAGCTATCGCTCCCCTTGCCATCACCGGCGTTGTATGGACCGGTTTCGCGGGTGGGGTTCGCTTTGTCACAGTTTTGCTGCCCGCCTCCCACTCACCTACGCTCTTCCTCACGCTCTGCGTGGAAGGCCCTGCTTCCTCAGGCGCCTTTTGTGGGCTTTTAGAGAGGGGTTTGGTAATTTTTAATGTCGCCTGTTTTGGAGGCGTACGCGCACCAGGCATTCCGCTCATCGTGATAGTTGTATGAACTAATGGGGATTAGTGTAGCGTCGTCAAGAGGGGTGTGTAAAAGGCACCCCAATTGTGTGTAAAATTGGTGTTATGTAAAGTGGGGTGTTTTAATGATACCCCGCTTTGTGTGTATATTAAGGTACTCCTGTTCAGGGTACTAGTCAATAAATATTAAAAACAGTAATAATTTAAGTCCTAACCTAATATATAGTAGTACAATAGTACTACTATATGTCAAATAAATAGTTAAAATTGCCTAGCTTAGTCTTAATCCTAAATATAGTAACACAAAAGTGCTACTATATGTCAATACAATTTTTTAAATTACTAAATGTAGTCTTAACCTAAAATACAGTAACACAAAAGTGTTACTGTATGTCAATTAAATAATTACAATTGTTAAAATCATATTGCCTATGATATAGTGCACAAAAGTGCTACTATACGTCCTAAAACTAAAACAAAAACCGTAAAAGCAGACCTGTTTCTACAGTGTCGTTCAAAAGAACACAGTTAACAAAGAAGGGAAGATTAGGAGAGAATAAAAGAATAATAAAAAAATATTTTAAAATTTTGAAATTTTTTGTAAAAAAGTTTTTTCGGCTTTTCGGCAAATACCTTTTGGCCAAATTGAAGGTCTTCTCCTCCCGATCACGGAGACCCCAAACTCGGTGGGTCTATGACCTCCAGTACCAAAGTTAGGGTCCGGGGGGGTGAAGAGGTTTTTCATATGAGGGGGAGGGGGGGTCGTCCAGAGTGGGTTCCTTTGGGTCTCGGGGAATAGAGGGGGTGAGGGGGAGGCTAGATCCAAGGGGGATAGGGGTATGAATTAAAGCTCTTCTCCTCCCGATCACCTTGACCCCAAACTCGGTGGGTCTATGACCTCCGGTACCAAAGTTAGGGTCCGGGGGGGTGAAGAGGTTTTTCAGTTGGGGGGTGGAAGGAGGGGGCGGTAATCCAAAGTGGTTCACTTTGGGTCTCGGGAATAAAGGGGGAGGGGTGGGGGGTTGGGTCCAGAGAGGGGGTGGTCCAGAAGAGGGTATGAATTAAAATAAATATATATTTATATAAAATAACAACAAAGTTTTGAACACTAGCGAATTTAAGGAATTTGGGTTTTGGTTTGGTTGCCGAAAAGGGGGTCAAAAAGGGGCCTATCTTAATATTGGTCCAGATTGGGAGGTGGTGTATTCTTTGGGGGGGGGGGGGGGGAAATAAGGAAAAAATTTCAATTTTTTCCCCACCGTTTCCGAGATATTTCGACAATATATTATATGATATTATGGATATTTCCAAAAAACACACTCCGTCACCAGTAAAACTATTGTTTACTAATTGTTAACGAGTTATTGGACCAATAAATAACTTTACTAGTTAAGTTAACAATTAAATTTAATGAGAAAGCTAAAAAATTTAATTAAGTTTAACAATTATAATTTCTTCGCTGGCGCGATTCTCTAAGGGAACTGTTTAAGGACATTAACAACAAAATCAATAATTTTTATTTCACATAGGCCTACATGGGCACTTATAAAACGTCGACAATGTGCACGGTTCGTGTTGGTCGATTCCTATGGAGAAGAACCGGCAAGAAACTCCATGGTTACTCTCTCTCATCATGACGGTTCCTTGTCAAAATATTTATGAAAATATCATGTACGTGAGAAAGAATTTACATCTTTTTAGTAAAAACGAAGACAGACATAATTACATTACTAGAAATAGGGACCAATTAGTTCAACCAGGTTTCATCTTTCATGGGGTACTGTACAAAATGTTACAATAAAATTCCTCCCCACATTCTAGAACTGAAAGAGACGAAATTTAAAAATTGTATGAAACGCACACTATGCAGGCAGGCATATTATAAGTTGGGGGATTACATCACTGCCTGCTCCACAACCACTAGGGCGCAAAAACAAATGATATGTTTATGTTGTATAGACTCGATTTCTTTTAGTATTGTATAGCTAAACAGCACGTGTGTCAACTGTAAATCTACCATTTGCTATACCTATGTGTCGTTCGTTGACTTGTGTTTGCCCTGGCAGTTGAGTGTTTCATGCTCTCTCAAATGTCTCTCTGATGGTGGCGCGTGTGTTGGATCATTCGGTTCCCTTCATGATGGTTGAGCAGGGTGGTACCGATCACAGAGTACATTATAATATACTGAAATAGAGACCAATCTTGTTCCGTGGAACGCGTCACTTGCGTTCGTGAAGAAACTAGCGCCATCTGATCTATATAGTTAGAACTACACCTATGTTATGTGTGTGTGTGCGTGAATGGGTGTGCGTAGGTGTGTGTTTGTGTTTAATTTTATTATGTAGAACTGTAATGTTTGTTTCAAGGATTGTTAAATAAAATACAATGTAGCTAATGATGTTTTTATTAATATGTACATTACTAAATTATCCTATGACATACATAATTATGTAAAAATTAACAATTTAGGGTACAATTTTGCTTTTTTTGATAATTGTCCTATTTTTTCCTTTTTAAACATTTGTCTACGCATCGTCATCAGTACGAGCCTACTACTACTGGTCGCCACGGGTGCAGTACCGAATTCCAGCACGCACGGCGCCTTGGTCGCATTCTACAAAAATCGATCGACAAGCAAGCACACGACAAACGCTTTATATTTTGTAAAAACCTAAAATTTTATTATACGCCTTATTGCTATCGAAGAAGTTTTTATTCATCTCCACAACATATTTTGGACCTTCAAAGCCGGATGCAGCAGAAGAAATCGTTGCGACCAGCATAAATGGGACGCACGAAGCCATCAGCGAAGACATCCACGGTACCAGCATAAAACGGTCAGGTCAATCATCATTCTTTATCCTTATCCCTTTTTCTATGTTCAGTGCTTCATTTGTGTTGATATTGTGTAGAATCCTAGCGTTTATTCCCGTTAAATAGTTTAAAACGCGTAAAGATTTTCGTTTTGTTGCTACCCTCAAGTTAAAAAATAAAATAAAAAATCTTTTGCTAATCTTTCAAATAACTATTTTCCACTGTCTTCCACAAACTACAAAATGACTAAAACTCCATCAAAAGAGAGTCGTAGCAGTGGTGAAGATATATTTCGAGATTTAAATAAAAGAAGAGGTGTAGTTCGCGGTAAATTTCGACTATTCATGAAGTATGTAGACTCTGTAGAAATAATGCCTATTACTGAAATCATTAAAACAGAATTACAAACGCGTTTACAAAAGGCAGATTTATTGTTACAGCAGTTTTCAGATATTCAGGACGAAATAGACTTAAAAATACCTGATAGTCAAATAGAAAAGGAATTATCAGAGAGGGAATCTTTTGAAACCCACTATTATGCGTATGTGACTAAAGCTAAGTGTATTATTAACGAGAATAATGCTCAAAATTGTTCTAAAGTTTCTAGTAAAATTCAATTACCTATAATTTCACTTCCTTCCTTTGATGGGTCTTATGATCATTGGTTGGAGTACCGCGATACTTACCTATCTCTCATCCATAATTCTAAAGAAATAGATAATGTGCAAAAATTCCATTACTTACGGTCTTCTCTTACTGGCAGTGCATTATCGGTTATTAAGTCATTAGAATTCTCCTCTGAGAATTACAATATAGCATGGGAGTTATTGGAAAACAGATTCAATAATAACCGTTTACTTGTGCAAAACCATGTAAAGGCTTTATTTTCTATTACGTCACTTAATAAGGAGTCATCCAATCAAATTCGTAAACTAATAGATACCGTTCTCAAAAATCTACGTTCCCTTAAAAACCTCGGCGAACCGACTGAGTCTTGGGACACGTTGACTATGTACTTAATCACATCTAAACTAGATCCAGCTACCGAAAGAGAATGGGATACTCATAAAAGTTCAATTATAAACAGTCATAATCAGTCAAATTCAGGTACATCTCTTAATTCTTTGATTACTTTTCTTAAAAATAGGGCTGACGTACTAGAAACTATTTATTTAGCACATAGTAAATCTTCCACAGACAATAACACAAAGAAACCATCACATTCACAACAACCAAACAAATCACATAGTTACACATCAACACAAAACAAACAATCTAATAATAAAAATTCCAAACGTTCTCGTATTTGCACTATGTGTCAAGCTAACCATCCGCTATATTCTTGCGATGCTTTCTTAAAATTAACGGTTACCGATAAAATTAAATTCATTAATGAAAGGAAGTTATGTTGTAATTGTTTACGCGCTGGTCATTTGGTAGATGAGTGTTGGTTCGGTCCTTGTAGGCAATGTAACAAGAAACACAACAATTTAATTCATGATAAATGTGACGATGTTGCGCTTAATTCACAGGCATCGTCGCAGGCAACAACTAGTGTTAACTCTTCAAACACTACCACATTACATTCTGCATCTCACACAACACATCAAAGTGCTACTCATTCATTATTAGAGACTGTACTGCTGTCCACAGCTTTAGTTGAGGTTGCAGATAAAAGCAATAATTATCACACTACCCGCGCTTTATTAGATAACGGTAGTCAGCATTGCTTTATTGCAGAATCTTTATGCAAACGACTTAATCTTAATTTAATACAGTCCACTGTGCAAGTCTCCGGAGTAGGTAACTCGGTGACTAATGCCACACAATCGTGCGAAATTAATTTGAGGTCTAAAACTACACAATATAGTACACGCTTTAAATGTTTAGTTTTAAATCAAATAACATCTCAGTTGCCATCTTTAGGTATAAAATCACACATAAATATCCCTGATCATGTACAGTTAGCAGATCCCAAATTTTATTTGCCAACAGAAATCGAATTATTAATTGGGGCTGATAAATTTTGGGAACTTTTAAATGACGGACTAATTCGACTAAGTAGTGGTCCATATCTTCAGAATACTAAGTTGGGATGGGTAATATCTGGCTCAGTGTTGAATAATAAAACTTCACGCAACAATCGAGTTCAATGTAATTACTCACAATCATTAGACAATCAACTTAGGCAATTCTGGGAGTTAGAAGAAATAGCTCCACAAAATAAATTAACTAAGGACGAGTCCTTATGTGAAAACTTGTTTGTGCAAACTATGTACCGCGATAACACGGGTCGGTTTTTTGTGCGCATTCCATTAGCTGAGTCCAGCGACACACTAGGAGATACATATACACTCGCAGTAAATCGCTTTCACGCACTTGAACGTAAATTAGATAAATCTACACCTGAATATAAAAAATTATATTGCGAGTTTATGAATGAGTATTTAAGTTTAGGACACATGAGTCGAGTCAATCACTATCCATCACCAAATTATTTTCTACCGCATCACGGTGTCTTAAGAGTTCATAGTAGTACTACCAAACTTAGGGTGGTGTTTGATGGAAGCGCAAAATCAACATCAGGTAAATCGCTTAACGATATCCAGTATATTGGCCCTAGTTTACATAATGACGTTTTTTCAATTTTGTTACGCTTTCGACAATTTAGATTTGTTGCATGCGCTGACGTCGAAAAGATGTATCGACAAATTAATATTCAACCTGATCAAAGAAACCTTCAGTTAATTCTTTAGCGTGAAAATAAATCGGACGAACTCGGTGTGTACCAGCTTAATACCGTAACATATGGTACCGCGTCCGCTCCTTACCTAAGTATTCGATGCATCAAACAGCTGGCATCCGAGTGTAAGGATGACGTCATAAAGCGAGTAATAGATGAAGATCTGTTTGTAGATGACTTAATTACTGGTCATGATGATAAACAATGTTTATTAGACATTTGTACCAAAGTAAATGACGTTTTAAAATCTGGTTGCTTCCATTTACGTAAATGGTTGTTTAATTCGGAGACTTCTACAACAGATCAACCAAAGGAATTAGCTTTAGGTGAAAATTGTTTAACTAAAACTCTCGGTCTTGGATGGTTGAATCATTTAGATTTATTATATTTTACTACAAAGATTGACCAAACTTCCACTCATGTAACTAAGCGCGTTATCTTGTCTATTGTCTCACAGGTGTACGACCCATTAGGCTTGTTGTCACCCTCAATTATAATTGCAAAAATGCTTTTACAAAAACTATGACTTTGTAAATTAAGTTGGGACGATCCAGTACCCAATGATATTTTGTTTATGTGGAAAAACTTTATTGGCACGCTTCAACACTTACAAAACATAAAAATTCCTCGTCATGTTCGACAAGTTAATACAAAATACACAGATTTACATATTTTCACGGATGCATCACAGGACGCATATGGTGCATGCGCATACATAAGTACATACAACGACAATTCACCGGTCACTGTTAGGTTACTTTGTGCTAAGACCAAAGTCGCACCAATTAAACCAGTTACAATACCGCGACTTGAGCTGTGCGGAGCATTAGTTGGTGCCAAGTTATATCAAAAAATAATTCAGTCATGGAGATTAACTTTTGATAATATATATTTTTGGTCTGACTCCACGATTGTCATAAATTGGATTAAAATTTCACCTAACTTGTTAAAATCATTTGTACAGAACAGAGTAGTGCAAATAAATGAATTGACTGGTGAGTTGCCGTGGTTACATGTTGCTGGTAAAAACAACCCGGCTGATCTTTTATCCCGCGGGCTCACGCTCGACGCGCTTCAATACTCAGATATTTGGTGGCACGGGCCAGCGTTTTTAACCGAAATTAATACCAATTTTAAACAATATAATCACGATGAACTGATTAAATCACACGATTTACCGGAAATGAAATCAAACATTAATTCTTTATTTACACAATCAACTTTTACTAGCATTTTTACCTTTGAACGTTTTTCAAATTTTAATCGCATGAGACGCGCAGCCGCTTACTTGTTACGATTCATTCATAATGCACGGATCAAAGTCAAAACAGAACGTAGCGCTGGTCCGCTTACGTCTGATGAATTAAATAAATCAACTTTAGTTCTAGTACGGTTAGCACAACAAACATCATTTCCAGATATTTCGAATGCATTAATAAAAAACTTACCTGTTAAGTCGACGAGAAACATATCAAGTCTTGATGTTTTCCTAGATTCTGATCGCGTTATTAGAGTAGGAGGCAGACTAGTAAATTCACACACATTTTCCTATAGTAAAAAACATCCTGTATTATTATGTTCAAAACATACTTTCACGCGACTTCTTTTTCAATTTGAACATAAACGTCTACTCCATGCTGGTCCACAATTGCTCTTGGCTACTATCAGAGAAAGTTGGTGGCCACTCAAGGGTCGTGATTTAGCCAAGCAGACTGTACATAAGTGCGTTACATGTACTCGCCAGAAAGGGAAGACACTGACAGTAAAGATGGGTAACTTGCCTCCTGAAAGATTGGAGCCGGGGTATCCTTTCTTGCGCTGTGGTGTAGATTATGCGGGACCATGTTCATATTGAATCGCAAAGGAAGGGGTTCAAAACTTGAAAAATGTTATGTTTGTCTATTTATATGCTTCACTACTCGTGCAATACACTTAGAATTGGTCACAAGTTTAAGTTCTGAATCTCGTCGTGGAAAACCCGCACAAATATTTTCCGACAACGGAAAAACGTTTGTAGGCGCATTAAAGGAATTCTCTCAATTCTTAAATGCTAATCAAAATGTTATTTTAAATTTCGCTGCAGGCGAAAATATTAAGTTTAGCTTTATTCCTCCGTACTCGCCACATTTTGGGGGTTTGTGGGAGGCAGGGGTCAAATCGTTCAAACATCATCTCCGACGCGTAGGAAACGTGAATCTGACGTATGAGTAATTTTCCACCTTATTAACACAAATAGAAGCCCTCCTAAACTCCAGACCTATGTATCCCATGTCTTCAGATCCAAAAGACCTACTCCCTCTTACACCAGCCCATTTCCTGATTGGCCGACCGCTCGTTGCACCTACCTACGAAGACCTCACAGCTGCAACCACGTCACGCTTGGTCCGCTACGAGCGCATCGAACAGATGAGACAGAACTTCTGGAAACGCTGGTCGCAGGAGTTTGTTTCGGAGCTGCAGACAAGGAGTAAATGGCAGTCCAACACCGACACAATAGCACCCAATACCTTGGTGCTCATTAAAGAAGACAATCTGCCACCCTTAAAATGGCGTCTTGGACGAGTCATAAGCACTTCACCTGGGAAGGATGGGCTAGCACGTGTAGCTGACATTAAAACGGCTAACGGAGTGATACGAAGATCGTACCCCAGATTGTGTCCGCTGCTTAAGGAGGAAGAACCCTAACTACTCTCAACTTCTACATTTTCTTCGTTGGATGCTGTTGCTCCAAGGCGGGCGGCATGTCTACGCATCGTCATCAGTACGAGCCTACTACTACTGGTCGCCACGGGTGCAGTACCGAATTCCAGCACGCACGGCGCCTTGGTCGCATTCTACAAAAATCGATCGACAAGCAAGCACACGACAAACGCTTTATATTTTGTAAAAACCTAAAATTTTATTATACGCCTTATTGCTATCGAAGAAGTTTTTATTCATCTCCACAACAACATTTATTGTGATATTTTTTTGCTTTCATTTGCACTTTATCCTCTTCATCATCAACTGTCCTTCGCCCAGATAAAATTTTATTTATTACTTTACAATAATTAAAATTCATAAATCTAATCACAGTATTCATTAAGTATTCAATCATTTTATTTTTATGTGTGTTACATTTAATGAAATTAAAATCAACTAAGGACATTATAGACATTTTAATTATGTCTTTTAAATAATAAGCTTGTAGGTTATTTCTGAGTATATGATTAATTACATCTTGAAAATTTGATATTAGTTTTATTAAATTATTGCTGGGAGTACAAAGCCATCGTCGACCTGCATACTCCCTGTATCTTATATATTCTATTTCATCATCGCTTGTGAAATCATTTTTGCAGACAGAGCAATTTTTAAAAATGTTTGTTTTTGTTTTTTTCAAAAAATATCCGCTGACGTACTGTAGAGGTGCAATTATTCTAGGATCTTTTTCTTTATTTTCCAGGTTTTCAAAATTAATATCTAAAATACTTTCTAAATCAACTGTACAGGTCGACGTGGCTTCAGTATTTTCATTGAGTACGAAGGAGCATAATGCATCGCAAAAATCATTTTCACAATTTTTTCCTTGGGTGTGGACACTGTTTAAGTTATTTATTAGAAGAGTGGCAAAAGCTGACTCAAATTGGTCGCATGTCGGGTTAACGTTGCGGCACCCGTGACTTCTAACCGCCCCAAAGAAGTTCTCTAGGGGATCTTGATTAAGTTGCCGCAACCAGACTGATGTTACCCCGTATTCATGGCGTAATTTATTAAGTAAAACTTGAATTCCCTCCAGTGTCCACACCCAATTTTTCAAGGTAGGAACACTTTCGACCCTGCCAGCAGAAGTCACAAACTTCATCTAGTTAAAAACCCTTTTTGCTTCTGCCCATGTCTTTTTATGGGCAGACGTTGGCGTAGCTGGGCCTAGTAGTGGCTTAGCATTTTTATTTTTGGCATAACTTCCATTGACAGAGTCGAAAACATTATCCATAAATAACAGCAAATCTGCGGTTTCCTGGCATTCTGTGGGTAGAATTCCTTTATCTGAAAAAAGAAACAAAACAAAAATGTTATTTATTCACACATACACATTTGTCGTAGTTCTGACTGTTAAACTTTTTAGGGCAGCAAATCGAAGGTTTCGATAATTCTGTTACAAATTTAGAATAAACATTTCATTCCCCAATAAACATTTCACTATAACTACTGTAGTAGGGGTAGTAAGGGGGAGGGGTTAGTTTTGTATGAAATGTCTTACTATGGGGAACGAATCGCTTCAAAGTTTGCGGAAATTTATATTATCTGTGCTATAACTAAGTTACTGAAAACTGGTTTCTACTGTAAAATAAAATGTCAATATCAAGAAAAATGGCTAAATATCAATTACCTGCTAGGTATCCCATATTGGATGCCACAGTGCGACTAAACACCTGAGATGCAAATTTAACTTTCATTTTGTTTAATTTTTCAGGGTTTAAGTGGTATTCTGTTAGCTTTGGTATCAGTCTTATGCCTTTATAGCCCGGGTTTTCTTTATGAAGTTGTAATAAATGAGACCATTTGGCAGTTTTGGTCACGCCATCTTTTTTATAAGTTAAATTTTTTGACACCAAATTGTTCCTCATACCCTTGAGAAGGTGTGGGGGGTCATAAAGGGGAATGATTTCTTTATCATTGATTATTATTACATTTTCTTTTGGAGTTTCCCCTCTTCGTAAGTAGACACCCCTGGTCTCATTTATTAACAAACGTATCGCCTGACGATTGTTTGTCTCTTGGTCACAGACTGATGCTACCACTATAAACCCTGCTTGTTGCACCTCAGTAATTACATATTTTATCTGTTGAGCCAACTCTGGTCCTTTTGTGGCACTTGCTGAGAAGGTGTAATAAATGGCTTGTTTGAAGTTTTTAATTAGACCACGCACCATGAACACTTGGGCGTGGTCAGCAAATTCTGGTTGCCTTTGATGGCCATTATCTAATACCCCTGTAATTTTGTCTTTTTTTTCATTATATGTTATTTGTGCTTTTAATGACACTTCGTCAAATAACAATATGCACAATCTTTCTGATATTTTCATTTTTTCGGCCTTCTTTTGTAATTGTACAAATATATTTTTATTAAGCCCAGGTCGAAGATGACATTTTTGTATCACTTTTGAGAGTGTTTGATTTGCGGGCAATATAAATATTTTTCTTAGAAATCTATATGCCTTTGGACTCTGTTTAAAAATCGATAATGCTGCAATTTTTTTCTGTAGCGTGAATCGGCGTCCTTTATCCTTTTTTTTATCTTCTCGCCACTGTACCCGCATTAATAGTTTTGCAGTGCTTGAGCAATTCTGAAGTACATCTAGTACTGCAGGATTGGCAACAAATTTTTTTGCTGCCTTTATTTCCGCTGTCTGCTTCTTAACTTTATTTTTCAATTTATTTATTTTTCTTCTGGCTGCCATTATTTTCAACTGTAATTTTTTTTCTGCCTTGGAGAGTTTACACGTCCTAGCAGATATTTTCCTGCCTGAAAAGTAGAAAATAAAATGATTATTTATGAGTAAAAAAATAAGTAGTAATAATTAATATACACACAATGAACACAGTTAGACATACAGTTTAAAGTATTCATGTAACAACTGTCATAGAATATACTTTTCAACATGGCGTACTTTCAGAGCCTATATATATGATTCAAAAATTAAATCTTATTCATCACACAATCACAGGCATCTTTCTGTGACGCGGTCATGACTTTTGTTTACCAGCTCGACAGAGAGTTTGTATAGTAACCTAGAGATACCGTATTTACGACGAAAAAGAAACTGTCAATTCTCTCTTTCTTGCTTATGGAAAAATTCTCTTGCTATGAAAAAAAAAGAGACAAACATAACGCTACCATCCTGAACGTCAAAGAGATAACTTTTTAGTCACTGTTGTATCCCATCGGTTAGCAGCTGTAATTAATGTTTTTAGCTGTTTTCACGCCTTTGTTTCGTTTATATCAGGTTTTTTTTTATTTTTATTATCTGCATGAACCATGTCGTGTGTGGCTATCAGTTGCAAGAGTAGAATGAGCGTATTAACAGAACATAATCAAAGGAAATCTTTCCACAGGTGAGTTATCGACTAACATACTGAAATTATTGTGCAGGGAATACATTTCATAGGCTGTCCGGAATAAAGGAATCTTAGTTCTAAATACGTCGAGGACGTATAGTATCATTTAAAACATTCTATTTAGTAAAATAATTAACTTTTTTGCGTTAGCTGATAGAGCTTTGACAGTTTACGTACTTACGTTCTGATGTTAGAGATGTGACAAAAGTCACAAGAAAGATGTATCGATATAATAGATAGAACTTAATACTAGGGGTACAAAAGTGGTATTATGGCCAACAGCAATATCTACCACAAAACCTTTCATAATTTTATGTTTACAATAAAGTATAAGAATATAAATAGAAACATAATAAAAGGTTTCAAATCATATTTTTCTCAACTTTAACGATTTTTGTATCCTTACGTACCATTTTCTAAAAAGATAAAAAGCTTACCTAAATCCTTCAGAACACTCTTTTTGCTTTGAGGAGTAGTTAGCGGCATTTCCTGGCATATCATGTCCGAAGCTGAAATATTAATGTGCACGCTTTTAACAATGGAATCAGAAACAATGTACATACAATATTTTGTTAATGAGCAGTGGATATTCAACAAAATAATAAAACTGATTGTTCAAGTGCGATCTGCTGACTCCGTAAGTAGCAGCCGCTACTAAGAAATACTTGATGGAAAAATCCATTAACACTGCCCAACCTGGGAATCGAACTCAGGACCTCATGCTCAGCAGTAGCGCTTGCGACCACTACACCAACGAAGCAGTCACTGTTTTTCAACTACAATGTCAAGTTTGTTCTTGGGGTAAATTCATCCCAACTAAGGAACCCCTTTATTTTTACTGACATGATCAAGTGACACCAAACTTATTTTATATATATACATGATAACAAAACTCACCTAAATTTTGTTCAGTATTTTGAGAAGTAGAAGGTGGTACGTCTTTTTCACATACCACTGATTCCGGATCTGAAATATATATTAATAAATTAGTATCACTTAAGGCTAGTCAAGTGTGTTTTGGTCATGCAATGACATTAGATAGAACTGTTTGTAGTATAAATAAAGTATTTAAATCACTGACTATTGGCTAGGAACAAATACACATCATTAGCCTAATGATGATCCTACACCTAGCACATAGGCCTCCTCGTTGTGAAAGGGAGCGGGCCGTAATTAATCGGGAGCCAGTTATGTGTTCTCTTGCTACTTCTAAATTAATGGTAATCCATTAATTGATGCGATTTTCGGGGTCGATTTTTCTCCTGCACACACGTGTGTAACTTTGTTTTATTTTTTTAACCTCCACCTCACCCTTCGGGGATTACCGGCGTAATGTTATGTTATGTGAATAATAGCATTCAAAGGATAAAACAAAGTTTATATACTAGGTCTAAAAGTTTGTTCGAATTCCATTTAGTGACAGTGCCAGCTATGAAACCCTAAAACACAAAACAAACAAACAAAATAATTATATTTAATGCTAAGTACTTACCAATATTTTCTTTTTGCATTCTATTTTCTACAATACTTGTAGATGTGTACTTTAACTGCTGCTGTGATTCAGGAGCTAAAATAAAATATATACAAACATAAGTAATGGCTCATGGCAAAAAGTTCCATTTCCAATCGGTAGAATTATATTTATTCAAATAATCAATTGCAAATGTGCCAAATGTAACATAGACTCGGAAGGATAAGGTAAGTTCCATTCCAAAATTTACACAATTATTTTATTTGCTATCATAGAGGCCATAGCGACACATTCTGATATGGAACTCTAGAAGAATAATATAAAATCATAGTAATATAATACCTGTAGATGTTGATGGAATTGGCTGATTTACAAGTCCGTGCAATGGTTTTCTTCCAACACATGGTAATTTTGGTTGTGATATTAGTTTGAAACCTGAAAAAGTATAAAGGAATAACTGCATTAATAATTTTGCTAAGATGCTAGTTTTTTAATTAGTTAAAGCAATAGTGGCCACTCATATAATTGTGTGGTTAAGATGTTTCATCATCATATCAGCCGAAAGACATCCACTGCTGTACATAGGCCTACCCCAAACGTCACAACATTGATTGGTCCTGTTCGTCTCATATACAGCGGATCCCCGCAACTTTCACCAGGTCACGGTCCACCTAGTAGGAGCCCTTCCAACGCAACGTCTTCTGGTTTAGTTATGATATTTATCACACTAATATAATAAAGGTGAAAGTTTGTGAGTGTGTATTTGAAAAAAAATCTTGTGCCATAGCACCTCTAAGGCTACACTCCAACCAGTCGAAGACCTATGCTAATATATTTAGTATTAGCAATTTTATTCTTTTAATATAAGTAACATTATTGATGAACAAACCTGGTAAAAATAATGTTGGAACTGCAATATTGCTTATTCGGTTATTGCGACATAGATATTTATCTTCAAAGTGTCTGTGACACACTCGACGGTACTTGAATATACAGGGTGTTTGGAAGGGAGCTGTACATACGCCTAGGGTAGAAACTAGGGATAGTCTGCTACCTACCCCCGCCCATTATATTGACCTTGGCCTCAAGGTTTTTTTTTAATTTATTATTATTTTTTATTTGACTTTTTTATGATTTTTTGACTAAAACTACCTGTAGCTCAAAATCTATCCATGGGACCGGTCGGCTAATGGTCTTGTTTTAATCGTTAGAGTCTTAGGGTCCTGCAAAAAATTATTTTACACCAGAAAATTGTGGAGAAGAAAAGTTATGGGGCCTGAAGTACCGTAGTAAGGTAAAGAAATAATTTTAAGGGCAACTTTCTATGGGGTTTAAAAAAAACTAACAGGGTTGGAGTTCTTCTGATTTTTTTAAAACATCCTCAGTCCATGCCCTTTCTAACGATATGCTAAAAGTGTAATTATCACTTTTAGTTTTAAAGTTATTAATTAATTTCCGCAACTTACTACGGTACTTCAGGCCCCATAACTTTTCTTCTCCACAATTTTCTGGTGTAAAATAATTTTTTGCAGGACCCTAAGACTCTAACGATTAAAACAAGACCATTAGCCGACCGGTCCCATGGATAGATTTTGAGCTACAGGTAGTTTTAGTCAAAAAATCATAAAAAAGTCAAATAAAAAATAATAATAAATTTAAAAAAAACCTTGAGGCCAAGGTCAATATAATGGGCGGGGGTAGGTAGCAGACTATCCCTAGTTTCTACCCTAGGCGTATGTACAGCTCCCTTCCAAACACCCTGTATGTGCATTTTCAAGTCCCAAAATATCACTTCCAATTGAATATAGCCAGGTATTGAATCGTATTCTGTCTTTTTCAGGGTTTGGAAATCCATGAAGAACTGCATGCATGCCTGAAACAAATTGCATGCCATTATTAGTTTATATTTTTATCAGTTTATTTAATTTTGAAAAGTGATTGGAAGAGGTAGTGCAATTTGTGGTCAACCGAGATTCTGAGCATCTTAATATTAAAGTTTAATATTTTCAATTGATGTGATATTAATTTTATCGAAGATTTCTGTATTGGAAATTGTTTATTAAACATAAATAATTAAAAATTACTTAGCTAATAAAATAGCCTTTTAATAGGAATATACCTTTAACAAAAGAATTAATGGTGTGTTTACCATGTAATAATAACACTTCAAAACCTGTTGTGGGCGAAATCACATATTAAAAGTTATATCCATTTAAGATCACGTAGCGATATCCCGGGAAATTGCAGTACCTATACCAATCACCGATTATAAGGTAATTTAATTAAAAATATTGGAATACTGATTTACAGAAGGTTGACTGGAAGAGAAAAATGAGGTATCAAGATCAATCTGCCTAGCCTTTTCCCAACTATGTTGGGGTCGGCTTCCAGTTTAACCGGAATCAGCTGAGTACCAGTGTTTTACATGGAGCGACTGCCTATCTGACCTCCACAACCCAGTAACTGGGTAACACGGTACTCCTTGGCTATACTGGTGTCAGATCTCAAGCTTCTGACTACTCGTAACGACTGTCAAAGATCTTCAAATGACAGCCAGGACCAACTGCTCAACGTGCTTTCCGAGGCACGGAGGAAACTCGGTATGTTGAAATGGTCACCCATCCACGGACCGACCACGCCAAGCGTTGCTTAACCTTGATGATCGACCTGTGCGGCTGTTATTATTTAGCCACGAGCTCCTAAATAATGAACATAACATTATTGTTTCGAAACAAATTAAATTTTATATTGAAGAGAAACTAAAACTGAAGAAGACTACCTACTTTAAAGCAAATCATTATTACAATGCAGTCGGGTAAAATGTACTTAATTTTAAATTGCTTTAAATGCAAAGATCCAAGATTTGGCTATGAAAATGTGTCATACCTCCACTGTCCTTGCACCCAGAAACACAGCAGTGCTTATCCGACGACATGATGCACTAAAAGAGTCCTATCTCAAACTTAAAAATACACTGGAGTCTCAGTTTTGCACAACCACTCAAAAAACAACTTTCTAGTCACAAATATGGATTAGCCGGAGGAACTTTGCTCAACTCAACGACAAATGCACATCATAACACAGAAAGATCACAAAAATAAACAAAATATCGCAAAATACCGGGCGCAAGCGTCAGATATCAGCAGACATTTGTAAATTGGGGTAACCAGTTTATTGTTAATAAAACCACCAAGGGAATTTTACCACCACCTTAATGAATATTTGCAAAATGATTGTAAAAGTTGTTCCTATATGAGTTTTATGTAATCAAAAAATAATAAAATGTCACACTGTGCGTTAAATGTAATTAAAACCCGTGAAAATAATCCCTAATTGAAAATATTCTTTGGAAACATTATCACAGAAGTTGGTTAAAAAAATACTATTTTAGTAGTAATATTCTACCGTAACTACGCAATGTTGACAAGTTACGATTTTGTTTAGCGCCATCTATTCGAATTAAAGTAAACATTGCATCAGAGCTGCCATCTTGTGAAACTAGTAGGTGTAAAATCACGATTATAATCCAACAAAATTAAAAAACACTTTTTGACTTATATTGTACACTGAATAAATATGCTTCGTGATTTTGTATCATTGTACCCATTGCTGTCTCCAGTTTTTTGTACTAAGATTGAACGCCCTGGTACCGATTCATGCGTCATGTTCGTGAACGGGCGCCGTCAGTTGGGATTGGTCATAACTTAACTGCTTCGGATGTTAATGTTTTTCTAGTACCTATTATATAACTGCACAGTACATGTGTGAGTACTTTTAATACTTTATACCTTACGTAGTATAGTGTGTAGTGCTATTCTGGGTGCATTGTCCTCACATATGTGAATTTATTAATGTATGTACTTATGTACCTAAATATTGTAAAAATCAATTTTTTTAAAAGAGTAAGTATGGAGTTTCTTGTGCATTCTTCTCCATAACAAGCTACTTTCCGAATGCACGGTAGAATCAACTTTTATTCCATGTAAATTTAAAAAGTATGGAGTTTCTTGTGCCTTCTTCTCCATAACAAGCTAATTTCCGAATGCACGGTAGAATCAACTTTTATTCCATGTAAATTTAAATTGTGACATTCAAAAGTGCCGCTTGGTGGCCCAGTTGAAATAAATATCTTTTGTCTTTGTCTTTGACACTTTGTCATTAAATAATAATTTTTTACAGATATGACATGTACTTGCATTACGGTAATTATTCATTTATTCTGGACTCATTGGTTTCATAACATTTTCAGTCATCAAAATCTCATGTATTGATTTGGTTTCTTCAATTAATTTCTTAACAAACACTTGTACACAGTCTGCTCCATGATAAGTAACAAATTTATTTAAGCTACTGTCATGTGAACAACACACGTAATATGCAAAACATGAAGGCTGGTGCAATTTATTTTTTATATTATTTTTATTAGTGTTTTCTTCATTAAAATTGCTTAATAGACTTTCAAAATCTGCGTATATAACAAACCGTAACCTGGTCCTACTTTGCACCAAAATTTGCTCCAACTTTTTTTTTTAATCCACATCTTTTTAAATCTTGCCTAAATCAGTAATGTGATATATTGTGTATTATAATAGTACTATTAAAGTATAACCTGACATTAAATACATGTCACGTCGAAGTACCTATGTATCGTAGGACCGCCATCATTACCCCCATTGCCTAGAGGCAATTCCTTTATTCTTGATAGGAACGGGTGAACTTCAATTACACACAATACTGGATTGAAACTCTCAAGAGCATTTATTTGACTTAGTTACAGACACTTTGAGTTTTCAAATGAACTTGAAGCTAAAACCACATCTTGTGGCTCGCTAGATCGCAAAGCCTCGGAGATCTAGCAAGAAACTCCAGAATACTCTTTTAAATCTTTACACAATCACTTTATGACAATTAGCGTTACATGTTTATTAGGTTTTCAAACATCTAATCAGTCAGCAGATTTATTAAACAGTTTTACAGTTATTATTTTTACACACACCGTGCACCGTACGCGCCATCCGCGTTCTAAGTGGGCGGGACCTCCATCCATATTGTTTTTGTTTAGACACTAATTATTTGGATAGTTGAGTAAAGTTAGCAAACAATACTAAAATACTGATCAGTTAATTATTTTAACATTAAACAACCTCAATACTCACAAATACAAAGTGGTTTGTAGTTTATTATTGAAATAGTCCTCTAATAACAAAACTATTCAAGTTTCCGGTGATCTAACAATCTTACTAATTAGAAAGTTTCTCATTATTACATAGCTGTGTAAAATGGTCTTATGACTTCTTAGTATTTAATCATTTACTCAAATTTGTTTAGTTCTCGTATTAAATTATTAAATCTGGTTATTGGTCATAGAAATTATAACATCCGCCATTGTTTGACAACTTAATCTGAATAACATAATCAAACACATTTACTTAGTCAAATGTGCAATAGTTAAAATGAGAACAAATCCAAAAGTCCTACAATAAGTGTTCCTCTTTTATTTAAACATCTCGTACCTATTAATTAAACATTGAAATTAGCATACGAATTATGAATCAATACTGATTCCACAGTGAGCCAATAGATGGCACTGAACTCAAAACCCAACTTAAATAGACATTGACACTTAAAATTACTAATTACTATTAATTAGGATAATAAATTAGCAAATTCACGCCTACGCGGCGACATACACTATTGTATTTAGTGACCAAGTATTTTTTTTTTTTATTTCTTTTGGAGCAAAGTAGTTCTTATGCAGGGGGTAACTTTGCACCGTAATTTCTCTTCACAGGTTTGTCATTTATTTTTCAATGGAGCATAGTTTTGTTTAGTCATTTTTACTTTGCTCCGATAGTACAGGGTAATAAAAAATTAGATGTGTTATAAAATCACCTTTATTTATGAGAGATCAATTAAAAATCACACTTTGGTTTGCCATAGGATCATTTTTTCTTAATTATTAGGTACTGTTATTAACTTATCGTAAATAATTCAAAAATAAACAATATTGTTTTGCTCTAGCACAAATTATCAACAAAACAATCATTTATGAAATGAAAAAATATTGTCTAACCACTCCAAACAGATGTCACGTGAGGCCGCAATACTGTTGAGGGTGCGTTAGTACATGTAGGGATATGATACGTCACGCGCCTACTGAACCTATAAGCCTAACAGTCCCTACGACTATAATCCCTATAAGCCCTACAGCCCTAACCTACCATATACCTAGTAGTGATATATAAATAAGTTCAGGATGTCTGCACCATGCGACCTAAGGTTACAGACGGATAGTAGACAGGATGTCCAGGTTCGGGAAGGATAAACTCACTGCCAGCTCGCAGACTCACGAGACTGATCAGAGATGGCTAAAGGTGTCTTGGCCACAGTGAGGGGTAATGAGACAAGAATATAAAATTCAAATCTGCTTTATTTTACAAGATGTACAGCTTATATACTAATTTAACTTAATACACACTATTATACAAAGTTGTATGTGTTTCATGCGTGTAAGATGCAACTCAGTCATTATTTTAACTAGGCCGCTCGTGTAGTCGTCGCCGGGCCAAGTGCTGATTCGATGTTCAAAGGTTAACATTGAACAAATATATAAATTTTCAAAATCTTCTATTAACTTAGGTGCCCCATATTTGGTTCAGTTCTGGCACGGAATAAAAGTCTCTGCGTCCAATTTTTTTCGGTGTGTTTATGCTGCCAAGTACATCATTCCATCTATAATATAATTCGTCTTTAGGAAGAGGCCACTTCCAGTTCTTCAAAGAACGCTTCATTGATGATATAACAGCCCCATTTTTATTGATTTTTATAATCACGCCGGGAAACAGCTCACCTTCGTATTTAAAAACGATATATTGACCTTCTTTTTTTACCAAGGGTTGTAGCGCTAGATTCTCTGAATCTATAGAATTTAAAATGTTGGGGTCTTCGTTTTCAACGTCACTTAGTGGCCCTTCAGAGGAATCTCTTAGAGACATTTGATCATCACTTTCGCTGCTATCACCATTAATAATAGCAGAAGACGAACTAGGGACGGATTCTAATTCACCAGTTGTTGGCGAAACAAGCATCTGATCCGCTACACTTTTGCCTGGTATTAACTTTAACTTTTTTCTGCCTCTGTTGGTTGCAATACCCTGAGTCCATGCGTTTCTTTTTATTTCCAGGCTTTGTACAAAAGAATCATTAATTGCCTCAGTGTTAATTGCATGGGGTAGTCTATCTAGGAGAGGTTTAGCATCTAAAGGACAGATTCCGCATTTTTTAAATCCAGCTTTGAGGTTATTAGCACTGTTCAGGGTTATAGCATCCACTAAACGTTTTAACATTTGAGGGAAAATACCCTTTGGGAGAACTGCATTCTTATACCCGCTCGCACTAGATTTCCAGTCGGACAGAATGGACCTCCAAGCAACTTTCAGTGGGCGGAAGAACGCCACGTCTAGTGGCTGTGTTAAATGAGTACTGTTTGATGGCAGACAAAGAAATGTGATGTTGTTTTCTTTGCATTGATTAAAAACATCGAGAGAAATATGAGACGATAAGTTATCTCCTATGATAACTTTCTTTCCGGGCATTTTTTTCAATCTAGGTAACAATTGCGATTGAAACCAATCAGTAAATATGCTCATATCAAACCAGCCACTTTGGCTACAACTATAGCGGGTCCCTTCAGGTCCACCTTCTGTCCATGCTGTCCATAGACAGCTTGACTTATAAACGACGAATGGAGGAAGTAATTCGCCTTCAGCGCTTCCACAAAACATAATTGAAATACTGGATTTTGATGAATTTCGTAGAAGTGCCGGGTACTTGGTGCCTCTTTTTATAATCACTTTTTTATTGCCGGGATCATCCGTGACGTTTGTTTCGTCATAATTCCAGATATTACTGGCTGGCACGTCTACGAGCTCTTGTCTAAGATATTCAATGTATTCAGTTAAAATTTCTGGAGTGATGGCAGCCCTAGCTCGCCTAATATTTGCAGCAAAGCGTCTGGATAAATCATTGTGGCGACGTAAAAATGACGCGACCCATTCAGTACCCGGCAAATTATTTTTAAATCTTGTAACAGTTCGTCCAGTTTTATCAAGATAAGCTTTTACGATACAACGAAAATCAATTTCTGATAAGGGGAATCCGTACGTTCCCATCAATTTAATGCAACTAGAAAACTGTGATTCTTCTTCATCATCAAAAACTTGAGGATGTCCTGGTGGTTTCACGGCTGTATTATTTTTTCTGGCTTTAATGTAATTAATTATCGTCCTTCTAGGAATATTAAAATGCTTTTCAGCTTCTCGTTGGGTCATGGCTTTATTTTCTAATGTCAAAAGACATTCTTCTAATTTTTCTTTGCTATACGCTTTGTAGCGCCTGGCATCATCTCGTCTTTTATATTTTCTAGGCATATTTCTAGCCTAAAACAAGTAAAATACATAAATAAGTAATCATAGATGTAAAAATTGAACTATGGGTATTCTTTGCTCCAGGCGCATTATAACCTCAAAAGCAGGCGCAAAGTATACCCAAGTCAAAAAAACTGATACAAGAAATACAATGCTGGCATTAAACACAAAATATCACCTGAATCTGATAGTTTAGAAAACACGTTAACTAATTAAATGCGACTATAATTGTTTAAATCACAAGTTTAGGAGATGCAAATAGATTTTACTCACTTTTAAAATTTTGACCTCGAAGAGCGATGCGTTTCGACCACACACAGAAAAAAATAATGGCTGACTTTGACATCTGTCAACTATGGTGTTGCTAGATTAAGAACAATATTTTCAGATAAAAATATTGGATTCTACTAAATAGTAAAGTATCAGTGCGCAAAATCAGATTTAATATTTTTTCGGAAGTGGAGCATTTTTACCACCTTAGGAGCAAAGTAGGACCAGATTACGGAAGTTGATTTTTTGTTGTCTCTCAAAATGTTTAAACTGTAACGTGCTGTTTTTATCTGGTAATAATGTTAAAATTTTAGAACGGGCATGAGATTGGAATTTTATTTCTCTAGTAAAAAATTGCAAGCATGTTTCACATAAATACATTCGACCTTTATGGTGGGAAACTTGACGTCTCACTAAGCGCAAAAGGTCCTTTATCAAAAAATAATGAGCTCTGTTATTTTTCTCGAAATACAATAAATTAATATGTTTATCTTTCTTACAATTTGTCATATAAAGAGGGCCGGTTACAGTGTAATGTTCGCCCAATCCATAAATATTAATACTTAAATCACTGTTATTCTTTTCAAACAACCTGATGTCTTTAACGGATGGTTGGAATGACATCCCTTTCATATTAAATATCGTGCTAAAATCTGGATATGAGCTTGGCATACAGACATTATTTTTATCTGGAAATAATGCTGCTAAGATGCTCCATAAAAAACAATATTCTTCGTTATTTTTAATGTTTATACAGCTCTTTGTCTTTTTAATAACAGATGGTAGTTCCATGTAAGAACCACCTCTCATGGGATAATACTTATTTATATTTATTTCTAAATGACTTAATGACACGAATGACCATCTGGATTCGCAGTGTTCAAATTCAGTTAATTTCATCTTAAAAGTCTCTCTTAAATTTAAGTAAATTTCATCCAAATTAGTACTTTTATAAATAACTTCATATTTTGTATTAAATGACTTCAGCTGCTGTTCACCTGATTGCGGTGAAACAAAGTAAGAAAACAGCTCGAAGTTAACTTTAATACATTTATGTTTTAATAATGATAACTCAATTAGTTTATAAATATCGTCTCGCGTACCATCCAAGAACGCCTCCGATAGAAGGTACTCGTCTTCTATAGATGGTTTTAAGCGATATATGTCATTATTCTGTTTTTAAATGCTGTAGCTATTATATCAATATGCTCAAACTTAGACTTTATCAAACAATTAGATTTATGGATATTAGTTCGTTTATGGTATCTGTATTCATGTTTTGGTATCTCAATTTTACATTTATCTCAAAACACAAATATAACTTGATGGTGAACCAATAGAGGGTGATTCAACTGGAAAAAATAATGGGCGTAGTATAAAATATATTTAATTAAATAAAACTACATTTAAAATACACTTGTGTCTTAGGCTAATTAAAACATATAGTTTAAAGATTATAAAGTGATTAATAGCAAGTTATTAGATTAAATACGATTATAAATTTTACAAAACCATTTTATTCTACTGTTATGAGCTTATAAAAGTGGGGGTAAATTTTTTAAATTCTTTGCTCGTGTCCTTTATAAATGCTTCCAGGGCCCGAATTGGTTTTATTTTTAATAGTTATGACGGAGTGCCGCCATCGATTGACTGGCGGCACCCGGTCAATTTCCTCACTATTATAAATTTTTAACTCAACATAATAACTCCCAATTTTCTCTTCGTCAATCTGACGTGAAAAACCATTGACTAATCTACGTGTCACGTAGGAGTATAGGTGCTGTTTTTTTACCGGCGGCGGTGTTGCGATCCAGTTCGGTTTCGTCGCTATCCGTTCCGAAGAGATCTCGTACCGTAGCTCTCGATTTAGAAGCCTTCTTACTAGTGTTAGGCTGGCTGCCCGATGCCTTATCTGCAATCTTTCGCTTCTTTTTGCTGGTCTTGACTGGAGCGTCAAGTACCGACTCATCTGAAGACGGCAACAACTGGTCAGCCATTTGCTTGGACCTGAAAATAAAGAATTTTTTATTAGTTAAGATATAATAATTGAAATATTACTTTATTGCTTTATCTATTAAGATTTACTTATCCGGTCATCTGTCCATCAGACCGAATCGGATTAGAACAATGGTAATTTCTATTGTGTCTGGAAATGGACAGTTGAAGGTATTTATATTACTCATTTGATGAATGATAGAATATTAGAATTACCGAATAGTGGTATGATTGAATATTAGAATGATTGAACAGTAGTATGATTGAATATTAGTGTTCATGGGAACATAAAATAAATATTTTTAATTGTTTTTTCTCTCTTTTATTAGATAAAACAGTATTTTTTACAGCGTGGTTTCAGTTGAGAGGTGAATGGAAGAAGGGCAGAACAATAGACAAAAGTAATAGACTAAAGGGACTGTTTACATAGACAATAGTATTATATTTTAAAGCCGTGTTCAGACTCTTGAATATACTCCCGGGCAAGAGAGTAACTAGATTAAGTGTATAACATCATACACAATAAATATATTTTATTTGAAACAGACAATTTTAGTTTAACTTTAGTACTTAGATACATTGGACTTAGAATTAAGATAAAAAGTATATTATTGGCTTTTCACATAATGTAACATCACAAGAGTTTAACTAAATTAAAATTAAAGATATTCTGAGATCGTTTTAGTTTACATTGGCAATCATCATTTTAGCCGAAAGACGTCCTCTGCTGGACATAGGCCTTCCCCAGGCGTCGCACATACGGTTATTTTGACAATCTACGCGGCCAAAATTATTTTATGTTCTTATTATTTTCTAAAGTATAGAACTTAGTAGAAAAAATACTTTTTGTGATTTATAAAGAGGTTTTATTATTAAATATTCAGTATATAATATTTTCCAGAAGTAAATGTAAAAAAAGATATATCTGTCGAGTTTACTTTCATTATTATTACTTTTCTTCCTCGCTCTCTGAAGAATCAACATTGGGTTCCCCAGGCATGAGAAGCGCGATAGTTTCTGCCAAAAAACACTGCATTTTTCTTCTTTTTAAGCTTCTCATACTACTTATAAGAGGGTCTGATGTCAAAAGCAACCGATTCAAAATATCTCTGTTGCAGTTTTCTCTTGAAAATTTTCGAGCAAAATCCTGGCGATATAATCTAAAATGTTTATTACGCGCTTCTGCGGCCTCTTCTGATAGCTGCCCAATAGGTAACAGTGCGTTTTTTATGATCACTGCACCATGAATTAAAATTTAGTGCGTTGTTGGAGTCATTGGGTGCCAAGGGTATACATCGACATATAAGCGGGCAGTATCCAAAGCGTATTTGTCGTATTTAAAAAAAAAAAAACGTGTTTTGTCTTGCTCTCTCTATACTTCTTTACTGGCAGTTTATAAGCCAAATGGAGAATGCTTTCGAATAGACGAACCCGAGCGTGTAAAATTGAGAGTCCAAACTCCATAGCCTCGGGATTTATTTGTCTTTGATTATCAATCTTGTTGAAGTCCTTAGAAGTTGCACCACATAATGTAGCATCGACTTGTAGATTTCGTGCCAGTGGCCGCGTTGCAGACCTTGCCATCCACCATTGTCATGACAAATACATGAGAGATCGAGTACTTGTTCCCATTCATGTTAACTTCTGTGGCGCTTAGCGAATCAGAAGATTTTTTCACGAAGTTGATTTCTTCTTCCGTTACATCTGTGTTTTCTTTATCAAACCGGAATCTTATTGGGCGGCAAAATCGCGGAGAAGGTGTTGGGTTTTCCCATACAAGTTTTTCACCTTCACGGCCAGTAACTAATCGTAGAGGCACGAAACAGCTTTGAAATATGTTGGCATCAGAGTCTGCATCATTTGCAAACTTTTGTTTGAACTGTGATTGTTGTGAGCCATCACATCCCCATTTAGAAATTAATTTTAAGCTCTCTCGTTCTTGTTCTTTTGATGTTGTTAGAACCTCTTCTAGGTATATTGATAAACGCCTAACTGTATGGTCAACCAAAGGTTGTAAATCGGTTTCAGCATAGGTACTCGTCACTCTGCATGATTCTGGGGGCGGATAACATTCTTGTTTCGCTAACTGTAACAGAGTATAACAAGGAAAGAACTTCTTGTTAGTATTTCTTACTATTTCGTATTGTCGACGAGTTAGATCGGCTTCGACAAACATGGACAATGCTAGTAGTGGAGTAAGTGAGCATATTTTTTCTCTTGTTGACTTAGAAAAAGCCTTTTTGTATTTTGATGCTCGAGTTGGAGTACTGGTGATCTCTTTAAGTATTTCAGAAGCATCTCTTTTTCCGGATTTCCGCAACTCAACCTGAGCTGCATGAATGATAACATCTTGTGCCACTACAGACCTAATCTCTTCCGTTTTTCTCCTCTTGGTCCTTTCACTCGATTCGTTTAAATAACTAAGATGACCGTCGTGGGCGATTTTGTGAAATGGCGGGTATCTCAAACGTTCCTTCAAGCCATGACTGGTTATTTTTGAGAAATACGGCCTCCTTCTTATGTGCTTTTAGCCATCTTTGCTTAATTTGTGATTTGAAGTGTGTAAAGTTACGTTTCAGGGTCTCAATTTGTTCATCTGTGTAATCTTCACTAGACAATAGATGGCTTCTGAAGGAATCGAGTTTTTCTTCCAAGTTAGGCAAATCATAGCTCTGCACACGATCAAACATGTATTTGCGGGTCACTACTCTTACTCCCGAGGTACCTCGTGAACCTAAAACAAAGAGACATTTTTTTTTAGAATTTTAGGAATTACAGTTATTTTTTTGTACATTACTCAAAATAAGTTCAAGTTATCAAAACATGTAGTATCCGCGCTTATCCGCGGTAGTTTTTTTTTTTCTACTCAAAGCTTCTGTTCGATACTCATCGAACACATCATCATCAGCAGTTTTGACTCAAGTAGGTCGCGCGGCCGCACCAGCGGAAAGCGTGAGCTACGCGAGCCAGTGCGCGATCGACCGGCATACTTGTAGCACTCATTACCATCATTAGCATTAATTAGCGTGAAGTTTCGGAATAAACGTACTCTGAATCTTAGCTCAGACTTATCATTTAGCACCCGAAATAGCTAGCAGCACGAACCTTACCGTTCATATTGGTCCTTCGAAACCGTCAAGGACTCCGCGACCGCGACAAGTCGTAACGCGAAGTGCTTGTACCGTACCAGCAACCTGTGGGTTGCCGCGAACTAGATTAGGCGTGAGTTCATAGGGATTCACAACCACCGTGGGAGCTACCCGCGCAGCGACAACAGCGAGCCAGCAGCATAGCAGCAATAGCCGTAGGACAAGGCGGCTTTCAAGTAAGAGCGTTCCGTATATTCTGTCTCGCTTAAGTCTAACAGCAGCACAATGGAGACTTTATACTTCCAACAAACTGAATTAGCAGAGAGCATTGCCAAGGTCCTTATTAATTTCAATAAGGATAGCAAACAGCGTAAGACCATCGACTACTGTAAAAAGAGACTAGATCTTTTAGAGTCGTATTGGAGAGAGTATCAGCTAAACAACGAAAAACTTGTGCCGCTTGAAAAGAGAGGTCATAAGTACTTCGTAAATTCGGAGTTCGAGCGGACAATGGAGTCTTATAAAGCAGCAAAAGACGCCATATCCGAATATTATGACGCGTTATGTCACCAAGCAAAGCCGCCAGGATTCTCTGATCTAGAAGACAACCCTTCTAATCAGCAAGTAGCAGCAACAGCAGGTCCTGCCGGGGGCAAACACTTACAGCACCAAGACCACGAGCCATCCTCAGCATCCGCCAGCCCGGCGCGCGCTCGTGCCGAGGTGTCTAAAGGTATTTATAGCAAACTAGATGATATGATGCGCAAGCAACATATCAATTTCAAAGCATTCGCAAGAACCGTAGAAAGCATAGATGTCGAATCCATGTCCGATAAATGGGAGTTTGAAGACGCCTTGCGATTATTACAAACTCGATGGACAGCCGTGGACAACAGCCATTGGGAACTAATGATGGAGTTAGAAGACGACGAGGCGTACGAATTAAGCTACATTAAACATGAACGTACGTATAACGGCTTGAGAAAGGCTATCAGCTCTAAGATGTGGGCAACATCGTACCGTGACAAGTCCACACCGAAGATGGAAATTCCTGTGTTCTCAGGTAACTATCAGCAGTGGGTATCCTTCAAAGATATTTTCGATGAAGCAATCCACAACAATCCTTCTCTATCAAAGGCACAAAAGATGCAATTCCTGAAGAGCAAGGTAAAAGGAGAAGCGGAGCGCTTGATCCAGCATCTCCCGATTAGCGCGGACAACTATAACACCTGTTGGGAAATTTTAACTCACAGGTTTAACAACAAAAAGCAGATATTTATGTCCCACGTAAATTCCTTTTACAATCTTGCCAATATACCGCAGCAGTCGTACACAGCCATCAAACGACTTCATGATGTCACCTTAGAGAGCCTCCACGCCATAAAAAATCTAGGCGTAGATATTACGACATGGGATCCTCTTCTTGTATATATACTAGCACAAAAATTGGATAGTGAGTCTTATTCCGAGTATATAGAGTCGTTGAAGAATTCGCGAGAGCTTCCGGTACTTCGGGACTTTTTGGACTACTTAGAGAACAAGTTCACTGCCCTAGAGTCATCTCGGCGACGTCAAGATGGGACAACTAAGGCAGTTTCATCTCAATCATCCAATGGTTCATCCAATTTTAATCGCAAAAATAATTTTAAATTGGGCAATGAATCTAAAAATAGCAAGAAAATGGAAATGGCGAAATCAATGCATGTGTCTGAGTCAGTAAATAAATGCCCTCATTGTTCGGCAAAACATAATTTAATAAGCTGCAAAAAATTTACAGAATTACCAAATGAGCAGAAAATAAAAATAATTAGCCAATTAAATTATTGCGTAAATTGTGTTTACGATCATAATGGCGCAAAATGCTACTCAACAAAAAGATGTCATAAGTGCAATGACGAACATCATACGACTTTGCATGACTATTTCGCAACACAATCAAAGTCTAACAACTTGACCGAGATTGCGAAACAAAAATGCGAAAACAACAAAAGCATCTACGCTTCTCAGCAAGTAACATCGGAGATTTTGCTAGCCACAGCGCTGGTGAAAGTCACAGCAGCCGACAGGACCCAGCACGTCATGCGAGCACTGATCGATCAGGGCTCACAAATTTCCGTGATCAGCGAGAAAGCAGCACAGCAGCTAGGATTAAAGCGAAAATCTTGTAAAGGGGTTATTTTCGGAGTAGGTGAACGTGAAAACAACTGCAAAGGAAAACTAACGATCGCTTGTCAATCGACTTACACCGATTTTAAGTTTTCTACTGATGTTGTCATAGTGAACAACTTAATAAAAAATCTGCCAAACGAAACGTTCGCTAAGCCATATTGGCAACATACAGCACATCTTTGTTTAGCAGATCCAGATTATAACATCAGTCGTCCGGTGGATCTTCTCCTAGGAGCAGAAATCTACGCCAACATCCTTTTAGAAGGATTAATTCGCGGACAAACGTCCTCGGAACCGCTAGCACAGCAAACTCATTTAGGATGGTTGCTGTGCGGTGGCAATACAAGCACCTCATTCCAATGCAACGTGATCTTGCATAACGTTGAAGACATTCAACAATTCTGGACAATTGAAGACATTCAAGAACAGAATTCTATGTCCGTAGAAGATCAGGAATGCCTAGATTTTTATGAAACTACGACGAAACGTCTAGAAAACGGTCGTTATGTAGTTAGGTTGCCCATGAAACCAGAATTAGAAGAGAAGCTAGGATCTTCGAAAGAGATAGCGATAGCACAATTTAAAAATGTAGAACGTAAGTTTAGCAAGAATGAAGACCTAGCGAAGCAATACAAGCAATTTATCCGCGAATATGAGCAGCTGCAACACATGAAGTTAGCGACTTCTAACAGCAAACAGAAGACGGAAATAGAATGTTTCCTTCCTCATCATGCGGTACTGAGAGCAGAATCTAGCACAACAAAGTTGCGCGTAGTATTCAACGCGTCGTCTAAAACTACTTTAGGCCACAGCCTAAACGATCTAATGTACAGGGGTCCAAACCTCCAGTTAGGCCTGTTAGAGCTTATCCTGAAGTGGAGGCAATATCGTTTCGCATTCACAGCTGATATTGAGAAATGCTTCCGTATGATTTTAGTCGATGAGCAGGACCAAAGCCTACAACAAATCGTATGGCGACAAAGTCCGGATCAGCCTATAAGAAATTATAAATTAACAACCATAACGTATGGAACTAAAGCAGCGCCATTCTGACAATGATGACTCTGCGAAAATTAGCGTCAGATGAGCAGCAAAAATATCCCAGAGCAGCTAAATGCATCCAGGAAGAGCTCTATATGGATGATTGGGTATCGGGAGCGCATAGCATCAAAGAAGGAAAGCGGAGGATTACGGAAGTAAACGCATGCCTAAAAAGCGGCGGATTTTCACTAAGAAAGTGGTCCTCAAACGATAAAAGATTGCTTGAAACAGTTGAGCAAACTGCCGACAAACAGCCAGCAGTCTTTACATTTAAAACTGAAAGCTCATCAAAAACTTTGGGGCTACAATGGAACTCAACCGAGGACGAATTCATCTTCAAATATGATTCAAACAGCACACAAACAGCAAAACTGACCAAAAGAATGCTTCTATCCGAAATCTCTAAGATTTTCGACCCTTTGGGATGGTTAGCGCCCCTAACCACAAAGATGAAAATTTTATTCCAGCAAGTATGGCAAGATTCTGAGGTCCAGTGGAGCGACGAAGTTTCTATTAAAACCAAAGAAGAATGGATCAAATTGAAGGGAGATTTAAATCTATTAAATCAGTTCCACATTCCTCGGTGGTTACAAAGCAAAGAGCATGACGTCATAGAATTACATGGGTTTTGTGACGCATCAATTCAAGCCTTCGCCTGTGTAGTATACGCACGAATCGTATCCAATAACTCTACATCAGTAGTGCTAGTAGCAGCAAAAACGCGGTTAGTGCCCTCTAGCAAGGCTGTATCGCTACCTAGGTTAGAATTATGTGCGGCCGATCTACTTACGAAACTCATGTCAAAAATCGTCAAAAGCATCAACAGCTTGGCCGTGAAGATATACGGCTGGAGCGATTCTAAGGTTTCCCTTAGCTGGATTCAAGGATCCCCGGAGCGCTGGAAGCCTTTCGTAGCGAACAGGGTGAAGAAAATTGCTAGCATTATGCCACCAAACACTTGGCATTATGTAAACACCAAAGAAAACCCAGCGGATGCAGCTAGTAGAGGCCTGACGACCTCACAATTGCTAGAACACGAATTGTGGTGGCAAGGACCGACCTTCTTATCTTCATCGCACTTCAAACCTACGCGAAGTATACTACTAACGAAGAAAGGCAGGTAAACATTGTTCAAAATCCTATCATGGATAGCAGCATAGTCGACGATCTATTACATCGCTACAGCTCGTTTACAAAAACAACACGCATCTTAGCCTGGGTACGGCGGGCATTGACACCTGTCGTTAGTAAACAGAAAACAAAGCATCTCACTTTACACGAGCTTAGATCAGCAAAACTTATAATAATAAAAAACGTACAGCGCGCTGAATTTAAAACAGACATTGAACGCTTATTGCAAAACCAGGAAGTAAAATCTGATAGCAAGCTACTCAACCTTAATCCATACTTAGATCAGGACGGGATCCTTAGAGCAAAGGGAAGACTCAGGCAGGCCAACATAAGCATAGAAATGAAGCATCCAATCATCATTCCATACAACAGTCGACTGACTGAGCTTCTCATCGCGCAAGCCCATGAGCTCACATTTCACGGAGGAGCTCGACTTACTATGTCCTTTCTTAGACAAAAGTATTGGATAATTAAAGGAAATCGAGCCATCAAAACGCAACTTCATAGATGTGTTACTTGTAGGAAACAGGCACCCAGGAAGCTACAGCAGATTATGGGAGATCTACCTGATTTCCGCACCAACCCAGCTCCAGCGTTTTATCACACAGGTGTAGACTACACGGGCTTCATATCTGTGAAGGCAAATAAAGGGCGTGGAATAAAAACAACGAAAGGATACGTGGCTTTGTTCGTCTGCATGGTTACGAAAGCCGTGCACATAGAATTGGTGTCGGACTTGACCAGCACTTCCTTTATCGCAGCATTGAGGAGAATGTCAGCGCGACGAGGAGCCCCGAAACATGTGTACTCGGACAACGGCACTAACTTTGTGGGAGCTAACAAAGTAATGCAGGAGGAGTACGAGCAGCTAAAACAAGTTTTCGGTGACTCATTTTATAGTGAGATAACGGAAATGGATATAGAATGGCACTGGCATTGCCCTTCCTGGCCTAGTGCGGGAGGATTATGGGAACGATCAATACGAAGTCTAAAGCAACACCTCAAACGAGTTGTAGCGGACCAAGCATTGACGTATGAAGAATATAGCACCATTTTAGCGCAAATAGAAGCGGGTCTCAACTCTAGACCACTATGTCCGATATCTGAAGACATAGACGATTTAGATTTCTTAACACCCGCGCACTTCCTAACCGGTAGAGCAGGTCTAACCGTTATTGAAACAGCCAGTGACGCTAGGACTAGATGGCACTTAATAAACAAGATTTTTCAAGACCTTTGGAGGAGGTGGAAAACTGAATATCTTAGCCAATTATCTGTTCGTAGCAAGTGGCTAAAGCCAAAAAGCAACATTAAGATCGGAAATATGGTGACCATCCACGATGATAATTTTCCTTCTGGAAAATGGCCAGTGGGGAAAATTGTCGAGGTACACCAAGGGAAGGACGGGTTTGTAAGGGTTGTGACATTAAAGACGAAGAACGGTTTAATAAAGCGACCTATTATCAAATTGTCCGTCTTACCAATCGAGCAAGAGGACGCAGAAAAGGAAGCTGAAGAGCAGAGTAAAAAAGCCAAACCCAAGATCACAAAGGATGAAACAAAAGCAAGTACGAGAAAGCATCGTAATTTCGTCAACATCGTTTTATCACTATTATTTTTTATCAGCATTTGGAGCAGCAGCGAAGCATCGAACCACATTACCCAATTTAGCGGTAATCAATCCTTATACTACGACCCAATAGGTAAATTAAATCTAATACGGGATCAATGGAAAATTGTGTCCTACTACAACATGCAACCTTATTGGCAAGGTGATAAAGCCGGGGACACCTTCATTAAATATCTAGAGCAGACATGTGAACAAATCAAGGAGCCTAGCCATTGTAACATGATTTTATTACAAGTGCAGCACGATTACAACGAGCTCCAATATCACAATCAGCTGCTGCTAAATCAGCATTTCGGCACTCGGTCAAGAACCCGACGCGGCCTTGTCAACGCGGTCGGCTCCATAGCCAATACATTATTTGGAGTACTCGACCAAAGTTTCGCTGATAAATACCAACGTGATATTGAAATTATAAATAGCAACGAAAAGCACCTATTACAGCTTTGGAAAAACCAAACATCAGTGGTAGAAGCTGAGTATAATATTCTGAAACGAACTGAGAAGACTATTGATACTCAGTATAAGCTCATAAATAGACATCTAAACCTCTTAGATCAAGCGACTAAGCAGATACAATTGCAAGGTAAAAGTACATCAATGTTACAAGAATTCACTCTCGCAGCCATGGCTACGACAAACATGATACACAACTTAAAGCGTGTCCAAGATACATTAATCGACACCTTAGCGGATATTTATCATAGTAAAATTAACATGCATCTACTTACTCCAGAGCAGCTCAGCAACGAACTTCAAATCATTTCCGGTCAAATATCAAAAGAACTTACTTTGCCTATCAACAACATCCAGGCCGATTTATATGAAATCTACAAACACCTAAAGATCAAGGCGAGAATGAGTAAAGAGTACTTCATGTTTGAGATCTCCGTGCCACTCATTAGCAGAGACAGTTTCCAACTGTACCGCTTAATACCTGTTCCTCTCCAGGTGGGAAAGGACATGATCAGCATTATTCCCCTCACAGATTACATAGCAACTAATCTGATGAGGGACTCCTATATCGAAGTCAAGAACGACGATCTTCAAACCTGCACCTATCAGGAGGAAAGTTATATCTGTCAGCTACGAGGTCCAGTCAAGCGACTGGGTCTAGAAGAAAAGTTCTGTCAAACCGAACAAATAGGTATCTGCCAGTCTAAGAAAGAAACCTGCAAGAATATGTGGTTACAATTACACGACCTATCGTCTTATTTGTATTTCGCATGCGATACCTATTCATTTACAATCATATGTGACAATGAAACCCGAACGCGCCGTGTCAGCAAGGCCGGGCTCATTCAACTCGATAAAGAATGCATAGCTAAGGGCCGTGACATAACACTTTATTCATATCAGCAGGAAAACAAGCTGACTTTGAAACCTGACCTATTATTAGCGAACATAGCTCCAATACAGCACTATCATTTGGTCAATATTACGCTACCGCTTCTCGAAACAACAACAGAAGATGCACAGATCAACAACACACTAACAAGTCTCGGCAATCAGATAGCCGCTATGAAGAAAGCAGCTTTAGAAGAAGGAACATTAACTACGCATGATATACATCACTATGCCATATCATACGTATTGCTAGCAGCAGTCGTCGCCGTCGTAGCGTTCCTGGTGTTCCTGTGGTGGCGAGGCAAGCAAGCCTCACCCGCGCCCGCGCGTGACCCGCAGGCTCCAAGCGAACCTGCCGCGCCGCGGGCGGCGCCTACCAGCAGTGTGAGTGTTAGTGCTAGTGCGCGTAAATCACCCGTGCCCGAGCAAGGGCCCAGTGTTTGTGGGACCAAACGGTGGTCCAGTTTACGGTACAAAAGAGACAAATCAACGTCACCTATCAGTAAAAGACAATCGGTCTTTACGGTAGATCTAGAAAGAGATTAGCTATCACTTAGGATAAGAACATTCAGCATTGTATTAACCTTCATTTAGCATAAACAAATACTGGTTCACCTATGTGTTACTAACCCTCTTAATTGTGTAATCATCTCATCTCATCTTTCCCATTTCCTCCACTCGGGAGCATGTTCGATACTCATCGAACACATCATCATCAGCAGTTTTGACTCAAGTAGGTCGCGCGGCCGCACCAGCGGAAAGCGTGAGCTACGCGAGCCAGTGCGCGATCGACCGGCATACTTGTAGCACTCATTACCATCATTAGCATTAATTAGCGTGAAGTTTCGGAATAAACGTACTCTGAATCTTAGCTCAGACTTATCATTTAGCACCCGAAATAGCTAGCAGCACGAACCTTACCGTTCAGCTTCAAAATTTCATTTGTATAAGGAATTATGGCAGGATCTGACTTGATAGTATAACAAATAGACAACGAAATAAAATATTTATAGTGAAAAATCGCCCTAACATGTGGGTACATTCAAATTATTATATCTTACCTTTGTAATGTTGAAAATTACAAAATCTTTTATAAAATACAGCATAATTACCTGCTACATCAGGATCCATCGCAAACACTTCTTAAGTTTACGCAATATATTTAATATTTAACTTCAAAGTTAATGTTTTTGCACGAGCGCCGAGAACAAACACAAACAACAAGTTGAACGATCGAGTTCCGACTTAATGTATGACGCGAATAGTGCAGGTAGCGGAGCGGGGAGGGCGGGTTATTGTTCCCGGGACTGTCCGCTAGCTCAGGTAGTCGTCCTATTTATCATTATCTACAGTTTGTAAATTCCACTTTTGGCCGCGTAGATTGTCAAAATAACCGTATGTGCGTCGCCACATTGAACGATCCCGTGCGTCTCGCATCCAGCGCCTTCCCGCAACCTTAACCGTGTCATCGGTCCACCTGGTGGGAGGCCTTCCAACGTATCGTCTTCCGGTTCGCGGTCTCCATGCCAGAACTTTTCGGCCCCATCGGCAATCCGTTCTGCGAGCAATGTGTCCTGCCCACTGCCACTTAAGTTTGGCAATTTTTCGGGCTATGTCGGTAACTTTGGTTCTCCTGCGGATATAGCGAGCAGCCACCAAATTCCACAGCTCCGTCAATGGGGGCGGTGGGGGGCGTCCTTCATAGGGCTAGGGTCACACACACAGGGGCTTGGGCCGTCTTTTTACCCGTGCCTTTTCCCTTTCCTTTGCTCTTGCCCTTGTTTTAGAGCTGCGGGCTGGGCTGCGGACGCGAGCGGAGGCGTCGGGGGTATTGGGGCCTTCGCCCCCGACTCGGATGACTGAGTCGGAGTCCCCTCCGCCTTTCTCTTGTCAGCCGCGGCCGCAATTCTGGCTCCGGTAGGAGGCGACACTCGAGCCCTTCGAGTCGTGCATTCAGCATATTGCTGAACTGCACGACGCTGGCCCGAGATATCTCCTCCATTAGTGTTCGTATCTGGTCGAAGTCGGGTGCTGCCGCCGCTGCTGCCGCCGCTGGCCGGCTGTTTGCCTCAGCCAGCTGAGCTGAGAGCCGCCGGTTTTCGGCCTCTAATTTGGCCACTTCGTCCGACATTGTGCGGGCCCTTATGCCCACCGCGGCATCCTTGATAATAGAGGCCGCATCCTTCAGTGTCTTTATGCTGGTCCCCTTCAGTTTTTTCGACTTGCTAGCCACCGTCTCCACGGTCTTCGCAGCCTCTAGCAGCAAGTAGTTTAGTGCTGCCAGAGACTGCTCCGTGTCCTCCTCTGCTGTTGGCTGGTTGAGGCCGCTGCGGCAGGCATGTCTGGACTGTCTCAGTGTCTTGGCCACTTCCGCAATGTTCTCCTCGGCCTCTAACCGGAGCGTCTCCTCTTCTGCTTTCAATCTGGCTTTGGTAGGCCCACGTATTCGCCAGTGGTGGGCGGTCGGCCTCTCCCTCTCATCGATTTGTGCGCCGCCCCTTTTTGCGCCAACGCCATCTCCTCCTCTTCATCGTCTCCCAATGACCTTTTGCGCCACTGGCGAGTCTCCTCGTTCTCGCTGCTGGACTCGATCGCCATTGGGCAAGAGTCCTCTTTGTCGCTCTCGGATCCGGATCCGCATGTCATCATTTTAGCGTCCGATTCTCCAGAGGACTCAGAGAGACGCAGCACAGAGACGCGAAGTTCCTTCTCCAGAGTCTTCTTCGCCTGCCTCATCTTCCTCTCCCTCTTCTTCTCTTCCTCCTGCTTTCTTTCGGCTTGTTGGTTTGGTGTTGTTGAAGTTTCTATAATTGTTCCCATGAGTATGGGACGATATAAAATACACTGTCGGGTGACGCCCATTCCGTGCCAGTGTAGCTATATACTGTAGAGGTCGCCAGGTATCTACAGGTTTTTTACGACTTTGCTGTCGGGTTTTATAGGGTTTTCCTTCCCGCGGGCCGGCCAATTAAGGCAAGCCCTCCGGTCCACAGCACATCCCAAACCCCATACCGCCAACGATGGGGTTCTTTGGGAGTATGCCGCGGGCTCCGGGATTTAAGGAGAGCTGGCGTAGACTCCCCTCTTGGTGGTTACCTGTTTTCAGGAAACCACCCTCCCTCTCCACTTCTTTCCTACCTAACCTAACTTCCTCCTAAACCTAGCCTACTGTTATGTGGGTACCTACACATATTCATAGATATATATACTTGTGCACTGTGACTGCTGCGCCAGTCGAATATACATGCTTGTGACATACCGGTTGTATTATTCTGCTACCCCTCTTCCGTACATAACAGTTGGCGACGAGGAAAAAGTACGAGACACGCGCACTTTATCTTGAAAAATGGCGAGAGTATCCACTTCAGTCGGCACCTTGACAGTGTTCAGCCACGAAAACCAAGAGTGGCAGCTATATAAGGAAAGACTCGAGCAGTGGTTTCTGGTAAATGGAATTGGGGTAGATGCTGATAAAGCCGGTTGCAAACGTAGAGCCGTTTTACTAAGTAACTGCTCGGAATCCAGCTACAAGTTGATACGCAATCTAGCTTTACCGCAGAAGGTCGGTACCTTAAGCTATGACGAAGTAGTAAAGTTGTTGGACGGCCATTTTACGTTAAGAACGTGTACGTTTGCTGAAAGGTACAAGTTCCACAGCGCCACACAACATGTCGGCGAAGGGTTGCCAGAGTGGGCGGCGCGGGTACGTGGTTTGGCGATACACTGCGGGTTCACTGCGCAAAATCTGGATGAACAGCTTCGCGACCGATTTGTGCTGGGCATGGCACCTGGACCGGAAAGAGATAAGCTATTTACCAAGGCGATGTCAGAGTTGACGCTGAGCAAGGCCTTGGAAATAGCCGAAGGCGTACGCAGTGCTCGCATGGGGGCACAAGAAACTACACGGCAAGCGGACGGGGGTACACCATTTCAAGTGATGAAGATGATGGACTCAGCAGCGCAGCCTGGCGCAACGCGCGGGAGCATCGCGCCGTGGCGTAGGCAGGGAGCGGCAACACCCGCAGCTAACGCCGAGCGCGTCGCGAGCGCTCGCGGCGTCGGTAGCAGCGGTAACGGGTGCACCGCCTGCGGGTACACAGACCATCAAGCATCGTCGTGTCGGTTTGCGCGGTATAAGTGCAAAAAGTGCGGCCTTCAAGGTCATCTTAAACGGATGTGCAAGCAAAAAGTAGAAAAATAACACTGTGTCGAGTGCTGTGAGGATGCTAGCGATGATGGTAAACATGAATGCTGTAATATACGCTCCATTCGCGGCGAACCGATGCTAGAATCTGTTTGTGTCAATGGTATCGAATTAACTTTTGAAATAGATACGGGTTCATCAGTTACCGTTATTTCTCAGCAAACGTACCTTAAACATTTTAAAACCATAACGTTAGAAGCCAGTGATATAATTTTGCATAGTTACAACGGCGATAGATTACATATTGCAGGTAAATTAAGACTATTGTTCACGTACAACAACAAGTCATGCATAGTAGGTGTTTATATTGTACGGAATGGAGGGCCTGCCTTATTAGGCAGAGATTTTTTTTCGAAATAATATTAACGAAAACATTATGTTAAATGAACAAAAAGGTACCATACTTTTGGTAAAAATAAAATTATAAAGTAATTTGGGTAATTAATTTTACAAACTTATTAATTAAATAATAATGATTGACTCTTAATCAGATAAAATGCTATTAGCAAAAGAGTTTTGATTCTCCTGTGGCTCACTAACTATATATCTATTATAGAAACGTCCGAAAGTATTGGAGCTACCGCTCCAACCAGCTGTCTTCCTAATTAAGTCCAAATTGATACCCATTTTATGAGCTCTAGAGGTGGCTGCGTGTCTGGTACAGTGCGCGGTAAACACAGAAATATCTATACCACAACTGCAAAGAACACTCTTTATCCACCTACTCAGAGTTTGTGACGTAACAGCCTTATGAGGCTTTTTAAGGCCAATAAATAAGTGAATTTCATTGCCACGTAGTGGATTCGTCATCAACAGGTAAGAATTTAATGTGGAAGCTGGACATATGGATTTCTAAAAAACGGGAGGATGAGAGTAGGCTGAGTAGCGCCGATACGGGACGTTTTTATTAAATCGGGAATTTTTATTTGAATTTCATTTGGAAGAACTTCTATGTTATTAATATTTATTTTTGAAATGGTTTGGACTCTGTGTGCAGTAGTCAAGGCTATGAGGGTTGCAAGTTTTTTAGAGACATTTTCTAAATTAAAATGTTCATTAGGATACCAGGATGTTAAATAATTAAGAACCAGGGAGGTATCCCAAGTAGTATTGTACTTGGGCAGAGGAGGTCTTAATCGGTAAATTCCTTTGAAGAATCGTTTTATCCGGCCGTCGTTCCCTAGGTCTAGATCGAAAATTAAAGAGAGAGCGGACCTACAGCTATTTAGAGTTCCATATTGAGCACCAGATTCGTATTGCTGAGTAAGAAAATGTATGACAGTCGGAACAGAAGTTACGTATACGTCAGTATGATTTGTTTTACAGAACAAAAACCATTTTTTAAGACAGGTGTCATACTGTTTTATGGAATTGACTGATAGGGAGGCCATCATAATGGGAATTGAGTTTGGAGGTACACTTCTTCTCAGGAGCGACGTCCGGATAATATCCCGGCAACCAGGGTAGTCTTCTGGTGAACATCTCGGTTGCCGGAATGGGAAATTATTAAGTTTTCATTGGGTTTAAACATTAAAGTGTCAGACACAAGTAATTTTTGAAACAAGGGAAACCATGGTTGTGTAGGCCAGTGGGGAACTACAATAATGCCCTCTGCGTGGTCATTCTCAATTTTCCTTAGTGTTTTTAATATTATGGAAAAAGGTGGAAATCCGTAAAAAATTTTTTTTTTTTTTTTTTTCCTGAGAGAGATAGTAAATGCATTTACTTCATAGGCGTCGGGGTCTCGATGCCAGGATATGTATTTTTTACATTTTTTGTTTAACCTGCTGGCGAAAATATCTATCTCGGGGATACCGAATTGCCTTGTTATGCGTTTAAAGGCGTGATCCGACAGCTCCCACTCGATGTCAGGGTGAACGCGACGAGATTCGGTATCCGCGATACTATTATCCGTGGAGCTTATGTATGAAGCAAAATAATTATTTTTCTTATTTCACACCACCAAATTTGTTTTGCAACGTCAGTTAGGTGAGGAAACTGAATACCACCCATACGGTTTATATACGATATGGCAGTGGTATTATCAATTCGTAATAAAATTTGGCAGTCATAACAAGATTTAGCAAAAACTTTTAGACCAAAAAAGGCAGCGAGGAGTTCTAAATAACTGATATGTCGCGAGCGTTCGCTGTCAGACCACATACCACTAGCCCGTTTCTCCCCGCAGGCCGCCCCCACCCCGTTGTTGAGGCGTCGCTGTAAATAACCAAACAAAACACGTTTTGTTTGATTTTGTTTACAGAGTTATTAATTACTCGTGACCACCAATCTAGATCTGGCAATATCGACGGGGGTATAGTCATATACTTATCATAATTATCATCTTGTTTTATGTTAAGATATTTACAGCGTTCGAGTTCTTTAGTGTAAAGCCAGCCGTGTATTCGACGGCAGGGCAGGCCGAGGTAAGTAAACCTACGAGGCGAGCAAATTCTCTGACTTTACAACGTGTAAGTATTTTAAATTTTTCTACTTCTTTTTTAATTTTTTGTATGTTTTCGTCAGGCAATGAAACGTGTAATTTCTCAGTGTCAATTATAAAACCCAGGAATTTACATTTTGTTTTAGGATATCGTGTGCTTTTTTCTTTATTGATAATAAAACCTAGAGATTGTAATAGGTTTATTGTGTAAGAGATCTCTCTCTAGTGTTCTCTCGCGCATGACTCATATGTATTTGATATTAGCCAAATGTCATCTAAATAAATAGTAGATAGGAAGCCACACGACCGGCGTAAACTAATAGCCGGTTTCATTATTTTAGTGAACACAAACGGAGCAGTATTGAGGCCGAACGGCAAGACATTAAATTGAAACAGTTTTCCTTCGAATTCAAACCTTAGGTATTTTTTATGATCGCTATGTATAGGGATCAGAAAATAGGCATCCTTGAGGTCTATAGTGCTCATAAAACAACCCTTGTTTACAAGATTTATAGCTGTGCGTAGATCTTCAAGCTTAAAATGTTTTGTTGAAATGAATTTATTTAACAGGTTGACTGCCACATCGGTCACCGGTGACCCTCAAACAATACATTTTCTATTGTGTCTATTGTCTGGCAGCCAAACTGTTAAGGATTTAAGATTTAGAATAAATCTAGTCCTGCCGTTCGGTTTTGGTACTAGAAACGTAGGTGATATGAATTGACCATCACAGGGATCGCATTCTTCAACCGCACCGATCAATAAAAGATCTTTTATTGATTGATTAATTTGTACTTTCTCTGCAGGAGTAAGTGTTTTTGCTATGGGCGGTGAATGTTGTATTACAGCTTGCGAGAAGGGAATGCGATAGCCTGTGACCCAAGACAGTATTGTCTTATCATTAGTGATAAGAGACCACTGGTCAAAAAAAATTAGATAGCCGACCGGCGTACATTACCGTGTCTAGCGGCGGCCGCGGCTCGCTGCTGGACGCGATGACTGTCTCGAGGAGGTCTCGTGCCAATTTCTGGGTGCAGGTTCTTTTCTCCTCTGGGTTCCCTTCGAACTGTGGCTCTGGGGAGGGGCTCGCCAGTTTAAAGGATTTTTCTGTACTTTGGGGTTAGTCACTTTTTTAGCAGGCTGTTTGGGAGGCGTGGGTTTCATGTCGTCTCCCGTTTTAGTTATAGCTTTTGCAGCTTTGAGCGTTTCTGCTAGCTCTGTACTAAAAAGAAATTTATCAATTTTTGTCGCCTGAAGCTGATCTTTAAATTCTTTTTTCATATTGAAAAGTATGAAGTTCCTTCTCACAAGCGAGTCAGAGTTTTGGCTATCACATAATATTTTTTGTGCATCCATTAAGAGCTTAATAAGCTCTGTGGACGAGGCGGTCTGCTCAGGTGATATAAGCAAGGTGAGAACTTCGGCAATACAGGTTATAGCAGACGCGATTTGCTTCTGCTTTTGTTCAATACCCTTGTCCCTTTTGTGGACAGCTTCGGAGACGGCAACCTTTACCTCTGGATTCAGTGAGGGTGCGTCGATCAAGGTGCAGTTGGCGGGAACCAGGTATTTATCCAATAGTTCCTTCCGGGTTTCCTTGGACAGACCCGAAGTAGCCACATGCTGGAGACGTACGGCCAAGTCAGGCTGGATGTCATTACCATAGACTCTTTTTTGGGAAGGGTCCTCACCAAGCAGTTGCATAATCTCATCATTGATTTGCGGTGTCACCTGCGAATGAGGCAGAGGTGGTGGAGCGACGTGAGGAGCGGCACTCGTCGACGGTTCAGGTATGTATTCAATCGTAGGTACACCTGCGATCGACGTGATTCGTGATACAATTTCCGTCTACACATTACGTCATATGGGTAAAGTGACAGTCCCTAAGACTGCCCGCAAAACCCTGACAAGTTATGTATTTAGATGTCATCAGTATAGTGACAGTCTAAAGTGTAAAGTGACAGTCCCAAAAACTGACCGCATTACTTGTGCTACGTATGTAGTAAAGTGACATTCCCATAAAATGCCCGCAACACCACATTTATATAGCATATTAATAAGAGGTAATTTTGTGAAGTGACAGTCCCAAAGACTGCCCGCAACACTTATTTTTTACGCATGAAATGAACTATGTATTCGGTAAAGTGATAACCCCACAAGTTAACCGCAGTACCAAACAAAATGAACACGCGTTAGATATACCTACTAACCTTCAATACAAAACAAGTGTTCCTGGTAGGGCTGTGAGTGCGCGGCGGGGCTGCGGGCCGAGCCGGCGGAGCTGCCGCTCGACGAGCACGAGGTGCACGACGACGACGACGACGTGGAGGACAGGCGGCGGCGCGGCGCGTGTTGTCGTTCTTGCCGGCGGGCGCGCAACAATTTTTCTTCTAACTTTTTAAACTTTTTAGCTAACGACTCATAGTCGCTAGGCTCGGTTCGAGAGCGTTTTCCCATTTTGGCGCACGAATTGATTTCACATGCGAAGCGGCGGAGCACTGAACTGTGAATGACGAGTACCGCGCCCCGGCAAGGCTAGGTAGTAAGTTAGAAAACTACCCACAAAAAATAAAAAAAAAATAACGAAACTAGTTTATTTTTTTAATCTACCTCAAAAATCAGTGCGAATAGGCGACACCGTATGTGTTACTACATGTATACCTAATGCTAATCTCGAGGACAAAGCTCGAGTATAATGTTATTATAACCGTCATCAGCTATTTGACAAATGGTTGGCCGAGTAAAATGAGTGAACCATTAATGAAGGATTATTATAGCCACCGGTTAGAATTATCAGTAGAAAATGGTTGTCTGATGAGCAAATCTACGACATAAAGTGTTAACCGAGCTGCACTCGGGACACTTAGGAATTTCTAAAGTGAAAGAAGAGGCACGCAATAGATTTTGGTGGCCGGGTATGTCTGTGGCTATCGAAAATCACATCGGCGCTTGCACCGTGTGTGCGTCGCAGCGCGCCGCGCCCCCGCGATCTCCCCTCACTCCGTGGCCGTTCCCAGCCCAGCCGTGGCACCGTGTGCATATTGATTTTTTAGGACCAATTAGCGGCAAAACATTTTTAATAATCGTAGATGCATATTCCAAATGGGTAGAGTGTTTTGATGTTTCGTCGGATTTCACCTCGCGAGTGGTTATCGAAAAAATTTGCGAAGTAATGTCACGATTTGGTTTATTTGGTACGATTTGCTCAGATAACGGTACTTCTTTTGTATCGTACGAGTTTAACCAGTTCTGTACACGAAATAACATCAGTCATATAACTTCACCGACATATAATCCGGCTAGCAATGGACAAGCGGAGAGTTATGTAAAAATTATTAAAAAAGCAATTAAATCATTCTTATTATCAGGTACAAAATTAAGAGATTTAAATATAAAACTATCAGAATTCCTACTGAGGTACAGAAATTCGAAACATACGACCACAAACAGATCACCGGCTGAAGTATTGTTCGGTCATAATTTGAGATGTAGACTAGATCTCCTGACACCGCACACCACATCGCCATCTGACACAGCTCTCGACACAGTGGTAAAAGAAAAACAGTGTTCGCAGATTAACAATTACCGTGGTACCCGCAAACTTTTATTTAATGTAGGTGACCAAGTCTTGGTAAAACTTTATAGCCAGCAAAAACAATATTGGTCACGTGGTATTATTATTAAACAAATTGGAAAAGCAGTGTACCTAGTGAAACTGAGTGCATCAGAAGATACTATCAAGAGGCACACTAATCAGTTGCTGAATTATAAAGGGAGGGAAGATGGGCCATGCGAGGAGATCGTTCCCGCATTTATGATACCCTCACACTCGACTAGCTCCGGGCAGCGGCTACCCGAAGTCTCTGTGGAGGAGTCATCTTTGGAGTCTGAAGCGCCGGCATCAGCTATTGTACACGGCGACGATTCCACTGAAGAGGAAGTGATTCCGGCAGTTCCCTCTATCGAACCTGAGCCAGACGCTCGGTCGAAAAGAAACAGAACTGCTGTAGATTATAAGAAGTACTTCTGATTAAAGCTGGAGGAATGTTATGTGGGTACCTACACATATTCATAGATATATATACTTGTGAACTGTGACTGCTGCGCCAGTCGAATATACATGCTTGTGACATACCGGTTGTATTATTCTGCTACCCCTCTTCCGTACATAAAATTTTTTTTTTTTTTTTTTTTGATAACGCTGGAAAAAAATGCATTACGCATACCCGCCCATCGGGGGAATGGACGGGCTATGTGGGACTCCCCGGGCAAGCCCGGTATACCCACTAAAATAAACCAGCGCACTCCCGCATCGTCTGTGTGGAGGAGGACTGGGAAACCGGCACAGCCTTTACGCCCAGTCCTCCGCCGACGACTGCCCACCATAATGGCGGACCCCGCACGCCCCTCCCTCAGTGGAGGGGCCCGGGAATGACCGTGAGTGATCGGCCATTCCCGCCCGACGAGGGTGGTGATTGTGCAATGCAGACGACAGGCGCCCCCGCACCTGCCGCCCGCTAATCACCACCAGGGGGTGGGCGCAGGCGATCGTACAACCGCCCTCTCCCACCCCCACCGCTGCCTCCTTTTGCGACATGGCGTCCTCGCAAAAGGAGGCAACCGCCACCCAGGCCTCCCCGCTCCCCAGCATGGATTTACCACACCGGGAAGCGAGAGGACCTGCCTGTCAACCTCCTCAGGGCACGGCGCAGCTACGCCCCCGCTGGGCACACCTAGACGGTGTGCCGCGCTGTACCCTCCACCGCACTGGACCTAACGGTCCCCTCCCGCCCCCGAGCCGCAGCCACCCCCACCCACAGGAGAGATTCCGGGCTGCAGAGCCAGGTGCAGAGCGGGCAAAGCCCGGATGCAGAGCCGGGCAAAGCAGGGTGCAGAGCTGGTCAGTGCACTCGGGGAGCTCAAACCGCACGAGCGCCGAGTGCAAAGCCAGGTGCAGAGCGGGCAGAGCCGGTCACTGCAGAGCCGGGCAGTGCAGGGTGCAGAGCTGGGGTGCCCCGGGCGTTCCCCCCCGCAGGGGAAGGCGGCCCGCCCGGAGTCCTGGAGGTGAGCCCCACCGCTGACCTACGGCTACCTACCCAGCCTACCCCTGTGTCGCGTCTGGAGTGTCCCCTGCTAATCAGGGGAACACCCACAGCGACAAGTCTCCCCCTTCCCCCCCGTCAGGTATTCGCCACCGCCAACAAGAACCCACGAATGGGAAGTTATTGACGGTGCCCAGGGTGCACTAGCCCAGCGGGTTGCTCTACCCCCCGGACGTATCCGAAAGAGACCAGCAACCAACTAGGCCAACGTGGACGTTACCTGACCCGCACCCCAACCTAACCTTTTTTTTTTTTTTGTTCTCCCAGGAAAATTCCTCACGAATACGCAGTGGTCCGGGGGAAGGAACCACTGCGTTATGTGGGGTTTGCACCCACTAAAAACCTGGAGTGTGCCGTCTCTCGCCTACGGGGCTGCGGGACCCACGAGGCTTGCAACCGCGTGCCCCTCCGCAACGGAACCCTTCTCTCCGGGGCGGGGCAGAGTCCCTTGATTGAGACCCAGTCCCGTTCCACCTCTATCCATCTCTCTCCTCCTAGCACTGAGGCGCCCGGCACACCGCGTCATCCCAGTGCGCGGGACCTTCGTGTGGACGGCGGAACCCCCGGTCCTCCGCCCACGGTCCCCGGCTTTACGGTATTCGGCCCGCAAAGGCCAGACGCCGTCTTCCGCGTCTGCGGCGGCGCATCGGGGCCAATTTGACGTCGTCTTCCCGGTCCCGCTCCGCCGCCTCCTTTCGCGACCTCACTTCGTTGCTGTATGTCGCTGCCGCCTGCCAAGACTCGTCGCTGTCGACCATCTCCTTGAGGACGGCAGCGACAGGTCGTCCCCGACGGTCGCGGACAGGGCGGCGCGAGGGACCTCCCAAGCAGGGCACTCCTCGCGCGTGTGTTGCGCCGTGTCCGAGACTCCCGCCACACAATGGTGGCACACGTCCGTGGGCTCCCTTCTTGCCAAACGGTACAGGTATCTCCCAAAGCAACCGTGCCCGGTGATCATCTGTGTCAGGTGGAAGGAGAGAGCCCCGTGCCGCCGTTCGAGCCACTCGCGGAGAATGGGCCGAACGGCCGCCGCCACCTCTCGACTCTCGACTAAGTCCTCTAGGCGCGCAGCCCACCTCCGCAGGAGAGTGTCACGCCAGCGACGAATCTCCCGCGGATGGGGACGGCCGCCGCCCGTAATCGCCTCTTTTGTTCGCCAGTACGCCGTGGCGAGTACCTCTGCATCGAGGTCCCACGGCGGCGTACCGGCGAGCACACACGCGCAGCCAGATTCGAGCTGCTCATGGCTCCTACCCATATTGGCACCCCGTAGAGCGCCATGGAGAGCACCACACCGGTGTATAGGCGTCGGCAGACTCCACCAGGCCCCCCGACATTTGGGAGGATCCGCCCCAATGCCGCAGCGGTGGCCAACAACTTTGGGGCCAACCGCCGGAAGTGCTCCTCGAACTTCCATCGGCCGTCGAGTACGAGCCCCAGTCACTTCCGTACCGACGGCGATGGAAGTTCCTCCCACAACAATGGAGGCCCCCGGCGGCGGTCTGTTTTTGGGCCCGTGAAATAGGAGGGCCTCCGACTTTTCCAAGGCCACCTCGAGCCCCGGGCACGGATCCTCCCCATTTCCTGGGCCACACCAGCCGTGGCGAGCAGGGATGCCTCTCTGTAAGTGCCGTCGCGGGCCAGCACGAGGGTGTCATCAGCGTAACAAGTAACGCTGACCCCAAACGACTGGGTGATGCGCAGGGCGAAGTGGCCCCGCGCAGCACCCAGTTGTAGCCGATCTTCCACAGGGGAGGGCCTAGGACCAACCCCTGCGGAACACCGCACGACATATCCCTCCTCCCCTCGCCGGCCCTCGTCGGGAAAACGACGGCTCTGCCGGCAAAGTAATCGTGCTGCGCGGGACAAAGTGGCCCCGCGCAGCACCCAGTTGTAGCCGATGTTCCACAGGGAAGAGAGACAGATCATGCTCCATTAATAACATTGTTTAAAAAACCTTTAGTCGAGGTTCCAACACGTCTACAAAGAATGATGTTAAAAATTCAAGCTTACAGTCTAAATGTTATTTACAAGAAAGGTATTCACATGTACATTGCTGATACCTTGTCAAGGGCAGCACTTTCTGAAACAAGGGCAGATGAATTAGATGATGATGTCATTGTCCATGTAAATTTAATGATTAAGTCGTTACCAGTCTCTTCAGAACGTCTTCAGTGGTTGATTAAAGGTACTAGTGAAGATGAAAGCTTGCAGATTTTGAAAACATACTGTAAGGAAGGATGGGGCCATCAAGTAAAACTCAAGTAAACAAAGATGTGCATGAATTTTGGCAACATAGATTTGATTTGCATTCTGAAAATGATTTGATTTTTAGAAGTAACAGTATAGTCATACCTAAAAAATTGAGACCCGATATTTCGAAACTAATACATAGTGGTCATTTGGGAGTTGAAAGATCAAAAGCGTTTGCTGGAGGACATGTTTTTTGGCAATTTATGTCAACAGATATAAAACACATTGTTCAGTCCTGTCATACGTGCCTGTCACACAGAAGTTCAAATGCTCCAGAACCACTTCATCCACATGATGTTTCATTACTACCGTGGGAAAAAGTTGGTGTTGATTTTATGGATTATAAAACTAAAAAATACATTGTAATACAAGATTATTACTCAAATTATATTGAATTAATGTTGGTGGCAAGTACTAACGCCAAAACAGTAATTGTTAGTCTTAAAAGTATTTTTGGTAGACGTAGAGTTGAGTTATTCTCAGACAACGGACCACCATTTAATTCGGCAGAGTTTAAGATTATTTTTTTTGAATGGGGAATACAAAATAATACGTCAAGTCTTCAAGTCGTCAAGTCTTTTTCTTAATAAGGAGGATGTTATGAGTACGTCACTAGTGCTATCGCGCATCACTACTAAATAGATAATTACTCTATGTTCGAAGATGATGGCGTTGGTTGTCTCTGGCGTGTTGAGTCCTAACCGTGTTTTAATATGTTTAATGTTACTTTGATCTAATAAACGATACCAGTTCTAATTCTTACTGGTAGGTACCCATTCGTATTACGTCAACTGCCTACTGCTTAATTTGACCCCTAAGATGACACACTGACCGTTCATACCTATCTACACAAAACGCGATACCAATAGTTTGTTAGGTAAGTAGGTATCTAGGTACCTATCTACATAATAACAACAAAATCAAAACAATAGGTTTGTATTCACACTTAGCTACCTACCTAGCTCTTAAATTTACGTAAAAATATCTACTTACCCATTTTACAATAAGGAGTTTTTAGTTCTTCTCAAAAGTAATCAATCTTCTTCAAACTGCCTCCTCAAAATCCTTATCAAAACAAAATCGGTGACCGTATTCACTAATGCCAGAGGTTCCTTTCATATAAAACTACAAAATGATTCGAAAGCAAAATCAATGTCCGGTATAAAAAAGCAAGATCGTTGTTGTAGGTAAAACAGAATTCACTAAATAAATGAAATATGTAGGTATGATGCAAACTCGCGTACGCACAGTCAACAAATGCAATACCTACTATCAATTCCGCAGGCTTATTACGTATGAAACAGCAATTAACAATATTTGCGCAGAGATTGTACAATCATCGCGCGAATATCGCTTTACGTCAAAAAATTGGAAGGCTTATTTTTGCGAAATAATTGCTCTTCAATCGCTAATCCGCATTATATATGAGCTATAGCCACTCCATAATAATTTTACGACAGCACTGCTAACAATCAAAATCTGTTAACTGAAATGTGCATTTATCGCAAGGTGATCGCGATAATTTCGTATTACGTATGGTTTTTGACAGCAGAGCGACAGCGATCGGCGAGCAAATGTTGCTGTCAAATTGCGATTACTTTTTCCCCTGTTGTTGGTCGATTGCGAATCGCTCGCTGATGGCTGAGTAGGTACAGAAGTTTTTGAGTTTTTGGCGGCTTTTTTCGTGTGTTATTTTGTGGCTACTTTAATTATCGCAAATTAGAGTAATAATATAAAAATAAATATTGAAATAACAAATTCCTCGTGAATTTTGTAAATGTAAATGACAAATTGGTGTTGTTTTGAGTCTCTAATGTCTACGCAACTTGACTATTTGTTGAATCATTGAAACAGAAGTGATCACGGTAAAGTGGAGGATTTTTTTATACTGTAGTGTTGGCTACCTCAGCGAAGCTTATATGTTTACTACTAAATACTTACAATTACAAACACATGAGAATGTGATAAGTCCGCAATAAGTATCTTCTATTTTACTTTATTTTTTATATAGCAAAAACCGATGTCGACTATTCTGCCAATGTCTAAATTAAATTTGAAAAATCTTTTTACGTTTCATAGCTCAAATACGAGATAATGTAGTCTATTAAGTGATGTTCTAATGCGTTATCCATTCGATTTCTTAAAATGCAAGTATCAAATTTTCTCTGCCTTAGTTACATCTGCGAATATTAATTTATTGGAATATTGGAGCTAAATAGTAATCAAATTGACTATTGTAAAAAAACGGCCTCCACGAAGTGTTGTTGTTTAATTAGCTGGTTAATTTATCAAACGATACATTTTATAAATCATCGGACAGATAAAATAGCTTCTGTTAAAAGTGACTGTCAAAAAAAAAGACTTGACTTAAAGGCCTCAGTAGCCAGGTCACTAAATTGATCGCGCAATAATTGTACAATTATTGCTACTTGCTGTTCCTTGCGTAATAAGCCCGCCGAAAGCCGAGCGGGCGGCGGGGCGCCAATTTTCATTCAACTTCCCCGTCTCACCCCGCACTACTCGTCTCCCCGCGTCTCTCATACCGTCTTGTTGACTAACAAGCAAGGGAGAACGAGATAATATTGAACGAAAAATGGTTCGAAATTTCATAAAACTTGTTCCAGGAAATACGTGTTTTTGAATAAGCCTTACAAGTTTGTGAAATAAAAATATGTCATTTAGAATCTCCATTACATTTGTGAGGTTTCTATCGAGATATTTTCTTTACTTTTACAATTTATGAATGTTCCAAAGTTCAGGTAAAATTTGTGCAAAAAAAACAGATTTTTGGAGGCTTATACTGAATTTGTTTCTCCAATTTTTTTTTTCTGCTTTGATAGAAACCTAGATATAGTGCACAAGATACCAATTAGTTCAAAAAAAATAAAGAAAGATGTGTTACAACTGCACAATAACGTACGAGCGTTTGTATGGAAATTATGTCGGGTTGACCGCTCTTAAGGAAATGTATAACTTGTGTAAATTTAAGTAAGATAAGTTTTATAAAATCGGCAATTCTGTGGTGCCATGCCCGAATACGGTTGAAAGGTAGGGCCGCCATTGTTCTCGCCGAGCGGTTTTTGTATAAAAGCCGGCCCTCTTGGAGGCAGAGACACGGATTGCCACTAGTCGTTGGATTGCTACTAGTCGTGCACCTGCAAACACGTCTTACGTCTTATAAGTTCACAAAAACCGCACGGACCACCACCACCACTTTTATGGGGACTGAGTCACCCACGTCCGTAAGAGTATACCCCATTTGATTCCCTACATGTGGTACCCGGGTGGTGCAAATCAGGTGACACCAACTGGTGATAGGCTTCGGCCGAGGGCTTGCGACCACCCACCGGGCAAAGACGTACCGCCAAGCGGCCTAGCCGTGTTCCGGTACGATGCTCGGTGTAGCCAACCAGAGGAGTTGGGTCGAGACAGCTGTTCCACTGCAGGCAGACCAGCCTGACGCGCACTGGTATGGATGTGTCGGGAGACTGGTCGCGGAGGGTAGCGGGATCCGAGGCACGGTGCGCCGCTGGCCGACCGTAGGTAGTTGGGGACCCAAGTAGTGTGCCAGCCACATACGAACTGCTGCCCCGCCAACTGTCGAAAAATCCCGGAATGCACCATCGTGCTGGTTGGCGACCAGATGGGAGGGCCCAATGGACATTTCGGGGGGGCTCGGGCGTCCCCGCGCAGTCTCCAGACTAGTGCCCCAATGATGGCGTCCTATCAGTGCGTGTCTGTAGGTTAACAGCGTGGAACCTCGTCTCACTTCCTTCTCATCACCTCACCCTTCACTCTTAAACATACATGACAAGGAAAAATCATACTAGAGTTCAACAGCGGCTGCAGCCCCTCCCAGTCAAAGTGCACCTCTCAAATATCAGAGGTCTGCACTCTTGTGGCAGTCCATCATCATCTCGAGACTGATAAGCCGGCTCTCTTTTTCCTTTCGGAGACGCAGATCAGATGTCCGTCAGACATATCGTACCTTACATACCCAGGGTTTACCCTGGAGCACAATTTTAAGCTTCGCGCTGGTGTATGCATGTACGCCCGAGACGACATCTGTTATAGGCGTCTCCGAAACCTTGAGGACTCTAGGTTTTCTGTGCTGTGGGCTTTGGTGGACACAGGCCACGATAAAATTATCTATGCCTGTGTCTACCGTTCGCACAGCAGTGATCAGGAGACAACCAGGCTCACAGAGTACCTTAGTGAGGCGGCTGATATAGCGCAGCAACGGTATCCTTCCGCCCAATTGGTGTTACTGGGAGACTTTAATGCCCACCACCAGGAGTGGCTCTTCCCGTACCAGAGCACTGATCACGCTGGGCGGGAGATGAGAAAGCTTGCGCTTGCTTTGAATCTCGCACAGCTGGTCCAGGGGACAACGAGGGTGCCGGATGTTGATTCGCACACAGCCAATTGCTTGGACCTTCTGCTGACAACAGATCCAGACCGATACTCGATGTCGGTATCCTCACCTTTGGGTAGTTCCGACCATTGCCTGGTGAAGTCTGTATCCATCCACTCCCCGGCCGATCCCAGACCAAGAGGCGCACGGCGGGTTTGGCGGTACAAGTCAGCGGGATCCTGCCGTTTTGCCGAAAAGATTTTGACAAAATTTCATTACCCAAACAAATTTTAGCAACCTTTTTTTATACCATTGCAATATTTTGAATTATTTTAGTACGCATATTTTTATTTGGTCAAATTTTTACATGGCAAAATATTACCAAGTATAATGTCATTATGGCATTTGGTCTTTAATCAAATGATTTATTACAGCAAACTATCTTCAGCCAATAAACGTTTGGTGAAATGATTTGTTAAGACAAAAAATATTAAGGCAAAAAACAGATTTTTAGGGAATTATATAAATAAAAAATAAAAAGCGAGCGGTGCCGCGGCAGCGGCCGGCGAGTGCCAGAAACGACTTGCATTAATAGAAAAAAGAGATTGTTTTAGTAGGTTACCCGGAACTAAACTATTTATATTAGGATAATTACTTATTTAAAAAAGTGCTAAGGTTAGGCTAAAACTGTGACCCTGTAGCCAGGAACGACTACATTAAATAAAAAATAAAATATATAAAAAAAAGGAAAATAGTATAAATATTTGGCTTATTTGATTTTGCGTAAAAACTGTTATTCCAACTGAAATATTTGAGTAAATAAAAAATGTTAAAAGTACTAGTTGGAAAACAAGTTATAGTTTAAACGATCATTGCCCAAACATTAGGTTTGCGTTACAATTTTTCGTGAATAGATTTTTTGCTAAGTAATAATTTGGCAAATGAAATTATGCGAAAAATTCTTTGGGAAGTGAAAATTTGTCAAATTCCTTTCGGTCAAACAAGGGAGACCCCAAGTCAGCAGATTGGGATGGGATGCGTTCTTTCTTCGCATCTTATCTTTGGCAGCCTACTTGCTTCGCTTCGGCTGAAGCTTCGTCGTGCACGGACGCCGTGACGGATGTGTTGCGTCAGGGAATGAAGTACTACATTCCGTTCTCTGACGATTGCTACGTCACGACGCCTAGCGCTGACCGGCCATGGTTTGGCGCCGAGTGCAAACGCTCTGACTCGCTTAAACATGAGGCGTACCTGGCATGGGTCAGCTGAAGAGAGCCTTCAATAGGGCTGCCAAGTCCTGCAAGAAGGTGATGCGAAGGGCCCGGTTTGACCACATAAGCCGTATTGGGACCAAACTTGCCTCACACCCTGCTGGTAGTAAAGCGTTTTTGTCCCTGGCTAAGTCGGTTGAATCGAACTTCTGCCGTCCCTCACTACCACCACTGCTGAGACCCGACGGGTCACTAGCCCACACCGCTGAGGAGAAAGCATACTTGTTTGCCTCGCTTTTTGCGGAATCTTCACGTCTAGATTCTGGTGATGCGCGGCCCCCTCCTTCTCCTGATGGATGCGAGACGAGTATGTCGGACATTCGCATCCATCAAAAGGACGTTCGTAGGGTACTGCGCAACCTCGACGTGAACAAAGCTAGTGGCCCCGACGGGATGCCAGCAATTGTTCTGAAAACCTGTGCGCCTGAACTGTCTCCGATCCTAACACGCCTGTTTCGCCTTTCGTATGAGACTCGAATAGTGCCGAATGCTTGGAAGCAAGCTAGGGCAGTCGAGCTGATCCGGCCAACTACAGACCCATTTCGATTACGTCCATCCTCTGCAAGAGTATGGAACGGGTACTCAACTCTAAACTCCTGGCATACCTAGAAGCTAAAGACATCCTCAGTGACCACCAATATGGCTTCCGACAAAATCGGTCAACTGGGGATCTTCTAGCGTATGCCATTCACATCTGGAGTGGGGCCATCGAGAGGCATGGGGAAGCGCATGCCGTGTCCCTGGACATCTCGAAGGCTTTTGTCAGGGTCTGGCGTGAAAGCCTTATTGGTAAGCTTCCTTCATTCGGTTTGCCGGGTTCTCTGTGCGATTGGATTGCAGACTTCCTGAGGGACCGGTCCATCCGAGTACTTATTGATGACCGCTCGTCTGACCAACTGGATATTAATGCCGGGGTTCCTCAGGGGTCGGTGCTCTCAGCAAAATTGTTCTTGCTTCACATAAACGATCTGCTAAAACCCGGCACCTTTGGGTATGCGGACGACAGCACTGTTGCTGAGAGATACGTCTCTGACGCGCGCGCTACTGGGCCTCAGGTCCAGTCTCTACGAGAGGCCATGGTTGGGCGCTTGAATCTGTCCTTGAAGGCAGTATCCGAATGGGGCGATACCAATCTGGTCAGTTTCAATGCTGCTAAGACCCAGGCGTGTCTTTTTGCCGCTAAAAGGAGCCAGTTCCATCCGGCTCCTTCTTTCCGAGATGTGCCCGTGCCGATAACGGACCGACTTGAGCTTATTGGCGTTACGTTGACTTCGACCCTCAATTTTGGTCCATTCATTGAAGCAAAAGCTAAGCTGGCTGCCAAAAAGTTGGGGATTCTTGCGAAGGTGAGACGGTACTTCACCCCAGAACAGTTGCTTAACTAGTATCAAGCGCAAGTTAGATCATGCATGGAGTACTGTTCTCATCTCTGGGACAGATCTGCCAAATACCAGCTGGATGCACTCGAGTCGATCGAAAAACGGGCCAAGAGCATTATCGGCAATGAGATACAGGTCGAGTCTAGGCTCCAGAGCCTTGAACATCGGCGCCGAGTTGCCAGCCTGTCGGTTTTTTATCGGTTACATTTCGGGGAGTGTGCGTTGGCATTGCATGAACTGATTCCTCCTAGCCCGTTCCATCATCGGACTACAAGACGTACGGCGATGCGTCATCGATACATGGTGGATGGACATCCCACCCTTTCGCATCAAACGTTTTGGGGACACTTTTAGTATACGAACTGCAAAAGAGTGGAATTCCCTGCCCGAGTCTGTGTTTCCCGATAGCTACAACCTGGGAGTCTTTAAGTCAAGAGTGAATAGGTTACTTCTAGGCAAGCGTGCTCTATCGCTTACCATCAGGTGAGATAGTGGTCAAACGCAAGCCTATTAAATATAAAAAAAAACCCTCGGTTCTCTCGATAGTGCAGATTTATGCAAGTTTGCACTTTCGTGGGCATTAAGGGCGGGCTTCGCTACTACCTAACGGCTGTTGCTTGCGCGCAGTCGTTATAGTGGTCGCGGAGGCTAGTCACATGAAAGTAGTTTTCATGCTAGTCTTTCAGCTGAAGAAAAACGAAGCAAGAAGAAGTGAGGAGGCAAGGTAGGCAAAGTGCCATCGACTCGCCAGCGTCACCTATGTAACCAAACAGGTACTCTTCCCCCACAATGTGTCGCCCCATACCAGTAAAAACTCCGGTACCCGCCAGTCGTTCAACCGTTAGGAATCCGTAATCAAAATTTTCGGAAGTTTCTCCAAGTACCCTCAGAGGTCAAGGATCATAGGGGACTCGTTCGAGCACACATCCACCCAAACTAACACAGCAGCCGCGCTCCACTCATACAAGCGCTACTCACGCACAAACCGTGCAACCCAACTCCACGCGCACAAATGCGCCTCGCACATCCGGGCCTCCGCGCCCTACGTCGCGTACAAACCAAGGAGCTACACCTATGCTCGCTCCACCTACAACTGCTGCACCGCGCATCGCATCATCATCATCATCCGCACCCAGACACAAGCTGTTGAGTTCGGTAACAACAGATGCGCGCGCTTCTACTCGCGACCCACGTACGAACCAGGAACTACGCCATCAGATGGCGCTACATGTAGGTTCGCTAGCCAATACTGGCACGCTTGCACCCCCCCGTACCTCAGCATACGATTCCCCCGCAAGGCGGTCAGGCCAATCAAGTCTATGTGGGTCAAACACCTCGCTCGCGTCATATGGGCGCAGGGCAGAGCTTGACGACTTGGAATCACCAACATCGCCCAACCCATCCATGGATCTGGATTATGACTTACAGGCCGGAGGTAGGGCTCTGAGACGACGTAGGAGCCCGGAGGAGACTTCAGAGGAGGCGACAGGGGTAAGTGACGAGCCTTCACCTACCCCCACCCCCGATGCAGCCCCCATACCCGCCGCCACTGAGAATAAAAATCAGAAAACGTGCAAAAACAAGCGACCCCGCTACCCTCCTCTAGTAGTAGAAAAGTTGCCTAACTGGGCCACTCATTTCAGGGCGCTTGCAGACATATTAAAAAGGCCACCAAACGCCCGACCATACAGACAGAGAGTTCGATTCTCCCCGGAGAGTGAGGACGAGTACAGGGTGGTACAGAGGTACCTGACCACCCTGGAAAAGGAATCAGGTATCAGCTTGTTTGCGTACAGCAGGAGGAGCTCCGCAACCAAGGGTACGAGCCGGAGTATGTACGGCACATCAATGCCCGCCAAGGAAGACCCGGCTGCGTGTTCCACGCCGTGCCTGCCAAGACAGAGAATTTCTGAGCCATATATAATAACACCTTCGTATTCATGTTGATGCGGGGGGTCAAGATAGAAGCATGGCGTGGCAAACGTGGGCCCGCTCAGTGCCACCGGTGCCAACTTTTTCGACACAGCTCGCACCAGTGTCACCGCCCCCTCGCCTGTGTAAGGTGCGGAGAGGGACACACGGCGCATGACTGCCCACGTCCCAGAGAAGAGCCACCTGTGCAAATTGCAAGAGACCGCACCCGGCAAATAACATTTAGTGTCCTGTATTTCAGCGGGCAACAAAACACAGGCGGGCGGGTACTATTGCCGTCACAACGACCGCCTCGTCACGCCAACCACCAAAAGTGGTATATACAGATAAGCAGCCGACTGAAGAGGCCCAAGGCGAGTCGCTGATGGCTGCGGCCAACGGACCCACGCAACGCGGAGAGGCTACCTCCTCAAGGCGGAGGAAAAATAAAAGGGGTGGTAAGGGTAAGAAAACCAACCCCCCCAGCGGCACAGGAAGAAATCCTGAAAACAGCCCCTGTCACAAAACAGGCACAGGCGCAGGCACCACCGACCAATAAGATGGCAGCTAGCGCCGACACAACACAACAGAAGCGCCACGCAGCGGACAAAGTTGGAACTAAAAACAACACCAACCAATCCGCTGGCGCTAGCAAAAACCAAACGACCAATCAGACGCCAGCTGAAAACAAAGCTCAACAGTCGAAGGACTTCACTGCCTGCGCCATCCAGCTGCTGTTGGACTTAATTAAGGCCATCAGACAGGGGCAGGACGTTGAACAGGTCATCCTTGACGGTCTAGCTGCGTTACTAACGCTCTATCATGGAAAATAAACCGTTAAGGATGATCCACTGGAACGCCCGCGGCCTTAAAGTTAAGGTCGCTCTCCTTCGCCATCTCCTGAAGGAGCAGAACATAGACGTGGCGCTGATTAGTGAGACACTCCTGGGACCTGAAGATAGGTGCAAGTTCCCAGGATACCACGTCTATAGGAAGGACGAGCGGTCGGCATGCGTATCCGATATCTTGGCGTGGCCGGTTTAGTAAAAAGAAGAGTCGTACACCAAGAACTTCCACTGCCGACACTGCAGATAGCATACGCGCTGGGTGTGCAGCTGCACATGGCCGGCGAAGACGTAGAGGTTTACTCCTTCTACAAGCCGCCAAACAATAAACTCGACATGAGTGAGCTGAAGGCGCTCCTTACGCAAACAGACAACCCTACTATCCTCGCCGCTGATTTTAATTCCAAGCACTCAGCGTGGAATAGTTACTACACCAACGAAGGAGGTAGACGACTCTTCGCGGACTCAAGAACACTCACATGCCTGACGTGCTGGACATCGTTGTACACCGGGGCCTACACTGCCAGGTCACTCAACAGGTGTTAGATGACGAGCTACAGTCGGACCACCATCCTGTACTCGTCATACTATCGGGTATGCCGACTCGCCAGAAGCCACCAGCGCCACGTCGAAAAATTGACTGGACAATTTTCACAGAAAAGGCCGAGTTGGCGTGGTAGAGTTAACCGACCCTACCACGCCAACTCGGCCTATCACCGCCGCCGCCGTCGTTGACTTACTAGCCAACGACATCACTGCTTGCGTGCAACAAGCTCTGGAAACAGCAACGATGACGCAGCAGCAGGGGAGAGTGCTACAGCCGCCCCTGCCAGCGCGCATCCGACGACTCATTACCGAGAAGAGACGTCTACGTAAGCAGTGGCAACAAACACGCTGCCCCACCATGAAAACCACGCTAAACAAACTCACGGTAAAGGTGAAGCCGAGCTGTGTGCTCTGAGAGCCGCGAGCTGGGAGAACCATATAGACGCCGCTGAGGGCGACCTACTTTATACACAGACAGTGCCGCCAGCTGAAAAACACCCCAGCTCCGGTGCGACCCCTTCAGGGCACTGACGGAGCGCTAAAGTACGTCGCGGGAGACCGAGCAGAGGTCTTTGCCGAGCACCCGGAGCGTCGGGAGCACCCGGAGCGTTAGTTCCAACCGAACCCGACTACACAACATGAACATGTCGCAGCAGTCGAGAAACACATTGGAGACTACTTCACTACGCCGATAGCTCTCGATGAAGATGCCATATATTTCTCGCCTGGCGCAGTCAGACGCGACTTCTTGAGAACAAAGCCCCGGAATGCCCCAGGTGCCGACAACATCTCCAACAGAGCGCTGCGCCACCTGCCCCACCGTATGGTCGCGGCTGTGGCGCGCCTGTTCACGAGGATGGTTCGCACGGGCTCCTTCTCGGCCTCGTGGAAAGAGGGGCGCGTCATAATGCTGCCCAAGACGGGCAAGAATGTCCTGAAGCCGGAGAGCTATCGGCCGATCACTCTCCTGCCCACAATCTCCAAGGTGTTCGAGTCCCTCCTGCTGCGACATCTCACACCTCATATTACTCCGCGTGAAGAACAGTTCGGGTTTCGCGCGGAACATAGCACGACACTCCTGTTGTCGAGGGTACTGCACCTGCTGTCGTCTACAACGAACAGGAAGGATATCGTGTCGTGATATCTTTGATATGGGGCGCGAATAGATTTTTGGCGAGTCGTCCGATGAACTCGTCCAGGCTCTCTATCCCTGTATCCCGCAGGATGAGATCGTTCCTCACATAGCGAGGGGCGTCCATGATGCGCCGCAGCACCAGGTTCTGCTGGGCGCGCAGTTTCTTTTTGTTCGTCTCGCTAGTGAGGACGAACCAAGCTATTAATGCCAAAAGGGCCTCAGCTCAGCATAATGCCTCAGCATAATGGTAACACAGGGTATACCACCTGACGCTGATTTTCAGCTGCAGCCCACAAGTGCCATACGCTCGAAAACACCGACAAACATTTATAATGAGTATACAATTTTTGTAAAAAACAACCTAAGATAAAATTTTGCGACTCTTAATTATAATAAAACAACAAAAATAAAAGTTCTATGTGCCCATTAACAAAAGAGAAAAATCAATAATAAAAAGTAACAATGATAAAAAGTATAAAATTAATAACATTGGTAAAATTGAAAGATGTATAGAATTGATAAAATTTTAAAATATATAAAGTTGATTGATAACAATGCTAAAATTGAGAAACCGAACCGAAGAGGTACTAACCCGCCGTGCCAAACCGAACGTGCTGAACTACACAAGATAGTGTTCACAAGGAGCTAGGGTGACGCAACCGAGATGGAAGAACAGCTTCGCATCCAAGAAAAGGAAGCGCGACGCGTCCAAGAACAGGAGGCGCGCTGCCTGGAAGCGGAGCTGATCGAACGGGAGCGAAGAAGAAGACTCACCGGACCCACCAGCATCACCATTGTCAAGAATAGCACGCAACAGCGCAGCGGGGCCTTCCAGTGCACAGACGACAAACACCGCGATCCGACAGCGAATGACGTCACCGACCAGGACAATGAGGTCGCAACGGTCCACGACAAGCGTCACAACAAGGTTACGGATGGCGGAACTGGAGGCTGCAGAGAAGCTAGCAGCCATCCGGACCCAGCAACTGGCACTGGAAAAAGAGCTAGAGTCTGGCAAACGAAAGTAGACACTCGAATTATTTGCAGAAAATTTTATACGGCAATACTATACTAATGTGAACCTCAGTTAACCAAAACAAGATGGCGTGTTGTTCTGATTTGTTGTGGTCTTAATAATAGCATTTATTCAGTGAAAAATTAATGAAATGCAATGCAATTAATGAAGTCCGTGGAGACATTTAATGAAATGCAATGTGTCTAATCGCAGATAGCTAGTACATTTATCAACCTGACGTTTATTTTCTGAAACGTCAAAACAGTACTGAATATAATCGTGTGTTGAATGAAATTCAGTAAATGCCATTACTATTGCTCCCATTAAAGCAGCTGAATCATCATTCGTTTTGGTGCCAACTTGCCACGCCATTTTTTAAGCCAGTGAGCTATTGACTCCATGTCGTGAATTTCGCTTATCATTTGTGACAGTGGCACGCAAGTTTCAGATGTCTCACAAACAGCGACATATAAAAATAAATGTTTGGATTTGTACGTTGAATATTGTGTTTCTGGAGGTCTAATGTCCTTAAAAATGGAGCCCGTGGCATCTATGCTTAGATTAATCTTCAAGTTACTGCTAATACGCTGTTGGTAGTATTTAATTTGCATCGGCGACCAAAACAAGACGAAAAAGGGAACAAGACCAAATTCTTTTATACAGTCGTTATAGGGAGGCGTCGCAGAAAGAGACCATAAAGACAGTACTTGATCTTTGTGTGGCAGCTTTATATTTTAAATCGTTGAATGTTCGCAACTTTGGAACAATAGTTGGTTCGCTCTCATCGTTTTCATCCATTAATTCATTTATCAATTTATTTCTTACAACTATTGGTGAATCAACCTTCAATTTATTTAAAAATTGCGTCTGTCGTGCTGAGTTATTTTACTTTTGATATTGGGATTGTGGATGTAAGTAATATCTTTATTTGTTATGCGGTTATCTTTATTGTAAAACAAATATTTTATCTGTTTTATCCAAACAGTCAATTACAACTTTTGCGCCACACTGCTTACAGTAGCCGTCACATTTAAAAATTTCGTTGCGTATTTTTACATTATTGTGTTGAAATATCCATGTACATTCGGTTTTTAAATTGTCCCACAAAACTTTTCTCATCACGGAGTTCCAAAAGTCGATAACAATCGATGATAGTCGATTGTTATCGACTAGCGGCGTGCGGCAAGCGACCATGACTGATACAGTTACCGCGTCAACTTTAACTACTAATTCATAGCGCAGCGCACCCATTACTATACACGTGCGTAGTGCGTACTACTAAATAAGTAATTAATTACAAAAGATGGAGCGGCGGGCGGTCGCTGCGCTACAAATTAATAGTTAAAAGTCTGTGCGCCACTACTTACGTACGACTGCAGCTAATATGCGTTTGTAGCTAATAGATTATTCAATCTATCTAGTTATCTCCAATTCTCCATCAGTTGAGGTACCATTTATTACAAAATTACGAATAGATGAGTAGACTAAAATAATAATTAAGTTATTTTTTTTTATTTATTAAAATTATTTTTCCACAAGACCAACTAAAGTAAACGAATTGAAGTACTAATACTTATAAACGCAATTGACGCAATACCGTCCCGCATGCATCGCCCCGCGCGTCTTACGCAGTTCAACGCACGTTAGTAGTTTGTCGATTGTTATTCGAATAATAATTGTGAGGAACTACTAAATCGACAATCGAAAGAGCAATAACACTATTTTCGATTCAGTCGATTGTTTTTTTTTGCAACAATCCCCCATCGCTGTATACCACGAGATTCTAGTGGTATATAGGCGATGATGGCGTGGGAACACTTTTAATTTCACTCAGTTGCTGGTAATAATTACTAAACTGTTCCAACTGCTCGTCTAAATCTACTGTTAAAACTTTGCCGCGTTTTCGGATGTTATTAATAGACATTATTGTAATACAAGTTTACAACAAGTTATTAATAAAACAATGAAGTTAAGAAAATTATGTCACGTATCGTAATTATAGTTTTCTAATCGCGCGCCAAAAACATAAATCGAGGTATAATAAACAAAATCTTTATTTTTATCTCTCACTTAGTAGGTAATGTATGATTATTCTGCAAATACGATTCTTTTGATTAAATATGAGTAAGTGAATATTTTCATAATTAAATGGATCATAAGAATAGTAATTATTCATTTGACATCACATGGATTTGTAAGATGATTTACAAAAAAGGGGTCTACTACAGTGTGACTGCACACCGCACTTTTTGTCAACGATAATATCATTTGAACCATAGATTTTATAGATTGTATCCATGGAAATATTTACGTCTTTTTATCATAGTTTATTTTCATGTCATAATAGCGTAAAGTTTATCAAGCAGATAGTGCCTCGTAAATAAAAAATAATCAGAACAAGTTAAAAAAGCGCGGCGAAATTGTTATTTTTTTCGCCAGGTTTTTTTGGTGAAAATGTAAATAAAAGTTATAACAATACTAAAGGTTAGAGAGGATACAAACCTGCAAATGAATATTTCAAACACAGGATAATCTCAAAACCATTGACAAGATAGAAGCCGTTTTTTTAAATCCGTAAAACAAGCAAATGTACGGTCGGCTTAAAATGACTTTATAATTCAGTTTTTCTTTCAGTTATTTGGTGCGTGTAAGCATTTTAATTAAAATAGGTACTACATCGGTATCGGCCGCGACTTACAAGTTGTAGGTCGTGGGTTCGAGCCCAGGCAGGCGCTTTACTTTGTGTAAATTATATCTTCACCACTGCTCTCAAAACGGTGAAGGAAAACATCGTGAGGAAACCGGCATGTCCTAGAACCAAAAATTCGAAGACATGTGACATCTACCAACCCGCACTGGGCCCGCGTGGTGGATTACGGCCCATTCCCTCTCATAGAGAGGAGGCCTGTGTCCCTGCAGTGGGAACATTAATAGGCTGATGATGATGATGATGAGGTACTACATAGGTATAGGTCTACCAGAATCTCATGGCAAATGTGGAAATAAAAATTTGTTGTGTGCAATACTGGGGAAATTGGATTAAATGATCTTGATACTGTTTAATTTTTATTTATGTCTTTAGTATTAATGAACATCAGGTACCTAAATTATAGTAGTCACAGCGGATCTTTGTGTCTTTGAACTTGGTCCTGCCAACCATTGCGTAAGAAACAGTTTGTCATCGAGTATACTGCATCGAGTAAGCGAGATAGGACGATGTGACATACATAAGCGAGTGAAAGAGACAGTTATACAATGCTATCTTCACCTTCAACATTGACACAAAAATAGCTACTGCGCGGGGTCTTGCAAACAATTCAGAGACACAAAGATCCGCTGTGAGTATGATAGGTATGTGTATGAATAATGTTGTTATACATCGGGTTCTTAACATAGGAAAAATAAATCATTTGAATATTAATTTATGTACTAATTTATTATATATCATTTAAATCATACTAATAACTTAAAACCTCATTCAAAACTAGAAAACTAGAATACGATTCCATGAACTCCACTGGCAATTCAAAAACTTGTATCTCTGTAGTTTTATGTCATCTCTCTCCATCAAAATGGTTCTTTTTCATTGGCATTTAACATATTCAAAACCAATCTCTTTATGTATAAAGTCTGTAAAAAATAATAAAATGTATCATGTTACTTATAGTAATTCATCATCATCAGTCTATATATACTTTTTTTTATGTAAGTTTTATGGCCTGGTTGCTAGGACCTTTTAGCCACGTCTTTGGAAAGAGTTTTGGATCTTATATTTATTCTTTAGTATGCATTAGAATGCGGATGTAACAGATTCTAATGTTTTTTGGAGTATTTGGCAGCAAATTGTATCGAGTCAGTCTTCCCAGTAAGCTTTGCAGAGGCAGTCAATACTACAATAAAATACTCCGCTCCACTATCCCGAGAAAACCCCCGTCCCCTGTCCCCCATCCCTCCCGTTGCATGTGATATGCAATAAAGAATTGAATTGAATTGAATTGAGATCGCTTCTCTCAATGATTTTACAAATTGTCCAGTTGCGTAGACAGTTGAGACACAAAACTACACCAATAATATATCACAATATTCACTAGGAATCAATTTGCAAATAACTTCACTCGACAAAATCCCGCCAAAAACTCCCGTCTATATACACTTCCCACTGCAGGGCGCACATTATTACTTAATATTTTTCTTACGTCGAAGATTCTCAATCTCCGTTAAAATCAATATCTTGTCGAAGAATTAGTAACAGTTACATTACTGTTGCCATTTCCTTCCGGCCATCATTCGATGTGCCCTGTGTATTAACCATATAATAGTAATGGAAAGAAATAAAAATTAAGTAAGAAAAATATATATTAAACTAAAAGTATCAAAACAAGTCAGTCCAACTTACCGGTCCACTCTACGACGCACTTTAAAATCAAAGATTGAGTTTGATTTACGCCTTCTTCTTCCCTTATTTTATGATACACATTTAAAACAATATGTCTCGCATGAGATCGAAGTGGGTTTTTCGACATTTTCACATAAATAACAAACTTTCAAGATAATATCAAAAAATTTCAGCAGCGGTTGACACTAGGGAATGCAATCTCGATCTCGCGAGATCCCAATCTCACAAGATCTCGCCTCATTTTTCGAGATCAATCTCGAGGCATAAAATGGCGAGATCCCAGTCGAGATTGACGAGATTGAGCGGCCGTAGCCAGCGACGCACGACGTGTGCTGTCGGCACGCGAGCGAGTCGCTGACTGGCGGGTGGCGGCAGACGGCATAAGCAAACTATCCCGCCGATTCCCGACCCGAGTATTTACGATTATGGGCGAGCGAAATGAAAAGGACAAATGATGTAGTTTTGACTAGAGTAAGTAAGCGAGATATATTCGACAGCGTGTAGGCACTTGTTTGTTTACAATTGTTTTAGTTGTGCAGTTATTGTCATAAAGTGCTAAAATTACGAGTTTTTTATTGATTAATTAAATGAAAACTTGAATATTATTATCACACAAGTGCAAGACTGTGAAGTTAATACTTTTAAAATGTCGATAAATAATCAAAATGAACCTTACGTGGAGTTTAATAGTACGTTACCGGTATGGAGATATTTTAAGAAAGCAGTGAATAATTTGACAGCCCAATGCAAACTTTGTAAAGCTATTCTGAAAACTACAAACAGTAACACAAAAGGATTACATGTACATATGAAGGCAATCCATAAAATTGACACAAAAATACTGAATACGGAAGTCAGAAGGACATCGACCACTCTGCAACTTGATGCATCGTCGTCGTCGTCTCTGCCGTCATCCTCGTCAGCGTCTACCACAGTTTTGGCAGTGCCACCATTGCCTATATTTGAAGAAAATAGCGAATGCCAAACGCCTCAGAAAAGAAAGAAAATCAGTGATTACTTTCAATCCAACTGTGACGTGAGTAAAGAAAAAATGATTTCTCGAATGGTAGCGAAAGACGGATTGCCTTTTAGAGTTTTCTGCACATCCGAGGACATAAAGAATCTTTTTGCTTCAAAAGGTAACAATTATAAATTGCCTTCTTCACCAAACACTATTAAACTAATTGTGATGAATTATGGTCTGACACTCAAAATGAAGGTGAAAGAAGATCTTCAAAAGTTAAAGAACGAAGGCTATAGATTTACACTCTCCTTTGATGAATGGACGTCTGGAACGAGTCGGCGCTTTCTGAATATTAATGTTCATACCACTGTCAACAACCAACCTTCTTTCTGGAATCTAGGACTGGCACGCATATTTGGAAGTATGTCCTCAGAATCTTGTGTTCAGCTTCTCAAAGAAAATCTATTAAAATATGATTTATCCCTAGACAATGACATAGTCGGTATAACCACAGACGGAGCCAGTGTCATGAAGAAAATAGGACGTCTAATAGAACCACTTCAACAGCTTTGCTACGCGCACGGGATACAGTTAGGTATAACAGACATCATTTATAAAAAAAAACAAGAAGCTAATTCTGAACAAGAAATTGAAGACACTGAAGAAAACACAAACCGCGGTATAGAAGAGGAGGAAGAGTTGGAAGATAACCCAGATAGTTACGATGGTTTACACTTTTCTTTACCTGTGGAACAACCTGATCTGGCTTCGGAATACCAATCGATTGTAGCTAAATTAAGAAAATGTGTCAAGCTCTTTAAGAACTCTCCCACCAAGAATGATATCCTTCAGAATTACATTCAGCAGGAGTTTGGTGGTAAGACGATTCAGCTGGTTCTTGATTGTAAAACCCGTTGGTCTAGCCTTTGCAATATGATAAGTACATACAACAAAGTAAAACAATGTGTGGCCAAGGCGTTAATCGATCTCTCTCTCAGTTCTAATTCCGATTACTCTTTCACGGATGGAGAACATGCAGTCCTTAGCGACTTCGAAAATACATTCCAGCCGATAAAATTGGCCGTCGAGGTATTGTGTCGCCGCGATACAGATTTAGTAAGTGCTGAGTATACGTTGCGATTCATGCTTCGCAAGTTAGAGGATCTAAAGACTCCACTATCAGAAAAACTAGTTGAGTCGATGAAAAAGCGGATCTCTGAGCGTCGTATAAATGCAACCGGTGCATTGTTGTATTTAAAAAATCCAGCTAATTATCAGCATGATTTAGAATTATTGAAGGGCGACGAAACTTTTCAATTACCTAGCAAGTATGTTATAAGAAAGGAAATTAAGAATATAATTAAAAGATTACATCGCAGCAGCCCTACACAATTAGACACTCTTTCTCAAGCCTCAGCTACTGGTAATGAACTAAATACTAGTTCTGCAGGAGACTTGGCTAACGAGGATGACTTGCCGCTTTCAATGATTGCTGAGGATATTAATTTGCGTACTGCTGCTGCAAGTTCAAGTAAAAGCCTTCAAGAGGAACTCGAAGATACTCTGAAAGCCTGTAAAAGTTCTTTCACGCGAGTTGCTACGATTACAGACCGGCTGGAATCCGTGATAAAAAAAGAGATGGATCTCTTCGAATGTGGCGGGTCGAGGGGTATTTTATTGCAATTCGCGTACAACAGCTTGCTCACGCTGATACCAACTAGCGTTGAATCTGAGAGAGCTTTTTCAGCCGCTGGCTACATAGCGACTGACATACGCTGCCGTTTATCAGATAGCACTCTTAGTAATATTTGTTTTTTAAGAAGCCATTTTCAAAACCACTCCTAATTTAGTCACACACATTACAATAAAAAATTGTTAATTTCTGTTATTACGTAAATTTTTGTTTAAATAAGTACTTTGTTTATAAAAGATTTTACGGGTCTGAATAATTAGAAAATTAAAGACTTTTTTTTCAATTATTTATATTGTTTATCTTTCTCGTCTCCTAATCACAACTAACCAGTTTCAACCATGTTTCACTTATTTAATTAAAACCATACATTTTGAAATCCACTCGAGATCTCGATCTCGGCGAGATCTCGCCGAGATCGAATTTGTAATACCTCGAGATCTCGTCTTGGCGATCTCGTCTCGAGATTGCATTCCCTAGTTGACGCATCAAGTACTTTGATTCGACAGGTGACAATTGACATTGCCATATGAAAATCACAATTTAAAAAAAATAAAAAATGCCATGAGATTCTGGTACACCTATATAACTACATGCAGTAAACAAAAAAAAATACAAATCATGGTAAGCTGTATAACCGGTAAGGTTCAATAAAAGCTGCACGCGTCCTTTTCTAATAATCAACCATTGATTGGTTGAATATGTTCGTGTAAAGGTTGGCCTAACCAAACTAACCAATAAAAATTATATTACAATTGTTATAAAGGGATAAACGGAGATCCAGTGAATCTTTGACGGCATATATTTTTATTTTAACTATAAGTAACTCTGTAACTCTTAAGGCTTTTAGAATTAAGTTTATTTTTGTTTGACACGGCGTTGCTAGACAAAGATCCAGTTATCCATCTTGCTAATTCCATGTTTTACAGTGAATTGGATCATGTTTGCATGCTTTACATTATACCATGTAGACTGGAAGTGGATTAAAAAAAAAGCATTGTTGAAGACAACTCAAAAACTACTGAAACAATTTTAATAAAACTTGCACTGTTCTCTTAGTTGCGAAATATTCCTTAGAATATCATTGCCTTACCCAGTAAAAAAAACATAAAAACCGGCTAAGTGCGAGTCGGACTCGCGCACGAAGGGTTCCGTACCATTTTCGTAAAAAACGGCAAAAAAATCACGTTTTTTGTATGGGAGACCCCTTAAATTTTTATTTTCTTTTGTTTTTAGTATTTGTTGTTGTAGCGGCAACAGATATACATCACCTGTGAAAATTTCAACTGTCTAGCTATCACGGTTCATGAGATACAGCCTGGTGACAGACAGACAGACAGACAGACGGACCGCGGAGTCTCAGTAATAGGGTCCCGTTTTTACCCTTTGGGTACGGAACCCTAAAAATAATTCCTAAAAATATAACATATAAAAAACAAAGTCAAACTGCGTTGCCAGACTTGCATTTTTTTACAAGTCTGGCAACGCAGTTTGACTTTGTTTTTTATATGTTATATTTTTAGGAATTATTTTTATTTCTTTAAAATAAAACATTGCCCACACTAGGAATTTCTTGCTGTATCGTGGGTGCGTTTACAAACATTTAAACTCATATACACAATACCCAGATCCGGAACAACTAACTGTAGGTCATACAAATATTTGTTCTGTGCGGGAATCGAACCCGCAACACGCAGCACAGCCGCCGATCGCTCAACCATTTGTGTGTGTATACGGGCGGGAGATGGGATTTGGGATGGGATTACTAGGACCACTCGCTCGGGGCAGCCGGTTGCTGATTGCCGGTGGCTGGTTGGTCTCTCAGCATGAGTTCTGACCGCCTAGCGAGCATCGCTGAGCGAGTATTACCTTTGATAGCTCTTGTCGCTGTGAAAAATAGTGGTGATAGTTTTCTCGCCGGCAGTGTGAACAGCCAGCGATCAACTATTAATTTATGTGTCGCTTTTATTGACACGGATCTATATCTTTTGTCCGTTTATTCAGTGAGAAAATAGTCGATAGCTAATCACTTCCTCGTCGGCGGTGGGACAAGTGCCTTATCCATAACCACAACGAAGTAACGTGTGGGTCCATAATGTACTGAATATCTTCGGAAAAAGGATGGTAGTGATGTGTTGTGTGTTTGGTTTTGCTTGACTTGGCAGCGTTACTGCCGTGCCCCCAGATTGCAATTCTATTTCTAGATTTTGAGAAATACTAGGACAAATAAAATAAAATATAAAAGTAAAAAAACAATTAAAGAAATAAAGAAAACGTATTTATTTGCCACAATTTATTTATTTATTTAAACTTCATGCACAAAGGTACAATGGCGGACTTAATGCCTTAGGCTACCTACAAATTCAAAAAGTTTGCATAAACTAAACATTAAGTGTTTTCGATGGTAGTACATACATGCACTTAGGGTCAAATGAAGCTGAGACAGAATCGAAGCGAAGAGACGCGTCAAATTCTCTAAGATGAGCGTGTTAGAATCATGAATGGAACTCTATATAAAAGTATAGATATCTACCAAGATAGCAAGCTTTGAATGTCAAGATGGTTGTTGGTTATTTACTGTGTATCAGAGTTCCAATGTATGCGGTGTGTAAGAAAAGGGTTTCATGAATAAAAGCACAGAAAGACAAGACTAGGTATTTATTTAAGTAAGGCTTCTCAATTAATTCATATTAAGAAGGCTCGAAAGCTTACCGCCCGTTCGCTAGACTAGTTATCGTGGGGAAGAAGGGCAAGAAACCCCACGGAAGCTCTCCATAGTATTTATCGATGTCTTTTACAAACACAAAGTATTTACAATATGATAGAATCAAAATAACAAGCCTAAGGCAAAGGACATAGACTAGCCCTTAAATCAATATAACATATTAGGAATACAGGCCATAATATGATATAGACACAGTTTCAACACAATCATTAGCAATAACACAGTATAAATATGCAATAATAAAGATATAATATCAAATAACTTACGTTAGCCTTGTGTAGTCCACCTTACACCAAGTATTTTAAGTAGTATACTGCTAAATAACAATATCTGGCCTGTACTGGCTTGTAGTTACAAAAAAGTAAGTCAGCTTATCAATTACACAATATTTTATAACAACGGGTCTATCTATGTCTTAATACATCCAATATAAGAAAATGGCGCGGTATCCCGCCATTTTCCATATTGCTTTAAATAATCTCAAAATAAGGTGAACAATAATCAATTCTTATGTATTGAAAATATTTTAAAACGTATCAAGACAATTAAGTAATTTAATATCGCCTATTTAGTCATTTTTAATCAATATTCGAAAGAATATTGATACTAACATACAGTATTGTACTAATTGTTTCAAAGGACTTATAATACTAATGTAGCAATATAAAATCCAGGATACAACACAATGATCATTACAAATTACGTAATGATTTATAGGAATATCATCAAAGTGGCTTAATATAAGTTCAGAGTTATTTTCTATACACAAAACAATATTTACTTAGGTGGGTACTCTTTAACATTTGTAGGTAGTTGACAACACAATAATAATTTAGGTAGGTACTTAGACATGTGTCGGTAGGTGCTTAATAAATATGACAGGTATGTATTATGTAGCAAACCAATGTGACTTGAAAAATGAAAACTAACAATTTAATGACGTCACACATACTTCAAAATCTAACAAGCGCGAATACGTGCTATATATGTTACGGCTAATACCCGAAGTGCGGCTACACCTAGTTTTAGCCGGTTAGAACTAGGTGTAGCCACTTACTCTTGGTTAAACCTAGTACGAGCCGATTGTTTTCGGGTAAAACTAGGTCTAGCCTTCATCATGCCGGCTACAACTAGGTCCAGCCATTCCCTGTTGGATAAAACTAGGTCTATCCGATATCATTCCGGCTAGAACTAGGTCCAGACAATCCCTGTTGGATAAAACTTAGATGCGTGTCCCGCCAAGCCTTCCGCCCCGCGTCACACTCATGACTCAGAGCATCTGCAGCAGCGGCGCGGGGTGGAGGGCATAGCGAGGCACGCGCCTCTGCAGGTTGTGAGCGCCAGGTGCTGCTGATCTACTGCAGGTCTACTAGCGAGTGTGACTCACAGCGTCTGCAGCAGCAGCGCGTGTCTTAGTTTTATCTAACAGGGATTGGCTGTACATAGTTGTAGCTGGCATGCTATCGGCAGAGCTTTTTTAGATATTAAAAAAAACATCCAATAAAAAGAAACGTAGAGAATTTTTTTTATTCTGATAAATCACAATGTTATAATTAACACAAATTATTAGGAGTACAATTTTTAATATAATAGTAACAATCAGGAACATTTTTTTAACAACAGACAATAAGTAGTTGCATATTATAATTTAAAGAATGATATTATAATTATAAATCACACTTTTATAAAGTAACATAAACTATTTATTAGAACACCTTAAACTTGAGTGACATTTTGAGTTGCACAAAATACCAGCAGCTTTGCAGAGGCACTTTTTGTTGCCACATTTGGCTCTGCAGTGGCATCTTTTATAGCCTTGCCCACCAGAGGTCGATTGTGCATTGGCTATTTGGCGCAGTGATTTCTTTTCGGGTGAAACCATGTCAATATCTAAAAATTTTGAGTCACACACAGTGAACTAATTTCTTGAAAATAGTTCTATTATAGTGCCGTATTTGTTTCCTAATTTGTATAACCCCTTGTCGTTACATTCAAGTACAACCATTAACACATTGGGAAAGTCGCCTCTACCTCTATCCACGTCAGGAATTTTTACTCGGACTGTATCACCGACTTTACATGGGGGAAACTTTTCATTTGATGAAGCCGTCATTTTTATAGCTTGTTTTACCAAACCTTCCTGTGCGCCTTTCCTGTTAGTGTCAATTTTTTGTTTCTTTTCACACAGCTTACATTTTTTCTCCTCATTCTGGTCACAGAGCCCGCAATATGTCATTTCGATTTCTTTCTGGCAACTTCCTGATGTTGATGGCTCATTCTCTTTTGATGGCTCATTTTCTTTAGTAGCTTCGTCACTCTCATCATCAACTAACTCTCTAAGAATTTTCTCAAGATCTTCCTCACTTTCTATATTTGCAAGGACTTCAGGTGGTAGATCAGATGATTTCAGCCCGACCTTTACATCAGAACCGAACATTGCCTGGTACGGCGATCTTTTAATTCCGTGATGGTAAGCTCTGCTTTTCATTAGCTGAATAAATCGTAAGCCTTCTGACCATTTTTGGCAGTTCTCGTCAGCCATCCAAGTCATAAGCATTTTTTCGATGTCTTGATTGGCACGTTCAACACTATCTTGTGACTGGCTGTGTCGCGGTTTCCCATGCACAATCTTCAAACCTGGCCACATCTGCGTCAAACTTTCCACAACTCGATTCGCGAACTCTCTGCCATTTTCGGATTGAAGTATTGAGGGTGATCCAAAGATACAAAATATATGAAGTAATTTCTTTGATACTTCTTCCGCAGTCTTACTTTGTAACGGATGAAGTTGTACGAACTTGTAGTCACCATCTGGGTTTGTCTGCATGTCTATCAAATCTACTTGGCAACGGCTGTTTAGCTCGCTGGATAAAATAGGCTTTACAACAAGGCCTTTTTTGGTAGATTTTTGTTTCATTTGACATGGCTTACATAAACGAAGATACAAAAGAATCGCCTCCTGAGTAATATTTGCATACTTCTTTTTAGCTTCTGCAACCATTCTGTTTCTTCCGCCGTGCCCAACACACAGATGTATTTCATGAAGAACATCAAACAAGTCTTCATTCTTGACAAAATATTTGATATTCTCGGAATTTTCGGTGTTCGACACAGGAGAAATTAACTTTTCGATGTCGCCAATACAACAAACATCGAAGCGCTTCAAACGGCGATATTGTAACGTAGAACGTTTTGTGGATATTTTGGCAGCTTTAACGTCTTCTATAAACTTGGAATACTGCACATCATTCATATAGCTTTGATTTTCACCATGTTTTGTGGCTAATAAACACTGAAACTGTTCCAAAAAACTTGACTTCATAGTCTGTAGGTCTTCATTCATAGCCATTCTGAATTCGAACGTATGAGTGCGCAAAAACAAGAAAGTACGTCTGTTTTGTACAACGGCACAACGCGTACTAAACTCAAAGCGCAAGGGCAAACGTGGGTGTACGGGAGGCGGGGCGGCAGGGGCGCGCGAGCGCGACGCGTCTTGTTACTTGTTTCAACTTGTTTGCATCTAGTTTTATCCAACAGGGAATGGCTGGACCTAGTTTTAGCCGGCATGATGAAGGCTAGACCTAGTTTTATCCAACAGGGAATGGCTGGACCTAGTTGTAGCCGGCATGATGAAGGCTAGACCTAGTTTTACCCGAAAACAATCGGCTCGTACTAGGTTTAACCAAGAGTAAGTGGCTACACCTAGTTCTAACCGGCTAAAACTAGGTGTAGCCGCACTTCGGGTATTAGCCGTAACATATATAAGTACTAGCACTTTACCCGCGACTTCGTTCGCGTGATCCGTATTTTATATTACATATGACTTTTTAGTTTCACCCACTTAACAAAAATCCCTTAGTGCTCACCATAAAAAAGCCTCGGTTTCAAAAATCTTTGACACCCCTAAATCGTCTTTTAGGAGTATTTTGAAAAACGAATAGTGAAAACCTTTATTATTTACTTAGGTTAGTATTTATGACAAGTTTCAAATATCGCAACAAATTACCACATTTTCACCTACTTAGGGGTAGAATTTCCAAAAACTAAAAAATACATGTTTTTTTTTTAAATCAACCAAGAGTATAAACCTAAAAGTTCAGGTGTCCTACTTACAAACTGTAGAAGTTACATATATGTCGTCACAAGCGATTCCAGATGGCAACATTACACCGTTCAGGTTCAGAATGTCCAATTCCCAAAATGTCCAACGGTTTCAAAATGTCCAATTCCCGAAATGTCCAATTCCCGAAACGTCCAATTCCCAAAATGTCCATTCTCAGAATGTCCAATTCCCAAAATGTCCGTTCTCAGAATGTCCAATTCCCAGAATGTCCAATTCCCAAAATGTCCAATTCTTGAAATGTCCAATAGCCCAAATCCATAAAATTGTGGTATTTTTACAAAAAATCCTCAATGCGCTTTTTAAATACCAAAACTTCTAACTAAATAAAAAACAAAATACCAAAATATTCAAAATATGTTATATTTATAGGTTAACTAAGATTCACAAGGTACCCATTTTTGTCAAAATGTAATGTATAAAAAACAACATCATATTTTTATAACATTAAAACAAAAAAATACCTATTTGTATCAAAATTAAAGTAAAAAAAATAATCATATATTTTATAAAATATAAACATACAATAACCAATTTGTGTCAAAATAAAACTAATGTAAAAAAAAACCACATCATCAAACAAAATTCCCATTTGTGTCAAAATAAAAGAAAAGAAAAAAATAACAAAACACTTTTTTTTATAACATTTAAACAAACAAAATTCACATTATTTTCAAAATGAATGTAAAAAACAACGTCATATTTTTATAACATTAAAACATGCAAAATACCAATTTGTGTCAAAATGCAATATAAAAAATAAACAATAATCAACATAATATTTTTAAAACAACTAAGCAAACAAAATATAGTTTTATTAAAGCAAGGAATACCATATTTTTTACAATTTATAGAGGGCGCAAGGGACATGCTAACGAAAACTAAGTCTGAACATGACATCAGTTTTCGTTAGCAGACCCATACACCCAATAAAAATTGGAAAATAATGAAACTATAATTGAAACATGACTTCATTTATATAAAAGAAGTCACAAAAAAAAAATTTTTTTTCATACATTGGCACAGTGAGAGATCCTTATTCTGTAATTTGATTAATAAAATGTTGTATTTTCGATCAAACTCGATGTCTCTAGGTCTTCTTTTGTTTCTCATTTTTTTTTAAAAGCGAATCTTTCATTCGGCAGTCCCAATGTTTGCTTTCCTTCCTAAGTTTGTAAAGAAAAAAGTACAAATTTGGATTCTTCGATATACGGCTATTCAATCTTCGGTGCCATCCTTCCAACGCATTTGTAGTCCTGTGACGCTGTCCAGCACAGCTTAATAAAGCTGGTGATTTCTTTGGGTACCATGTCGACTCAAAGTAACTACGAAAATTGTCCATTTCACGTGAGTTTGGGCATGTTTCTAAGATATAGTGCCATGCAGCTGGTATCTCAATTGCAGGAACAAGAGGGATAATGGCACTCAATCGAGTTGTATTTCGTCCTTCTCTTGTCGTATTAAACTTTTTTTTTTTGCTGTATTTCCAGATGGCCTCGTTGAAGTGATGGTAACACCCGGTCACTTCAGCTTGCAGGAAAACGTAAGACACGGCATTCATGATTGCGACTTCGTAATCTGATTTAAACCTTTGGATTTGGACCCCTAACTTAACTTTTATGAGTAAAAATAAACGCACGTACGTTTGTTCCATTTTATTTGGCAAAAGAGCGTAGATCACTGGTATAATATTTGTTGTGTTTTCATTAGAATTCACATCTAAATGAATAGCAAAAAACTGATAGAAAGGCTTAGGCGCTGTTTTAAATGGCCCATCTGCGTAGTATGAGCCCGGACTTTTCAAAAATTTCTTCGCCGTTATTGTTGCAAATATTATGATTTTATCTGTGTCACCATCTTCACAAATCAGAAATGATTTCCCCAAGTTTTCTGGAATTTCATAGATCTAGTATCACTGTGTGTTAATAAATCTGTATTCAGATACTTTTTACGAGATCTATATAAAGAATTTTTTAAGGCATGAAATGACGGTATCAAATCTTTATATTTAGGGTACTCTTCCCTTAACTTATTCAAAGGTTTTTCACAAATTTCCTGAATCGATCCTAAATCTTTACATACTGCTCTCTTTAAAGATGCTTTTACCTTATTAACTTGCAATATAAAAAGATTTTGATAACAAGTATGCGGCGATTCCCTTAATATGGTTTTCCTTGCTTTATCTATTGTGACTGATGCACTACAATCCTGTCTATTAATACAACGCCACAATGTGCTTCCACTTTTATTCGTCACATTTTTGGTAAATTGGAACCCACCTCGAATCAAAGTAAGCTTTTCCTTCTGGTTACACATAAACTCAAATTCTTCAGTCATTGTAGATTTTAGAAATATATAAAATTAAAGAACACTCACGAAAACCACAAATATATAATATTGTAACTAAAAATATAATTGATGAGAGCTGTTGATCAACGCGGTAATGCGATATTTATGTAAATTAATAGACGTAGAATGTAACAATTTTTCAAAAATACCCACAGTAGCAACAAATACTTTAATCTGCAGATGCGTTTAGTTTATCCATATTAGAAATGTCTTAGATTTTCGCGATTACTACAAATTTCAATTAAACGAATTTAAACAGATTACATCGATTTCCGGACGTTATGCATATTAATTAGAATTTTTAAAAAAGGAAATTAAAATATTGGGACTGTTGTTTGAAGGATTTACTGTACAAGAAAATGAGAAGCACAAAAAGAAGACTAAGGCTATTGAGTATGACTTATTGAAAAATATTACAAAGAATTAAGTTTTTTAGGTTACTTCTATGCAAGCATGCTTCACCGTTGACCACAACATCGCTTACCATCAGGCGACATACTGGTCAAACGCGAACAAATTAATAAATAAAAAAAAATATAAAAAAAAGTATTGATTAGGCATTTTGGACATTTCGAGAATTGGACATTTTGGGAATTGGACATTCTGGGAATTGGACATTTTGAGAATTATTAGTTTGTTCAATGTATTTCATAATGTTTGTCAACCTGTAAAAATTTACTCTGATTGGTTGTTCGGGTTGTTCGATGAACGCCGCGGAAGGGCACTTAAAAATGTGACGCTATGCGTGGGTAAAATCGGTCGTCAGTCAACGCCAGATTGTTGAGATCATAAGACCGGGATTATCGGTTCATCGTACAGTACGAGCCTTTGTTCTTTGACTGTAAATATCACCGAATAAACGTGACTGTAATTTGTGCTTCAACCTGTTTTACTGGTTTACCCGAGTACCCCTACATCATGGAACCTATACCAATAAACGAGTAAGATGTCCATGATATCGCTACGCCCTCGCTCCCGTCGTCATATATATATATATATATGTCGGATCTTGTAATGTTTTGTTTACTTAAAATGATACACAAGTACCTTTTGGTACTGGGTGGAGTCCAGTGTCTCGTATGTTGTCGATATGGTTCATGTAGAGCGACAGTGATCGTTCGGACATGGCCGTGACAACATATGGCCTGGGAACTGCTCAGTGTTTCCTTTTAGGTCTAGAGTGGTACTTAGTACCATAGTGATAGTAATTGACTCGGTAACAAATTAAAACTGTGAAGAAGTTACAGGAGATATTCCTCTAGTTTACCCGTATCCCAAATTCTGCGCCCACGACTATAATTTAACACCGGTATGTCACTAAGTAGGTTAAATCAAGATCCTATATACCTCAATCTGACATACAGGGTGTCCCAGAAATCGACGTCAAGCCGTAAATGGGTGATAGACCAAGTTATAACAGTTCTCAGAAAAATACGAAAAAAAATCTATCTCATGTTTTTAAAAAATTATGTTCACTTTAAAAATTTACTAAAAAAATCAATCCCTGTAATGGTTCTTTAACTCCAATTGCTACAAATCCCATAATTTATCATTTTTTATTATTATTATGTAATCTTGAATAATGCTTGTGTAGATTTTTGCCTAAAATTTAAAGCCAACTCCTACTTAGAAGAAAATTAAACTTTTTCAAAACCAAATTATTCAAATTTACTGTTTCGCCCAACTTTAACTGACTGTACTGAAAAAAAAATGTACTACGCTAGTTTGGCAAGTAACATGAAAAATTGGCGCATTTAATAAGGATTCAAAAATGGTGTAACACTTGCTAGATTACGTTTTCAATAATTGGTCAAGTTTTTTTTTGTAAATAGTCTCAGTTTTTACACAAAATGTCCATACTTCCTTAAAATGACTTTAGCTTACCTAAAGCTTTGCTAAACTCCGTTTCTAGTTCGATAGAGACGGAGAGAGTCATTTTACGAAGTGTGAGCGAGACAGAGAGTGACGCCACCTTTATCAGTGACACAACCTTTATCATGAAACGGAGATACAATTTACCGATGAGTGCGAATGAGACAGCAGTAGTTATTGTTCTGTTTTGTAAGCGCAGACGCACACACAATTACAAATCAGTACGTTACGCTGCTTTGTTTACTGCGCATCTCCGTATTCGTTCATGTTGATTCCGTACTTACCACTTTTTGCGTTGTTTTCTGGACTTAATTGCTTGTGATTTGGACTGTTAAATTCCTCTTTCTGACGACCTGTGCTTTACTCTGGACTGTTGCTGATCCTGTGATTGTGTAGTACTACCATGGCTGTGTACACTGCATTGGAATATGCGAACATGCACCTCGTTTATGGGGAATGCAGATGCAATGCCAATGCAGCCGCTAGACTTTATCGTGAGGGGTACCCGAACAATCGTCACCCAGATCATCGAGTTTTTATTAATGTGCACCGTTCACTATCAGAGGGACGATTCCCTAACCAAGTACATGGTGAAGGAAGACATCGTTATCCGTACGAAGACGTCGTACTACAAGCAGTCCAAGAAGACCCAAGTGCTTCTGTACGTGGAATCGAAACAAGCACAGGTGTATCTAAGAGTACCGCCCACCGAATCTTAAAAAAGAACGAGTTCCACCCGTATCATGTACAGCGAGTACAATCATTACTGCCACGGGATTACGCTCCCAGAGTTGCGTTTTGCCAAAGGATGCTAGAAAGGCACAGAGAAGACCCTCGATTCTTAGAGAAGATTTTATGGACCGATGAGTCAACATTTAAAAAAGATGGCTACATGAATTTGCACAATTTGCACGAGTGGCATGTAGAAAATCCAAATTTGATGAGGCAAGATAAGTCACAGTATCGATTTAAAGTAAACATGTGGACCGGGATACTAAATGGCATAATAATTGGACCTTTTGAGCTGCCAGAGATTTTGAATGGCGCAGTTTATTTGGATTTTCTTCAAAATACTTTACCAGATTTATTAGAAGACGTGCCACTGAACGTTTACAGGGAAATGTGGTTCCAAAAAATTTGACCAATTATTGAAAACGTAATCTAGCAAGTGTTACACCATTTTTGAATCCTTATTAAATGCGCCAATTTTTCATGTTACTTGCCAAACTAGCGTAGTACTTTTTTTTTCAGTACAGTCAGTTAAAGTTGGGCGAAACAGTAAATTTGAATAATTTGGTTTTGAAAAAGTTTAATTTTCTTCTAAGTAGGAGGAGTTGGCTTTAAATTTTAGGCAAAAATCTACACAAGCATTATTCAAGATTACATAATAATAAAAAAAAAATATAAATTATGGGATTTGTAGCAATTGGAGTTAAAGAACCATTACAGGGATTGATTTTTTAACCGACTTTCCAAAAAAGAGGAGGTTCTCAATTCGACTGTATTTTTTTTTTTTTTTATGTTTGTTACCTCAGAACTTTATACTGGGTGAATCGATTTTTTAGTAAATTTTTAAAGTGAACATATTTTTTTAAAAACATGAGATAGTTTTTTTTTCGTATTTTTCTGAGAACTGTTATAACTTGGTCTATCACCCATTTACGGCTTGACGTCGATTTCTGGGACACCCTGTATATGTCGCATCAAGGCTGGCCGATAGATGTAAACCATCGGAAAGTCAGGATATAACTCCTTTAAGTTAAGACATCGTGTGTGGGCAGGTCGGTGGGTACAATCGTGCAAATGAAATCACATAAATTATTCGATTCGAACCCAGTGGTTTATTCAAATATTCAAAGTTACAATCTTGCTTACTAATATTACGGATCGACACTGATTCTACGACGTGTTAGCTCTAAGGCTGTCAGTACTCAACTGCCATATTCTACTTTCCCCACCACGCAAGTGATTAGAGGAAGCGCGCCAATGCGTAGTTGTTTTGCTTTGCCGCCAGATGGCGTGCTTGCGATTTGTTTTAACGTCCGTACTATTGACTAAACCCGACACGGCCATCCTGCGAGACAGGCGTCCTCGTCTGTTCCTCATTGTCAGGGTTAACAGTGTATCGAATCATGTGGAAATTCTCATGAATGTCCTCAGCCCTTGAGGGAAGCTGAGGGGTCTGTCAGACTCCTACTGACTAAAACCACATGGTGTTCTTTAGGCCGTAATTTCTCTTGAGAGGCGAGCGTGGAACACAGCACGTCGCCTTCTCGGGCCTTTCTCAGGTGACAGATCCCCAAATCTATCACCCGCAGGCATCATCTTCTAGCCCTTGCTTACTGCCATCTCATGTCGTGTTGCGCCACACGTCCTCTTAGTTTACTCCGACCCGCCAGTCTCCCATCATACAAGGGATGTTTTTCTGAAACACAAAATTTCCGAACAGTATTCACTCGTCCAATCCTGACTCATACTCGAGTGAGGAAACATTTCGAAACAATCAAACATGATCATTTAAATCTCTCTGTTCACTATTGCAAGGAACAAGTAATTCTATTTTCAATTTAAAGAAAATAGCAACTTAATCATCGATTTGGTACCTAAAAGCACCCAATCTTCGTGATTATAAAGTCCAAGTACCACTGATAGTCATTAATGTCACATTAAATGAAACAAAAGAAAAAGACACCAGGTATCTTATTCACGACCTTTAGCCATCACATGGCTCTCCTAGCTATCTCATAGCTCTCTTCTCAATTGCTCTACTCGCACATCCCTACGATGTCGAGTCAACTCAACTCTCTGAACTCAGAACCTGTTCACACAGATTTAGTCTGTCCTATGTTACGTCTATTCATCATCCAATTGGTACTTCAGCTTCGTATATCTTACTAACACAATCTACGCATAGTAATCAAAATTAGAAAACCTAAATTATTTCAATTTTCGTAATGAAGGCTTGACGATTCGAACGTCATCAACAATAACATGGTGACCTCACCTCTCGCGTGACTATGCGAGTTTACTTTATTTTAACCTCATAACTCAACAGGAATCCTCTGAAAGGTTCCTTACACAAACGTGTTTTTTACACCGACTTACAGGTGCCCTACAGGCCCACATTTGCTATAAAGACCTCCAGTTGCCACACTGGCCTACAGTTGCCATAAAGGCTTCCAGTTGCCACACAGGCCTATAGTTACCATAAAGGCCAACCGTTGCCACACAGGCCAACACACAACGCTCGGCTAGTCCTGACCAAACTAGATTAATGGGTTCGTGAAAATAGAGATTTGTTTTTGAACTCTACTCTCTAACTAAATCATTGCCCTGGGCCATGTACTACAGTCATTCCAAACAAACTTTAAAACTTCTGCTGCAGCAATAACTGCAAAGCTTATAGAAACCCTCGAGTAAAACCTCTAACGCCACGGCTCTATAGCCGACCAGCAATTGTATTGCTCTCACACAACGGTCTCTTAAGACCCCGACCTCCGCCAGAATCCACTGGTACGGTCAAACATAATACGGCTGATAGACTCAATTACTCGACATTTTAAGCTTGCTCATCATCATTAAAATCCTTTTAACATCAACATCGACTGGTACATGACCCGCTGGCATCTCCCTTATCCTACCTTATGCATACTGGTAGGTTCTAGGCGTACCTATTTAAATCTTTCGGTGTATAATGATCACCGTCCTGTAATGTCATGTCATGTAATGTCACCGTCCGGTAACCTATCGCAGACTTAATAAAGGGCCTATTTAGTTTTCGTACTAAATATTCCCACACAACACTATTCATTAGAAAAAGACGATCAACAAGTTCAAAACTAAATAAAGTAATAGTGGTAATGCATACCCAACTCATGAAACCTCTTCAAAAACCCATCGCCACATGTTACGCATGAGGTGCGGTCCAGAATTGGTCTTACGAGCAGAAATGTTACACTGTCATCAACTATGACGTACAATTCTCAAAGAACTTGGTGATCGGGGAACCTTCTCACAAGATTCGCGCTTTTTGCTCTAAAGATTTTGGAACATACTGACGGCTTATAAAAGGGAAACAACTAACCCTGATAATAATCAGATTATCAACAGTAACTGTCGCTCACTAACTCAGTTTTTATGTACGGAACACGATCGCGAGATGTACTGCTATCATAATATTTACTTTGAAAGTAAGCAAGTGAATTCAGATCTGAGACTCTTACGCAACATAAGATCTGTTCTGAATACACGTAAATTACCAGTACCGTTTCTAACTCGATACAATTTCGTTGGCCTAACAACATTACTAACTCGCTTTGCCACTGAAAATCACTAGTTGTGACTAGTGCAGTCTTTGGACATCTCAACTTCTTACGGGATATCTCATCCTAAAGTTCGTACTGAACCAAATGTTGAAAGTAGGAAAGTACTAACAAGCCAATAGGTAACTTATTAGCTACTTGCTTTTTACTAGGTGTGTCTTAATTACCTAGTGATGGTGCTAGGTATACCCACTACCAACCAATTCAGTGTTCCAACATGAACACTCTTAAAACTCGAAATAGCATATCATCACTAGAGAACATTCGACTTCACTATCGAAATAAAATAGAAGCGACTCACCGAATATTCCATTCCAAACTTGCGCGCGCTCGTAACGTTCTGCTACGACCTGCGAACTGCTTGCCTGCCGTTCCTCTTAACCTCTCAGATAGTGACACGTCAGCCTTCACATACAGCATCTGAACCACTAGCCGCTAGCCTTCACGCTCAGCATCTGAATCGCTAGCCTTCAGCAGAGGCTTCAGGCTGCGACACAATATGATATCTGAAACATGAAAAATATTACTAGAGTATATGTTCACATGGTTATCTTAACCATACACAGCTTTGATGGAAATTAACCTGTGCACCGGTGTAGTAACCTAAACCAATCAATCTGCCTAGCCTTTTCCCAACTACATTGGGTCGGCTTCCTGTCCTACCGGATTCAGCTGAGTACCCGTGTTTTACATGGAGCGCCTGCCTATCTGACCTCCACAACCCAGTAACTGGGTAACACGGTACCCTTTTGCAAGACTGGTGTCAGATCTCAAGCTTCTGACTACCCGTAACGACTGTCAAAGATCATCAAATGACAGCCGGGATAAACGGCTTAACGTGCTTTCCGTGGCACGGAGAAAACCCGGTATGTTGAAATGGTCACCCATCCAACCGGACCGACCTCGTCAAGCGTTGCTTAACCTTGATGGTCGACCAGTGCGGCTGTTATTATTTAGCCATGAACTTTTTTTTTTTTCTTTTTTTTTTTTTTTTTTTTTTTTTTTCTTTTTTAAAAAACGTTGCCCCACACTAGGAATTTCTTCCTGTATCGTGGATGCGTTTACAAACATATAAACTCACATACACAACACCCAGAGCCGGAACAACTATCTGTAGATCATACAAATATTTGTTCCGTGCGGGAATCGAACCCGCGACACGCAGCGCAGCAGTCAATCGCTCAACCACTGCGCCAACCGTGCGCCCTACTTACGCCTAACTTCTAGCAGTAGTAGTAATCTTAACCTGCAAAATGTGTTATTATGGACACCGAATGGTAGTGCAGAGTCCCTGTCCAAAACATGAACCACACATTACAGTGTCCCAAGTGCCCAGGATAATCCAATTAATGCCATAGCGTTTTAAGTCGCAATTAACGAAGCCTGGTAGGGTTTACCACTTTTTAGAAAGTTTGGCCCTCCAACTACAAAAGAAGAATACTATGCTTCTTCTCAAACTTAGTCAATTCTCACTACATAAAACTATCACGCTACAAAACTAATCAAAATATTTCATTCGGAATTTTCATAATTTCCAGACTGAAGTGCAAGGTAGGGTCGTAAATGTCACTATATCGTTCTACCTTCTAAACAATAATAGTCAGCCAGGGCTAGTCAAAGGTTATTGCCAGTAGAATAATAACTCTTCAACAACACCAAAACTTGACCATCGATAACTAACATGAAATTATAACCTAACACGGGTTACCCCAACGAACCACTGACCACCATACTGTACACAAAACCAGAATTTTGAATAATGAATACACATTTCCATAGTCATAACAAAATGAAAACGACTCACCAGATTGGCATAAAGATCAGAGCGTATGGATCTTTCCACACGTCCACACTCTCCTCCTTGACCTGTCCAGCACCTTGGTTGTTGCTACCACCTTGCTGCTCCCCGCTCCGGACTGGGTTTTCATATTTCAAGACTGAGGGTAGTCGCAAAAACGAACCACAATTGTTGCCAACTGACACCGCAATTTTTTGCAAGAATGTAACCGCCATTTTCATTAGCATTGTTTTTACGTGTGATCTCATTAGCACGACCGAATCCCAATTCTGATGTCGCATCAAGGCTGGCCGATAGATGTAAACCATCGGAAAGTCAGGATATAACTCCTTTAAGTTAAGACATCGTGTGTGGGCAGGTCGGTGGGTACAATCGTGCAAATGAAATCACATAAATTATTCGATACACTGGGTTTATTCAAATATTCAAAGTTACAATCTTGCTTACTAATATTACGGATCGACACTGATTCTACCTAAGGCTGTCAGTACTCAACTGCCATATTCTACTTTCCCCACCACGCAAGTGATTAGAGGAAGCGCGCCAATGCGTAGTTGTTTTGCTTTGCCGCCAGATGGCGTGCTTGCGATTTTTTTTAACGTCCGTACTATTGACTAAACCCGACATATATATATGTCAAGTCGAAGTACCTATGAATCATAGGACTGCCATCATTACCCCCATTGCCTAGAGGCAATTCCTTTATTCTTGATAGAAACGGGTGAACTTCAATAACACACAACACTGGATTGAAACTCAAGAGTGTTTATTTGACTTAGTTACAGGCACTTTGAGTTTTCAAATGAACTTGAAGTTAAAACCACATCGTGTGGCTTGCTAGATCGCAAAGCCTTCGTCGATCGCTGGAGGAGATCTAGCAAGAAACTCCAGGATACTGTTTTAAATATTTTTATAGATTACACAATCACTTTATGACAATTAACGTTACATTTTTATTAGGTTTTCAAACATCTATTCAATTACATTTATTAATCAGTTCCTATACTTCCTATTTTTCACACATAGTCCGCGCGATGCGCGTTCTAAGTGGGCGGGACTTCCATATTGTTTTTGTTTAGACACTAAGGATAGTTGAATAAAGCTAGCAAACAATACTTAAATGCTGCTCAGTTAATCATTTTAACATTAAACAACCCCAATACTCACAAATACAAAGTTGTTTGTAGATTATTATTGAAAATAGTCATCTAATAACAAAACTACCCAAGTTTCCGGTGATCTGACAATCTTACTAATTAGAAGGTTTCTCATTATTACATAGCTGTGTAAAATAGTCTTATGACTTTTTAGTATTTAATCATTTACTCAAATTTGTTTAGTTATCGTATTTATTATCCGCCATTTTTTGACAACTTAATAAGAATAACCTAATCAAACACATTTACTTCGTCAAATGTGCAATAGTTAAAATGAGAACAAATCCAAAAGTCCTACAATAAGTGTTCCTATTTTATTTAAACATCTCGTATTAATTAAACATTGAAATTAGCATAACAAATGCTCTTCATTCGAACAGATTAGTAACTGATTCCACAGAGAGCCAATAGATGGCGCTGAACTCAAAACCCAACTTTTTACGCGTGAATTTGAATAGACATTGACACTTAAAATGATTAATTAGGATAATAAATTAGCAAATTCACGCCTACGCGTCGACATATACTTTATTGTACACTAAGATAAGACAATACAAAAATAAACATTAAAATTAAAACAAACATACAACAGGCGGCCTTATCGCGCTCTGCGATCTCTTCCAGGCAAGCTTGAATGGACAGAGATACTTTAGAAATACAAACTTTCAATCCCCTTTTACCCCCTTAATGGTGGAATTTCCTTAAAAATGTTTTCTTAGTACGCCCTTACGTCACTTGAGTGACGATATTTCGTGACGAGTGAGTGAGTGACCTTTCGTTTTTATACATAGAAGATAGAGATAATCTATACCAATATTATAAAGAGGAAAGATTTTTTTGTTTGTTTGTTTGTACCAAATAGGCTCCAAAACTACTGGACCGATTTCAAAAATTCTTTCACCGTTGGGAAGCTACACTATCCCCGGGTGACATAGGCTACTTTTTATACATATTATACATACACACACAGTGCAAAAAGACCTACATTGTTAAATGAACGAGATTATCATTCATCATCAGTCTAACAAAATGTTTCCAAAACATGCAGGCCACATGTAAAAGCTGCACTTCTAATAGCTACAAAACAAGTTTGGCGGCCAGTGGTTGATGATAATAACCGAACCTTCGCCAGGCGGCATCGAACGTCTCGTTACGTGTCGTTTTCTACCAGGCACTCTTTCCGCCATCCGCCGCATTATGAAATTGCGTAAAAAACATATTTTTTTTACCTTCTCATGCCACTATGATATAATCATTGACAAAATAGTATCAACGATAGTTCAATACGCACCTATTTGAAATTTGATTGTCACGTCTAGGCACTGCAAAAATCTTTGCAGTGCCTAGACCTTTGAAAGTATCGCATGTTTCTGTGATATAATTACATTTACATTGTTATTTATTTTCAGATAACGGTATCTGATCGTATGTGCCATCCTTGTTGGTTACGCACTCAAAGAGTCGTGCTTCGACGTGGTAATATTACTGATGATGCTAGGTCCCTACTTAGTAGTTCCCAGCCAGCGCCAGAGGAATCTCAAGGGGATGATCAGTCATCTGAATCTAACCCATCTGAACAAAGTCCTAATCGTCAAGAGGATGTGCAGAAAATAGTTTTACCAGACTACAGACGAGCAGCCAATGCTAATCATCATTGCGTGTATCCAAATTGTAATAGTACCACACTACATGGTATATCAGATAATTTACGTGCAATCATAAATATTATTTGCCAAGCCTAGCTCGAATTTGCTCAGAATTTTAAATAGTAATTCATGGGAGACACTATTCCATTCTGAAAACAGCATGGAAACATTCACTGCTCAGCAAGTACAGCATATTTTTTCTTTTGTGAATGCATTCCAACCAACATGCAACATTAGATTTTGAAAATGTACAAGAAATGGATAACAGCGTTTCCGAATATTGGATAGGCCTAACAAAAGAAAAGTTCAACACTTTAATACAAGAAGTAACACGCCTTACTCAAATAAAAAGGGAATTTTAGGCTTACCAGCAGCATAGCAGCCTTATAACAGCCCATACTTGTCCTAACCCCTCTGCCTCCTGTCGATGTCCAGCGCTCACTCGAAACGACAGCGTTAGGTACTTGGTGTCAAAAAAAATAGACGACGGACTACGATGGGATAAACAACTTGACGCCCTCGTCACTAGAACCATGCGACTTATCCATATTTTTAAGTCATTAAGAGAGTCTGCAAACCGTGGTACGCTGAAAATGGTTTATCTTGCATTGTGTCAATCGATCTTAGGCTATTGCATTTCCGTGTGGGGCGGTGCTACAAAGACCAACTTTCTGAGACTTGAACGTGCCCAGAGAGTGATACTTAAAGTTATGACTCGGAAACCATTCAGATACCCAACTACGAAGTTATACTCGGACTGCAAGGTATTAACAGTTCGACAACTCTATGTGCTTAAATCCACCCTTAGAACACATTCCAAAATACCCACTACCAAAACTAACAAACGGAGGATCCCATCCACGTTTACACAGCATAAAACCACGTTTGCGAGGCATCAACATTTCACACTATGCACCCATATATACAATCAAATTCACAAACAACTCAGCATACAAGACCTAAACAGACACACACTTAAATGTAAAGACACTGAGTGGCTACTACACCAGGACTATTTCAACACGGAATCGTTACTCACCTACCTCTCTTAGATAAATGATTAACACCCCAAACATAAAAAACACACTCCACTCCACATCCCAGTATTCACCCTACACACACTTTACTTTATTCTATTATATTTTATTAATTTTTACTTTAACTGTTATTTTTTTATTAATTAATTAATTAATCTTATTATTTAATAGTTTATTGTTAATAAATTGTGATTGCGACGACTATGTACCTACCACCAATTGTAAAATGATTGCTAATATTGTATAAAATCCTACCTGAATACTGTCTCTCAAGATACAGGTTGCCCTAGTTTGAGAGGCAGGGTTTATTACTCAAAATGGTTGCAATGAAATAATTCTTGCAATATAGCTGTACGTTAACTGTAATGTAACCTTTCTTTTTGCACCAATAAACATTATTTTATTTTATTTATTGTTATTGAAATTGAGAACTGGTGATTCAGATGAAAGAATTTCCAGTTTGGTTAAAGTTCGTTTTTTTTTTTCATAAAAAATTACAATTGCTAGATTCCTACGTTGGCCATTATTTTAGACTTACATAACTAACTTCTTCGTCTACGTGAGTTCATCTCTCACTAAATACTATATATATGTCGGAAACACGAGGGCTTCCTTCCATATACCCTCGTACTTGTGGGCTTATCGTGGGTTATGCATGCACGAGGCAGGTAACTTATGCCGTTTTAGAGATATTCCATTGTCCAATTCTAGTAGCAAGTTGACGCGCCATGTTGACTTTTAGACGTAACTCCACCGGCACCAATAATGCCACTCATCACACTTAATCGCGATACGATCTCCAATTCTTTTTAAGTTTCCACACCAGTCCAACCCGCGCTGCCGCGCGCCTTCGCGATTCCCTCCAAAAATTGTCTATCAATGTCACGTGTCACTTTGCTCTAGGATTCAAATCCTTCCCTAGCATTGGACACTGGAGAAAACTAAGTGTTACCAACCGAATAAAATCTAATTGAAATTTGAATCAGAAGCTAAATGTTGCCAATTAAACAAAACTGAATTAATAAGTTTACAAGCGATATTTGTTCGTTCCCAACTATTAATCATTTACCTTCCTCCGATACGGCCATCTTGACATTCAAACGGTCCCACGTTTGATGTAGAGCGATGAACAACATCGTTACTCAATTGTGATAAAAAACAAAAAACAAGAACCAAGAGAACAAAAATAAATTATTAAGTACCTAATAGGTTAAGTTCGGCCGCTCCTGACCAAATAAAAAAAAAAATACGTGGTCGTGACATCTTCCACGTAAAACCTTCAATCAACACCTTATATTACCAGCCGACTACTAAAATCAAGAACTTCTTTACTCATGAAATCATAATTCTCAAACTCAACTCTCATGAAAACTTTCACACTGTTCATTTGTTTTCTCCATGTAAATCTAGGTCTCCACACCGTACACAAACATCGTCGTACTCTCGAAACATGTTCATTTGTTTTCTCCATGTAAATCTAGGTCTCCACACCGTACACCGTACACAACCATCGTCGTACTCTCGAAACAGACACCTCACCGTTTAGACAACCATATTAACACTAATACATTCTAAACGGTTACCGAAGCACCAGAGGTACCAGGTTCCCAACAGACGTCAAATCGGTCTCGAAGCACTTAGTGTGCCAGAAACCACCCAAACGCCCAACACAACATACCATGCCACATACACCAAACAACGGGTCACCGAGGCCCCAGAGGGACCAGGCTCCCCCAGACAAACAACAGGTTACCAAAGCCCCAGAGAGACTAGGCTCCCCCCAGACAACAGGTCACCAAAGCCCCAGAGGGACCAGGCTCCCCCAGACAACCGGTCCTCTCGAAGCAACAAGACTGCCAGATACCCATGCTACATACATTAAACAACAGGTCACCGAAGCCCCAGAGGGACTAGGCTCCCCCCCATACATATCCAGCAATGTTTCTTGGTCCCACAGCAATTGCTGTGCCTCCTGATGGTCAACCCTGTGACCATCCTGCAACCATAGTCATCCTGACCAGGCCTCGTAACCCATCTCGGTTACAGCAGTCATCTTTTGACCACTCACCAGCCTACTTTAGGCTACAGCAGTCATCTCTGACCACTCACCAGCCCATCTAAGGCTACAGCAGTCATTTCTGACCACTCACCAGCCCATCTAAGGCTACAGCAGTCATCTCTGACCACTCACCAGCCCATTTTAGGCTACAGCAGTCATCTCTGACCACTCACCAGCCCATCTAAGGCTACAGTAGTCACCGCAGTGACTACTCTTCACCGCACAGTCAGTTCTTTGACCATGCACACGACCTCACCATTGCTAGATTGATTTGAATCAGTCTTCAACATATTACATTCAGTTACGTCAACGGGTACTTAATCTTTCAGATTTTCTCAAACTCATCATGAACCAAACAAAGCCTTTAATTCAACACATAATTGCCACCATTCAGAATTCCATTTCACTTCCAAACAGCACCTTTAAACCAAAATGAAATTTGTTATTTCAATCTTTACTCTCAGTATCAATCTTTATTCTGAATACAACGGCAACCTCACATTCAGGATTTCATACACAGCCAAAAGCATACTCAAGAACTCTATTCTATGTTCATGATTTCATACACAGCCAAAAGCATACTCAAGAACTCTATTCTATGTTCATGATTTCATACCAAACTCTCAGTACGATAAGTATAATAACTTACAACACCAAACATTACCAACTTTGCAAACTAAAAATTAAATCATGCACCGCACATCACCGACTTTACATCTGTGTTAACATTATCTTATCCAACTTGAATGAAATAACACAAAATAACGTTAGGTATGTTCAAAATGACCAGCACAGACTATTCAACAAGTTAGCACAGCCATTACTGACAGTATACTTTAAATTCCAAACTTATTATTCAAGTTAGGTAGGTACTAGACTTCCTACATGACACCACACAATTCACAAATACAAACCTTCATTTTAAAGAGATGCTACAATTATTAAAAATTTTGAACAATGTTCAAGATTACCGAGGCCAAGCATCGTTGAACAACACAGAACAAGGAAACCATTCCTAGTTTCCTCCAAAAAAAAAAACAAAAACCCATGTACCAAGTACATCAAATAGAACCCAAGTATCCCATCCGTGGTCTACAATTCACAATAACTTAGCAAATACATTCGCTACACAGAACGCACTTTCAACTTAAACGCCGAATAAACTCTTGACTCCGTCATCTCTCTGACCCACGAAACTGAGAAACCGTTCTATGTGAATTAAAATGTTGCCAATTGAACATCTATCTCATCCTCAGCCACGACTTGGAACAGTTATTGGCTCTCGAGCATCTCATAATACCTGAACACGTCTTCTCGACACCATCTAAATGTCTAGTTGCACTTGTCATTCACCATAGTCAATTTGAATCATTTTTATTTGTAGGTATCATTAGAATGACATGTTATCAGTTGGTTAGTTCTCTACAATGCGATATATAACAACTACAGACATTAACTTTACCTGAATTCAACCATTGGTAGCAACAAAACTAAACGCCAACTGTCTAGGCTATAGTAACGTTAATCCTCGTGATGTTTGCAGGTTGTATGATTGCATATCGAGTCGAACAACAAACTATTTCACTAAACTTTAACACCGGTTTGAAAATAATCTTGATTACATAGCTCTTAACTGAAAGTTATTGCATGTCTTTGCAACAATGCAAAAGTTAAAAGTCTAATCCTCACAGTGACTCACACCTTGCAACGATTTATTAATAATCTAGTCTTTATCTAGTAACTTTTAAGTTAAAAATCATATCAAAGTTATTTGTTTTGTATCATCAAACTTTTTCGAATGTTGACACTGACTTGTCACTGTCTTTATGTCTTATAGAGATGAGCAAGAGATGACGTTCTGTTATCGATTAATCGACGAATCGATTTTAAGGACAAAAAATTAAATAAACGTTTTTGTTTTTTTTTTTCAATCGATATCCAGTACTGAATCGATCCAGCTAATCGATATTTCACCCTAGAAAATCGAGATAAGGTTTTTCTGTTTTGATATGTACCAAAATATCATTTAAAAATAATTGAATGTATATCACAAACATAAGTGAATTCAACGTAAACAAAATAAATATTGTTCCCTTATACCTGATACTTTAATTTAGTTGTAAAAACCACCCCAATCGGCCAAAGATGCTAAAGATCGACTATTATTACGATTTTTCTTTTTGCGTTCCGTAACTGGATTCAAACTTGTATTGAAATTACCAACGCGAACAGTTAGAAAGTATGTTGTTTCCAAGGAATAGCATATTCACAAATTCCCTTGGAGATCAAATCAACAACAAACTCAGTGGTAGTACGGTAAATCTGAAGTGACACCTATTAATAAAAAAAATGCATTGCTAAACTTCCTAGTGTTCAAACATATAAAAAAAACGGATTGCTAATATCTTTACTTCTCGATTGTCAGTAAACAACAACCTATTTATTATCTGTGTTTATGCTTGTGACAGCACTAGTGGTCACAAAACAGTGTATTATTGTTCTAACAACATAATAATGTAATGAAATCTCATTTTTTTTTTTTTTTTTTTTGCTTTTCGTCCCCACGTTCCAATGCTCTGAGTATATTAGAAACATAAAATTGCGAAAATCGTTTTGTTGTTTATTTTGTTGGTGAATAAAAAAGATTAAATACTTGATGAAACAAAATATTTCAAAGCTCGAACAAAGCAAGGATATCAATAGATGGCGTGACATGGACTGACTTCTCATTCTGTCTATGTAAAAAATGAATTGTTCATTTTTTAATTGATCATAAAAAAATTCATGCACCTATTCAATAAGTTATTTCAAGCAGCGTATTACGGCTAATGGGGTCCCGAATCTAATTTCGATGATTATTGAAAGAAACATACAGTATCAACACCATTACATAGATAGCGCTGTTTGAATTACTTTTTTTTTTACTCTTTTTATGTAACTTAAATGACACATTTCCATGAAACAAAATAATGCAATAGTTATAAATTGCAATGAATGCAAGAATTAATTGTAAAACTTAGGTAAATCCAAACCCAATATAAACTTCGGCTGCCACAAAAACACAGCTGCACATATTGTTGAATGCAGATCAATCAAAGTAACATACCTTAAGCCTGTACTCCCGAATGGGTCAGGCAGCAGTGCCGACCATGCACACATGCACAAGTCCAGACTCCTAGGTGCTACCAGAAAATATTAAATGGATTGATCACCGCAGTGGCATGTATAACACCACTAAATTTCCTCTTTCATAGCGCTGTAGGCTGCGGGTTGTGTTGCCTTTTGAAATGGAACCTGAGATCCGCACTTGTATCACCACACACAGCTGGTCACAACAGGTCTTGTGGTATCCACAGCAGCCTTGTTGAAGGGTTCAGACGTCCCTGCTATTTGTTGCATATTGTACGAATGCCTGAAAAATTCATGTCTATGAGCAAGTTTTCACACAAGCGTAATGTTTTGTTGAATCAAGTTGTAGCTTAAGGATGTTTGCTCTCTTGCACTGTATTTACACAAGTCGTCTTATTCTCATGCGAGTTCCGCTGACAGTATGAAACTGGCTAAGTTTCTTTTAGCATCATAACGAAAATAGAAATTTATTTTAAATTTTAGCCACTTTATACCAAGAAAAACAATAGGTATTGTGGCTAAACTTCACAAGGCATTAGATAGGTACTAATTATTTTCAGAATACTCAAGTTTATACTTCCCTGTACATCTGTACACCACAGTTGTTTGCCCAGTAGGTATCTAGTCAGAATTGGGCATCGATGTCATCATTAACATTATCTGCAACCCGACTTCGCATATTGTCTAGGATAGGCCACACTATACGGTTGAATTCGGGCAACATGATATTTCTGTCTCCGCTCTCCAGTAGCCGACGAGTTGCGAAACGTCTCTCTATGTAGGTAGGTACTTCCATTCAAATTTTTGCGCATCAAAGAGAGCGCGCCAGCCATTACTCGTCTCATTTGATCCAGCATCGCCTTGTGCGTGCATTGGTTCATACTTCTGATGTCGGAAACACGAGGGCTTCCTTCCATATATCCTCGTACTTGTGGGCTTATCGTGGGTTATGCATGCACGAGGCAGGTAACTTATGCCGTTTTAGAGATATTCCATTGTCCAATTCTAGTAGCAAGTTGACGCGCCATGTTGACTTTTAGACGTAACTCCACCGGCACCAATAATGCCACTCATCACACTTAATCGCGATACGATCTCCAATTCTTTTTAAGTTTCCACACCAGTCCAACCCGCGCTGCCGCGCGCCTTCGCGATTACCTCCAAAAATTGTCTATCACTGTCACGTGTCACTTTGCTCTAGGATTCAAATCCTTCCCTAGCATTGGACACTGGAGAAAACTAAGTGTTACCAACCGAATAAAATCTAATTGAAATTTGAATCAGAAGCTAAATGTTGCCAATTAAACAAAACTGAATTAATAAGTTTACAAGCGATATTTGTTCGTTCCCAACTATTAATCAATTACCTTCCTCCGATATATATATACACACATACATATTACACACTGGCATTACAATTTTATGTTTCTATTTCACATCATCATCATCATCACATCATCAGCCTATTAATGTTTCCACTGCTGGTACACAGGCCTCCTCTGTGTGAGAGGGAATGGGCCGTAATCCACCACGCAGGCCCAGTGCGGGTTGGTGGATGTCACATGTCTTCGAATTTTTGGTTCTAGGACATGCCGGTTTCCTCACGATGTTTTCCTTCACCGTTTTGAGAGCAGTGGTGAAGAAATAATTAACACGAAGTAAAGCGCCTGCCTGGGCTCGAACCCACGACCTACAACTTGTAAGTCGTGGCCGATACCACTGGGCCACCACTGCTCTCTGTTTCTATTTACTACTTAACTATTTTGTTTACTTATTTCTATTGATAGGTACACTGCTTATGTTATTTACTATTTTGTTTACTTATATCTATTGGCACACTTTCGGAAGAGATGCATGGCAGTGCAAGCAAACCAGTCCCGGCCGACGGTTCCGGTTATAGAACCCCGTCGTTAGGACGTTAAGGTGAGTATGACTGACTCGCTCCACCATGCAGCTTTACATATATATATTTTTTTTTATTGGCTTACAGGGTTTAGACAGGGTGATGGTTTAGGCATGTGTTTGGGTTGGAGTTTTTGGATGGGACTTGTTAGGTGGTGTTTTGGTGATGTCTGCTGACCAGGGACTTCGCTAGCGTGAGCAAGGCCTCTATGACGACTACGTCTGGATGCTGCATGGCCGTCTTAAGATTGTAGTTGACGACCGTTTTAGTTGGCGCATCCATCGCCCTCTTAGCATGGCGGCCTGCGGCGTCGTCAGTGTAACAGACACAACTGACTGTATGTCTGGACACTGCCACTACCGCGTGGGGATGCTGTCGTGGACCTGAAGCCTCTTGGACTTGGTGTTGATGATGATGACGCTGTCGTAGGTCGACCCCTGAGCCTCGTGTATGGTTAGCAGGCGCGACCCTTCGCCGGAACCAAATCCCTGGCTCACAAGAGAAGCTTTCTCCCCCCGCGTATGAACCAGGAACAGGGTGTGGTGGATATTTAGGTAATCAAAACCACCATTTTACAGGTTCATAGGTTTTATTCACTTTAATACATTTTTTAGTAATCTGTTCGCTTGGCCATTTTTGTGAGAGCACACCTGACAGCGTCATTGGTGTTGCAATATAAAACTTAAATTTACTATTACCTATCTTTTAATTAATGTTGCCATAATAGATCTGGAATCCATGACATCCTCCCCACACAAGAGAGCAAGAGAAATTGAAATTACCTACTTATTACATTCTGAAAAGAGTCAACACTATTATACTAAAGTCATGCTACTCTGATACCTTTACAGAGTGGTCATCACATATTACAATTATAGGTACATTATGCTATTCTGATGATTAACAGAAGGGTCACAATAATACATAAACATCATGATACATCATGTATCGAAATCAAGACAAAATTGAAATATCTTATCTAACAAATTGTTAGGTATCATTACAAATTTTAGTAACAAAGTTACAAGTCCTACATGTAAACATAGGTATTTCGATACATCGAAAATATCACATAAATTATAATAATTATTAATTTCTCCTGCAGTCAAATTTACTTATTCTCACTGGCCTTACAGTTAAAGTCATACACAATATCAATAGTAAATCTTGTCTGTAAATTTTGAAACACTTTCAAATTAACCGTTATCATTGAATTAAATTATAATAAAATGTCAACAACACAATAAGCACATAAAATTAAAATGTTATAATATTCTTCAGATAAAGTATTATTATTCCTCATAAAATTCACAACACTTTAATAATGCAATCTTACATTTCAGTCTCATATGTTACTTAAGTGCTAGGTATATAATAATATTAAACATATTGTTGACTGTCTTTATACTCCAAACTTCTCAATGGCTACTTAAAATGCATTGTGGTTGATTAACACAAATGGATAACCACAACTGTCAATACCTGAATCACTGGCATAAATTAATGACACTAATCTAGAAATCTATGCGGTATTTTAACTACTCTACCATGTCTAGTGATCGCAGAAGGCGGCACAGTGGAATCTGGCAAGTCCGATTCCGTAACCGCGTTTGTACCTAATCCCATACTGCTCGAGCCAGCTGCAGGCTTACTCACGTCTGTCGCCATTCTTCGCCACTCGTCAGTAGCAGTAGTCAATTCTAAAGGATAGAGACTTTGACAAGCTCTTACCAACTCACCAGTAGCTGTCTGGACTCTCGCGGCTCGGCTATGACCATCGGGTCCTGTAAATAACTCCTTTATAATACCCATTGGCCATGCCATCCTTTTAGAGTCAGTTTCTATCAGCACAATGTCATTGACCTTAGGAAAGTTTGGCTTACACCTGTTTTTACTACAAATCGCAGATAAATATTCATTTCTAAAACGTTGTCTAAAGTCTGCACGATTTGTTCAAATACTGAAATCTAACATTGATATTTTTTAATCTAATTGATCTAAGTCAGGTGTATCCGTAGAAGGTAAAGGATGCAGAAACATCATAGGAGTGAGAGGTCTCAGAGAGTCATCCTCTGTCACTACCTACGTCAAAGGTCGGCTATTTATGACTGCTTCACAGTCGCAGAGTAGAGTTGACAACTCTATCCAAGTAACTAATGCCTTACCCAGAATCCTGCGTAGCATGTCCTTCACTACCTTAATGAGGCGCTCCCACCATCCTCCCCACCACGGCGCGCGCGGCGGCAAGAAACGCCATCTGATCGGCGACGGGATGGTGGCGCTCTCGGCCTCCACTGCTGTCCAATCAACTTCTTTAAGTAGGCTAGCTGTACCCTGAAAGTTGCTACCACAATCTGTATAAATGACTTTGACACGACCTTTTCTTCCTATAAAACGACGGAGTGCCATGATGAAGCTGTTTGTAGAAAGCGATTCTACCAATTCTAAATGTACTGCTCTATAAGTAGCACAAGTGAAGAGTAATCCAGCATTTTTCTTGGTTTCGCAGATACAAGGGTCCCGCTAGATCTATTCCAGTTACCTGGAAAACAGCTGTTGCTTCGGTTCTGATAGTAGGTAACGGTGCTTCGGGAACTTCATAATGTTTGCATTTATCCCTCTTGCATACAATACACTTCGATACAATACTTTTCGCTAGACGTCTTATGTTCAATATCCAATAACGATTTCTAAGATTTGATAATAAGAGCTGTGTTCCTGCGTGATTCAGTACTTCGTGTCTCTGTCGTACTAATCGTTGAATTATTTCATCTCTTCCAGGTAAAAGTATTGGGTTCACGAAATCTTTGTCTTCATGACTCAGTTCCAATCTCGTTTTAACTCTTAGAATTCCTTCTTCATCGGTAGTCGTATTTAATTTCTTTGGCAGCATACCTTGGGTACTGAAGTTCTCTTTCTATAAAAGTCTAAATAACGATCTCTCTGCATATATATATTCGTCATTTGTTATATCTGTTTGACGGACATTGAATGTTTTTCTTACCTTACAATTAAATCGCAACATCCATGCTACAAGTCTGACTATGCGACTATATCTCGAAAAACGCATCAGTCTTTGGCTGAATGGACTTACTGTGGCTTCAGTGTTGACCACCACACCGTGACCAACTTCAGACTGCACCATTTCTTCATCTACTTCACCCAGACTCGATTTTGGCGAATCTTCCATGTTCTCTTTTAGCCATGTAGGACCTTCCCACCATCGACTCTCCAGTAGCTTCCTCGCGTTACATCCACGCGAAGGTAGGTCAGCAGGATTAAGGTCGCCAGGTATATGATGCCAGCTGTCACGGTTTGTGGTAGTACATATTTCTTTGACTCTGTTAGACACGAAAGCTTTCCATTGTGTCTGTCTTTGTATCCATGCCAACACCACAGCCGAATCAGTCCAAAAATAATTCTTGTAGTACTTACATTGAGTTAGCAAACCAGACTCTATAACTTCTTTGTATAGCCGAGTTGCAATGAGGGCTCCCATGAGCTCTAGTCTCGGTAGTGACATCTTTTTGTTGGCTGGAGCTACTCTACTTTTAGCTAGAATAAGTTGTACATGTACCTTTCCTTGGTATTGCGTTCTCAAGAATACACAACCCGCATAAGATGTTTGACAAGGATCACTAAATACATGTAGACTGGCCTCACATTTCTCCACAGGTGCAGTTGAAATGCGCCTCGGAAATCGGCATTGGTTGATCATGTGAGCTGTATTCAACCATAAATTCCTGTGCCAGGTGAGTAGGTATTTCCTGGTCCCAGTCCACTTTGCTTTCCCAGATTTCTTGCATAACAAGTTTAGGTAGTAAAGTTGCAGGGCAAACCAATCCCAGTGGATCAAACACATGTTGAGCCACCGAGATCACATACCTCTTTGTTATCTTCTCTGGTACCGCATCTTGTATGTTCACATTACATCGTATCTCATCTTGTAATGTGTCCCAGGTCATTCCGAGCACTGGAACTGTCACTGTGTAGTCTTTTCTGTGAGGAGCACTCACCCAACCGCGTAGGTCAAACATACCTTCTGCCATTATGGTTTTTTGCTTCTGAAATAAAGGTATTCAGCTCGTCCACAGATTCACAACTCGTTACACAGTTATCTACATAAAAAGATTCCTTTAATTTCAGAGCAGTTTCTTTGTAGCCCCCAGCACACATTCCTAATAAATGATAGTTGATTGTGGCACTCAGCAAAAATAGGCTACATGTTACTCCAAACATAACTCTTTTATGTATATATGTCACTACTTTATCACAGGTCTCGATATTATCCCACCATAAAAACTTCAAGTAATCTCTGTCCTTTTCTGAAATAGAAATCTGCAAAAATGCCTGTTTAATGTCAGAGATTACCCCAAAAGCACCTTTTCTGAATAGTATTAATAGCTTAGGTAACAGTTCTATCATATTAATACCTTTGTCCATGCAATCGTTCAGCGACCACCCATTTTTGTCCTTCATAGAAGCATCGAATACTGGGCGTATGCTTGTTGTACTATGTGGTTTTATTACACTGTGATGTAGTAAGTAGTGACCAACCTCCTTTTCATCCTGTGTAACCCTCTGAATTATACCATCCTTCTCCCAACAATGTAGGACATGGTCATAAATTTGTAGGTTACCTGTTGACTTCAACTTCGTTGTAGTCGACTCCAGCCTCTTATGTGCGATTCCATAATTTGGTGCGAGCTTCGGACATCCATCCTTCCACAGCAGAGATACCTTGTAGGTACCAGCCTTGCCCGTCCACTGAAATATTGTTGTTAAACAAGTTTAATATTTCCGTTTCAGACTGTATCTTAGACTGCTTTTCATAGGGGTCGTTAATTCCAAGTAACTCCACACTCCACAAATCAGCAAGATTTGTTCGTGAAAAGCACGATACACTTAACGTGTTAGCTGTAGTTGTAATAATTGGGCCCTGAATTGTCCATCCTAAATTGGTGTTTACAACCCTCAAGTTGTCCTCCAACTTCACCAATTCACTCCTTAATATGGACCCTAAATAGTCAGACCCAATCAAAAGACTTATTTCAGTGCCCGAACATTCTATATCACTGAGCTGTATATTCAAGTCTTTCATTTTATTCAAGATATCCACATTTTCCACCTTCGGCAGGTGCCCACATAGTTCATTCTGCTGTAATGCTATGATTTTTAAAGAAAATAAGTTATCTAAATTACTCACTAGTAGTTCATAGCATTTCAATACCTCCATGGGTTGTTCTACCCCTCCGAAGAGTGTGTGGCCTATCCGCATTTTACCAGCTGGCTGCAGCCCCAATTCCTTAACTACTGCAGCTTTCACATACGACCTCTGTGCTCCGCTGTCCAACAAAGCTCTCACCTTCTTAATTTTTCCTTCATAGGTGATGTTGACCATCAGCGTCTGTAATAGGGTCGTAGTTTTATTTCTGGCACAAACTAAAACATTGTCCGATGCTCCAGCACCGGTCTTCTTATTATGCACCTCTGGACATAATATCACAAAATGCCGCCTCTCACAGGATATACATTTGACGAATTGATTACATCTATTAGCTATGTGCCCTTTTCTAAGACATATGTAGCAACAGCGTTTCTTTCTTACTGCCTCCTTCTTCTCCTCCAACGACATCTTATTGGCTTTGCTACACTCAAAAGTACTATGAACCCCTCTATCACAAAAACAACAAGAAATATCATGGACTTCCTTACCAGACCGCTGCATATTTGAGGATTTCACCTTAGACACTAGAGCTGCGGCTGTCGGCACACTGCTATCTGTGGGATATATAGTATTAGTACATGCAACACGAAATTCAGACCTAGCCAGTCTCAGCCGCTCTTCTGAGTCAACCTCACATTTTAAAAAGTCAAGTAATTTAGCAAGTTGCCCAGTTGACAGATCAGTGTTATTACGGTTCCATATTATTAATAGTGATTCAGGGATGGCAGATTCAACTAGCTGATACAATATTGTCTCGTATTTTTGTTGTTTTATACCTAAGGACTCTAAAGATAATAAATATGATGACAATTTATCATATAGTGATTTAACAGAAACTTTATCTTTATCATTATTTAATACAAGCCCTAAAATTTGCCTTACATAAACTTGTATGAGATTGTCCTCACGCCCGAATCTTGCCTTTAGTTGGTCGATAGCACGCTGGTAGTTTTCTGCCGATGGAGGGAAACTCTCTACCAAGGCTCGTGCACTGCTGCCTTCTTTTAGCGACTGGATTAAGTATTGAAACTTGTCCTCACCAACAATAGTGGCATCTTGGTGTATTTTCTTGAACTGTCCCCAGAACGCCAGCCAGTAGCGCAGGTCATCGTCGAACTTTTTGAATTCCAGAGATGGCAGGATCCTTGCCACCGCTGGTTTGACGTCTGCCGCTGGTTTTGAAACTGTTGCCTTTTCTATTGTGGTTCGGATTGAACATAATTTGTAACTAAAATGTTCCGCTTTTTTAACTTCCGAGCTGTACTCTTCCTCGTTCCAGTCCTCTTTAGTCAGCATCCGATCCTGAATAATTTTGTCGAGAATTTCCAATTTTGAAGCTTTTTCAATTAGATACTGTAAATCAATTTTCGCCGCTTCGTAATTAATATCCTTTTGACCCAACGATTCCTCGATCTCCAAATGTGTTCTGTTAAATATTCGACGTAGTTGCTCCCGTTCTCGGATATCTTTTAATGCCGTCGCTGACATCGTGAGTGCCGTCGGTGTGATCCGATTATCTAGAAGCTCCTCGACTTCCAGGTTAATACACGCCACGTGCTTCGTTCAAGCGACTGTGCCAATCCAGGGTTTTCACTTCGCCATTCTTTATTTTACACGGTTTTCATTATATGTGTCACGGTCGCCATTAGTTGTGGTGGATATTTAGGTAATCAAAACCACCATTTTACAGGTTCATAGGTTTTATTCACTTTAATAAATTTTTTAGCAATCTGTTCGCTTGGCCATTTTTTTGAGAGCGCACCTGACAGCGTCATTGGTGTTGCAATATAAAACTTAAATTTACTATTACCTATCTTTTAATTAATGTTGCCATAATAGATCTGGAATCCATGACACAGGGTGTTTTGGGCAGTGCTCCGTATTTGCGCCCCTGTGTAACCTTTCACCTTCAGGGAGTGGACCCGCGACAGTGACGACTTGGAGGAGTATATACCGGGGTATATCTCACTCAGTGCAAACGTCCATTGGATTGCGGTGTGTGCAGAGAAACTCCTGGGTGATGCCAGCCACCAGGTCTGGACGGGTATACCTAAGCTCGAAAAGGTTCTCTCTGTCCAAAAATGGAAGCTGGTTAACGTCTCCGGCGAGGACAAGCTCGCTTGCTCCAGACAACTTTACTGCCATGACTATGGCCCCAAAGTGGTTCATAAGAGCCTCGTCTACCGTAAGACGGTAGCATTTGTCTTGGCTCTTGAAACCGTTTGCTAGGATTGAGGCCATAGTGCGCACCTTTGTCTTTGCTCGGTCTCCTAAGCGGCGCGCAAGCTTTTCCCTGAGATCCTTGGCAGCTTCTATTGTCGTGGTGGCTATCACGTCCCCGTCCTCGTCGAAATGTTTTACTAGCCAGGTTGTCTTACCGCAACCCGGAACTCCGTTAATCCACCTGATATTGGGTAACTTGCCTGCGATGCCGGGATACCTGAGGTCTTTGAAATGAACTGTGCCATTTCTAGGATCTTATCATCCGGCATGATTTTGGTACATTTGGCGGTAACCACTATCGGGTCGTCATTTGGCACACTGCACTTGAGTTTGCACGAGCGCTCCGTCTCCTCCTTGTCCAGGGCCACAAAACCACTCCTCGCGCTGTAGGCTGCCATATACGACCCCGTCATTTCCCCTTTGATGACTTGGTATGTGACGTTGTCGTACACCGCTGCCCCTGCTTCCTCGAGCAGACCCTTAACAGACCTTCTGTGTCTCTCTGGAAGGTCTACAGGATCTTCCTGCATGTCGTAAGATTGACCTCTCTGGTCGCTCTTACGATTGCTACGTACTCGAGGAACGCGCTTTTTACGTGGTCCGTGGTACCCGACTTTACTGCGAGGGTCGGCGGGCTGACTTGCCCTTAGTCGGCTCGTCTTGGCTTAGGGTTTTGCTGAGTTGGTTTCTTTGGTGTTTTTCTGAAGAACCTCTCCAGTGCTGTCTCCTGCTTGTGAGATGGTGATGCATGGCTGGTGCTTGGGAGCAGTGAACTGAGGAAAGTGCCAAACGCTTTTAGGCGACTCCTCGACCGGGCCCGGTCCTCTGGGTTTATGGTGTTGCACTGCTCCTTTGCGGCTTTTTCGGCTGCTGCCTTCTGCTGGGCCCTTTCCGATCCGCTTTGAGTGGTGGGGCTTATTGAGGGGCTCGTCGCGCTGTCTGTTGGTTGTCTGGGGGCTTTGAGGCAACTCAGGGTTTCCGCTCTGTCCTCGTAGACAACGACCTCATGATGTTCTGAGGCCTTTAGACAGCCAAAGCGGTCTGCGACGTCTCCTCTCTCCTCTCCCACCACCATTGCGTCCACACTTATGGTTCGGGCCGCGGCTGACGTGTAGTCTCCTGCGTCCCTGATCTTCTGAAGCAATGAGCTTGCCTGAGCAAATGGAGTAGCCTCCCCCCACTCGAGTAATGCGATTGTTTTCCCTTTAAACCGCATTAGACGGCATCGGTGAGTGGCCACTTCCACTTGAGGTAGTACAGAATACTTGATCCCTTTTATGCTCGTTTTGGTAGTGCTTCCGTTAATCAGGGCAGGCCCGGTGAAAGGTGTATTCGGGCCGCAGCTCGACTTGAGCCTATGAAGAAGCCTATGCCTAGCTTCTCCTGTTCCCTGTTCATGAACAAAGCGACGCCTCGCAGTCTGATGCCAGGGACTCCGTCTTCTCCGCATGCCAGGAATTGTGTGGTAGTCATGCTAGGGGCTGGTTGTAGACTGGCTGTTGCTGCTACCGTTGGTAATAGCCGTTGGTTAGAGTGTGTGTGTGTAACTTGTGTATCAGCAATGGTGTGCTTGTTGTTGTTTGTGTTGTTGTGGTTGTTATTTGTGTGGTTGTTGTTATGGTTGTTGTTGTGGTTGTGTATGTTCGAACGTGTGGTCGACTTCGCAAGGCTACGTCCGTTTTGTTAGCCTTTGCTGCGATTGTGGCGACTTTGTCACGAATGCCAAGAATGGAATCCTAGTAGCCGGTCTCCCCATGATGGTGTGGAGTGTGGACTGGCTAAACTGGGTTTCGAGTTTTACTTCGAGCTACATTCTGTCTTGGCTGAACCTTGGGCATTCGAAGAGCAAGTGCCAGACTATCTCTTCGCAACTTGGGTCACAGACGCACGAGGGACTATCTTTGAGATGGAAGCGGTGGAGATACGCTGAGAATCCGCCGAGCGAGGACTGTAAGGACTAGCGGTGGGCGTTGAATGAACGAACTGTTTTTTTAGACTGTTTACTTGTCGTCAACTGTTCGACTGGTTTACAGTTCACGGATAAACTAGTTTACTCATGAACGAGATTGTAAGCATCGACTTGATTTCGCGTAGTCGACGCACGACGGAGTCGACGGAACGGAACGAGTGATGATTACGAAGACTGGTTTTGGTTTACAGTTCACGGATATAATAGTTTACTCATGAACGAGATTTTAAGCATCAACTTGATTTCGCAAAGTCGACGCACGACGGAACGGAACGAGTGATGATTACGAAGACTGGTTTTGGTTTACAGTTCACGGATAAACTAGTTTACTCATGAACGAGATTTTAAGCATCGACTGGATTTTGCGTAGTCGACGCACGCCGGAACGGAACAAGTGATGATTACGAAGACTGCCGAACCGAAGCAGTATGTAAATCTCGTTTATCTTTATTTGGTAATTTTTTTTTTTGGATTTTGTTTATGTACGCTATGTTTTTAGTCCTGATTTGAAATATGCATTACGTGTCGGTCAAGGCGACATAATAAACTTTGTCATAACCTACTTTGTTGTTCGCTAAAAGTGTAAAAAGTTCTTAATAAATAAACAAAAATAACTAATTGTAAATAGTGGATTGTGTATAAAGTAATAATCGACTAGTAAACCAGTTTTTAACAAAACGACCTAATCCGTTCGTTCACTACGCGCTGCTCAGTCTATGATGTAAACTAGTCGAAAATTAAACTGTTTTATGAACTAGTTTATCGTAGACAGTAAACCAGTCTCGTTTCGTCGACTGTAAAAACGTCGACGACCCACCACTAGTAAGGACTTGTACGTGGACCGGTGTGAGCACTGCGTCTCTGAGTGTCCTTTTCGCCGCTAGGACGTCTGGAAAGAACACTTTCGTAACCGATCCTGTACTCGAGGACTCGTATCGCGCTTGCCACTTCCTTATAGTCCCCTCCCGTATCTTCCACCTCACAAAAGAAACGGGGACCTTGCTGTAGTCTGATGTGAGTTTTGTTAGGGCCTCCTTGGCCAGCTCATCCGCCCTCTCATTCCCGGCAGTTCCCACATGGGCCTTGAGCCAAAAGAGCCTCACTTCTCTGCCCTCTCTGATTTCACGGACGCTTCTCTTGATTTGGAGTGCCAGGTTGTGAGTGACAGACGGTCGCCTCAGCAGGTCAAGTGACGATCTCGAGTCACTTAAGATGCTTACGGAGGCCGCCATGGATTCTCTTGCCATCCTGACAGCTTTGAAGAGAGCATACATTTCCGATTGGAAGACTGTGTTGTGAGGCTCCAAGCCGAAGGTGTTGAACCTTGACTTCATCCCGTTTTCCCACCAAGTTAGGGCAGCTCCGACTTTCCCTTCTATCTTGCTGCCATCGGTGTAAATTTGGGGGCTGAATACTTGGTGGGTTGCCAGGGTTTCGGGAGTCAAATTCTCCAGGCATTCATACTCGGTTGTTGTGAGTTGCGCTGGGTGGGGATTTTTGGAGTGGTGCACGTTGCACTCCAGCACGCGGCCCAGAGGTAAGAATTCTTGGGAATGTCCCTTTTTGATCTTAAAAAGGGTGCTGCCTCGATAACCCGGAGGTCTAGGGGGAGTAGGCCTGACAGGATAAGTGCCGATGTCAGAGACACCGTGCGGTATGCTTTGCAGATCTTCTGCGCGAAGCCCCTCTGCAGTGAGTCAAACTTTTTCTTTGTCATGAGTTGCCCAGCTGCGGGGGCCCACGCACTCGCTGCATACATCACGATGGGCTCTATCACCGACACGTATATCGTCCTGATTATCTCTCTGTTCAGACCCCAAGTCACCCTCGCCGCACATGCCAACTGCTTATAGATGCGGCTGAGGCCTTTCTACAGGTCGCAGACACGTCGCATTGAAGGTGAGTTTGGAGTCTATCGTGAGACCTAACAACTTCACTTCCTCAACCAGGTTTAGCCGCCTGCCCGACATATGAAGTACCGGACGGTCGTACTTTCGCTTCCTCGTTAACACCATCGCATTGGTCTTGTGCGCGGCGAAACGTAGCTTATTTTGGACGCCCCATTCCGATACTTTGGCTAGCGTGCTGTTGGCTGATTGCTGCAGGGGACCGGCTGTGAAGTCAGAGAAAACCAGGACAACGTCGTCCGCGAAGGCTTGGCAGTATACCCCCATACTAGCCATTTTGTGTAGGAGTGAATCTAGGATAAGGTTCCAAAACGTCGGTCCGGCAATTGAGTCCTGGACGCATCCATTCGTGGTTCCCTACTCACTAGTTGCTCTGGCATAGTTGACCTTGATGTTCCGGTCTTCCAGGTATGAGGCAACGAGACCGTAAATATTTGCTGCACAATTCTTGTCTACCATATGCTGCTTGAGTGCGGGCCACCACACGTTGTCAAAGGCTCCCTCTATGTCCAGTGATATCAAAAGCACGATATTTTTGGCTTTGATTTCGGCTCGAAGTGGCCCACTAGAGCGTAGAGGGCTTCCTCGGTTCCGCGTTGTGGCATGAAGCCATATTGGTTTGTGTGTAGTGTTGGGAGGAAGTGCCACTGCAGTCGGCCTACTAGAAGTTTCTCAACGATTTTTCCTAGGACCGAGAGCAGACCTATAGGCCTGTACGACTTAGGGCTGGTTGTTATGAGTACGTCACTAGTGCTATCGCGCATCACTACTAAATAGATAATTACTCTATGGTCAAGATGATGGCGTTGGTTGTCTCTGGCGTGTTAAGTCCTAACTGTGTTTTAATATGTTTAATGTTACTTTGATCTAATAAACGATACCAGTTCTAATTACCTAAGTCCTATAAATTATTATCACCGACCACAACATGGTGTCAGAAGTGGGATCGCAATCTAATCGTCATAAAATACAAAAAGTTCAATACCTCCTCGTGCATGTAAAGTCAGCGTCATGTCTCAAAAAAATCACAAGCCCAAGAAGCTTTCTGGAATGTCTAGTCCGCAGCCCATGGTGATGAACGGCAACTTGGCTCAACAATGGAAAAATGGGTTCAATCATTTAAATTTTACTTACGTGCGTCTGGCATGGATGAAGAAAGTGATGGCAGAAAGGTAGCTTTATTTTTACATGTCATTGGTGAAAAAGGAGTAGATATATTCAACTCGTTTGGCAAAGACGAGGATAATGTCATGTACGCTGAGCTCATAGAACTGTTTCAAAATTATTTCGCTCCAAAAGCTAACCTTACTTATGAGTGTCATAATTTCTTCACATATAAACAGAATGAGGATGAAACTTTAGACGACTTCGCATGTACATTAAAATTGAGATCACAGAATTGTGAGTTGGGAGAACTACAAGAACGTCTGACCAAAATTATGTTCATATGTAACATGCATCAAAAATATAATTACATCAGAGAAAAACTGTTGTTCGAAGATGAACTTGACCTTGATAAGGCCCTAGAGATGTCAAAAGCCATGCTTGCTTCTAGGCATCACACAGATCAACTGGCAGCAGAACAAAGTTCAGTTCTTTATAACAAAAGTCAAATGTCACGCTCAAGATCAATGTCAACGTCCAGAAGTGCCAGTCAACAAAGTCATAGTCAACAGTCAAAGGAAATTTGTTCAAGGTGTGCTCAGATGCATCGGTATAAGTGTCCTGCATTAAGTGCAAAGTGCAGGAAATGTGAAAAGCTTGGTCATTTCGCAGTCTGTTGTCGGTCATTTCCGTCAAGGTCGGTAAAGTATGTACAGTCAGACTGTGACGTGCAGCAGGAACAGTCAGAACAAGAAGAACAGTTCATAGGTCATATTCAGTCATCAACACTGTCAAGTGAATGGACAATTTATTTACAGATAAATGGATTACAAATACATTGTATAATTGATACTGGCAGTGATGTAAATATTATGTCAAAAAATATTTATGATTCACTTAATATTAAAAATTCATTGAAAAAAAACTGTTATAAAGATTAAGTCATATACTGGTAATAGTCTAGAGGTATTAGGTCAACAAAACTTGAAGTGTAAATTCCAATTGAATAATTCATATATGACAAAACAAATTAAATTTATAATTGCAAATGTAAATTCTCCAGCAGTGAACGGTAGAGCTACTTGCTCAGAAATTGGGCTAATTAAAAGGGTTTATTGTGTAGACACTACAAGCATGCAAACATCAGAAAGTGATGTTGGTCAATTGTCTAACATTAATCAGTCAGAAACAAGTCAAGTACTATGTCCTAATGTCACAAAAAGTTTGTCAAGTCAAGTCACAGTCACTTCCATTACAGTCAAGTCAGTCACAAAATATAGATTTAAATAAACTTGTTGAATGTAATAATTCTGTTTTTACCGATCTTGGTTGTCTTCCTGGTGAGCTTCACATAAGTACAAATCCTGAGGTGCAGCCAAAAGTCGATGCTCCAAGGAAAGCACTATTTGCACTACATGATAGACTTCAACAAGAGCTTGAGAAGATGGAGAAAATGGATGTCATTACCAAGGTCACAGAGCCTACTGAATGGGTGAGTTCATTAATTTTAGTTGAAAAGAAGAATAGCCAATTAAGGGTATGTTTAGACCCCCGTAATTTAAATCAGGCAATTAATAGGAAACATTATCCTATTCCATCAGTGGACATGGTTCGTGCCAAGGTAGCAGGTGCAAGATTTTACTCCACCTTGGATGCCAGCAGTAGTGGTGGTTAATATAACGAAAAGCAACTTAAAGCAGCGTGCTTATTATACATAACATAAAGCTAACGCTATCGTGGCACTCACTTGGCGCTATAAGCTTTTTTCTCAATTCGTTATAACGAAGTATCGCGCGCAACGCAAAAACGTAAATAAAGCACGAAGCGGGCGCCGGGCGGGCACGACATCGCGGCGCGGCGGCGGCCGCGCGGCTCACGTAATATACCTACGCTATTTTGCTTTGTGCTTTTTAGTGTAAGCAGTTATAGGACACATAACGTAATATTGACTAAGTAAAATTGTGAAGGACGATTGATTGAGAGATTTTGTTGTTGTTTAATGTTTTGTTTTTGTGTGTTAGACGAAAATGTCTAAAAGAATTAATGGTGATGTACCAATATGGAACATGAACTTTTAAATACGCCTTTAATTGCTTAACATACTAACATACTTTATTTCATAATAACACTTAATCTATAATTATAGACAGTCCTAAGCCTGGAAAGTATGAAAAAAAGTTCATTGTTTATTTCTTACTGCTACATTTTATCGTAATATATTCATAAACGCGATGTAATATTTTTAAGCATGCTGTCTGTCCAACGAGTCCAACGCTAGGGTAGGAGCTGCGAGTTAAAAGTCACCGCGCTTGCTTTATTCGTGCCCGCCCCGCGCTTGAACGTTATAAAAAAGCTCGTTATAATAAAGCTTATAAAATAACAAGCTTAAAATATAAAGCTTATAGCTCTAAGCAAGTTATTGTTATATAGCAACTTTGAACACTACTAGCCAGCAGTGGATTTTGGATGTGCCAACTAAGCGAGAAGAGTTCTTATCTCACAACCTTCAATACACCTTTTGGTCGATACCGCTTTAAGCGTCTCCCATATGGAGTGAGCAGCGCTCCTGAGTATTTTCATAGAACCATGACTGAAATGTTTGGTGATATACCAGGGGTGGCAGTTTATAGTGATGATATTTTGGTAAGCGGACAAACATTACAAGAGCATAATGAGCATCTTAAAAAGGTCTTTGAAAGGGCGAAGGAATACAACGTCAAATTTAATAAAGAGAAATGTTCATTTGCCAAGGAGAGTGTTAAATATCTGGGACATATTTTTTCAGCAGATGGAATCACAGCTGATCCAGATAAGGTCAGAGCAATCAAAGAGATGCCATCTCCTACCTGTCTAAAAGATTTACAAAGATTTCTAGGCATGCTTAATTATTTGAGTCCTTTTATAAAAAACATGGCAGTTGAAACTGAAATACTTCGTCAATTATTAAAAAGGTCTACTGATTGGCAGTGGACTGCCAACCATGAAAAAATATTTTGTCGTCTTAAGCAATTAATAAGTGAAGTGCCGGGTGTTGTCATATTTTAAAGTGCATGACCCTATTGTCCTACAAAGTGATGCTAGTAACAGTGCTGTTGGAGCGGTATTGTTGCAAAATCAACATCCTGTATATTATGCTTCAAAAACTTTAACAGATACACAACAAAAAATGGCTTAGATAGAGAAAGAACTCTATGCAATCGTTTTTGCATGCATTAAGTTCCATCAATTTATATATGGACAAACTGTAACTGTAGAAACAGATCATGCTCCATTAATAACATTGTTTAAAAATTCAAGCTTACAGTCTAAATGTTATTTACAAGAAAGGTATTCATATGTACATTGCTGATACCTTGTCAAGGGCAGCACTTTATGAAACAAGGGCAGATGAATTAGATGATGATGTCATTGTCCATGTAAATTTAATGATTAAGTCGTTACCAGTCTCTTCAGAACGTCTTCAGTGGTTGATTAAAGGTACTAATGAAGATGAAAGCTTGCAGATTTTGAAAACATACTGTAAGGAAGGATGGCCATCAAGTAAAACTCAAGTGCACAAAGATGTGCATGAATTTTGGCAATATAGATTTGATTTGCATTCTGAAAATGATTTGATTTTTAGAAGTAACAGTATAGTCATACCTAAAAAATTGAGACCCGATATTTTGAAAGTAATACATAGTGGTCATTTGGGAGTTGAAAGATCAAAAGCGTTTGCTGGAGGACATGTTTTTTGGCCATTTATGTCAACAGATATAAAAAACATTGTTCAGTCCTGTCATACGTGCCTGTCACACAGAAGTTCAAATGCTCCAGAACCACTTCATCCACATGATGTTTCACTATTACCGTGGGAAAAAGTTGGTGTTGATTTTATGGATTATAAAACTAAAAAATACATTGTATTACAAGATTATTACTCAAATTATATTGAATTAATGTCGTTGGCAAGTACTAACGCCAAAACAGTAATTGTTAGTCTTAAAAGTATTTTTGGTAGACATGGTATCCCAGTTGAGTTATTCTCAGACAACGGACCACCATTTCATTCGGCAGAGTTTAAATTTTTTATTTTTGAATGGGGAATACAACATAATACGTCAAGTCCCAAATCTTAACATTTGCAATTTTATATACCAAAGTCAAAAGGGTTGGTAGAGTCAGCAGTAAAGATATGTAAACGTTTACTTACAAGTCAGATGAGTCGGGCACAGATCCATATCTAGCTCTACTTCAATTCAGGAATACACCTAGAGGAAATCTACCATCTCCAGCACAATTGTTAATGTCTCGATCACTCAGAACGCAATTACCAACACTCACAAAAAACTTAAAACCAAGAACAGTAAAATTTTAAGACTATATAAAAACTAAGGAAGAAAACAAAAATAAAATGAAAGGATACTATGACAGAAAGACCAAACCATTACCAGAATTACAAGAAGGAGAAAAAGTATATTTTAAGAAAATGCCAGACACTCCATGGATTACGGGTACAGTAAGGTCCAAGTGTGATCAGCCTAGGTCTTATACTGTTGAAGGTTCTGATGGATTTATAGGAAGGAGAAACAGACAGCATATTTTGAAGCCTCCACCATCTCAAACAATATCCCAAGATGTGTTACAAAAAAGTCCAAGTCCAGTCAAGATATCTCCTTCGTCAGACAGACAGACAGTAACACCGTCTATTGAAGAGCATACAACTCCAGTGGAAATTCGCACTAGATGTGGAATAGTCATAAGACCACCAAGACGGTTAGACTTGTAAATAAAAAATGTTTAGTTAAGTAGATGTTTATTTGTCTAACAGTGACTGTGGAGACTGTTAATTTAGTGATGTCTAGAATTGTCTAAAAGTCTTAGTTAAACAAAAGGCCATATTTTTTAATTGTTTAAATAGTCTGGTTAAGTTGTCAAAAGTTATTGTTAAGAGTTTGGTTGATTATGTAAACTTTGTCACGCAGTAAAATTATAATAATTTAGCTTTTTCTAAATAAGGAGGATGTTATGAGTACGTCACTAGTGCTATCGCGCATCACTACTAAATAGATAATTACTCTATGGTCAAGATGATGGCGTTGGTTGTCTCTGGCGTGTTGAGTCCTAACCGTGTTTTAATGTTTAATGTTACTTTGATCTAATAAACGATACCAGTTCTAATTACCTAAGTCCTATAAATTATTATCACCGACCACAACACTGGTGTAGTCGTCCTTTCCTGGCTTGCGGAGAATGCACACGTGGGCGACCTTCCACTGCTTCGGGAAGTGTACAGCGACAGACACTTGTTTGCTATCGCTAAGAACACCTCCCTATCGCAGTTTATTGCCGCTATGCAGATGTCTGCTGTTAATCCGTCCGGACCAGGGGCCTTTTTCGGCTTTTGGTTCTGGAGAACCATTTCCAGCTCCGCGGTCGTGAAGGGCGGATCGTCTGCAGACAGACCTTGAGGGTTCTTCTCCTCCGCTAGCCTTCTTAGCGCAGTGTGGTAGGGCTGTTCAGCATCCGTTGAGTCGTCGGGGTAGGAGGTTTTTGCCAGAAGGTCCGCAGATTGCTCTGGACTGAGCGTCTCGCCTGCGGTGTTTCTCAGGAGCGCGTCATCCTTTCTTCTGGCTGTCTTCCTTATTACCCTGTAGATGCCGTCCCACATGCTCTCTCGGTCCTGCTTCGTGCAGAATTCCTTCCAGTTGGCTGTGGCTGCTTCCGTTGCAGTTGTCGTGTAAGTTTGTTTGGCCAGCACGTACTCTTGGATGGTGAAGTGTCTCCGGCTTGCGGCTGCGTTCCGGATCCTTCTCTTCTTTGTCATAGCGTCTTTTTTGAGACGGTCTAGAGAAGGGGTCCACCATGGGGGCTTGGCGTTATGTTTGGGCGACCCGAGTTTTGGAATCGCTCCCTCGCATGAGCGGTGGATGTTCTGAGTATAGATTGAAATGATTGTCTCCAGATCTCTGGGTTCGTGACTCTGACTTGAGTGATGCCACTGTCTGCTAGGCTGGTCTTGAAGTGGGTGTTGAAGTCGGACCACTTGGCCTTCTTGGTGTTGTAGATGCGCGTCGAAATTGGCCTCAAGGGTTCCAGGGCCTTTTCTAGGCGCATCGAGAAGGTTGAGTCTGAAGTTGTTAGACTTCTTTCTACCCGCCACTCCTCGACCTTGCCTAGTAGCGATGAACTGCAAGCTGTCACGTCGACGATGCGTGTGCACCACCTGTCATTTCTGTATGTCTCGAACGTTGGTGTTTGGCCCGTATTTAGGATGTGGAGATCCCGCTCATTGAGGAAAGAACTGTACGCCGCCCCGCGATGGTTTTCGGAAACACTTCCCCACCAATGGCTCCAGGCGTTCACGTCTCCTCCCACCACGATGTTGTTTGTGTTCAATTTGTGTGTCTTGTATTGTGTTTCGGATAGGTAAGGTTCGATGTCCTGGTCTATCTGTGTGTGCCAAATAAACAAGTTTTCTTTCTTTCTTTCTTTTTTCTTTCAAAGCTAAGCTGACCCACCTTTAGCAAGACAGCAGCGACGTTCTCGGACACAAGCTGGGGGTCGTGGATGACCTCCAGGTTGCTACCGAAAACAACAATCGCTGCCTTAACTGACTTTTGGCGGTTGAGGCTGCACTGGATGACTTATATGCCGGGGTTTTGTTTCATCACACCTGTTCTTCCTACGTAGGGCTCTTGAAAAAGTGCTACCGAAATTCCCCTTGCCAGGGCCGCCAGTTCTTCTGTGGCCAGCTTGGAGCGGTGAAGATTTGCTTGGATGAACCGCAGTCTTGCTGTCGGTCTTGAGGAGATTTCGGGGGTGACTGGTTGGTTTGTTGGTGTGTTTTCGTTGCCTTTAGCAATAGGATTCGCGCGATCTGGCTATACCATCCCACTTTTGGCGTTCCTGGCAGTCTGCGCTGAACGCTGTGTGTGCCAGGCCGTTGCCCGTCCCGTGTGCTACCTTGCAGTTTGCGCATGTGGGCTGTTTGCCGTCCGCTCGAGTGAGGCAGTCCCTGATATTGTGCGGTCCACTGCAGTAGCCGCAGACTTCTTTTTCAGCCCTGCATATGGACTTATTGTGTCCATATGCAAGGCACTTTGTGCACTGAACCAGTGGGGACTGGTCCTCAATCGAGCATAGCTTGATGCCCCACATGGACTTTCTCGACAGAAGTGTAGGATTTCCAGAGCTCCGGGGAGAGCTTCAGAACGGGGTGGCACTCGTGGGGGTTTCTCGCGCGCTTCCTGTAGCGCATCTTGATGGTCCGTCCCTACACAGCGACGTTTTGCAAAAGGTGTTGGTTCTGCACTTTAAGGAGATCGACGATCTCCCCGTCGCTGTAGCTGGACAGCACACCCTTGATGCAGACTAGGGGGTTTTGCGGTTTCGGCTCTGGACTGGACTTGGTCTTTAATCTTCTTCAAGTCCATCTTACTGGCGCACCTTAGAACCACTTTCTGGTTGCGCGCTTTCCGTACGGTGTCAACTAGGGCATGTAGAACCGTTTCCGGTTCCAGGTTTTTGAGAACCGGGTCTGGCAAGCAGTTAGAACCGGGCGCACCGGTTCCCCTGGTTCCGGCTGTTTCTTATTACTTTTATTTAGTTTCGGCATAAATCATAGAGAATTTGAAGGGATAAGCAATTACCACTAGGAATATGAAATAAAATTGTTTATTTTTGTCTAATTCTCTATGATTTTTCTCTTTCCCCGAAAACTTTCAGCTCGAACTCCAGAATCGTTTCGAGTGCCTAGGGAGTTCCGTGAACGATTACAACGAAGGTTTCGTGGAAACTGTCCATACAGTCGGGTCTAAGTTTTTGAAGACCTGTCGTGCAAAAAGTAACAAGAAACTATCCGACCCTACGCTCAAGCTCATGAAATAGAGGCGTGAAATGATCCTGCAGTCTTCAGACGATTTAATTCCTCGAATATAACGCGTATTTTGAATCAAAGAAATAATATGACCCATTTTCGTTTTTTTTTAAAGAACCGGGGGAACCGGGTTTACTCCGTCCGGAACCGGTTCTGTAATTATCTCTGCAGAACCGGGTATACCCGGTTCTTCCGGAACCGGGTAGAACCAGGTGCATGCCCTAGTGTCAACCCGGGCTCCGGTTGACTTTAGGTCCAGGGCGGTCCTGATCCTCTCGATCACGTTGTTCCCAGTGTGTTTGGGATTCGTCGACGAGACGATCAGGGTGTGGTTGGGTTGTAGCGTTGTGAGGATCTGAACTGAAAATAGTAGAATGATACTAATATCAAAATTAGTCGGTTAATAGTCACATCTCTAAAAACACGGCACAACTCTAACTTTCCGGCCTACTGTCACTCGGTCATTTCGATTCCGGTGGCTTAGCGGATAACTTACTTTCGATCCTCACGACTCTGTGTGCCCCGATTTAGGGTGAGTTTCACATTAGTTTAATTATTGTACTTGTTTCCTTGTGCCAGACTACCAATATCGATTCCATCACCTATTTAATATCAGTTTTGCACTGTCATGTTGGACGCGTGGCTAAGGGTCGTCTGGGACAAAGGAATTTGCAATGAGCATGTTTTTCTACTGCATTGGATTGTGTCTCCGTGTTATATTGTAAGCGATCACATTTACTTATGTTAATAAATGCTAGCGAGTTCATACTTAACCTAACTTTGCATCTGTCAATGTGCTTGCTATGTTTGCAAGTTTCTTACCTGTAAACCGCTGCGATGTGCTGAGCTTTCACCTACAATGTTCCCATACCGTTCCTTGGCCTAAAATGGGGACGAAGCTGGTACATCGCATGCGGCTTGCTGCTTATTGCACCGCATCTAACATGCGCACCCTATGGTGCTTTCAGGGTTCTTTGTACGGGGTGAGGCTTGACCTTCTCCCACTGCTGTACGCTGCTAACTACCTGCACGCTGCCTACGCACACCGCCAGGTTTTTTTACCTGATACCTGCGGCTTACCGCCGTGCCAGCCTACGCACGTTGCCCGGTTTTGCCTGCCTACCTGCGGCCTGCCGTCGCGCGAGCCGGTGCCAGCGCAGCCTACCCTGCGCACCCCTAGCTGCTACAGTTCCGGCGACCTATCGCTGTGCCGGTGCTGACTGGTCCCCGCGTCTACCACGTGCTGCCAAGGGACGGTACCCTACTTATATTTTATTCGCGTGGTGGTTATGATTCAGAACTGAGTGGCGCTTAAAACCCACGACCTAGCTGTAATATAGAACCTTTTAATATATGTATTAACTTATGAAGCTGTTTTCTTAACTTCCTCTTAACTATCAGTTAGCGGCCTGCGCAGCTTACCTAGCGCAGACCTAGCCGTTACAGTGGCGCCCAGGCTTAATATTACTATCCGTCACACAGTTCTGAACCGATACCTATCACGCTTGCTTCTTATACATCGTTGCGGTATAGAATAAGTTATTGTGTTATTATCAGTCGCTACTAACAGTCTGTTTTGTAATAATGGGAACTCACCCGATTAATGTCATACACTTAAGGAAGGCTGAATTAGAATATGAAGTCTTGATACGTGGTGGTGAAATTGGTACTTGCCTAAGCTTAAGGAAACAAATAAACATTTTGAGTAAAAAATATACCAGTGATGACATACATGAATCAGGCATTGATGAAAATGAGGATTTATGTGCGTTAAAGGCAACAATAGGTGAATACCAATTGATTTTAGGTGAAATTAACAATGAAGCGGGATTAGCAAAGGGTATATCTTACAAAAATCATATCAAATACCGACTAGCCCGCATTAAACCAACCAACCAAGAGAACTTATTGCTAAGTCAAAAATTAGAAGAAAAATATAATACACTTGAATCACAAATTACCAAACTAGAAACTAAGTTTAGTTCTGGTAGCTCACAACGAACTGACACAATAACTGCTACAAACACTAACTTAACCGTAACATGCACTAGTCATGTACCAAATATAAGTATGATGGCAAAACCTGCGTGCGATCTTTCATACAAAAAATACGGGAGTATAAACATGTAAACAAATAAAAGGAGATGATATGTTTAACTTCGCGTTTGATATCTTTACGGATAATGCACTGCATTGGTACAGGCATGTGAAACAAAACGTCACCTCATGGGAAGAACTATTAGATCAATTAAAGGCTGCTTTTGACTATGATGACTATGATTATGGATTACTTACCGAGATTAGAACACGTTCACAAGGCGAAACAGAAAACATAACCATCTACATATCCTTAATGAGCGGTTTATTCAAACGATTAAATACTAAACCATCAGAAGCAGAGATGTTTGTCATCATCGTTCACAATGTTAAACCAATGTATGCGGAAGTACTAGCTATCAGTAACGTGCAAAGTCTGGAGCAATTAGAGTTGGTCTGTAAAAACTATGAAAAATATAAAAAAAACAAACCTCAACTCCTTGGCTCCAGAATTTGCTTACGTCAAGCCAACTAACAAAACTAACAGCACTAAGTCGAAACCATACTATAGCCGCTACAGGTATGGCCGCGGGGACTACGATAAAAAACCTGAAGCAACCGGGGATATCTCTCACTCTTCTCGGCCGGTCGCGCTAGTAGACAAAATAGGGAAAGATACACCAATCAGAGGTCAACCTTATTGCCCTAGGTGTAGGTCTAACTCGCACTCACTACGACAGTGTACTGCAGACCGTGTCCTAATTTGTTTTAAATGCGGAGAAAATGGGGTGAAGTACCCCGATTGTGCGAAGTGTCACCCACCAAAAAACTAGCTAGTGAGGTTTGTTATAATAGAAAATTTAACGCCAGGCTAAGTAAAACAGAGTGGGAGGATTGGCTAGCTGTAGTCACAAAATTCAAAACCTGCGACTCTGTATCAACTATACATAACAAACCTCACAACGACATAAATATGCTTCTACAGAAATAAACAACATGCCAGTTTGTGGTTTGCTGGATTCAGGTTCGGCTGTTACCATCGTTGGTAAAGACTACCATAAACTCCTAACTAAGGACCTAGGGCTAACCCTGCAGCCTAGAGACCACTCAGAAACATTTGTTGCCGCTGGGGGACAAGTGCTTCATCCTATAGGTACTATAAGCATACCAATAACTTTCGAAGGAAAGTTACACACTATCAAGGCACATGTGGTGCCATCAATAGACACTCCTATCTTGCTGGGAATGGATTTTTGGAACACCTTCCATATATTCCCTAAGAATATAAAATCCATATTCCTAGTAAACATAAATGACACCAGTGCAAACACTAAACCAAATATATATTTGCACTCATTTGCACAGCTAACCGAGGAACAAAAAGTGACAGCTGAGAAAATAAAGACTCAATTTAAGAACATTTCTTCAGAGAAAAAAGCCTAGGCCGCACTAACTTAATAACACATAGTATAGACACAGGTGATGCACCCCCTATACGGCAACGTTACTACAGGATGTCTCCGGAAAAACAGCGTGTTCTCGGTAAGGAATTGGACGAAATGCTTGGCCTGGATGTGGTCGAACCATGTGAAAGTCCATGGTCTTCCCCAGTCCTACTAACACCGAAAAAGGATGGCAAATTGCGGTTTTGTTTGGATAGTAGGAAACTAAACGCTATTACAAAAAAAGATGCTTACAATTTGCCATACATTTCGGAAATACTAGACAACCTGAGGGATGCAAAATACCTAACTAGCATTGACCTAGACAAAAGCTTCTGGCAGTTACCACTAAATGAAACTGACAAAAACAAAACAGCGTTCTACATACCTGGCCGGGGAACATACAGGTTTAAAACTACACCGTTTGGACTAACAAATGCGCCTGCTACGCAACAACGAATGGTAGATAAAATGTTTTACGGACCAGAGTTTGAGAATAGGGTCTTTGCTTTCTTGGATGACATAGTGCTGGTGTCATCTGATTTTGAGAACCATATAGCCTTGCTAACTAAAGTATACAATAAACTATCTAACGCTAACTTAACAATAAACATGGATAAGTGCCAATTTTTCCGTGATGAATTGAAATATCTAGGCTACATAGTTAACTCTAAGGGACTACATCCAGAACCGGAAAAAGTAGAAGCTATACAGAACTGCCCAATACCCACCAATCCTAAAGAAGTAAAAATATTCTTAGGAACGGCATCATGGTATAGACGTTTCGTACCAAACTTCAGTACTCTAGCAGCACCACTAAATAGACTCACAAGCTCAAGTAAGAAGGCACCTCCCTTTGACTGGTCTCAGGATTGTCAAGAGTCTTTTACTAAACTAAAGGAAATACTATGATCGGCCCCAGTACTATCGTGTCCAGACTACACCATCCCATTCGAAGTACACACAGATGCCAGTAACTATGGTATCGGCGGTTTGCTAACACAAATTAGGGACGGCGTTGAACATCCCATAGCATACATGAATAAATCCTTGTCTAAGCAAGAACAAAACTACAGCATCACGGAAAGGGAAGCACTAGCTGTACTTTTGGCACTGGAACATTGGCGCTGTTACCTAGAAAATGGCATCAAGTTCACAGTGTTCACAGACCATTCCGCACTAAAGTGGTTTCTCAAACTTCAAAACCCTTCCGGACGATTGGCGCGCTGGGGTATAAGATTGTCGGCCTTTAACTTTGACATACAACATAGACGTGGTACAGATAACACCTTACCAGACGCGTTGTCACGTGCTTGTCCGATCGCAGCTCTCACACAAGAAAACACTACACAGTCAAGCCCGCCTGCCTAAACAGACAGACGATACTTGGTACCAAAATATCTACAATGGTTGCCAACGAGACCCTTCAGCATTCCCAAACTACACGGTAAAACATAACAAACTATACCGTTATGAAAAAAGTAAATTCGCAATACTATGCGAGTTCGATTGGAAAGAAGTCATTCCGAAGGAAGATAGGCAACAAATGATCACTAATAACCATGCTGAACCAACCGCAGCTCATTTAGGTATCCATAAAACATACAAACGACTAACACTACGCTACTACTGGCCAGGGATGCATGGTGACGTGGTGAGGTTTGTAACGGCATGTGACACTTGTATCGCTCACAAACAAGCTAATCACGCCCCCCTAGGACTAATGGGGAAGCCTAAAGAGTGTTCTCGTCCTTTCCAAATGCTGAGTATAGACATAGTGGGACCACTGCCGTTTTCTAGACGTCAAAACTCATATCTATTTGTTGCTACTTGTTGTTTCTCTAAATACTGCCAACTATTTCCCATAATGCCACTACTATAGTACGGCTGTTAGAAGACAGTATATTCTTGGTCCATGGCATACCACAAGTTGTAATTTTGGATAACGGAACACAGTTTACATCAAATGAAATGAAAAACCTCTTTAAAAAATACAATATACCTAATGTACACTACACACCAAGATATACACCACAAGTGAATACAGAGGAACGCTACAATAAAACTATAATCACGGCGTTATCCACATTCATCAATGATGACCAGCGCTCTTGGGACTTACACATCCCAAAGGTTCAGATTGCACTAAACAGCTCAACCAGTGAGGTCACAGGCTACACACCAGCGTTTCTGGTCTATGGTAGGGAGTTGATCGCTGACGATTCTCACTATCAGGACACTGATATAAAGGAAATAATATAACAACCAAGGGACCACTATGCAGAGAACTTGGCTGTCCTATCAAGCATCTTCGACAAGGTACAAACAGCTTTACTGAAAGCATTCTCTAGGAACACTAGTAACTACAACCTTCGTAGGAAGGACGTAGAATTCAATGTGGGAGATGTAGTCTGGAAACGTACGTACTACTACTACTGTCTCCACTGGTGTATGACTTGGTAGATACACAAGGAAAACCACTGGGTACCTGGCATATCAAGGATCTAAAGTGGAAGAATCCGCAGTAGTCCCGTAGGCCTAGCTAGCTAGCGTTTGACTCACACTGGGTCAAACGATGCCAAGGGACTACTACCACCACATTTCGTGGGAGGTCAATCACCAACAGGGGTTTATCAATTTAACCTTGGCTGCAGGGGTCCTAAGCTCCTTTGGTACCCAACTGCTGGTCAGTTGGTGATCACACTAATCTCATTCACTAGAGTAAATAAAGTTCTTGCCTACAGAGTTGCGTGAGTTCGCTAGTGAGGGGTTTCTCAATTGAAAATAGTTTAGACAAAAATTAGGAAATAGACTAATCAAAAATTAAACTATTCGTTAGAACGGCGTTGCCATAGAGAATGCTGGGGACCCCAAAGGGGTGTTTAATTTTTGATGGCATAGTAGGTCTCTATGGTAACTACCCTTAGCTGTTGTGTTGTCATGTCGTGTTCAAAAAGAACATCTTAAAAACGGCTCCTACAAAAAAGGTGACCGCAACCAGACTGTGCAGGTGCGCTCAAGTATAACTAACTACTAAGCAATAGTTAATCTACTAATCTACTACGTAAAAATGGCGTTACCATGGAGAATACTGAGGACCCTACAGGGGCGTTACTTTTTATTGGCAGAGTAGCTCTCTATGGTAACTACCCTTAACTTTTGTGTTGTTTTACTCGTCATGTCGTCAAAAAAAAATATAACGAACATCATAAAGACGGCGCCTACAAGAGAGGTGACCGCAACCACTTTGACAAACAGCCAAACACTAATACTACATGATATACTAGACGACGATGCCGTTAACTTAGTTACAATATCAACAACCTACCACCACTTACCTAACCATTCCCCTCTAACACGAACCCACTACTAAACCTTACCATACCTACTCCCACTAACCCACTAAAAACTACTACCGCTTAACTAACCAAACCTACTCCCACTAACACACTAACAATTACACACGAGACTACACTGACCCCAAGGGTAAACATACCAATAGAGGTACGTCACCAGAACTAACATGAGACACTTTCATGACGGGTAGGAAACCAGCCAAAGGTGTTACTGGCTGGCTTCTGAACTAGATAGTGGAAAGTATAGTAAGTTCTAGCGGATTTTATACAGGTAAAATCCTCTCTCTGCAGCCGGGGTACTGTAGCGTTGTGAGGATCTCAACTGAAAATAGTCGAATGATACTAATATCAAAATTAGTCGGTTAATAGTCACATCTCTAAAAACACGGCACAACTCTAACTTTCCGGCCTACTGTCACTCGGTCATTTCGATTCCGGTGGCTTAGCGGATAACTTACTTTCGATCCTCACGACTCTGTGTGCCCCGATTTAGGGTGAGTTTCAAATTAGTTTAATTATTGTACTTGACCAATATCGATTCCATCACCTATTTAATATCAGTTTTGCACTATCATGTTGGACGCGTGGCTAAGGGTCGTCTGGGACAAAGGAATTTGCAATGAGCATGTGTTTCTACTGCATTGGATTGAGTCTCCGTGTTATATTGTAAGCGATCACATTTACTTATGTTAATAAATGCTAGCGTATTCATACTTAACCTAACTTTGAATCTGTCAATGTGCTTGCTATGTTTGCAAGTTTCTTACCTGTAAACCGCTGCGATGTGCTGAGCTTTCACCTACAATGTTCCCATACCGTTCCTTGGCCTAAAATGGGGACGAAGCTGGTACATCGCATGCGGCTTGCTGCTTATTGCACCGCATCTAACATGCGCACCCTATGGTGCTTTCAGGGCTCTTTGTACGGGCTGAGGCTTAACCTTCTCCCACTGCTGTACGCTGCCAACTACCTGCACGCTGCCTACGCACACCGCCAGGTTTTTTTACCTGATATCTGCGGCTTACCGTCGTGCCAGCCTACGCACGTTGCCCGGTTTTGCCTGCCTACCTGCGGCCTGCCGTCGCGCGAGCCGGTGCCAGCGCAGCCTACCCTGCGCACCCCTAGCTGCTACAGTTCCGGCGACCTATCGCTGTGCCGATGCTGACTGGTCCCCGCGTCTACCACGTGCTGCCAAGGGACGGTACCTTACTTATATTTTATCCGCGTGGTGGTTATGATTCAGAACTGAGTGGCGCTTAAAACCCACGACCTAGCTGTAATATACGTGGGACACTCAGAAAGTTTTGCGAAACTAAAAAAAATTGTTCTATACGTACATATATTTTTATTAAATCTTTTCAAAGTACTTTCCACCAGCCTCTATACAAAGATTCATGCGCCTAAACCAGTTTTCAAAACACTTTTTCCAGTCCGCCGCAGACACCTCGTTTACAGCCTGCTCGAACGCAGCCAGCGCATCTTCCGGCGACGAAAATTGTATCCCTTTGAGCTGATTTTTTATTTTTGGGAATAAAAAGAAGTCACACGGTGCTAGATCAGGGCTGTAAGGAGGGTGACCCAGGATTTTGACTGGCGTGCTGTCCAGGAAGTCCCTCGTTTTGAGTGCGGTGTGCGCAGGTGCATTGTCGTGGTGGAGCAGTAGCCCGCGGAGCCCTGTGTTTGGTCGCTTGTTGCTTATAACAGAGAAAACTTCTGGCAAACATTTGGTAGGATACCATTCGGCATTAATGCTTCTTTGATCCCGTAAGGGAATTGATACCAAGTGGCCAGTCAAATTAAAAAAGCTAGCGATCAAAATCTTACCCCCGCTTCTAGATCGCTTCACTTTGGTAGGCGTTGGCTCATTTTGAAACACCCAAACAGTCGACTGGCGCTTGGTTTCTGGGTCGTATTGATAAATCCAGGACTCATCACCTGTAACGATGTCGTAAACACGCCGAGACGAGCCTGCTTCAAATTTGTTAAGCATATCACGGCACCATTCCACCCGGGCCTGCTTCTGAGCATCGGTGAGGTTGTGCGGCACCCAGCGTGATACTATCCTCCTCACGCGAAGATGGCTGTGTAGAATCTCGTGAACGCTTCCCGATCCAATCTTCAATATGTGTTGAATCTCCTGATATGTAATTCGCCTATTGTCTTGGATTAAATTTTTCACTGCTAGCACGTTTTCTTCGGTAACAGCCGTCAAAGGGCGACCGCTTCTTTCGTCATCCCCCAAAGTTGGTCGACCGCGCTTGAATTCGTTATACCAACGATACACGGTTGCCTTGGAAGGGCCTTCATCCATGAATGCCATTTGAAGTCTATCGTACGATTCATCCGGTTTCAGGCGACACTTGAAATCGTATAAAATCATAGCTCTAAAATCTTCCCGGCGCAGATCCATATTTCAGTGAGACACAATACTTTGAATTAACTCGCAAAAAATGTGGAGGGAAATTTTGAAATTGGAACTTACTTATTTTTACTTATAAATAATCATATTTTCGAAAAACATTATAACTGGCCAGTCTCCCATATATAAAAACTTTTTTTCGCAATACTTTCTGAGGGGCCTGGTAGAACCTTTTAATATATGTATTAACTTATCAAGCTGTTTTCTTAACTTCCTCCCAGTGTTGCCAGGGCCCGTAAGTCAAAAGTTACGTTTATTTCCTGAAATGTTACATTTTTGCTGCAAAAGTTACATTTTTTTAAATTTGCTTTTTTTTTATTTTCGGAGGCAAATTGATGTTAGCAAATTGGCGGAATATAAAGGTATCTATGATGTCTAATGGTGTATTTAATCTTTTGATAAAACAAACTCTAGTTTATAATAGTAATCTTTGTTCTAGTTTCATTTGCTGGCAGCGCCATCTTCACAGTTGTTACTATCTAGTCTAGCACCTAACTTATTCTATTACTTTGAACCAAATCCACGAGAGGTGATGCATCTGTTAGTTTTACATTGAACAAACTACTAATATTCGATATGTATAGAACCCTCTTATCGTAATTTTTTACCATATGTTCTTAAGAGGGCTGTTAATAAAGGGCAAAATCGACTCAATGCAAAAAAAAACAAAAAAACCTTAAAAAAACTTTCATTATCGACGATGATTTGTCATCTCTCTTTATTGTGTACTAGCTGACCCCCGCGGCTTCGCTCCCGTCAAAATAATAGCCTATGTTACTCGGAAATAATGTAGCTTTCCATAGGTGAAAGAATTTTTAAAATCGGTCCAGTAGTTTCGGCGCCTATTCGGTACAAACAAACAAAGAAAAAAATCTTTCCTCTTTATAATATTGGTATATATGGTATAGATTAAATTGAGTACTTGTAAATCTTTCATTAAGTTTTGTTCTATACTTTTTTCTGAAATCACAAAACATGACAATTACACAGGCATATTAGATTAAGACGAAAACTAAAAAAATATTGTTTAAATATATAGCGAATTGGAGACAAAAAAAACATCAAATTTTTTATAATAGTAATAATCATAGAGGCTTAAATCCACACTTTCGATAGAAATTTTACTTGCTTGCACCTGAATTATAATATTTATGCATAAGATATTTTTATTTTATCAGTCTAAGTTGCAAACTTAGACATATAGGTACATTAAAGATAGGCACTAGAATCTTGATAATTTGAGAAACTTTAACGCTAATTATTTATCAAACAATAAATGTAGGTAATCACCGGAACTTCTAGTACGAAACCGCGCGAGCTCGCAAAGTAGGAAACGTACGCGCACACGCTCAAGCGAAATGCAGTTTTAATAAATGCAGAATATGTATCATTTTGTCATTCGGAGCCATCTCTGAGTATGATATGGAGTGAAATACTTTCTAGACGAGCCAGTTTTAAGTGCGTTCAATTTGCATGCGTTCAGTTCGTAAACTGTTTGCAATAAAAATCTAGTATTACTAATCTCGTTGGTTTCAAGTTACGAAAATTGCCTTAAATATAAAAATTACTTACATGTTACGAGAGGGGGTCAAAAGTTACGAAAAATGTAAAAAAATGTAACCTTCTGGCAACGTTGCTTCCTCCTAACTATCAGTTAGCGGCCTGCGCAGCTTACCTAGCGCAGACCTAGCCGTTACAGGGTGGTTTGGGGTGCTTTGGTGTACTGGCGACCTGAGCAAAGGTTTGGGGCCCTGTTGTTGTGTTTGCGGTTTATCCGCTTTGCTCAGGTCCGCTACCTCTTTCTGAATAGTTTGGAGCGTCTTCTTTACCTCCCCGACTGCGAGCTCCGATTCCAGATTCAGCGCTGGGGGCGCTTGGATTTGTGGCTCTTTGTCGCGCAGTACGCGGAGGTCCGCCGAGACGAGCTCCAACCTATCCGATATAGGTTTGAGGTGTTCGGTGATGTTTATGGGTGTGTGGTGGTGGAGGGGAGGCTACAGGCCTGTTGGCGATGGTCTGCAGCTTTGCGGTTAAATTCGCCATCTTTTCCTCGAAAGCCGCGGTCGTGTGTAGGCCTGTCTCACGGCTACTCGGGTCCGTCTCTGTGTCAATTGGCCAGTTGAGATCCTCTTTGAGCCTTTCCAGAGGACGTCCAGCTGGTTGGAGATGCTGGTAAGATTTGTGTCGAGGCGTGATAGGCTGGCCCTCATAGTGTCCCACTCGGGATCCCCTGGGGTTCTTGCACTTTCTTGCCTCGTCCTTTCGTGCTCCCTTTGGTTTTTCAGGTTCACCATTGCGATCTCACCTTTCAACTCCTTTATACCGTTTAAGGCGTCAAGGGTCTCGTGACCGAGCCATTCCCGGATCCCTTTCGCCTCTTTTTTCGTGTCTGAGACGTCAGTCCGCATTAGGGTGAGCTCCCTATTCACAGCCGCAAGTTCCCGATTGTGAGCTCGACACGCACAAGCTCTTGTGCGTGTCGAGAGCGCTCCTTCTCGAGATTATACTTGTGGCAAGCTCAGGAGTCCGCCAATGACAGTGACACCTCGTAAAGGCCCTGCAGGCACTCATGGGCTGTGACCTTACACTCGTGCTTCATTTTTCCGGCGGCTTCCAAGGCGTCCTTTCCCTTCTGGAGAAGTGCGTTCGCCTCTCTCGTGGCCAAGTCCATCTCCACTCCTGTGCCTCTTCCCGGCGTCCTGTAGAGGAGGCTCGGTCGTCCACTCTGTGCACGGTCGGCCTGGCTCACTGAGGAGGCCACCGAGCCCTCGTCGTCCGAGATGAGATGATCTGGCGGGGGCCACATGCCAATGCCACACTGCTCCCAGTTGATGATGGTCTCCGAGACCCCGGGGCTATCTTTCAGAGTGTGAGTCCCAGGCGCCAACGGCAAAGGCGGCGTCCTGCTTGTCACATCCGACTCCGACGCAGCCTTCGCCGCCCGCGGCTTTTGTGATGGACGCGCCAGCTGTTCCGAGACCAGTGACTTTGCTGTGTTCTTAAGGACCTTCTCACGGAGTGATCTGAGGGCATTTGCGGCCTCCGTGGTCGTTTTGGGGGCTGTAGTTTTAGAGGACATGTTGTTTGTTAGGGACGGGAGGATTACAATTTTAGTTTTATATAATGTTATGTGGTTTTGTTTCTTAAAAACTATGCCTGTGTGTAAAATATATGTCGCCGCGTAGGCGTGAATTTGCTAATTTATTATCCTAATTAATCGTTTTAAGTGTCTATGTCTATTTAAGTTGGGTTTTGAGTTCAGCGCCATCTATTGGCTCACTGTGGAATCAGTATTGATTCATAATTCGTATGCTAATTTCAATGTTTAATTAATACGAGATGTTTAAATTAAACAGGAACACTTATTGTAGGACTTTTGGATTTGTTCTCATTTTAACTATTGCACATTTGACGAAGTAAATGTGTTTCATTATGTTATTCTTATTAAGTTGTCAAACAATGGCGGATGTTATAATTTCTATGACCAATAACCAGATTTAATAATTTAATACGAGAACTAAACAAATTTGAGTAAATGATTAAATACTAAGAAGTCATAAGACTATTTTACACAGCTATGTAATAATGAGAAACTTTCTAATTAGTAAGATTGTTAGATCACCGGAAACTTGAATAGTTTTGTTATTAGATGACTATTTCAATAATAAGCTACAAACCACTTTGTATTTGTGAGTATTGAGGTTGTTTAATGTTAAAATAATTAACTGATCAGCATTTTAGTATTGTTTGCAACTTTACTCAACTATCCAAGTAATTAGTGTCACGTTGAGTTTTGTACCGGACAAAAAGTAACAACTTATTTTTATAGCATTCATTACATTTAGGTAGCTAAAACAAAAGTTTAGTAGGTAAATAAGTTAAGTAAGTTACAGAATGTATGTGCAACAGAAGTAGTAAACATTTGGCAGAAAGTGCCATGACATTTTCATGTTGATGCACTAATTGGCATTTTTGCAATTTATTGTTTTTACCCGACTACCAAACGGGGTTTATTATTGAATAATGTGGAACCCGTTGCATGTCATACTTTTTTTAAAGTGAAGTAAGATAAGAAAATGTATTAACACATTCCTTAAACATGAAAAGCACAACAAATAAAAATAAAATTATAGTGTGCTCAAGAAAATACTTACAACGATTTGCATTTAAGTAGCTGGGGTGAGAATAATTGTTTGGTTACAAGACTAAACAATATTTAAAATATTATCTAGAGGTTTTTGTAGAGTGAGTATGCATCTAATATAAATGTATTTGTATGAATGGGTGAAAGGGTTGTGATACACCTGGGTGAGTCATTACAAACTTTATAATCAGGGTAAGTATCAGCAGAGCTTCAGTTCATGCATAATCATAATATAATAATAAATAGTCATAAGCTAATAGCCACCTGGTAACTTTTAATTTACAAGTAGGTACGCTTAGTATGTGTGAGTAACCTATTATGTATGGACCTTGTGATTTTTGGTAAATTAATGGTCCTGTGTATGTAAGACATATTTGAGTGAATCTAATGTGATTACTGTGTTCCATCTTATCTGTCTACATGATCTGGTAGATTTGTTTTGGCTATGGGGTTCTTGACAGTGATAGCGCTATAAGTTAAATCTAATTAAAAAATTGTCTGACCCTACATTCTTGGTTCAGACTGTCAGTTGGATACTGATGGGGCCTTTTATAAGCTCTAAGATTTATGCTTGTTCAAGTTAAGTTTGTTATAATAAAGTTTATTTAATCATTCAATATTTGAGAACCTTCCTAATGAATTAAATCTCACAATGGGTTTAGTTGAATTTTACTTGTTATGGTACATGGGTGTAAATAGATTAGTAATTTCTGACAGATTTCAAAGCTTGTTATTGGATGCACTTGCACAGAATAAAAACAATCAAAAGACAGGTTTGTTTTTTGATAATTTGTCACTTTTAGCATTCAATAACTTTCTTTTCTTTTTGCAACTTTTTACCTAGCTTGTATTCAAACTTGTTCACACATAAATGTTTTGTAATGAAATAGGTTTGTAATAGGTGTGTAAATAGGTTGTTGTGTGTGTGGTATGCAAACATGCATCATTAAAAGTAGTTTTCAACATGTTTTAACATTAATCTTTAGCTAGTGCAAACACCGTCATAAGTAATGCAGCAATCTTCATAGTTATTCATTTCAGTGTCATCAGATTCTAGTTAACTTTGAATTACTCACTTACTATTTCAAAACAATAACATAATTTATTTGTTATCAGTACTAACTCCTACTTATTTAAATATTAATAGGATCATCTTTTCTTTTATTATTATTTATCTGTATACCTTCTCACATTCCAGATTCCTGTGTCATATCAAAAATCAAAATGGTTACCTACATAGTCAAGTATTATCAAGGATGTGGAAACAAAACTAAAAATACCTGGTTTGCAAGTGACCGTGTCGCCGGGTCAGGACCTTAGAAGCTACCAACATACATACATGCCACCAAATAGAGGTCAGCTGAAAAATGACTTCCAGCCAAACATAACTAAAGTAAAAGGTGAGAAGTTTTCAAACTATCTTCTACTCACCTCGCTAACTGATACGGTGTTGTTGTATCAGAAGGCTCAACACAATTAGCCATGTCGAACAACTACATGACGCTTGTGCATGATACTACCATGCAACAAAGTACTTTTAAATTATTATTCCTGGGTTCAATTCCTAGGTTGGGCAAAATTTGTTTATGGGGTTTTTCCAATAGGGATTCCTCTGTAGCAGCCCAGAGTTTTGAAATTGGTGAACCCCCATGCTTCAAAAAGCATGTTGAGCCATTGGCCTTGTGCACCATAGTACCTCCTTATGCAGATGGCTCAACAGTCAGGAGGACTACTGTTATTATTATGTTTTTGTAACTCGTTTCAGTTTATGCTATTCTATTGTCATATTTAGTCAATTATAAAAATGAATAATAAAACAAGCTCTAATTATTGAGATGTCCAATAACCTATAGCTCTGGAGGCACTTAATAAAATAATAGGTTATATCAACACCAAACTATCAGCATCCATAGAGATGGATTTGAGCTAATAATGATACACAATAAACTATCCTGTTGGTATGCTGTGGAAGCAACTAATAATGATAACACAATAAGCTGTCTGTTAGTAATCCGTGGAGGAAACTAATAGTGATAATACAACACACAATCTATTGGTTTGCTGTGGAAGCAACTAATAAAGATTTAATATCCATTGGTTAGGCGTGGAGGCCGCTAATGAACAATCTCTCATGTTATCCTGCTGGGCCCACGGTGTACAAGACCACCCAGAGCCTGGTTCCTTATATCCTGTCAAATCAAAGACTTCGTGCCTGTCACGGAGCAATGATCCTAAACTCCTTAACCTTTAATCCTGTCAAATCAAAGACTTTGTGTCTATCACAGAGCGGTGTTCCTAATCCTATCCTTTAATCCTGTCAAATCAAAGACTTTGTGTCTATCACAGAGCATTACCGTCCCGTGAGAATGAAACTAAACAAAAAACAGCTGATCACAATACTCCTACACTACCTACACTATACTTACCAAATACAAGGCTGCTATGTAAGCCTTCTTATAAGTAGGTATGTGCTCATTAATGCATCAAATATTTTCATTTCAGATAAACTTAATAGTTACCTAATTTCATAAGTATTCAGTGATAAATTGATAACTTAAACTGACTATTACCTATTACAAATCAATGAATATTGTAAGATAATACAAACAATAACATTCTGCAAACAAGATTCAAATTGGACTAAATAAGCTAGCAACTGATTATTCCATGTCAAAAATCTGAAAAAGAAATTGTATGCCTTCATTGACATGACATGTAGCAGTTAGTTGTTTCCTAACAACATTGGTCTTTACCATATAGCAAGTAGAATACCTAAAGCATATAGCTGTGGGTGTAAAAATACATTCAATATTTCCAAAATAAGGCATACTCAGCTTAGATTTATTACAAGCTGTCAATGATATTCAGCTGGCATTGTTGAGTACGTGCATGGCGCGTACGGTGCATGGTGTGTGTAAAAAAAATAATAACTGTAAAACTGTTTAATAAATCTGCTAATTGAATAGATGTTTGAAAACCTAATAAACATGTAACGTTAATTGTCATAAAGTGATTGTGTAATCTATAAAAACATTTAAAAAGAGTATCCTGGAGTTTCTGGCTAGGTCTTCTCCAGCGACCGACAAAAGCTTTGGACCTAGCAGGCCACACGAATTCACGATGTGGTTTTAGCTTCAAGTTCATTTGAAAACTCAAAGTGCCTGTAACTAAATCAAATAAACACTCTTGAGTTTCAATCCAGTGTTGTGTGTTATTGAAGTAGGTACTTCGACGTGACATATATATGTCACGTCGAAGTACCTATGTATCGTAGGACCGCCATCTTTAACCCCAATGTCTAGAGGCAATTCCTTTATTCTTGACTGGAGCGGGTTACTTCAATAACACACAACACTGGATTGAAACTCAAGACTGTTTATTTGATTTAGTTACAGGCACTTTGAGTTTTCAAATGAACTTGAAGCTAAAACCACATCGCGTGGCTTGCTAGATCGCAAAGCCCTTGTCGATCGCTGGAGGAGATCTAGCAAGAAACTCCAGGACACTCTTTTTAAATGTTTTTATAGATTACACAATCACTTTATGACAATTAATTAGGTTTTCAAACATCTATTCGATTACATTTATTAATCAGTTCTTATTTTTCACACATAGTCCGCGCGACGCGCGTTCTAAGTGGGCGGAACTTCCATATTGTTTTTGTTTAGACACTAATTACTTGGATAGTTGAGTAAAGTTAGCTAACAATACTAAAATGCTGATCAGTTAATTATTTTAACATTAAACAACCTCAATACTCACAAATACAAAGTGGTTTGTAGTTTATTATTGAAATAGTCATCTAATAACAAAACTATTCAAGTTTCCGGTGATCTAACAATCTTACTAATTAGAAAGTTTCTCATTATTACATAGCTGTGTAAAATAGTCTTATGACTTCTTAGTATTTAATCATTTACTCAAATTTGTTTAGATCTCGTATTAAATTATTAAATCTGGTTATTGGTCATAGAAATTATAACATCCGCCATTGTTTGACAACTTAATAAGAATAACATAATGAAACACATTTACTTCGTCAAATGTGCAATAGTTAAAATGAGAACAAATCCAAAAGTCCTACAATAAGTGTTCCTGTTTAATTTAAACATCTCGTATTAATTAAACATTGAAATTAGCATATGAATTATGAATCAATACTGATTCCACAGTGAGCCAATAGATGGCGCTGAACTCAAAACCCAACTTAAATAGACATAGACACTTAAAACGATTAGTTAGGATAATAAATCAGCAAATTCACGCCTACGCGGCGACACGGCCATTGTGATCGGAGGCTCGTGCTCTGGGCCTTCCGGTGTCCTCAGTCTCTGTGTTTCTTGGTTGTTATCTGTAATAGCGGAGAAATATTTGTCGGCAGATTATTGTTGTTTATCATCCTACAGTATTAATTAAGTTTAGAATCTGATAACAACTGATTTTATTTATCATTGACAGCTTGTAATAAATCTAAGCTGAGTATGCCTTATTTTGGAAATATTGAATGTATTTTTACACCCACAGCTATATGCTTTAGGTATTCTACTTGCTATATGGTAAAGACCAATGTTGTTAGGAAACAACTAACTGCTACATGTCATGTCAATGAAGGCATACAATTTCTATTTCAGATTTTTGACATGGAATAATCAGTTGCTAGCTTATTTAGTCCAATTTGAATCTTGTTTGCAGAATGTTATTGTTTGTATTATCTTACAATATTCATTGATTTGTAATAGGTAATAGTCAGTTTAAGTTATCAATTTATCACTGAATACTTATGAAATTAGGTAACTATTAAGTTTATCTCAAATGAAAATATTTGATGCATTAATGAGCACATACCTACTTATAAGAAGGCTTACATAGCAGCCTTGTATTTGGTAAGTATAGTGTAGGTAGTGTAGGAGTATTGTGATCAGCTGTTTTTTGTTTAGTTTCATTCTCACGGGACGGTAATGCTCTGTGATAGACACAAAGTCTTTGATTTGACAGGATTTAAGGATAGGATCAGGAACACCGCTCTGTGATAGACACAAAGTCTTTGATTTGACAGGATTAAAGGTTAAGGAGTTTAGGATCATTGCTCCGTGACAGGCACGAAGTCTTTGATTTGACAGGATATAAGGAACCAGGCTCTGGGTGGTCTTGTACACCGTGGACCCAGCAGGATAACATGAGGGATTGTTCATTAACGGCCTCCACGCCTAACCAATGGATATTAAATCTTTATTAGTTGCTTCCACAGCAAACCAATAGATTGTGTGTTGTATTATCACTATTAGTTTCCTCCACGGATTACTAACAGACAGCTTATTGTGTTATCATTATTAGTTGCTTCCACAGCATACCAACAGTATAGTTTATTGTGTTATCATTATTAGTTGCTTCCACAGCATACCAACAAGATAGTTGTGTTATCATTATTACTTGATTCCACAGCATACCAATAGGATAGTTTGTTGTGTTATCAATCTTAGTTGCTTCCACAGCATAATAAGATAGTTTATTGTGTTCTCATTATTACCTCAAATCCATCTCCATGGATGCTGATAGTTTGGTGTTGATATAACCTATTATTTTATTAAGTGCCTCCAGAGCTATAGGTTATTGGACATCTCAATAATTAGAGCTTGTTTTATTATTCATTTTTATAATTGACTAAATATGACAATAGAATAGCATAAACTGAAACGAGTTACAAAAACATAATAATAACAGTAGTCCTCCTGACTGTTGAGCCATCTGCATAAGGAGGTACTATGGTGCACAAGGCCAATGGCTCAACATGCTTTTTGAAGCATGGGGGTTCACCAATTTCAAAACTCTGGGCTGCTACAGAGGAATCCCTATTGGAAAAACCCCATAAACAAATTTTGCCCAACCTAGGAATTGAACCCAGGAATAATAATTTAAAAGTACTTTGTTGCATGGTAGTATCATGCACAAGCGTCATGTAGTTATTCGACATGGCTATTGTGTTGAGCCTTCTGATACAACAACACCGTATCAGTTAGCGAGGTGAGTAGAAGATAGTTTGAAAACTTCTCACCTTTTACTTTAGTTATGTTGGGCTGGAAGTCATTTTTCAGCTGACCTCTATTTGGTGGCTTGTATGTATGTTGGTAGCTTCTAAGGTCCTGACCCGGCGACACGGTCACTTGCAAACCAGGTATTTTTAGTTTTGTTTCCACATCCTTGATAATACTTGACTATGTAGGTAACCATTTTGATTTTTGATATGACACAGGAATCTGGAATGTGAGAAGGTATACAGATAAATAATAATAAAAGAAAAGATGATCCTATTAATATTTAAATAAGTAGGAGTTAGTACTGATAACAATTAAATTATGTTATTGTTTTGAAATAGTAAGTGAGTAATTCAAAGTTAACTAGAATCTGATGACACTGAAATGAATAACTATGAAGATTGCTGCATTACTTATGACGGTGTTTGCACTAGCTAAAGATTAATGTTAAAACATGTTGAAAACTACTTTTAATGATGCATGTTTGCATACCACACACGCAACAACCTATTTACACACCTATTACAAACCTATTTCATTACAAAACATTTATGTGTGAACAAGTTTGAATACAAGCTAGGTAAAAAGTTGCAAAAAGAAAAGAAAGTTATTGAATGCTAAAAGTGACAAATTATCAAAAAACAAACCTGTCTTTTGATTGTTTTTATTCTGTGCAAGTGCATCCAATAACAAGCTTTGAAATCTGTCAGAAATTACTAATCTATTTACACCCATGTACCATAACAAGTAAAATTCAACTAAACCCATTGTGAGATTTAATTCATTAGGAAGGTTCTCAAATATTGAATGATTAAATAAACTTTATAATAACAAACTTAACTTGAACAAGCATAAATCTTAGAGCTTATAAAAGGCCCCATCAGTATCCAACTGACAGTCTGAACCAAGAATGTAGGGTCAGACAATTTTTTAATTAGATTTAACTTATAGCGCTATCACTGTCAAGAACCCCATAGCCAAAACAAATCTACCAGATCATGTAGACAGATAAGATGGAACACAGTAATCACATTAGATTCACTCAAATATGTCTTACATACACAGGACCATTAATTTACCAAAAATCACAAGGTCCATACATAATAGGTTACTCACACATACTAAGCGTACCTACTTGTAAATTAAAAGTTACCAGGTGGCTATCAGCTTATGACTATTTATTATTATATTATGATTATGCATGAACTGAAGCTCTGCTGATACTTACCCTGATTATAAAGTTTGTAATGACTCACCCAGGTGTATCACAACCCTTTCACCCATTCATACAAATACATTTATATTAGATGCATACTCACTCTACAAAAACCTCTAGATAATATTTTAAATATTGTTTAGTCTTGTAACCAAACAATTATTCTCACCCCAGCTACTTAAATGCAAATCGTTGTAAGTATTTTCTTGAGCACACTTATAATTTTATTTTTATTTGTTGTGCTTTTCATGTTTAAGGAATGTGTTAATACATTTTCTTATCTTACTTTACTTTAAAAAAAGTATGACATGCAACGGGTTCCACATTATTCAATAATAAACCCCGTTTGGTAGTCGGGTAAAAACAATAAATTGCAAAAATGCCAATTAGTGCGTCAACATGAATATGTCATGGCACTTTCTGCCAAATGTTTACTACTTCTGTTGCACATACATTCTGTAACTTACTTAACTTATTTACCTACTAAACTTTTGTTTTAGCTACCTAAATGTAATGAATGCTATAAAAATAAGTTGTTACTTTTTGTCCGGTACAAAACTCAACGTAGGTACTTTGAATTGTTTAACATTCATACACTCACACCTTGTCCCCATGGGGATAGGCAGCAACCACAGATTGCCACTTGCTACGATCCTTACATACTCCTCAAATAAAATAAAATTTCTCAAATAACTGAGCCATTGCAATTCTTAAGACAAAAGAACCATATTTAAACAATAACATTGAGTTCCTAGTCAGCTGTCTTATTTTATGGAGTAATTTAAGCCGTTTCATTCATTTTAATTCCACAAATTGCCACACAAACAACAGCAGGGACCACTCAGTCAGTAAGGGGTATTGTGTTACCCAGTTACTGGGTTTTGGTTGCTCCATGTAAAGCACTGGTACTCAGCTGAATCCAGTTAGAATGGAAGCTGTCCCGGACTTGGTTGGGAAAAGACTAGGCAGATTGATTAAAATTGTCACACAAAAGGTCACTGACCTTGCCTTGTATGATGAAAATAATTAAGAATGTTAAGTTACATAAATAAAAAAAACAGAATACTCCCCTCAACCATGATGGAATCTATCAATGGACAGATCAAGTTGTTCGCTTAGCTGCTTCGGTCATTCTGTGCTGTATAAAGTTTTGGCCACAATGGTGTAGGACAGCATCCATGCCACTAGTCAGTAGCTTCTTCTGTCGTTTCAATAGAGTTCAGATCGTTCACGTAAAAATATTCCAGTTATTTTCGCCTATGTCTGGGCATCGCTTACTCTTGGAAATTATCATAGGAAAATCTTTTGCCATACCCTCGGCGCTGGCGATGTTGTACAAAATTCTTCGGATGGCTTTCATAGCATGGGCAGAAGGCGATAGTGGGAGCTGATCCCACTTCTGATGTCACGTCGAAGTACCTATGAATCGTAGAGTCGCCATCTTTAATCCCAATGTCTAGAGGCAATTCCTTTATTCTTGACTGGAGCGGGTTACTTCAATAACACACAACACTGGATTGAAACTCAAGACTGTTTATTTGATTTAGTTACAGGCACTTTGAGTTTTCAAATGAACTTGAAGCTAAAACCACATCGCGTGGCTTGCTAGATCGCAAAGCCCTTGTCGATCGCTGGAGGAGATCTAGCAAGAAACTCCAGGACACTCTTTTTAAATGTTTTTATAGATTACACAATCACTTTATGACAATTAATTAGGTTTTCAAACATCTATTCGATTACATTTATTAATCAGTTCTTATTTTTCACACATAGTCCGCGCGACGCGCGTTCTAAGTGGGCGGAACTTCCATATTGTTTTTGTTTAGACACTAATTACTTGGATAGTTGAGTAAAGTTAGCTAACAATACTAAAATGCTGATCAGTTAATTATTTTAACATTAAACAACCTCAATACTCACAAATACAAAGTGGTTTGTAGTTTATTATTGAAATAGTCATCTAATAACAAAACTATTCAAGTTTCCGGTGATCTAACAATCTTACTAATTAGAAAGTTTCTCATTATTACATAGCTGTGTAAAATAGTCTTATGACTTCTTAGTATTTAATCATTTACTCAAATTTGTTTAGATCTCGTATTAAATTATTAAATCTGGTTATTGGTCATAGAAATTATAACATCCGCCATTGTTTGACAACTTAATAAGAATAACATAATGAAACACATTTACTTCGTCAAATGTGCAATAGTTAAAATGAGAACAAATCCAAAAGTCCTACAATAAGTGTTCCTGTTTAATTTAAACATCTCGTATTAATTAAACATTGAAATTAGCATATGAATTATGAATCAATACTGATTCCACAGTGAGCCAATAGATGGCGCTGAACTCAAAACCCAACTTAAATAGACATAGACACTTAAAACGATTAGTTAGGATAATAAATCAGCAAATTCACGCCTACGCGGCGACATATATATATTATTATAATTAATGTAATTTTTTTTTTTTTATTTTGTGATGAACTCACGGATGCACCGCTGTTGGTCTGCGTTTGCTGTCCGATGAGGAGTCCGACAACTGCGTGAGCTCGATGTTGTGAGCCCTGCTTGCGCGCTGATGGTGGTCGTCAGTGAAAATGTAGGCTTCGCTGGATCGTTGTGCGAGTGGCGTGCCGAATTTTGATATTCTGTTGGGGCCAAGTTGTAAAGATTTCCGTGCGCTTTCAAATGAGCCCAAACTCCGACGACGACGCGACTTTCTTATAGAAAAGGGTATACAATTTAAATAGCGAGCGAAGCAAGCGCGCGTGACAGAGTGTTTTCTATTTTTAGATTATGACGTCAGCCGCATCTCGCGCCGGTCTAGAACACCCTACCGGCGCGTCCGCTGGGAACGCAGCTGGGGGTCCTTCAGTTTTTCTAAGTCCTGTGGATGGTGTTGATACATGTGGTGTAAGTGCTCAGTTGCAGTCTGGCACTGTTAAGAAGCAGAAGTCCTTGCGTCCTGGCAATTTTTTTTTTTTTACTTTTGATTTATTTGAGTATACTAGTGATTGCCGTCAGTGTTTACTTGATTACTTTGAAGATTTGATAACTTACGTTGTTGGTTTAGAAGAGTCTCATATTTCTAAGAGAGTAAGTTATCATTTGCATTGTTTTTTAGAATTTAATAATCCTGTCTTAATCGATGCTTTGCGTCAGTATATTGAGATTTTTCCTAATGGTGCTCGTTTTGATTTGCAACCGTGTAAAAGCAGTAAGAGTTGTATTAAGTACTGTACTAAGGAGGATTCAAATCCTTTGTTTAATTGTAAACAGTCTGAGTTGCATTTTAATATGAGGGTCCGGCTTTGGGCTAGGCAAACTCCTAGGTTTCGGTTTGATGATCCATTTGTTATTGAACATCGATTTTATTATCGCTTTTTACAAAAAGTTTTTGCTGATATTAAAGAACCAGTTGTAAATGTGGTTTTAAGACCTTTGAATGAATGTTATGGTAATTGGACTATGGAGGTGTGTATGTGGTGGAATGATTATTAATAATCTTTATTGGAACAATAAAAACACATATACAATTATTTAATTGTGTACGGAAATAGCTGCATTAGTGGAACTGTGTCGCAGCCATTAACGCCCACCTCCAGAAGGGAGACGCAACGTTCCAAATTATGTACAAATTAAAATTGAAGTAATAAATCACAAGTCAAAATAAATAAAAATGAGAATAAAATTAAAAATCAATTAATTAAAATACTAGTCAAAATTTAGAATTACATTGACTAACCAATCATTAAGAATTCAATTAAAATTAAATAACAAATTAACATTCAATTACCTATAAAATAATAAAGTAAAAAAAAAAAAAAAAAAAAACTAAATTTCAAGTGAACATTCAATCATTAAAAATTCAAATCTAAAACGAGCAGAATAAAAATGAGAATCAATAAATAAAAATTAAAACAAAACACAAAATTTAAGAAACTTAATCAAGAATAAAAATCACTTATTAAAAATTAGAATCTAAACTAAAATCAACAAAATTAAAAAAAAAAAAAAAAACAAATCTTTCATTCAATTAATTAATATTAGATAGATGTGTATGCGTGGGTACGTTATAGAGATTGTGAATGAGAATGTGTGAATGTGAGTGAGAATGGGTGAAAGTCAGTAATGTATGTGTGTGAGTGAGAGTGAGTAGACGAAATTTTATTTGCTGGAGGGAAAGCGGGCCCTACGATTCAACCCTAAGAAGATTTTCAGTCTCCTCATATGTGTGACTTTGTAGGTACGTAAAGATCTGGGTTTTGCATTCATGTAGCGGAAGAGGGTAAATATTTATTGCCTTATTTATTTTATTATAGAGCATTGAGCTACGAACTTTTAAATTGATTTACGAACTGTTGGTTTTAAACGTAAACAGTTATATTTGTATGGTCCATCTAATGTTGGTAAGTCTTCTTATATTGAATGTTTGATTGGACGTGTTAATATGAAGTATGTATTCTATCCCGGGGTGGGTAAATTTTTTATGCAGGGATTTCGGGAGGGATATCATAAGGTTATATTGTTTGAAGAGTTTTCTTATAAATTTAGTGTTCCTAATATGTTGAAGCGATTATTAGAAGGTCGTAAGTATGCATATCCTGTTAAATGTGAGTGTGATATGTTATTAGCATTCAAAGGTCCTATTATATTCGTGTCTAATGAGCTTGATGATAGTATGGATGATGCTTTAAAGAATCGTTTATTGTTTGTTAGTGCTTCGGAACCGTTTTGGGAGGCGATACGCACGTGTGTTCCGAAGTTGGAAGAGGAGACGCCCTTTTGTTCGCAAGAGACGATATGTTTATCGTCGGAAGATGAGGCGTCCTCGTCGGCGATTTCGTCGTAATGTTGCACCTCGTGGGCCACCTGTTAGAAGTGTTATGTCTGTGCCGGGGCGTGTTATGAAGTATGTTTATTGTGGATCTGCTATTCAGCAGCAGGCTTGGAAGTTTGGTGTTCAAAGTTATGATATTAAGTATGGGGAGATGCCTTTATTTACCTGTTTGCTATGGGTAATAAGAATGTGGGTCTGTATTTACAGAATCAGTATGGTATGATGATAGTTAAGAAGATTGAATATGTTATTAGTAATTTAGAATTAAATAGATATTATGATATGGGCAAGGTTGAAGTTGTTAATAAGCATATGAATGATTTGCGTGTAGATCCTTTGTTTGCTCAAGATACTTTTGATATTTGTACTTACATTGTAAGTAATCATAGATCTTTTGGTACTCCTGAATTGTCTGGTTCTTATGAGAATGTTAAAAGGACGTCTTTGAAGAAAGATGCAACTATTCGTTGGGTGTATTATCCTAGATGTAAAAAGCGTGTTGAAACTAGTTTATTAAATTCTAAGTCTCGTATTGGTGAGTTAGTTGTAGCAATGGGTACTCCTGATATTGTTAATGGTTCTCATGCTGGTAAAGCGTATATTCGCTTTGATGCTTTGAATTTACCTGCTAGTAGCGATGCGAATTATTATTATGAGTATTCGTTGCGTTATAATATTAGTTATAAGGTTCATTTTACTTTTACTACATTAAATTCTGACAATTTTAAAATTCAATGGGTTTTTTATTTATATTGCCCCTGCATAGGCAATATTATTTTGCATTACAAGCAAAACATAATTTATAACAGTTTGTACAATTTAAATAACTTTAGGAGCTCGTGGCTAAATAATGACAGCCGCACGGGTCGATCGTCAAGGTTAAGCAACGCTTGACGAGGTCGGTTCGTGGATGGGTGACCATTTCAACATACCGAGTTATCTCCGTGCCTCAGAAAGCATGTTAAGCCCTTGGTCCCGGCTGTCATTTGAAGATTTTTAACAGTTGTTACGAGTAGACAGAAGCTTGAGATCTGACACCAGCTTAGCCAAGGGGCGTGTTATGCAGCTACTGGTTTGTGGAGGTCAGATAGGCAGTCGCTCCATGTCTTTCGAATGGTCGAAGTTCTTTCAGATTATCGAAGACATAAAAAATCATAATATATACCTACCTAATTACTCTATCTGTTAGGTTTTTTAATATTGATAAATAATTTTATTTCATTTTATTGCAGAGCAACGTAAAATGCTAGTAACCAAAACGGTTGCTAAGAAGCGGGTTAAACGTGTTGCTGTTACTCAATCTGAGCATGCTCTTTACCGAAAACTGGTACTAGTAGTAGTGAAACTTAGTAAATGTCGCAGCAGGATTAAAAGGCAGTCTAATAAGATCAAGGAGCTGCAAAATATAACAACAAATCCTCAGTTACTGAAAACACTAGACAAAATGCCTAGTACATCCAAAATTTTAACTTTGTTGCAATTCCGAGACCATAAAAAGGGAAACAAAGGCCGTCGAACTTATTTTGTGTAGTACAAACTAAGTATGTCTAAGTCACCAAGAACTCCTCCAAATCAATATACGAGTACATCCCGGTCGGAATCAGACATCAAGAAATTATATTCAGACACATGCATCGAGGAAAATATAACTCAGCGAGCCAAACGCAGGTGCCTATCGAGTGGGAATAATGGAGATGGATTAGATTTATTTAAACATGAAATCAAGGAGATATTCACTGAAATGATAAAACCTCAAAATTTACGGTTAGGTAAATTGGAGAACCATATAATTGAGATTGTTTGATTACGGGTCTTGAAAAAGAGCATAGCTCTATGGCAATCAAGCTATCTACGTTGGAGGGAGAGATAGAGTCCTATGATAATAACCTTGTTAAAACATCCATAGAAATACGTAATGTGCCCAAAAGAGAGCAAGAGACTAAGACAATGTTGTTTGGAAATATAATGCACTTGTCTAAACATCTAAAAGTCAACGTGGAACCTATCAGCATTCATGATATTACCAGACAACCGTCTAAAACGGAAGCCCCGATGTCAAGCATATCGGTCGAGTTTTCAAAGACACTCATGAAAACAAAGTTTCTTGCTGCTGTCAAAAACTATATTAAATTGAATGCCAGTAATAAAGTAAATTCGCCCATCTTAACGTCAACACCGCCCAAAAAACACCTATCTACGTTGCCGAGCAGCTGACCTCACTCTCTAAACGGCTGTTTTACTTAGCTAGACAGTACGCAAAGTCTCAACAATACAACTATTGCTGGACATCGAATGGACGAGTATTCCTAAAAAGAATTCTGATAGCCAACCTCTAGTGGTCCAGGATGAGAAACAATTGAAGCAGCTGCCCGCCCATAGCCAACAATGCATGACTGCGTAACTATAAGATTATCTACTACCTTGTCTTGTTCATCTTTAGTCGCACTATTTTTACCCGACTGCCGAAGGAGGGTAATGTGTTTATCAGTCTATGTATCACATCACATCATCATCAGCCTATTAATGTTTCCACAGCTGGGACACAGGCCTCCTCTGTTTGAGAGGGAATGGGCCGTAATCCACCACGCGGGCCCAGTGCGGGTTGGTGGATGTCACATGTCTCCGAATTTTTGGTTCTAGGACATGCCGGTTTCCTCACGATGTTTTCCTTCACTGTTTTGTGAGCAGTGGTGAAGAAATAATTTACACAAAGTAAAGCGCCAAACTGGGCTCGAACCTACAACTTGTAAGTCGCGGCCGATACCACTGGGCCACCACTGCTCTCACTGCACTGCAGTCTATGTATGTATATATGTTTGTGCCTCTATGGCGTTCCAGAGACCAAACGCGTTGGCCGATTTTGATGATTCATACGTCAATCGATTCGTCTTAACCCTGCGAGTGTCACAGGCTACATTAAAATGGGACAATACAAAAATGGCGGATTTTGGGCGCCATATTGTGGGGGCCCAAAATTTTTTTTCTTCCAAACCCATCGTGTGGGGTATCAAAATAAAGGGTTTTAAGAGGTGATTTCAAAAATATGCATGCGGAGGATACACCAGATTTTGGTCAGCCAGCCCGCGAATATGTATCCTCCGCCTGCACAGCCAGATTTTTTCCTTGTTTACGACTTTTAGTTCGCTTTTGAAGCAGGCGGGTTTTTATATTTCGTATTTATAAATTTAACATTATTTTTTAAACTACTTAAAATTATTATCGCATGTATAACTTGTATTTTGCAACTTGGCAACAGTCACTACACACAAACATATCACTACATCATCTTCACAGCTCATTCACAATACTACTATTACTGTACACATTTTACACTCACACAATCTGCTTAAAATTCTATTAATTGGCGCAATCAACTAAAATGTGGTATACCTTACATATTTTGTTTGATCTTTTGCTGGTATACTGGCGTAAATAACATTTTAATACTGACACAATTATACTTATTATACAGTACATTACACTGTGAAATTATAGTCACTTTCACGATCATCTCAGTTTTGCCCTTATATCAAAACTTTAGCATCGTAGACCATATACTGATTACGTTGCGTTTGTGGACAAAGACAAAGCCTTCGATTCAATCGAGGTTTGGACTTAAATGCAGTCTATCCAACGGTGCCAGATCGACTACCGGTACATCGAGGTGTTGAAGTGTTTGTACAAAAACACCACCATGTCGGTCCGTCTTCAGGATCGGACCACGAAACCTATTCTTCTCCAGCACGGAGTGAGACAGAGAGACGTCATTTCGCCGAAACTGTTCACTGCTGCGCTGGAGGATGTCTTCAAGGTTCTGGACTGAAGCTGACTAGGCATCAACGTTAATGGCGAGTACATCACTCACCTTTGGTTTGCCTTCGACATAGTGGTCATGGCATGGAGGGCCTCAGTACAATGCTCGATGACCTCAGCAGAACTGCCGAAAAAGTGAGTCTTAAAATGAACATGGACAAATCCAAAGTTCCTATCAAGATCGGAGACTATACTGGAAGTCATAGACGATAATGTCTACCTGGGAAAAACGGTCCAGTTGGGTCAACTTCCCGAGGTCAACCGTCGAATCCGACTTTGCGGCGTTGGGGTTAGTTGCGCGGTATATTCTCGTCCAATTTACCGCAGTGTCTCAAGACAAAAGTCCAGTGTATGTTGCCAGTAATCACCTATGGGACCGAGACGTGGTCGCTCACAACAGGCCTTATCAGAAGGCTTAATGTCACCCAAAGGGCAATGGAGAGGGCAATGCTCGGCGTTTCCTTGCGTGACCGCATCAGAAATAAGAATAGCCGCAGGAGAACCAAAGTTACCGACATAGCCCAAAAAATTGCGAAACTTAAGTGGCAGTGGGCAGAGCAAATTGCTCGCAGAACGGATGGCTGGAATGGCGACCGCGAACCAGAAGACGATGCGTTGGAAGGCCTCCCACTAGGTGGACCTATGACCTGGTTAAGGTTGCGGGCATGCACTGGATGCGAGATACACGGGATCGGTCAATATGGCGATTTTGCCGTGCGAATTTTAGAACTTGTAATATACCTAAGATTAAGAGAAAAGGTAGCCAATTAGATAAGATTATGTATATTTTCATAGTTTCATACTTGGAGTAAGGAGGAATGTAGGTTAAGATTTTGTGTTAAACTTTTACACCTTTTATATTTTTCCTATGTAGAGTTAGGTATGTAGATGAAGGAAATGTATAATTTGTGTAAATTTAAGTAAGATAAGTTTGATAAAATCGGCATTTCTGCGCTGCCATGCCCGAATACCGTTGAGAGATAGGTGCGCCATTGTTCGCGCCTAGCTGTTTTGTATAAAGGCCGGCAGGCTTATTACGTATCTTTTGCAAGAGCAAAACGATAGCGATCAAACGCTTTATGTCATAAAAGTCGGAATTACCTGCAGTTCAGGTATAGTAGGTCCTACACAATCGTTTTCTAATCGCTCGCTGTTTGTCAAATGCACTTATTTAGAAAAAAAACCGCCAATAACTCTAAAACTTTTGTATTGAAGAGCAATTATTGCACATAAATCGCTATCGTTTTGCTCTTGCAAAATATACGTAATAAGCCTGCGGACCGCTTGGGGACTGAGACACAGTTGATCTGCAGCTCTACAGTTGTAACAACAACAAGGAATAAATTTGAACTAATTTGAAGATACGAACCAAGACAGTATTTTCATTCCTAAACAACAAATAACAAATACAGTCCCTTCAGATGGATTGTTTGGATTTGTAGCGGTGCAGTTATACTTTTCGTTAGTTTGAATTTTGTTTATTCAATTGTTTGTGAAATTTCTTCGAAGTGTTAAGCGTGTGTTTTAACACGAGTGATAGTCGATGTTGTCGACATCTAAATACAGAAAAATAGCTAAGTCAAAATATATTTTTTGTAGACAATCATTTCTTAACGTGTACTGGTTAGGAGACACTAGATGCACATTCGTATGGGAAGTTGATCACCCCGGATCAAGTGTCCCTTAGTATAAGTGATTATTTTTCTTTCAGATTTCATTATGCCGCGGAAGTATAAAATGAGAGAAGGTGCTCGAAAGAGTCAGGTACTCTATATAAATAAAACTTGCGAGTCTGCTGTACAAAAAGTTTTGGGTGGCCAAAGTATTCGTGGAACTGCAAACGCTCACGGAATAGCAGTCATGACTTTAAAAAGGTACGTTCGAAAAACAAGAAGTACTACAGAAGATGAAGAAATTTAATATGCTTCAAAATAGGCACTCACAGGTGTTTACAAACGTGGAGGAAAATGGGTTTGAGGAGTATTAAATTATGGCTAGCAAACTCTATCACGGATTGACACCAAAGACTGTTCGACAACTGGCCAGTTTTTTTCGGTGTTATAAGCATATTGATTATGCTTATAACCACCAAAATATACTCGCCAAGTGCGAGTCGGACTCGCGCACGAAGGGTACCGTACCATTATCCCAAAAAATCATGTTTGTTGTATGAAAGCCCCACTTAAATATTTATTTTATTCTGTTTTTAGTATTTGTTGTTATAGCGGCATCAGAAATACATTATCTGTGAAAATTTCAACTGTCTAGCTATCACGGTTCATGAGATACACCCTGGTGACAGACAGACATACAGACAGACGGACCGCGGAGTCTTAGTAATAGGGTCCCGTTTTTAACCTTTGGGCACGGACCCTAAAAACTATCCACCAAAGTGAGCAGAACATGAATCAGCCACCAATGATTGGTTTAATGGTTTCATTAATCGCCATCGCTAACTGTCCCTGCGAGTTCTTGAAGCCACGAGCTTGTCGCGCGCCACAGCATTGAATAAACACAATGTTGGTCAGTTTTTTGAAAATTTAAAAAGTGTGTACGACCGGCATAATTTTCGTAAAGATCAAATTTGGAGTATTGACGAAACGGGCATTACCACAGTCCACAAACCGAAACAAATGGTTGCATGCAGAGGTCTTTAGCAGGTATCCAAAGTAACGTCTGAGGAGCAGGACCAGCTTGTTAGTGTGTGTGCAGCTATCAACGTTTTGGGAATTTATTTGCCCCCGTTTATTATATTCCTCTCGTAAAACTGGCAACAAAGAATGATAGATGGTGGACCACTAGGAACAGAAGGAGCTCCACATCCTATCGGATGGATGACTGGACCAAACTTTTTGCTCTACTTGAAATTATTTGACAACGACGAGTCTCACTTAAGTGTAGTGTAGTCTATAAATTTCAGCAAAGAAAATGGAATCCACCAATTAACTATACCACTCCACACATCCCAAAAACTGCTACCACTGGACCGGATACTATTTGAGACGATGCAATCGTACTATAGTACTGCTTGTGATAACTGGATGGTCAATGATCCTGGGCAGGCATTAATAATATACGACTTGTCTAGACGCTTAGGCAATGCCTATCTATTATCTCTCCACCACCCTTGGTTGACTGGTAGAGAATGCCTCAGGCATTAAGTCCGCCTTTGTATATGTATGTTGCATGAAGTTTTAAATAAATAAACAATACCAGCAACAAATAATGAAAAATCTATATCAACTGCTGAGTCGCGACCTGACACAAATTCTGTTACAGCTTCAGTACATCGCCAAAGGCCCCAGTAGTAACAAATGATGATGTGACACTGGATATTTCGGATGGTGAAATGTACAGTGATGCAACCCTATCTCAACCCGTAAATAACACCGCTTCTTGTGTTACTTTGGCAAATGTTACTGCTGCAAGATCTAATTTTGAACGCTCGCTCGATAATAAATCAACATCGTCTGCTACACAATAATATCCCTCAAACATTCAAGGCTTTGCTCATGCCGGTTCCTTCCAAGTCAGAATTTGTAACTCCTGAAGTTATTAGACCTCCTTCGTAAGTAAGACCTAGAAAGGGCTCCGGAAAAGGAAGAAAGAGAGATAGTACCAAGATTTTGACTGACACACCCGAAAAAAAGGCCATTGAAAATGAGTGGGCAGCTAGACAACAAAAGAAAAAAAAGTAGATTTGCAAAATCAAAGCCAAAAAAGTAAAACGTAACCTAAATTCACAAGATGAAGAACTCACAACGTCAGAGGATAAGCAAGTACCACCATCGCCAGAATCAGACTTGAGTCCTTTTTGTGACAGTGATGTCTCTTCAAGCGAATCGGAAAATACAGACGTTTTGACTGGGTTTTTGTGAATTTAGTGTCTGAAAAGAATCTTGTTCATAGATTTGTCGGACAGATCAATAAAGAATCACAAGCAGGGTATGACATTAAATTCGCTAAGAATATAATCGACATGTGCTTCAATTAAAGATGATATTGGTGCAGTTGCAAAATATCAAATAGTGTAGAAGCTACCCAATCCAAAGCGCTGACGATGATTTTTCGAAGAGCATCGAATTCCCAAAATCCCTGAAAAAGTTTAATATCAAATAGGTCGGTAGGATTAGGTAAATGAATCTCAGTTGAAATGAAAATACCTACTTGATTACGCATAGACGCAGTCGTAAAATTATTGACCTTACTTTGGCGACGGAAGGCGCAGTGGTGATCACTACTGGGTGGCAGGTCTCCAACGAGGCCTCCTGCTGGGACCACAGTTGGAGAGGCTTCGACATTCAGGTCTGTGTAGCACCTACACCCCCCTGGCGTAATCCGCGCAACACGCACAAAGCTATAAGTTTTTAAACTGATATGGTCACTAACATTAACATTTGAAACGGGATATTTACCATGTTTACTGTTTGTTGCGAGTTTCTGATATTTCGGTGCTGTTGCAAGCACCATGATCACGGATAAACTGATGTTCTTGCGGGTGGGTGTTTATGAGGAGACAAAACGGTCTACCCTCTTTCTTGTTCGTTTTTTGCTCTCAATACCGCTACCGCTACTCGGGAACAGAATCGAGTTGTGAGTGACAATCACTCACAACTCGATTCTGTTCCCGACACACGAAACTCACTGTGTCCGCTCGCGAACTTTTTTCGGCACTTTTTCGGGTTTTGCACAGCTGAACCACTGGATTCCAAGCTCTCGACAGTTGAAACCCATCCTCCCGGTTGAAATTCTTGTATTTGGTAATCTCGAGAGATTCTCTCACCAGTCTAGGGATATAGTGGCGTTCTGTCGAAATGACCTGAGGGTTCTGTAACTCAATCCAGTGGTTCACTCCTGATTCTAAAAGATGTTGAGCTATGGCCGATTTTTGGGTGTCATTGTTCTTTACCGCCCTGATATGCTCTGAAATTCGACAAGCAACCGTACGCTTCGTCTGACCGATGTATGACTTGCCACAGCTACATTCTACTTTGTAAACACCGGGTTTTTCCAGCGGAAAGTTGTCCTTCGGCGAGCGTGTTTACGGCGTATTTCCGAAGAATGTTAGCAATCTTATCTGTCACTCCCCTCACGTACGGCAAAAATGCTGGCTGCCTCTCAACCTCGCACTTCCGGTGCTTATAGCCAGTTTCTATATTAGGTTGTGCAGTCTTCCCTGTATATCCGTTTCTCTGTAGGACCCTCTGCACATGTGTTAGCTCAGCACGTAAATGTTCCTCGTCGCACTCGGGGTAGTTACTGCCCAGTAACTACCCCGAGCAATACACCGGGCAAACAGCCCTGGTGGGGAGCGGAGTTAAATCGCAAACGCGGGAAGGTACGAAAGGCCCTGAACAGGGCCATGAACACATTCACGGATGAGGACTGGGACGCTTACAACGAGGCCAAATCCAGCTATAAAAAATACATCAGATTCAGAAGTACCGCAGGGTGGCGTAAACACTGGTAACATCGAATCATGCCAAGAGACAAACAGGGTATGGAAAATAGTGGCACAGCAGTACACACCTGGACCCGCCACACTCCGTAAACCTGACTACTCACTAACCAGGTCACCTGAAGAAGCTAGATGCGTCCTGATAGAAACACACTTCCAAGGTAGCGTTATCGCCCAGGCAACTGACTGGCAAGATACTACCCAGGTCCCAACAGATGACGATTGGCTCTACGCATATAGAATGATTACAATGGAGAAACTACATTGGGCCATCCAAAGCTTTCATCCTTTCAAGGCGCCCGGTCCAGATGGTGTGTTCCCTGCGTTGCTGCAGTGGGGAAGTACGTCTGTTGCAGAGAGACTGGTGCCACTAATGAGGGCGTGCCTGGTCTTTAGATACGTCCCGAATGGATGGAGGAAAGTGAAAGCGATAATCATCCTTAACCCAGGCAAAGGTGACTTACTAACGCCAAATCCTTTAAACCCCTCAACCTGACCTCGTTTTTACTTAAATCAATGGAGAGACTGTGCAAAAGGGAACTACGAAATACCTCTCCACGGTAACCAACATGCTTACAGCTCGGGTAAGTCTACTGAATCTGCTCTTCATTTGGTAATCAGCCAGATAGAGGAAGCAATCCATCGGAATGGTACCTGCCTGGGCACTTTCATAGACATCGAAGGGGACTTCGACAAAACCAACTTCTCCAGCATAGGTGCTGCACTCTCCAGAAATGGAGCAGAACAGGTACTTATTTGAATAACTAAAATGTTAAGTACACGAGCGGTTCGGCTGGAGGGCGAACAACAGCTAGCCCTCATAGCCAGGGGCTGCCCTCGAGGGGTGCTTTCCCCTCTTCTGTGGAATCTAGTAATTAACTATCTTATCACCAGACTTAAATAACACCGTTATTACACAATAGGGTATGAAGACGAACTCGTAAGCCTTATACCTGGGAAGGTGACTGGAACTATCTGCAACCATACTCAGCAAGCTCTACGCATAGTGGAACGATGGTGCAGGGAGTATGATCTTTCAGTAAACCCCACTAAGACTGTACTGGTCATGTTTACTCAAAAAAGAGCACTACGCTCTTTCCGTCTACCAAAGCTGTTCGACACTGAACTCCAGTTGTCCAACTAGGTCAAGTATTTGGGGGTCATGCTTGACATTAGGATAAACTGGAGTAGTTACTTAGACAAAAAACTGAATAAGACGTGCATTACCTTTTGGCAATGCAAAAAAAATATTGGCAAGAAATGGGGCCTGTCCCCCAAAATCATTCTCTGGCTGTACTGCGCGGTGATTCGGCCCATGATCTCTAATGCATAATCATCATCATAATTTCAGCGGTCCAGCCGAAAGACGTCTACTGCTGGATATAGGTTTCCCCCAAACGTTGCTACATCGTCCGGTCCATCCAGTGGATTGCCCCAAGACCCCAACGTTCACCTTCGATTTACATACGTAATTATTTCTTGTCTGATTCTAGATGCTCAATGCAATGTATATTTTAGTACAAAGGTAAGCTTTAATTTATTTACTTGTTTATTTCTAGTCTATCAGCTTTTATCAATTATTTTTGAAAATGGCGAGTGTATACGAAATATATTTTGAATTCTTGGAAGCCGACAACTCGGAAAATCAAACTTTAAGAAAGCGGCGTTGATTGCAGTTGCGTGAGGACACTAACCCCTTCAATCTTAACGAAGCGGAGTTCATAAAAAGGTACCGATTGTCGAAGGAGTTAGCACGTAACCTGTGTGATAAGCTGAGGCCACATATGAAGAGCCCGAAAAGATCGACAGACTTGTCTGTGAAGACGAAAGTAGGCTTCCTTGTCAATTATAGGTACCTAAATAATGCAAATAATACACTAAACAGTGTACCTACTTTAGGTATCTATTAAACCACTTTATGTTCCTATTATGATTAGAATGTTATTAGTTGCAGAGTGATACTTTGCTGAAAAATTGAAGTTGGTTAAATAAAATTTTGATCTTAATTTCATTAATTACAGATTTTACAATAAATTCGGTATTCCTGGAGTACCTGGAGGCTGTATTGATTGCAGCCAAGTAGCTATTATACGCCCAGTAGTGCATGAGGAGCGTTATTACTGCCGAAATCACTACCACTCCTTAAACGTACAGTTAGTAAATGAAGTTAAACTGTTTTATACATAAGTTTATAAACCTTGCTCCTAGTGGGCAAAAAGTAACCCTATAACACAAAAAGCGACATGTTTTACAGTCTATATTAGGAATGCCACATAACATCCTTTTACATATATTTAGGTACTAATTAAGAACATTTCTTCCAGATTTGTGATGCAGACATGCAGATAATGAATGTAGACGCAAGTCATGGTGGTGCAAATCATGATTCTTTCATATGGGCTACTCATCCGCTAAGATCTCATTTAGAAAATATTGGCCACACCAAATATGACACTTGGTTTCTTGATAGGTACCTACGAGTTAAAAACTTAATAAGCAAACTTGATTGACTTAACATTTACGTTAACTTTTTATCAATAGGGGATTCTGGATACCTACTGAGAAAGAGTATGATGACGCCGATACTGGATGCAGCAGCTGACTCGCCAGAAGCACACTACACCACATTACATGTCCGTGCAAGGAACATTGTGGAGTGCACTATTGGTCTACTAAAATCGCGTTTTCGTTGCTTATTGATTCAGCATTACTCACCAGAAGTAGCTGGCCTGATTTTAAATGCTTGTGTTATATTACACAACATTTGTAATCGGGCTAATATACCTGTAGGGACCGACCACATTGTTAGGACTTCGTGCAGTTTGCAAAAGCGACCAAAATGTAAGTTCAGCAGAATTGATTTCAGGACACACGTTGCGTTTACCGGGCGATTTTTATCACGAGGCAAAGGAATCACAAGTAGGTCATCTGCCAACATTTTAAGCAGATTAAAAAATATAATTTATGTAATGCGCCCACAGTCACGAGCAGATAGCGGCTCGCGGAAAATATTAATTCATAAAGATATGAAAACTTGTACTCACGTATTTGTTAGGAATGACATGGTAAGGAAGCCATTGACACCGTCGTATAGTGGCCCATACCAGGTCATTACCTGAAGCGAGAAGACTTTTGACAATTGATAGATTAAGGCGCCGATTCCCTTGAGTAGCTGATTTTAAATTGAGAATCACGTCTAACGGCTAGTCGTAATTTATTGGAAAAAATATATGTTGTATTAGACCATTTTCTTAATAATTTCATCCGAGCAAATTTTGAGTTTTATTCGTATAACATAGTGTAATTAATTTGTAAAGTTATGTCTAAAACGGACAAAAACACGACAATCACAACAAAACCGCTGGACGCATTTTAATGAAATCGACACTATATCAAAGACAATTTAATTATCTACATTTTGATCTGAAGCTTTTTTTTAAAGTCATAGAATAATAAGAAAAGTACAAAAAACTACTAAATTACGTGTAGCGCGAGTGAGAAACGAGGGCGCGTTTTGTTCCCTCAAGGTCGTTGGCGTTAGTCGTCGTCTTAAAGCCAGCATATATTATTAATGACAATACGGTGCCAGAAAGCGTAGGAAATAAAACCCATATAGAAACCCATAAACAGCAGGTTGAGCATTTGCCGCTACCGCCTATGAATAGAACCACGCGCTCGGGCCATGTAATCAAGAAACCCATGCGATTTTTGCTAACTAACAAAAGTTGTTTAGGTATGTTGTAAGTTTAAGGTAATTCCTGTACAATTCACTAATAACAGTTTCACATTCAAGTAAAGAGCATACACATTTTTAAATCATGGGAAATACACCAAATAAAAAATACGTTGCCATAGCCCAAGCCCAGGTAGTAACAACAATATCCATATCAATATCCATATCCAGGTATAACAGTATAATAGTAAACAGCTGGACAATAATTAGAAAACAAAAATAATTATTTTGGGATAATACTTATCATCATCGCGGTAGTATTGGGCATTTTGTAATGTTGCACAATTAAAAGAGGCTGCATGGACCAATTGAGAAATTGGTTGAAAAAGGAGGTAATTACACTGACGGGGACAATGGTAGTGCCTGGACATATGGCCAATCCGGCAGCCGCAGTAACTGCAGCAAGTTACGAGTAAACAGTGTCCACAAAAAGTGAATTGTGCGAGAATTCATCGGATTTATATTGTGAGTTATTCAGAAAGCACGTTCGCTGACGCAACAAGCGAACAATGTATTTGTTATAGTCACAGAAATCTTAATAATAAGGCAATAGAAATGCTATAGTACTAAATTTTATATCGGGACGAGTGTCGCCGGGTCACAGCTACAACTATATAAACAAAAAATAGATACACAATTACACCTACAAATGCACTTTGCATTACTGCTACAAAATTAAACTTTATGCGATGACATTACGCAATATTTTTTATAAACGCATAATGTCAGGGGGCGCGACTCCTGCAGCCAATAAGAAACGTGTGCGAAAAGCAAAAAATGATAATGCGTGCTCACTCTCACTTAAGAATAGTGCAGTGCAAACTATTACGAGCTTATATCGATAAATTATATTTTTCCGTTGAGTGTTAATAATGGAGTCCAGCAACAATACATAATTAATTTTATTCAAAGTATTTCTTTCGTCAACGCCCTTTTAGACGATTTATTTATGAGGAAATGGAATACAATAAAACAATAAGTGTACGTACATTTATTATATAATAATACAAATCTTAAAGGCTCTCCAATACTTCACCTTACAGTAAAAAACAGTCGTGTAAAAACAATGACCAAATCAAATAGGATGGATTGTGTATGAACTTAGAATAAAAGGGGGAGGTAGTTAGTGTAGTGGTGGACTATAAATACTTAATAAACTAAATTAATTTTAAAATAACACAATTTAAATTGTTTAGGTTTCATATAAATAACAATACATAAATATTTAAGTATAATAATTATATATATACTATAAATAAATAATTATACTTACAAAGTTTTTGATTCGCCTATAGAATTTACTGTCCTGAAAAATGTAAGAATTTATTTAAAAGTTGTCTTTTTGGGATTAGTTGGATAGCATTTTTAGCAAAATGATTGAGGCGAATATCCATATATTTTTCTAAAACACATTTAATTAATTGAATGACATGATTGTCTATTGGAGACTGGTCATATTGGTGAAAATCAATATCTTCAAATAATTTTAGTCCAACAAAATGACGCATGGTCTTCGTAACAAATTCACTTTTTAACCGACTTACCAAAAAGGAGGAGGTTCTATGTTCGACTTCTTGTATGTTTTTTTTTTTTTTTGTTTATGTTCACCGATATCTCCGTCAATTGTGGACCGATTTAAAAAATTCTTTTTTTGTTTGAATGAGTATGTTTCGAAATTGGTCCCATTTTAATTTGGTGAAGGTCTGATGAAGAACTTCGGAGATACACAACAGAACTCTTTAATAAATAACGGCAAAACTCTCGGGATGCTGCAATCGCATGTCTGTTTGTTGTTTATACCATTTCATCACATAACATCACGCCAGTACGCTCTAAAGGGGTACGCAAATCTCTCATTCCACCGGTTATGTTCAAGTTTCATGTTATTCGGTTAATCTATTCTGGAGTTATAGGGACCTTAATAAACAATTTGCTATTAGGTAGGTAAAACTAAAAAGGGAAAAATAAAAAACTGTTTTGCAAAAAAATACTACCGACTTCCAAATGAAAAACTACAAAGTGTAAAATAACTTAACTTTTGGAAGTCGGTGTCCATATCGCAAAAAAATGGTACCTACGAAAGACACCGACTTCCAAAAGTTAAGTTATTTTACACTTTGTAGTTTTTCATTTGGAAGTCGGTAGTATTATTTTGCAAAAAAGTTTTTAAACCTTTTATTCGCTATTACTTTGTTGTGAAAGACACTACTTTTTAGCAGAACTTCTGTCTTTTTGCAAATCATTATCACGTCTTTACTAGGTATAAGAAGACCTCCGTTGTACATAACGTACATAACAATAATAAGCCTTCCTCCTATTAATTTTCTGAATGAGAAAGTAGTTTAAAAATACGAATTAATAGTTAATCGTTACAAAAATTGGTTTGTAAACTATTTATGGTGCGTTTGTTTAGGTGACTAAAAAAAGGTAAACAATCTTGGTATGTCTTTTTATATTAAAGTAGTCGTATAAAATACATACGAAGGATAATTAAATTTAGTTTATTACCTAACATCAATTTAGGTAAATACCTAATTGTAAACATTTTTAGATACAATTTTTAAACAACTTTTAGATAAAAAGACATACCAAGATTGTTTACCTTTTTTTAATCACCTAAACAAACGCACCATAGATAGAAAGAAAACAAACACAGTGAAAACTGAAAATGAAAAAGGTTACATCTCATAATTAAATATTAAAAAAAACATGATACATTCCAATTTGGTAAAACGAAGTATTAAGCTGAACGTAAATAACTATCGATACAGAATAGTAGTAGCACGTCACTAAATTGCGGCCAACTCATGCGGCTTGTACCTAGAATTTACGCAAACGGCGATTTTTGTTTATTGCGTATGACTTTAATTTCATTGCTGCTTTTCGCAGTAGTAATAGTAGACATGAATAAGCTTAAGCGTTAATGGTTATTGATTTGACAAAAAAATCGTTTTTAGTGATAAATCGTAGTAGTGATAGTGAAAATATTTGATTTGTCTATATTTGCTAAAAAACGAAAATATTTCAAAAATTAAGTACTTACATATGAAATGTTATTCCTTTATTTGTTAAGTTACAAGTTTTGGACGAGTTTCCGCAGTTGGATATGCTGCAAAACACCATGTTTACCTCTCCGCGTCTCAAATAACACAAGAAACCGCAACAAACGCTCCGCGTGCACTTGTGTCCTCCAACACATAAGCGCGGCGACAAGGTCACGCGTCTATGCGACTTCTATTGCCTTATTATTAAGATTTCTGTGGTTATAGTGAACTATGTACGGTTACAGTTATAGCTGTGGTATCTTGTATTATGATTGTATTTTATCAAGGGATGGCGATTATTTTTCTAGACTGGCGCTGTCATAGCGGAAGCTTTTGTGGTGTGATTGATTATTGCAGAGTGGACGTTATGACAGCTACCCTTAAACTCATGTGACTTATAGTATATGTTATGTAAAGACGGCTCCAAAACACTCGAGACCGCATGTTGTAGATAAGATAGCGTGTTATCAATATTTTCGCCATATTGTATTGTGTAGTGCTGTACGCACCATTGTAAACTGTGATGTATTTAGGAGTTCTAAATAAAATAACGCACGTATTACTTAATGGCGGTTTAATTCCTTTCTGCAAATCAAAGACAATCCAACATAAACTTCACATCAGTGTTGCCAGCTTGTACATTGTGATCATAAACTAGAAAATATAGGTCTACCAGAATCTCATGGCAAATGTGGAAATAAAAAATTGTTGTGTGCAATACTGGGGAAATTGGATTAAACGATCTTGATACTGTTTAATTTTTATTTATGTCTTTAGTAATAATTAACATGAGGTACCTATATTATAGTAGTCACAGTGGATCTTTGTGTCTTTGAACTTGGTCCTGCCTACCATAGCGTAAGAAACAGTTTGTCATCGAGTATACTGCATAGAGTAAGCGAGATAGGACGATGTGACATACATAAGCGAGTGAAAGAGACAGTTATACAATGCTATCTTCGCCTTCAACATTGACACAAAAATAGCTACTGCACGGGGTCTTGCAACCAATTCATAGACACAAAGATCCACTGTGAGTATTATAGGTATGTGTATGAATAATGTTGTTATACATCGGGTTCTTAACATAGGAAAAATAAATCAATTGAATATTAATTTATGTACTAATTTATTATCATTTAAATCATACTAATAACTTAAAACCTCATTCAGAACTAGAAAACTAGAATACGATTCCATGAACTCCACTGGGATTTCAAAAACTTGTATCTTTGTAGTTTTATGTCATCTCTCTCCATCAAAATGGTTCTTTTTCATTGGCATTTAACATATTCAAAACCAATCTCTTTATGTATAAAGTCTGTAAAAAACAATAAAATGTATCATGTTACTTATAGTCATTCATCATCATCACTCACTCACTCTATATATACTTTTTTTTATGTAAATTTTATGTCCTGGTTGCTAGGACCTTTTAGCCACGTCTTTGGACGTTGGAAGGAGTTTTGGAACTTATATTTATTCTTTAGTATGCATTAGAATGCGGATATAACAGATTCTAATGTTTTTTGGAGTATTTGGCAGCAAATTGTATCGAGTCAGTCTTCCCAGTAAGCTTTGCAGAGGCAGTCAATACTACAATAAAATACTCCGCTCCACTATCCCGAGATCGCTTCTTTCAATGATTTTACAAATTGTCCAGTTGCGTAGACAGTTGACACAAAACTACACCAATAATATATCACAATATCCACTAGGAATCAATTTGCAAATAATATTAACAGCCACTGAACTTCACTCGACAAAATCCCGCCAAAAACTCCCGTCCATATACACGTCCCACTGCAGGGCGCAGATTATTACTTAATATTTTTCTTACGTCAAAGATTCTCAATCTCCGTTAAAATCAATATCTTGTCGAAGAATTAGTAACAGTTACATTACTGTTGCCATTTCCTTCCGGCCATCATTCGATGTGCCCTGAACTACTATTTACCATATAATAGTAATGAAAAGAAATAAAAATGAAGTAAGAAAAATATAAAATAAACTAAAAGTATCAAAACAAGTCAGTCCAACTTACCGGTCCACTCTACGACGCACTTTAAAATCAAAGATTGAGTTTGATTTACGCCTTCTTCTTCCCTTATTTTATGATACACATTGAAAACAATATGTCTCGCTTGAGATCGAAGTGGGTTTTTCGACATATTCACAAAAATAACAAATTTTCAAGATAATATCTAAAAAATTCAGCAGCGGTTGACACATCAAGTACTTTGATTTGACTGGTGACAATTGACATTGCCATATGAAAATAACAATTTAAAAAAAATAAAAAATGCCATGAGATTCTGGTAGACCTATACCTTACACCTCCACTCTTAAATAAGCATACATAAAAAGATTAATAACAGAACTTATTATAATACAGAAAACATATTTTTTTTATAAGTTTAACCTATCGACTGGTTTACGCTGTCTCTTGGGACGGTTCACAGGCGACACTGGTTTAGACTCAAGGCCGTGCGGCCGCGGCGACGGCACAGGCGGTGGTGCGGGCGTCGGAGAGCTGAAGACGTCGTCGCGCTCACTGCTACCACCCGAATCGGTGGCCCGAGGAGGAGTGCTTATAGGCACGTCATTTGTTTTTAAAAGGTTGTCATTCTCTGCTTCACCCTCCTCAGGATTTCTCCATTGATCTTTTTCAACCGGGGCAACACCGGCCTCACCCGGGCATGGAACATCGGACATGCGTGACCTACGGCGTACTTGGTCTACATGTTTAGTGTTATGTCGACCACTATCTTCCCTTATGTGAAGCCTACGGGACCCTATTTCACTTACTACTGTACCAGTTTCCCATTTATTACCGCCTCTGTAATTTCTATACCACACCAGTTCGCCTGGTTCGTAAGTCTGGCGTGAGCTTCCAGCTGCATACTCTACTTGTTTGCTTTGAGCCTCACTCACTCGATTGTGTACCGCCCTATCGTGACGCAGGAGATCTAGCCGAGTTCGCAGTGTCCGTCGTTGTAATATCGACGCGGGTGTCACCCCCGTGGTGCTGTGAATCGTGTTTCGATAAGCTAGTAGGAAAGTTTGTAATGCCGCGTCGACGTCGATTTTATCCGTCATTGCCTTTTTAATTGCCCTTTTACACAATTTTACGGCGTTTTCAGCTGCACCGTTTGACGCAGGATGATACGCAGGAGAGAATGTCTGTCTTATACCGTTATTTTTAAGAAATTGCCCAAATTCTTCGTCCATCCGACACATTGTTTACATAGTGCATCGCTAAAGGTATTTTAATCCCTAGCCCATCAACCACTGCCTACCCAGTAACATAGTTTTCCCATTATTAACAATGTAGGTATAGGTTTAAATATTTTTCCTTATCTTTATATTTAACAAGTGGTTTTATTACTCCTGCTGGTCGGATTGTCTCACCAGTGTAATACCTAAGCGTTAGTTTACAATCCTTTATGCTCATATTCTTAAAATATTTTTGATATGTCTCAAGACTGATACACGACACAGCGCTTCCTGTATCACATTCCATTTCCAAAACTTTATTATTGATATTAATTGGAATTAATATTGGTGGGCAATCATCTAATGATAACTGATTAATGATCATTACCTCGTCACTGCCATTACTCAACTCTTCAGCCTCGTCGACATAGTTATAGTTGTGATAACTAACATTGTAGCCTTTGTTATTCTCCCTTGGGCACATCCGCCGTAGATGACCCTCACGATTGCACACTCTGCAAACGTAACGTCTGAACTTGCATGAGAACGCGTCGTGACTCCCACCGCACACCCGACACTCCGTCCGTGGTCCAGCACTGCTTCCTCCCTTCCCGTAACTCCAGGCCGCGCCTCGGGCCGGTGCTTCCCGAGTAGCGCCGCCACCGCCGACGCCGGCCGTCGAGGAGCCGCGCCACGTTCCTCGAGTGGAAGAGGTCACTCCACCTGGTTGTCGCTGCGCCTTGACCTTGACCATCGCTTGACAGTCCGCTGACACGTTCCGGCTACCCGTTTTTGTTTCCACTAGGGCTGCATCTATTTCCGCTGCTTCCATACTTAAAGCTAGACTGCTAGCTTTTTGAAAATCTAGTGTTTCTTCCGCAAATAGGCGTTGACGTATCGTTTCGCTCGCCAATCCACAAACAAGTTGATCGCGTAAACTCTCATTTAGCCACTGTCCGAACTCGCACGTTTTAGACATTTTCTTTAACTCGGCAACGTAATCGGATATTTTCTCGCCGGCGTTTTGCTTACGATGATGAAACTTAAACCGCTCGGCTAATATACTCGGTCGTGGTTGTAGATGTTTTTCCAAGATGTCCGCCAACTCTTTAAACGACTTGGTGGTGGGTTTATCTGGCGTGCATAAGTTCACCAGTAACTCGTAGCCTGTTGACCCCATCACCGTTACTAAAGTAGGCACTTGTAGCTCGGCCGCAATTTTATTCACGATGAAATATTGTTCTAACCGTTCAACGTACAACCGCCAGTTATCGGTCCCCACGTTAAACTCCGAAATCTTGCCGATCGACATTGTTCTATATTAATCTATATCCACCAACTGTTTATCACACTGTAAAACACATGGGTTCGTACTTTACTCGTCGCCACTGTGATGTATTTAGGAGTTCTAAATAAAATAACGCACGTATTACTTAATGGCGGTTTAATTCCTTTCTGCAAATCAAAGACAATCCAACATAAACTTCACATCAGTGTTGCCAGCTTGTACATTATGATCATAAACTAGGAAATACCTTACATAAACCTAATGTATATCTATTTTTTGTTTATATCTAAAGTTTTTGGAGAAAGGGAGTGTGTGATGTAGCGACCCCAGCGATGCGATTTGCTGAATTGCATGTTTTGATATTTGAAAAGGAACGCCAGCGCCGGGCTCGCCAGTCGCTTACATACCTTCACCTTGCCACGTCATATTTTACTGTACGAATTGTAACTTAGTATTGTGAAGCAAATTAAACAATTTTCATATTCAGTATAAACCAAACTTACGTATAATTTATCTGGACCCTAAACATAAAACGCACAACACCTTTAAATAGGCAGAGTCCTCACAGTATTATTAATTCATTATCATAATAGCTTTTGCATTGCGGATCTCAATTGCTAATCAACGATTTACGAAATAAATATTGGCCCTTGAAAGGTAGAATATTAGCCAGAAGAACTGTGAGCAATTGTAAGTTGTGTAGAATCATAAAAGCTAAAAGCGTTAATCCTGTAATGGGAATCTTACCATCGTCAAGGGTTACTGCTAGTCTTCCGTTCCAGGTAAATGGTGTTGATTTTGCAGGGCCGTTCTACATCACCGATCGCAAAAGTCGTGGATTGAAAATCACTAAATGTTACATGTCTCTTTTAGTCTACTTCAGCACAAAGGCTGTGCACTTAGAGGTGGTAAGCAATCTCAAAACTGATGTTTACATTTTATGTTTGGGGCGTTTTATATCCCGCAGAGGAAAGCCTTTAGAATTATACTGCGATAACGGGACAAATTTTGTCGATGCAAATAACGAATTTAAAGTCAAGCAATGAATGCGTTACCGGTTTTGCTGCCAACGAAGGCATTACGTTTAAATTTTCGCCAGCTTACTCTCCTCACTTTGGTGGGCTTTGGGAGGCAGGCGTTAAGTCCGCTAAATACCATAAGACTAGGATTGTAGGTGATAAATATTTAACGCTTGAGGAATTATCAACGTTGTTTGCGCAGATTGAGGCAATCCTCAATTCCCGTCCGTTAAGCACCCTATAATCTGATCCAAATGATCTCAATTCCCATCGGAATCCTTAATCAGCCAAAACACCAAAAGACTTGACAGATACCGAAGTCTGGATCAAATGCGGCAACATTTCTGGGAAATGTGGAGAAAGGAATACCTAAGCGAGTTGCAGCAAAAACACAAATGGAGGACTGCGCAAAAGACTCCATGAAGGCGACTTAGTCATTATCAAGAAACCAAACGTTCCGCTATTGAAATGGCGTATAGCGCGGATCTGTAAGCTGTATCGCGGGACTGATAGAACAGCACGAGTGGTGGATGTCAAAGGGCATTTTCCGTCGAGCAGTCCACAATATTTGTTTACTACCCGAGGGAACTTCACCAGCAGAAACTCAAAATCTCGAAGCATTCGAGAGGGGGAGCAAATTCAAGCCATTTCAGAACGCGACTAGTTAGGCATAGAGATCAGCTGTCAAGACTTCGCGCGTTATTACGTTGACAGCCACTGCACGAGTGAGTCTTCAAGTTTTCTATAAACTATTAATAAGTTATTATAGAATACGTATTATACTGCATAAACAAACGAACCGGCGTTTCATTCAGTGGAGTGGCCCACTAGGAATCAACTAATCACAAGGTATGCAATAATAATAGTTGTTATGTTGTTCTCACATTATGATCTTATTTGTAAAATAATATAATCTAATATAATAAAATTCTTAAAACGAAATTAAATTCAGTACGACTAAAAATGCCTCTTATCTATATTTTGCGATTTATTCTTCAAAATAATAGGAAGACTACGAACTTCAAATAGACAAAGAAGAAGTTATTGTGACTGCAAAATGTATAAGTTGTTTTAAGACATGTAAATATGATATGTTTATATTGTAAAAGCTGTACAGGACAATGTTATTAACCGACTTCAAAAAAGGAGGAGGTTATCAATTTGTGGGATCTTTTTTTTATGAATATTCCCCGATACTCAAAGACGCCTGGAACGATTTGGAAAATTCTTCATTTGTTTGAAAGGGTACTACACAGGTGGTCCCATGTTCACCAGTTCAGGATCTGATGATGGGATCCTAGAGAAATCGAGGGAACTCCTCAAATATTATAGGCATATGAATATACAATTTTTGGTATTTTCATCAACAATGCAATCATTTGCACTCAGAAAATATCATATGGTGAAGTGGAACTGATGAAGAAGACCACAGATGGCCGCTGGAACTCCTTAATGCTAAGTATGTCACGGGTGCGGACGGCGAGTAATGGGTAGCTCGCCGTCCGGTAAGGACCAGGCCCGTGTCGACGGCGCGTTGTGTTCCACGCGCGCCTCAAAGAGATGTCAGCAGAACTGACGGGGTCCGTGAGGGCCGATGCCTGTCTGGGTCGCGGATAAATTTGAAAAAGAGTTACCGCGGCCCTGGCACAAGCAACTGAAGGAACACGGGTGGGTTTTAGTCAGTAAAAGTCTGACACGCCCTCCCGCCTCACCCAGAGCGGGAGAAGTCATTGGATGATTTCCCACCCCAAAAAAAAAAAAAAAAAAAAAAGAATGTCACGGGTATAAGATATCTCGAATAGATAACCGACTATGATGAAGCAAATACTTATAAATAAATGGTACTGATGAAAAGGGCACCATCGAACTGATCTGTTGATGAAGCCGGAAGGTAAGCACTGGAACTCCGAAATAAAACAATGTATCCTAGTAGTGTTTGGGCTTATTGGAATCGTCATGAGATGTACTTTGGCTATTATGTTGATTGTAGGTACCTACCAAAACTAAAAAGAGAAAAATAAAAAACTTTTTAACAAAAAAACAAACCGACTTCCAAAACAAAATACTACAAAGCTAAAAATAACTTTCTTTTCCGAAGTCAGTGTCGAAAAACTGAAAACAATGGGTACAAAAGACACAGACTTCGGGTTTTTTTTTTTGATTTATAGTATTTTGCTTTGGAAGTCGGGTTGATTTTGTATTAAAAAGTTTTTTTTATAAAATGCGGTCGGTCAGGCTATAAATTGCACCTGTATATCATACGTCAAAGCAAAATACGTAGTACAAGGAGATCCATCTTCAGATGATGACTTTTAATTACCTACTTCATCAAATGTTTTTTCATCAAAAGTATTCCGTATTTTTTTATTATTTTCTCAGGAAAAAGGACTCTTAATATCAATAAAATCATTTTACATCTGCAGAGCCTGCTACACAGGTACATTGTTCACCGAGAGGAGAAAGTGACCGATTACCGTCGAGGGTGTCGTTTGAAAACACCCGAGATCGGGAATCGCACTTTCTCTCGAGTGATACATAGTGCTTTATACTACATCTACGAGGAAAATAAATTCTACGAAAACTGAATCCTCAAACAACACACAAATTGAAAATGGCGCCAATGGCGTCTGCAATTTTCACATGTTCTTTTTTCAAATTGTTTGACACCATCCAACACACAGCTAGTGGCCAGTGTCATTTTGCGAACTTGGAGATAAAAACTCACTGTAAAAACTTTTTGGCTTTTGATATTTAGGTTACCAGCGCATAGTCTTACCCAAAATTAAAAAAGAAAAACCACGTTAGAAATGGATTTTCATACACTTTTCTCTCCCGCTCAGATGCGTTTTCTCGCCGCATATTTGTTCGATATGCAATGACGTACTTTCTACCGTAAATTTAATAAAGTATCAAGGTACTTTCCGAGCAGGTGTAGTATAAAATGATTTAAAATACCTGTATTTTATTCAAAAATACTGTGAATGTGTCCAATGAGGGTAGTGTTAAGAACTGAGTTTAGCCTATGTAGTGTGGTGATGAACTAGTGTGTTACGTTAATGTGTCACCGGTGATGCTCATGGCACCTCAGTAATATAGCGATACTTTGAGCATCACCGGTGGGATCAGTAAACTCGTATGGGCCGTAGGAGCAATAGTGTATATGTAGTATGTCGGCCAGCTAACATATTAAAAAAAGTAAAGTCCTAAAAATACAGTCAAAAACATTTTACACCAAAAGACAAGATACTTCTTTACACTTGTTTTACTTCCTGAATATAATCTAAAAACAGTATTTGATGGTTTTTAATGCATCATTTAGTTGAATAATGAAATTATTCTTTTGCAGCTAATAGGCTCGGTGAAAATTGCAGGGGCTTTATAAAAAAGATAGAATAATTGCTGTTGAGGAAGACAAGACACCGAAGACAAATTTGCAAAGATTGGATGCTGCTAAGACTCGAAATTGTACTCAATTGTTTAATAAAAAAAACGAATGTCAAAACAAGCCCAAGAATTTCTACTCATGCAGCAAAAAATGGCAAACAGAAAGAAGAAGGAAATGAGATACACTACCAGTGAAACGCATTTGGTGTTGACCCTCATGCAGGAAAGCCCGAAAGGGAAAATTGTTGCCAAAAACTATTTAATTTGCCAGTAAAAGAATATTAAACCGTCTTGCTGAAGATATAATATTTAATGTTGGGCTTAATGATAATATTTTTAAAGTACTAAAGCACAAAGAAAAATAATGGAAATCAAAGAAGAAACTATGCTCTATTTTATTTGATGAAGTTTCACTAACACCTCATCTCACATATGTGGAGGCCCAAGAGATAAGAGGCTTTAAATTGAAAGACTTTGTATATGCCAGAGATTCGAGGTTGACCGACCATGCTCTAGTTTTTATACTAAAAGGAGTGTGCTCAAACTAGAGACAGCCAATTGCCGGACCCTGGGTATTATCTGAAACCACCTGGATTTGAAATTGGACACCGATTACTACTTTTCTGATCTACTTAGCAATACACCTAGACTACTGAGTTTTGCCTTTCGATTAGGATAAAAGAAGAATTCGAAAACCAAAATGCCTAAGAATTCGCGGTTACGTAGCTTTTTTGGGTGCAAAAATGATGGTAAGTTAAAATATAGCAAAGCATAAGCAAATATATTTCGAATTTCAGTGGTAAAACCTTTTCGGTAATTACTTTGTAGGTATTTTGTAATCCCTAGGGATTACAAAATACGTAAAAGATGAAATGAAAACTCAATCAAATACGCACATTTTAGTCAAATGGTAATTCCATGTCAAATGGTTATTATCATTTAGAAATCATGCTTCTTGTATTTTCAGGACCAATGCACTTATTTCCAAATCCCAACACTGGCTCATGGGACGTCTTAGAAAAATGCAATGTTTGGAAAAGTGTACTGCCTGCATCAATACAGGAGAAAGGAATAATAATATTTTTAACACTATTAGATTATGTAACAACCATTGATGTACTAAATAGGGGTAGATACGGCAGTGCTATTCTCTAAGGATACAGCCTTGAGGGCAGCGCTGCGCCAGCGACGAAACTACAGTTTGGTATTCGCTAAGCCACGAATGGCGACACTAGCGGTCTAAGCTGTGACGGCCGTGAGTTAGAACTACTCAAAGTCGAGCAAAATGACTGTTCTTCAATCATTTAGGTATTCCGTAAGAAAAATAGCGTCGAACTCGCTAACAGCCTCGCTCACAGCCACGATTTTATCAGTCAAATCCAAAAGCCACACTATTTTTGCGATTCAATGCTAGAATGAGTTTCACCGTTTTAATTCATAAATAATATTTTAATAAAATGGCTGTTCGGTTAATTCTAATGATAGAAACACCACTTTTTCTTTTTTAGTTTTTCTTCAAGCTATGAAAATAATATATATATACATAATTTAAAAAAAGCTCGATAGGCGAGACAATTAAGAAAACTGAATAGATTATCCCGGGACAGAGATTTTATTCATATTTACAGGCTTTCTGAAGACTTAATTATTTTTTTGGAAAACGAATTAGCTCCATACATGCAACCGCAGGTTCGTTCTGGTGGTTTAACCAAGAGGTTAAAGGTTTGTTTTCAGCTGTATTTTTTTAATCAACGAGATATGTTTAATTCTTGATGTTTAAGATACTCATCAATCATCTCATACTTATCATTTTTGGCTAGCGGAAGTTACCAAAAAATCATTGGCAAGAATCTAGACAGTTGCATATCAGACGGGTCTACCTTTTATAGCAGAACTTTTTATGTCATAATATTATTATGCATAACAACGGAGAGCATATACATCATTTCGCAGAAAATCGTTTGGCATACACTAATTTATCATACATTCAGTCAGTAAGTCAGAATCATCTTTAGGCATAAATTTCATATTGATAGTCATTAAAAGGCAGAACCATGAAATCGCAGAAAGTTCACAGTCAGAATCGTCTTTTGGTATACACTTCATATCGATATTAATTGAAATACTCACACTCATAAAATAACACATTACAGTAAAATCATAGTTAGTAGTAATAATTTTGTAATAAAAACTAGTATTAATTTTGTATTTTGTACCATAATAAAAGATTGTTTTTTTTTTGTGTTTTAATTCGCTGTATGAAGCATGCAAACAAGCATACACCATGCATGCAGCACGCAAACAAGCATCCACCATGAAAGCAGCAAGCATGCATTAATCAAACAAGCATTCACCATGAAAGCAGCAAGCATGCATTAATCAAACAAGCATCCACCATGAAAGCAGCAAGCATGCATTAATCAAACAAGCATTCACCATGCATGCACATGCAAGCAAGAATGATAAATTATGTCATGTCTTACAATTTGTCTTAAATGCTAGCACGGGTCAAACATGTGACATATTTTAAAGGCGCAACATGCCTTTCTTGTTGCTGCCCGGCGAGCACGGCCAACTGTGACATGGCTTGAGTCACACATTTCATCGCAGTTTGGGCGATAAAGCCATTTTGTCTTAAATATAATAGCACCGGCGGCGTGAGAAAATTTCCTGACGATTATTTGGGACTCATCGGGTCTTAATTGCTAATTCGGGCGCACCCATTTTGTCACAAATGTCACATATTGACAGATGATTTAGAAAAATGTATCACTTTCGTTCGGAGGTGGTGATAAAATTTTACAGTTGATAAAAAAATATATTTCCTTCTAATTACTGCACCAAATGGCAATAAATTTATTTTGTGTGTGTGGTGCTCAATGCTTATTAATTAATTGAAATGTTACAGGATTATTAATTAATTTTAATAATTCTATTTTTTTAATTGTTAATTCTTATTTTTAATTATTATTTTTATTTTGATTATTATTGTTTTTATAATTATTTTCTAATTATATTCTTCTTACTAAATGTAGACATTTTTAAATATTTCTTAAATAAAACCCCCACCACCATAACCAAGCAAGACTTTATAATTTTTTCCTGGTCCTTAAAACTACCATAAAATTTGAGTAAATAATAAAATTGTACATTTTATCTGCTGACGTTACTTTTAACCTTAATTGGCTATTTAATCGAGTTTCTATAGAAAAATAAATCGGGGTCAAACGGGATGGCGTAAACTGGGATCGGGGTAGAGTGGGACTAACCCTATCGGGAACAGGGTCCAAGCTATTATATTGTATTTATAAAATTTTTCACAATAATTATATCTTTCTAACAAAAACTTAATATGTTATCAAACAACAAAAGAAAAATAAAGTGTGCATAATAAGTGTGTATATGTGTGTGTGTGATTATTAATTAATTTCATATTATTACTTTTTTATAATTGTAATTTTTGTATTGTTATTCTTATTTTTAATTATTATTTTAATTTTGATTATTATTGTTTTTATAATTATTTTCTTTTCTACCATATTCTTCTTACTAAATGTAGACATTTTTAAATATTTCATATATAAAATCCCCAAAAAAAAAATAGGGGCCCACCGGTATCGGGAATAGGGTCCAAGCTATTATATTCTAATTATTAAAATTTTCACAATCATTATATCTTTCTAACAAACACTTAATATGTTCTCAAACAAACAAAGAAAAATAAAGTGTGCATAAGTCTATGGTCGTGGGTCTAATATTAATATGTTCCCAACAAAATTAAAAAGTTGTTTATCTGTATGAACGGCACACTTTTATACGTATTATTTTATTTGGTCGTCTATTCAGATTATGTCCCACTATGAAGCCAGCAACAAGAAAGGCATATTGCGCCTTTAAACTATGTCACATGGTGGTCCCGTGCTAGCATTTAAGACAAATTGTAAGACACATTATCACATATTTTATCATAACTTGTCATGACCGAAAATATTTTCTGTTAAGAATTTGTAGTTCAAGTCGAAAACCATGCACGGTAAAAATAAAAAAGCTTTTCATACATTCATGTAGCGATACTGCTAACATTGGAGTAGCAAAGGCGGGGCTAAATTTTGGTTATTTTTTGCCTAGGACACACCGTTTTCGAAATACCACTTTGGAAATATAGATCGTTTTATGCAAAATAAAATAAGATACGGAGGCCCATAATTTGGAAGCAGTGCGTCGTAGGGCTAAGCTTCTCAGAACCTAAATAGTTTTTATGGCCAAGGTTAAACCGAAACTACAATAAAATTGGAAAATTTCCGAAAAAGAAAAAATTAACGTCAAGAAGTTGTGTCATAAGTCAAGAAAATATCTCACGCCACCGTGCTAGCATTTAAGACAAAAAGGCTTTATCGCCCAAACTGTGATTAAAAGTGTGACTTAAGCGATGTCACAGTTGGCCGTGCTCGCCGGGCAGGCATGGTTTCTGTCCGGACTCCGGCGTTGAGGGGCTCCGGCGGTCCCACGCTAGCTTATCGTCGCAGATGGTTTTAACGCTCACCACCTGCTTCTCAGCTCGCAGGCCGCCTCGCCCCTACGCGCCTACGCGGGCTTAAATTTTACTAAGGGTAGAGCACACAAGTCTACGTGGTGTTCATTTTGCTGCGATTCGTTTCTGTCACTAACTTTTGTAACACAACATTCAATATAATATATGTCACGTCGAAGTACCTATGTATCGTAGGACCGCCATCTTTAACCCCAATGTCTAGAGGCAATTCCTTTATTCTTGACTGGAGCGGGTTACTTCAATAACACACAACACTGGATTGAAACTCAAGAGTGTTTATTCGATTTAGTTACAGGCACTTTGAGTTTTCAAATGAACTTGAAGCTAAAACCACATCGTGAATTCGTGTGGCCTGCTAGGTCCAAAACTTTTGTCGGTCGCTGGAGAAGACCTAGCCAGAAACTCCAGGATACTCTTTTTAAATGTTTTTATAGATTACACAATCACTTTATGACAATTAACGTTACATGTTTATTAGGTTTTCAAACATCTATTCAATTAGCAGATTTATTAAACAGTTTTACAGTTATTATTTTTTACACACACCATGCACCGTACGCGCCATGCACGTACTCAACAGTGGGCGGGACTTCCATATTGTTTTTGTTTAGACACTAATTACTTGGATAGTTGAGTAAAGTTAGCAAACAATACTAAAATGCTGATCAGTTAATTATTTTAACATTAAACAACCTCAATACTCACAAATACAAAGTGGTTTGTAGTTTATTATTGAAATAGTCATCTAATAACAAAACTATTCAAGTTTCCGGTGATCTAACAATCTTACTAATTAGAAAGTTTCTCATTATTACATAGCTGTGTAAAATAGTCTTATGACTTCTTAGTATTTAATCATTTACTCAAATTTGTTTAGTTCTCGTATTAAATTATTAAATCTGGTTATTGGTCATAGAAATTATAACATCCGCCATTGTTTGACAACTTAATAAGAATAACATAATGAAACACATTTACTTCGTCAAATGTGCAATAGTTAAAATGAGAACAAATCCAAAAGTCCTACAATAAGTGTTCCTGTTTAATTTAAACATCTCGTATTAATTAAACATTGAAATAAGCATACGAATTATGAATCAATACTGATTCCACAGTGAGCCAATAGATGGCGCTGAACTCAAAACCCAACTTAAATAGACATAGACACTTAAAACGATTAATTAGGATAATAAATTAGCAAATTCACGCCTACGCGGCGACATATATATAATATTTTATAAAACTCCAAATAAAAAGCCATCTTAAAAGTAAACCATTGCAAATTCGGACATAGAAACATTCGGCCAAACAATAATTATATTAAATAATTTTTATACCTTAAGAATATTCGTTTAAAGAAGACTATGCCAAGTGTGTTATGCCAAATAAATTTCGGAGTATCAAGATTCTACCAGATAGCCCCATCTCAGACATCTGTCTATAGAGCAATCCACAAAGTTGTTGATGCTCTGAATAGTACAAATATCGTTAGTAGATAGATATTCGATTTCCACATAACTATATTGAAAGACAAGTGCTCAAGTCAAGGTAAGCCATCAAACGAAAATTTTCTTGTAAGACTAACTCTCTATTCTTATTAAAACAAATCCTTTTTTTTATTTGAATACTAATTACAGGTTTTATGACAAATTCAAAGTTCCGGGCGTGGTTGCGTTGACATCCTGCGGCCCAATTGTGTAACTGAATTCGGCAAAGGAAACAATCTGGTTCTTTCCCAAAAACACACACACATACAAACAACTTTGTTCCAATTGCGAAACTAATTTGTGGGGCAACCATTTGATTTCTTTCAGTTCACAGATTACTAATATGTAGCTAGTTTGAGTTGAAGTTCATCTACTACGTTATGTTTCTTCAAACTCGAATGATTTATTTCCAAATAATTATGACATAGTATAATTTTGTTTTACTTACAACTAATGGACTTCCAATGCTTTTAATTAAAAATGTACAATGGTTCCCAAAAACTGCAAAAAAATATATTTAAACGGTACGCTACGCTATACGCCGTGACTTAATACGTGTAATTAAACGCATTTATTCAGTGGTTCTAGGTAGTGATTTTTAATCTATGATAAATAAGTTTTCTGCCGTTTCTGCGCTGCAGGATGAAAAAAAAAACGAAATTTATTTCATATTATTATTAAATATGAGTAATTACACATTCTTTTACAATTAAAGCAAATCATAGTTTTTTAATTTATGTTGTAACTTATGTGTATATTATTTATTTCACACGGCAACACTGTGTGAACTAATGTAAGGTTTAAACCAGCCTTATAAACCAAAAGTACCGGCGGCAGTCTCAGAGAAAATAAATCTACGTTATTGCCGGCAATCAGGAGCAATCAGGAGGAAAAATCTTTGTTGTGCTGAAATTAGGTAAGTACCTAATTACCTAGCTAACAATTTCTTACTGTAAGTTAAGATAGGTAATGTCGTGAATACTCTTTGCTCTTTGTTTGTATCTATAGTTTTTATGAAACAAAAAGTAACTGACAAGTGATGTCAAAAATATATATGTAAAAATTGTTGAAAATTATTAAAAACGAAAATATAAATTATCTCTCTTAGTTTTTGTTCCCAACATTTATGGCGACCGCGTGAATTATGGACAAATTAAAAAAAGAACAAACTGCCCTCCGATCGTTTTTTACAAAATCGATTCGGCAAATGGAAGAAAAGTTGGAGAAGGGATCCACGGCAGATAGCGATCTAGTTGGTATATTTGAGGCTTTACAAGTTCGACATCAGAGGCTCGTAGAGATTGGTAACCAATTATTAGGAATATTGCTAGATTCGGATACTACCACTGAGGATGATATCGCTAAAGAGATGGAGTGTCAGGATAAATACAGCTCACAATGATATGCCATTTCCAGAAAATTTGAGTCGGAGCAACGGCCAAGATCAACATCAGCACCAGGTACTGTGAAATCCATTAGCCATAGAAGCGAAACCGTTAAAATTAAATTACCAAAATTAGAACTACCCAAGTTCGACGGAAATATCAAAAATTGGATTGGTTTCTGGGGTCAGTTTAAGCGGATCGATGAAAATAATGGAATGGATGATGGAGATAAGTTTCAGTATTTATTACAATCCATGACACTCGGTACTTGTGCGCGACAACTAGTCGAATCATACCCTCCGTCTGCGGGTAACTACCGAAAAGCTGTGGAGGCCTTAAAAACACGTTTCGCGAGAGATGACCTGTTAATAGAAGCTTATGTAAGAGGCCTATTGAATCTGATATTAGAAAAGCAGAGGGGTGAGTCGGACAATTTATCGCAACTTTATGACAGCTTGCAGACTCACTTACAAGCTCTTGAAACCTTAGGAGTCACGAAGGACAGGTACGCATCAATTCTATTCCCAATGATCGAATCATCTCTACCAGAGGACCTTTTACGAACATGGAATAGGATTAGATCAAAGCAGATGACAGTTTGTGATGACTTGAGCAATTTGATTAACTTTTTAAAACAAGAAGTTGAATCAGAAGAGCGAATACGGCTTGCCAGAGAAGGTTTCACGAAAATGTCAGACTCAGTTGCGGAACCGAAGCTACCTACAGCGAGTTTTACGAGTAATGCAACCAAATCCAACGATTTTATCAAGAAGTTAACGATAAGCTGCATATGGTGCAATAAAGAAACACACGCTAGTCCAGAATGTCACAAAGCATCAAAAATGACACTGTCAGAAAAGCAAGAATTTTTGAAAAATAAGAAAGCTTGTCTCATTTGTTTTTAGAACGAATCACGTGACGAAGAAATGTCGAAGCTCAGCTAAATGTTTAGTCTGTAAACGTAGGCATTTAACTATCATGTGCCCTGAAATCGAAGAAAAAGAAGAAAAGAAAACTGAGTCTTCCACAAAACGTAGCCCGTCAAGTTCACCAAGTTCTAACATCAACTTACTTTCAAATGGACAAGATTCCACAACATTGCTTCAGACACTTGTATGAAAAATTGCAGGCAATAACCAAGAAGTTCAAGTTCGCATTTTGCTAGATAGTGGAGCACAGAGATCCTACATTAGGACCGATTTTGCGAAGAAACTCAACCTAAAATCTGAACACAAGGAAACAATTGCACATTGTTTGTTCGGGGGACACGAGATGACCGCTGAAGAATATGATGTATTTAGTATCAGATTAATAAGTTTGTATGATAGTTTCTTTATAAGCCTAAAGGTTATAGGACAACAAAATATTTGTGGTTTCTTACCAAAGATAACGTCGATTCCATTACTTGACACAAGACATAGTATCAAAGCTCTACTTATAAATACCTAAGATACACATCTACGTCTTTCTACTCCAACACCAATCACCATGCCTCCACCATCTCATCCACCAGCGAGCAGCAGCAAAGGCTATTCGTCTAATAGCGAGGATTTAGAATTGGCTCGTCGAAGGTTCACGGATGCTCGTAACACGCTTGTTGACAAATATGAGGACAACCCTTCAAAGGCAGCTATCATTGAGACTATCCAGCTCATTGATATAATGAAGGAACCCAAAATTGCAAGTATGATCCTAACAGCCAATAAGAAAGATCTCAATATTGCTTTATCTGCTATCATTGAAAAACTCGCCACTAAGAAGGCTGCCGAACTCAAGGCAAGACTCCCGAAAGCCCCCATTGACATTAGAGAAGAACTTTTAAGCGTCTGTAATCCGAGTTTGCCTCCCGCATCCGAAGGGGGCCCTGAAACTGATGCCGGTACCAACTTCCCAGAAGTCACAGAGAGTCCCGGAAAGGCACACAGTGACGAACCACTTCCAGAGATACCCGGTGACTGGGAGGAGGACGATGTTATAGCTAAACCCCCAACAAAGCTTTCTGACAAATCGTTCCAGGAACGTTATCCCAACCTTCCCAGAGTTAGATGTCCAAGACAGTTGTTTGTCGCTATTCTGAGTCCTGGATACATCAACAGCCTCTATATAACCAGCAGCGAAGCCTTCCCAAAAAGCTGGGATAAACTCAAGATCGAAGATCCAGTACAAGCTTGGGCCTCTCTCAACATGACCATAATACATTACATAAATACCAAGTGGAAGAAGCAAGGAGTTCACATTGGAGCATCAGAAACCGCAGTCGATTGTTATAACATTAATGTGCTCAAGAGTGCACTAGTAGAAACAGTCGACAATGCGATGGCTAAATACATGTCCCACGAGACTCAGACACAACAAGCCAAACCCGAAGTCCAAAGAGGGCCCGGAGAAGCAACCTCCAGACTTGAGGGGACAGTAAAGAAACTCGAAGAAGCAGTTCGAGTTCTTACGTCAGACGCAGTTAAAAGAACTAGATCAGAAATTTCCCCTCGTCCAATGGAGATTCCTATTGAATCATCGATATCAACTCTCTCATATCGCCCACCAGCAAAGGCCGTTAGGAGTAATCCTAGAGACATATCCGGATTTCAATATAGACATATTAAAAAGGAATAAACAGTCGATGGAGTTTGAGTGCCTCCTACTTAGCTTCAACCTAAAACTAGCAATAAATCAACCTACTCGATCGGAAAGTCAAACATGTATCGATAATTTTGCGCATAATTATAACAAACGGTGTAAATCAGAGGTCTTGGAGTTTGCCCTTTCAGACCACACAGCCCAGATTTTAAAATGCCCGGTAAATAAGATATGTACGATCGACAAATACGGTGCATTAGACGCAATTACAGCAAGGAAAATACATCTAAATTTAAATATTGCATGAGCAAAATTTATTTCGCCGAAATATATGAAACGGATGACCCGAACATTGCATACAACAAATTTCATAATTTATTTTCTTTTTTCTACAACCTCTGTTTTCCTAAGACTATGATTACAGTAAATATAATAAAAAAGTCAAGGTGGATATCTAAAGGTATTAAATCCTGTAGTAAGAAAAAACGTCAACTTTTGTGGACCTACAGATTAAAATCAAATAAATTAAATAGAACTCGCTTTACAGAATACTCTAAGGGTTTTAGAAAAATTATCACTCTGACACAGCGTTCACAAAACAACTATAAAATTAAAACATCACACAATAAATGTAAAACCGCCTGGCAAATAATAAATCGAGATAAATTGAATGTACCTAAAAATTATATTTTGAAAATTAAAATCAATAATGACAAAATAACGGATGCAAATCAAATTGACAACCCATCCAGACCAATTATAAAACTACACGGTCCATCTTAAACAATAAAAACTCGATGTTTATGGCGCCCTGTACACCACAACAGGCACAGACTATTATATTATTATGGCTTTAAAAAACACAAATAGCGTGGGATACGATGGCATATCAACCAAAGTAATAAAAGCTGTAGCATCGGAAATATGCGACCATCTGTCTCATATTATAAATTTATGCATTGTAGCTGGCACGTTTCCTGACGCACTAAAAATAGCGATCGTTAAGCCAGTATTTAAGAAAGAAGATAGGGAGCTCATGGAATTTTACAGGCCTATTTCACTGATTCCTATCTTCTCGAAAATATTTGAGAAATTCATTCAAAAGGAATTAAACGGCTACATAGAGAAGAACAATATATTATGTAATGAGCAAAAGGGTTTTCGTGAAAATAAGACTATAAATATGGCGATCTACGATTTTTTATACACTGTATTGATAAAAGTAGATAAAAAAACACCTGTATGTGCTATCTTCTGCGATATGACACAAGCCTTTGACGACGTTAATCATGACATTCTAATAAATAAACTTGAAAAGTATGGTTTAAGAGGCAATGTTCTTCATTTAATTAAATCCTATTTAGACAATAGAAAGCAAAAGACAGAAATCACTAGAATCAATATAACCACTAAAAAGGAAGAGATATACTTATCAGATGAACGTCAAACAACTTTTGGTGTTCCACAAGGCAGTGTATTGGGACCGCCACTTTTTACACTATACATTAATGACTTGCCAAAATCAATACCACACCCTATGACATTATTTGCAGATGATAGCACGGTGACAATTTCTAGTAGTAGTAATGACATGATCCAATATAAACTTGACATTCACAATACCTTGACATCTATAATAGAATGGTTAAACAACAATAACTTAAAGATTAATTTATACAAAACTAAAATCATACATTTTAGCCAACGATTGACTTTAGAAAATATGAACATAAATATAGATAATAAAATTGTTGAAATCGTAAATACCACTAAATTCCTTGGACTAATAATTGATAAAAGGCTTGACTGGAAATCACAAATCGAAAACGTTTGCAAAAAAATTTGTAGTGCTGCATTTGCATTGCACTCCTAAGCTGCAGTTGTGAATGTAGATACTTTGATTGCGGCCTACCATGGCTTAGTTGCGTCTCACCTAAGATACGGTATCATATTTTGGGGAAACTCTACAGACGTTAACACGGCATTTAAGGCGCAAAAGAGATGCATTAGATCTATGTTTGGGCTAAAAACTGTCGATACATGTAAACCATATTTTAAAAGGTACAAGATTTTAACTCTTCCTTGTCTATATATTCTCGAAACCGCAATGTTTGTTAAAACAAACCCCAATCTGTTTCCACGTCTACAGGACGTTGTACCGCGTAACAGACGGGATATGACAGTTCTTCAAGGCTATTCTGCAAAAACTGCACTCATGCGCAGAAATATCGTATGCATGGCGCCTACTATATTTAACATATTGCCTAAACGTTGGAAGGAGCTGAATGGTGGGGCCTCAGACTAATAATACTAATAGACGGAGCTATAGCTTGTTGCCGCTCTTGTATCGGTGTGTCAAATGAAGTATTGTTGTCTCTGTCTATTTCACGGAGTTTAGCAACGAGTAAACGGTATAGCTCATGTAAGTCTGGCAACGTCGCACTGTCTGTGTGACTCGTGTCAATAAATGACCGACTTAGTTGGTCAAAACATTGCGGCTTGGTGCAGTTTTTACGTGAAATATTAAATAATAACAGTGGTTTGTCTAGGACTAAATAAATAAAGTGAAAGTATGTCGTGTTCGGCTGTATATTGTTCATCAAGAACAACCAAAGGTGGTGTAAAAGACCCGGAATTATCATTTCACACGTAAGTCTTTGACAACAATTTTATCGTTAATTACAGAGGTTTAAGATTAGAAAATCGATAAACATTAAAGATTTACTTATTAAGACAAAGATTGTCATAGATCATATTGATAAAAAGCCAAGTTTCATAGTCGTAATTAATGTTTAACCTAGGCATTGTTTTAGGCGTGGACTGCAGTGATGTGTAAAATATTATCGATAAAATTTATCGACGTTTGTTTGTTGCTAAGGTATATTTTTTATTACTTTTGTAGGTTTCCAAAATATCCTGAAACAAAAAGTGAGTGGATTAAAGCTGTAAGACGTCAGAACTGGGAGCCAACGAAGTATTCAAGGCTTTGCTCCAAACACTTTGAGCAATCTTGCTTTGTAGCGGGTTTATCCATTAAAAAACTAAAGCCTGGTTCGGTGCCAACAATATTCGAAGGATATCCGGAATATTACCAGGTAATGTTATCAAATACTAACTCCTTTTTGTTTAACTTGCAAATCTCAGTGCGATGTTTTCTTCACCCATCTATATCAGCATAATAATTAAGCATAGCTCATAGCAGTAAATAATTAAGTTAATATTTTTTTAATGATAATTCATTTCTAATACGCATAATTATGTTCACCAAAAGTTAGAGGTGGTCTTGCATTCGACGTAAAGCCACTAATTCGCAATCCACCAATTAGGTTATACTGACATAAAACATAATTTTGCGTACTCATAAAAGCGTATCTTTTTTAGGTAGCAAAGAAGAGGAAAACAGGGTCAATAAATGAAACCCAAATCACACCTAGAAGACGGAGGAGAATGCAAGAGACTGGTGTCGAACCAGACGATATTCCTACAACACCCAGGCGAGCAGTGAAAATTATGACATCTTTGTCAAAATCTCGGCTGGTGGCTTTGAGACGTCTTAGGGAAATTAAAAGACTGAGAGAAACTAAACGCAGACTTATAAAAAAAAATGCGACGTTATTAAATGTTATTAATGATTTAAAGAACCAGTCTTTGTTAGATACCGAGTCTTTAGATATTTTGTCTGGCATTGGCAGTAAAAATAAAGATTTGTTAGTTAGGTTAACACTAAAAAATAACAATGAATCTTTGCCGAAAAAGTATTCACCTGAACTACGGAAATTCGCTCTTACTCTTCACTTTCTTTCCCCGCGGGCATACAGGTATGTACGTGATCATTTTGACTCTTGCTTACCCCATCCAAAAACAATCAGTAATTGGTACCAGGGAGTTGACTGTGAACCAGGGTTCACAAAAGAGTCTTTTGAGACTCTTAAAATAAAGGCTCAAAAGCAACATATAATTGGGGCGTTGTCAATAGATGAAATGGTCATAAGAAAATGTATTCAGTGGGATGGACATCGTTCTCATGGTTATGTCAATGTTGGTAATCATATTGACGATGATAGCGTTCCAGTGGCCACAGAAGCCTTTACTTTCATGTTGACCTGTGTGAATGCATCTTTCAAAATACCGTTATGATACTTTTTAATTAATGGTTTATCAGGGTTTCAAAAAGCAGAACTAGTGCGTACTTGTCTTAATTTAGTGGCCGAATGTGGTGTTACAATAGTGACGTTAACTTTTGATGGTGCTCCGAATAATATTGCTATGGCTAAGCATCTAGGCTGTGTTCTAGATTGCGATAATCTTAACACGCAATTCAATCATAACGGCATGAAGATCTATATTCTTCTCGATCCATGTCATTGCCTTAAATTGGTTCGTAATACGTTTGGAGATAAGAAGGTATTGTTTAATCAAAGTGGCAAAGAAATATCATTTAAATACATAACAGAACTACATAAACTTCAAACTGAAGAACAACTTCATTTAGCTAATAAGTTACGGCAAGCGCATATACACTATTTCAAACAGAAAATGAAGGTAAAATTAGCTGCCCAATTGTTTAGTCAGTCAGTGTGTGATTCTTTAATGTTTTGTCGCAATAACATTAAATTAGAAGATTTCCAAAATTGCGAAGCAACTTGCGAGTTTATTGGCATGTTCAATCAGTTATTTGATTTATTAAACTCAAGAAATTTGAACTCATTCGGATACAAGAAACCAATTCTGCCCAAAAACATTGATCAAACGTACCAACTCATAGAACACGGTATCGAATATATAAAAAACCTAAAATTAGATGACGATATATTAGTTATTAATTCGCAGAGAAAAATTGGGTTTTTAGGTTTCATCATTTGCCTACAATCAATAAAAAATCTTTGCATAGATTTATTAATGCAAGACTCGCCAAAAATGAAATTTCTATGTACTTACAAGTTTTCACAAGACCACATTGAGCTGTTTTTTGGTGCGATTAGATCTATGGGGGGATTTAATAATAATCCTTCGGCAAAACAGTTTAGGGCGGCATATAAAAAATTGTTGGTCCATGCTGAGTTTAAAGCTGCAGTAGGTAATTGTACTCCTTTAGAGGATATTCCCATTTTAAATTTCACAAAAAAATCACTATATATTAATAAGATAAATAATTCCCTACCAAAACATAGAATGTTGGATGATTTAGAAGAAGTGAAAGAAAAAGAAATACACAGTTACGATCATAATTATTTAAGTGACCCAAGCCAACTTACAGAATATGCTGAGGAGGTTATTTATTACATATCGGGGTTTGTGGTAAAAAAAATCCAAAAGACTTTGGCTTGTGAAGATTGTTTGTCAGCACTTAGAGGTCCCATAAAACAATCATTAATATCTACCAAGGATAAAGGAGGTCTAATTTACCCAAGCAATGATGTTTATTTTATTTGTAAATTGTGTGAAAAGGTTCTGCGGAAATATTTGATATGCACCCATCATAGTAAGATTAACAGCAAAGATGTACATAAAATGATCCGTGATGTTATATTAACAACGCATTGTACAAGTTATAAAAATATATTCAATTCTTTAGATAACCATTTATTAGATTTTGACTTTATGGAAGATCATAAATATCTTTTAATAAAATCTATATGCGAGAAGTATTTACAACTCAGAATACATTTTGTTATGAAAAACGCTGTAGTTGAAAACAGTGTTAGAAATTTATATAATAAACTAATATTATTCAAAGGTCATTAAACTCCTTTTGTTTTATATTTTATACACCTTTATGTACTCAGTATTATGAAAATCTTTTGCTATGGCACCAAACTTATAATCGCGATAAAGAAATCGGCTGTTTCCTGCATTTTTGTTGAGTTATGCGGATATAAATATGGGGAACATATGATTTTTTTTCGCGATTTCTGGTTTGGCTCCATAGTAAAAGTTATTCATAATAATGACCCCTATTAGGTTATGCATTAAGTTAAGTATATCTTGTATGTATCAATTTTCCTAAATTAAATTAAATCGTAAAATTATACGTCTGTGTATTTATTAAATTTGTATCCTCCATTGGTAATACATTGTTACATTAATTTTACCTAATACCATATTATTTATTGTGTTCATAATTTTTATTTAACAAAGCACACATTTTGCGCAAAAAATCGATGTCCTACAGTTTCTATCGATATGCTTTGAAGCGTCGACCCTTCCCTAGTCACGCACACTAATACTACTTTAGAAACGCACACTAACAAAAAAAGGACACGCGTCTCTCACAAAGGCTCCGTCTATAGTTATTATTAGTCTGAGGGTGGGGCATTCAAGCGTCAATTAAAAATGTTTCTTTCGAAAAAAGCTTACTATAGTGTCTCCGAATTTTTAGCTGAAAAAGTTTTTATTGATTGAATGGTTTTTCTTTTTTTTGACAATAACATTATTTTTTTATAAATTTTGACATTATTGCATAATAATAATTTAATAATTTGACATTCTGGAATGATATATTGACATTTGTAATTTTTTAAATAATTGTTGTACATGACATTTTGGAATTATGATTTTGATTTGAGTTTTATTGTTTTGTTTTGGATTTTATTACTTTGATTTGAATTGTATTATTTTGATTTATATTCTGTTATTAATATTTGCATGCCATTATAAACTAAGGCAAACATGACGCTCTGTATTTTACTTTTATAACATATCTTGCATATTGACAATTTGTTGTGTGTACTGTACTCATGTTTGAGCAAATAAAGAATGATTTGATTTGATTTGAGATGGAGTGTGTCGAGTAGCAAAAGTGCGGACAGCCATGGGTGAAAAGATACGCGCATTCCAAAAACTCTACCCATTGGAAGTTTCATCCAGCTCAAGCGACCTTATCGAAGGTAGGGTTGACATTACCGATGGTAGGGTTGACATGACCGATGGTAGGGTTGACATGACCGATGGTAGGGTTGACATGACCAATGACTTAGACGTAGCAACTGACGTACCACGAACTCGAACAACACGGTCAGGACGCACGGTATGTCCGCCCACACGTCTCAATATTTAAAAAGGTAGTAGTCCTGCCGGTCCACTTGGGCCCGGGAGTGTCGTGAATACTCTTTGCTCTTTGTTTGTATCTATAGTTTTTATGAAACAAAAAGTAACTGACAAGTGATGTCAAAAATATATATGTAAAATTTGTTGAAAATTATTAAAACCAAAATATAAATTATCTCTCTTAGTTTTTGTTCCCAACAGGTAATATAGTAACCGTACTCTACAAGAGAGTATCACGTTCGTTGCTTTTACTTAAGTTCTGTTGAATTATTTTTTCAGTCATGCCTGCTAATCCCAAAATAACTGAACGCCAGTGGGAGATCCTGCTGGCGTTCATGGAGAAGGATGCCAGCTTTGCCAGGGGATCGGTGACGAACGAAGGTCCCAGGGGAAAGCTGGCAAACCTCGTCAAATGGGACGAGCTCGCAGCCCGCCTCAACAGCGAGGGGCTCGGCTGCTCAAAAACTGGGAAGGAGTGGCTTAAAGTAGGTGTAATTATTACATGAAATTAGTTGTAATGTTTGTGAGTGTGCAAGTTAGTTGTGAAGTGACGATGACATGTCAAGCTATACGTAAATTGCCCTTAAAATCAGCCCGTCGTGCCATTGTTACTTATAATATAAAGCTCATCCAAAGAAGTGCGCATTTAAACCATTGTGGTGGGTGGTCACTGGTGCATACTGTAAGGACTTACCATTTGAGAAGGCAACCTACTTGCCTATATTAAGACTGGCAACAAATAACGTCTTGAAAGGGAACTGAATTTCGAATATAAAATAAATGAAGTTGTCATCGCTAGACTTTTTCCGGGTATATAAAGGCTCCTCTGAGCATTGATGTATGAGTTCGATAGAAGGTGCCTGAGGACAGGCACCTTGCTGCTGAAATATAAGTAGAACAGTGATTCCTGAGTTTCATTCAAGTAGCTCTCCCTGTCTACCCCTCACATATTGGTGGAGCATGCCGGGTAAAAAAATCCCAAAAAAAGATAAAAGTTACATAATATATTTCGCGTGTATACGGCGTACAGTATACTTATCAAGTGTTTTAAAGACATTTCGCGTGTGTGTGGCGATACAGCGCACGAAGCAGTGAACGGAAATAAACAGCGGATGAAATATATGAAAAAGCTAAGTGGTTTTATTATTTAGTATAAATGAACTTATGGAAAGCATGATGGATCATTATTATTCAGGCACGGACAGATACTGCTTGGAGGAATTCTTGACCGAATTCGAGTCAGTGGCTGAAATGAACGAATGGAGAAAGAGTGACTATAGCCTGATCTTAGGAGCTTTTTTACGTGGGGCTGCATATCACTTCTACCATATGATTTTTAAATATGATATGGACTTTGCAGTATTATGCGATCGCTTGAGGAGTGAATTCTCAATATTTCACCGCAGATGTCGATATTGCGAACAGCGCATAATAATCGCTGAAATAAAAGCGGATAAAAAACAACCTGATGTATTGTGTGAAGATGTTAATGCACATTTATTTTCTAGTATGGTGATTAAGGACGATCAAACACAAAACAATATTCAGTGCAGTGAGAAAATCGTTGACCACGTTGACGGAGAAGGCGACGCAGTTGATGGCGATGGCGATCACACCGACGAAGAGAGCTGCATCTTCGAGGACGATGTTGACCAGACCAGCGGAGATGACGGCCTCGTCGATGTCAAGTTGGAGGCGGAAGCTGTGTTCCTGGGCGAGCACGCTGACGGCGGTGACGACGAGTTGGAGTCCCTCTCCAACAGCGAGTGCGCGGACGAGAGTATTGTAATGTATCGGTCCAGTCCAATTGACTCAACTAATTCCATTTATTTTGCAGAGACCAATGATGAGATTTCGTTAGAACGACTAGTTGTTGTTCCATCTGAACACCAAAATGATCTTGTTGTTAACATACACCAGATTCCCATTGATTTCAAACATAATATTGAAAATAATATTGAATTTTCTCAATGTGACATAAAACGAAATTTAATAAATGTCATTTTGAAAAGAAAGAAATTGACAGCCATTAAGAATTTTTCTCAAAGTAAACCAAAAGAGATCCATAGGAAAATTAAAGGAGTATTTAGTAAGGTTTCTTATTGCGCCAACATAAATTTAAAGAAGGCGATCCATAAGAAGATTATAATCCGATTTAAATACAAGAGAATTTATGATAAAACTTCTTGGAATGCTATGTTTGGTGTAAAGAATATTACTAGGATTGTGGCAAGGAAGAATTCCCATTATATATGCCTTTGTCGTAACATAGTATTAGGAAATTTGCATTGTGATCACATAAAACAATTTGATCTCGTAAAATGCAAGTTTTGGAAGTTTTTTAGAAAGAAGTTTAGGTATAATAGAGTGTTGTAAATAATTTATTAATTGTAATGTAACTTATATTTTGTGCTTTATTAACTAATGTTTTCTTTTCATGTCGTGCAAATGAATATGGTCCAACCTGAAAGGAATTTGCGATGCGCGCTGGGCATCGAAAGAAACAATGATTTGAATGATATATCTGTATATGTTTTGATGAAATTAAATAATCCCCTGTCTTGTCTATATTTACTGAATAGGATTAGCTTATGAAATTGCAGACAAAGTCCAAATACAAATTCATAAGGACTAAGTCTACAACGGTCAAATATTATTAGAAAAGTCTTTTATTCCCCTAAGGCAAATAAATGCTATGAAAGCATAGATGTCATTTTAAGAAATGGTTTGACACATAGTCCCACAGATAATACAAAAAAGGACAGTGTCAAAACCTTGTCAAATGTAAAGCATAGTTTTCATTATAAGAATTGGTTTGACACATAGTGCCATAAAAAACATAATAAAGCACAGTGTTCACACCATAATAATTAAATAATACTCTATGCGCCGTATTAGCTACAGATTAGTTAGGCCGGACCATAGATAGGAATAGTTATTTAGACATAAGGTCCATTATAGATATAAAGTTGGCAAATATGAGAGTTAGGCCTAGAATAGATATATGTAAATAGATTAAAACCTTTTAATGTTAGAATAGAATAGATAAGAATAAGTTATAGTTATAAAAGTTTATATATAGGAAAAGGCCCGTTGTCAGTTAAAAAAAAATATATGAATAACAACTATGAAATTGGACATATGGCAGTTAGTAGGGATGGGAAAGTAGGAAAAATGTATCGATAGTTTTCTTGTCGAAATATTCAAATAGTTTCTTTCCGTTGCATGAGCTGTTGATGTGCTGATGGGTTGTATGCTGCTGGGCGAAGAAGAGGCTGGCAACATTAACTATGCATCGAAGAAACGACTATTTATATAATGAGCAAGTTTGTAGGTGCGAAACTTCCACCAGGCCCTAGTAATAAAATACAATAGATGAGGAATAGTTGTAACTGAATCCGACTTTGCTAACGGGGCATAGCCTTTGCAAAGGATGTCGAGTTGACATCATCGGTCCAGTTGATGACTGTTGTTTAAGAAAGTAAATATGTTTATGATTATAAGCCCTGGTGTAAGTTCGATGAGTAGAATTTAAATTCGATGCGATCCAGCCTTTCCTTCTCTGGCCTGATAAACGCACGAGATCGAAATATTGTATCATATCTGAATTTTTGAATTTAAACCCCGTCCGGGTCGATGTGAGTTGACGCATCATTCTTATTAGTGTTGGGAGGACGCCTTGTACCTTTTTCAGAGGTTTTGGCCAAGGAGGTTCAAGCATGACTGCGTTGATTTGTTAGTGCGTATGTGCACGTCAGCTGAAGTTAAAAGCACATATCGGAGTATCCGATAACTCGTTTGTCATGATTAAGCCTTCCCCTTTTAAGGGTCGTACCTCAATTGTATTTTGATTCCTCTGTTAGGTAAATGTTCGGGTCAGGATTAGGTAGGATTCATGTAACCTTTCAAGACTTAGAATAGAAGCACTTCATATGATTCTGTGCGTCTATTCGTAGGGGCGTAGCTCATGTAAGGACTTACCATTTGAGAAGGCAACCTACTTGCCTATATTAAGACTGGCAACAAATAACGTCTTGAAAGGGAACTGAATTTCGAATATAAAATAAATGAAGTTGTCATCGCTAGACTTTTTCCGGGTATATAAAGGCTCCTCTGAGCATTGATGTATGAGTTCGATAGAAGGTGCCTGAGGACAGGCACCTTGCTGCTGAAATATAAGTAGAACAGTGATTCCTGAGTTTCATTCAAGTAGCTCTCCCTGTCTACCCCTCACAATACCTACTAACACCAAAAACCTTACTAATACTATTAATACATACTAACATTATAAATGCGAAAGTAACTATGTTTGTTTGACTGTTTTCTTTTGACGCTTAAACCATTGAACCGATTTTGATGAAATTTATCATGGAGTTTATGTAGTTTGAAAGCCTGGGAAGAACCTAAGATAGTTTTTATCCTGATAATCATTTGGAAACCAATCATTTCTCTAGTAAGACGTCCTTATAATATTAGTGCCAAATTTGCAAATTAGGCCAAATGCGAGTCGGACTCGCGCATGAAGAGTTCCATACCATTATCGCAAAAAACGGCAAAAAAATCACGTTTGTTGTATGGGAGGCCCACTTAAATATTTATTTTATTCTGTTTTTAGTATTTGTTGTTATAGCGGCAACATAAATACATCATCTGTGAAAATTTCAACTGTCTAGCTATCACGGTTCATGAGATACAGCCTGGTGACAGAGAGCCGGACCGCATAGTCTTACCCTCTTACTAATAAATAGGTTTATACCTGGTATAACTTTATTCTGCGTTTATTTGTAAGAGGGTTAGTAATAGGGTCCTGTTTTTACTCTTTGGGTACGGAACCCTAAAAATAGGCTATTTGCTATACTAATGTAAAACTTAGACAAAGACCGGGGCAAAAGCTGCACTATAAATTAAGTAAAATATAATGATTTGTTTATGTTATTGTTAAATCAATTTCAGTTTATGCATCTAAAAATTTTTGGGTATATAAATATCCTTAATACTACCACATAAATAAAGAATGTGGATGAGGCGCGCTGCAGCAGAGGTCAGAACAAGAACCAGTCTCACACTAGGAGCTAACCTGTGTTAAATCATTATAGCTGACTTAATTAATTTAATAATGCTTGTCATTTCTTAAATATTTTATTTTACTTTAATAGTATTGGAATGCGGCAAAGGGTAAAGCCCGCGCTAACGCGACGTCCTGCGTGAGCGATCTAGACGCCAACGCGAAGCGACGCGGCGCGGCGCGAAAACAACAAACAGTCGAAACCCATTGAAGTGGCCTACGTGACCAAACGCACGTGGGGTGTGGTGCGGAGCGGCGCGAAATGAAGCGAACGCGATCAGTTGGCTTGATATTTTCGCGCGAACTGGATGCGGTGTCGTCGTATTTTGTTTGGATAATGTCAGAAAATTTTATTAATGCTATCCAAGAACGTCCTATATTATGGGATAAAAGAAATAAAAATTATCACAACCGGTTATTATCGTACCGTGAATGGGAGGATTTGGCCAAATTAACTGGGACTACAAGTACAACACATTTATTTATTATAGATTGCTATTACACATATCTTTGTAGAGGATGTTGTTCAAAATACAATTTAAAGTTTTCTCTCGCTTGTGCGGCTGCTCGTGGTGTAGCATTAAATCTCCTTTGTGAATTATGTCGTGGTGCTTGTGGTATATTTTGATATGCTTGCCGGAAAGATATAAATTCAGTCTCATTTATTGATTCAAGATCACGTATAATATTGTGCAGTAAACATATGGCTTTTACGTTATGAACTGCATTTTCTACATTGGTTTCGATAGATTTATGCAAAATTCTGAATTTAGAGGTTATTGAACCGAAAGAACATTCCACTACCATTCTTGCTCGAGATAAGCGATAATTATAATTATCTTTTGCGTCCCCTTTAGTCGTCGATCTTTCTGGAAAAGGTCTCATAAGATATTCTTTTAGAGGAAACGCAGCATCTCCTAGGAGAACATATGGAGCTTCGATATTTGAGCCCGGAAATACTTGTTCTTTCGGTATTTTTAGTCTTCCTTGTTCTATTGCACTTCGAAAGGGGCATTCATCAAAAACCCCGGCGTCGTTTTCTTTTCCATAGGAACCGACATTTATCATTACAAACTTATAATTTGCATCAGTGACTGCTAACTACCCAATCGAAAAGAAGGATTTGTAGTTATAGTACATAGAACCAGTTTTATTTGGTTTTTTAATGCGAATATGTTTTCCGTCAATACACCCGATGCAGTTAGGAAACTGCCATCTGTCCCAAAAACATTGTGCTATGTTTTTAAAGTTATCTTCTGAACGCTCGGGCATACGCTTCGTAACTAATTGTGCCCATATAGCTTTGCAAACTTGTGGTACGATTGTGGAAATAGTAGATTTTGAAATTCTGAACGAGTAAGCCATTTGCCGGCACTGTATGCCCGTGGCTAAATACCTGAAATATATTAATTAATTATTCATTTAATTTTTTAGGTGAAATGGCGAAGAAAAAATGGAAAAATTTGAGAGACACATTTATAAAAGAATTTATAAAAATCCGAAGCCTCGTTCTGGGGCCGACGCCGACAACGAGCCGAAGTATACAGGCACGTGGCCATATTTTGAGTCCATGTCATTCTTAATAGCAATTTTGAAACCCCGAAAAACAGAAGGAAACATTGTACCAGAAACAGATAGCAATTCAAGAGATCTGTCGGAATCTACAGACGCTGCTAGTTTGGAAGACGAGTTGGCCGTGGACGTGGCTGACAGTGACTACACCCAACTCCATGAATCTATGTCTACGTTGCAAGAAATGCCACAGAATACAACAACAGATATTAACACACGTCAAGCGCCTTTGCCTTCACCCTCGTTGCCAGCTATCACAAGACAAACACGCAAAAGAAAAGATAATGACCTAGAAGCATTCCTCGACATCGAGAGAGAGAAGATGAAAATTCTTCGCCAGGATCAAGAAGATACTACTGATGACGATCTTTTTTGGTTCAAATCCATATTACCTTATATAAAACAGTTACCGTCAATGAACAAATTACATTTTAGAACGCAAATGCAGGAGCTTCTACAAACGGAGCTGTCAAAATTAAATCCACCACAACCCGGTTCTCAACATGGATATTACACTTCTTTGTAAAATTATTGAAAACTAATCATTATTGAAATAATTAATACTTCTTACTGCTAATGATACATAATAATAAATGTAAAAAATATTTATTTTTCTTTTTTCTTACCTTAAAGTCACCATCAATCGTTCTTCTACAGAAATAGGTCGCTGGAAATTGGTACTAGTGAATTGCAAAACAGGTTTTATGGCTTGCACAATATAGTCAAACGTTGTAGGCAACATTCGACAATATTCCTTGAATAACAAAGGTTGAGCCCGTAATTCCTCATACAAATTGTGAAATTCCCCATAAATATGCCTTTCTAAGTATATAATATTAGTCCCACTTCTTCGCCGTACATACTTCTTGAGTATTTGATACTTAAGAAATGAATTTTCCAATAACATTTGTTTCCGTCCGTCCATGACAAATGCACAATGCCCACTGAACGGCGGCGTCGTCGGTGGCGGCTGTGCGAGACGATTCGCGTGCACGTAGGACATAGCCGCCGCATCGCACCGCATCGCATTGAATTCGCGTGTCACCGCTTCATACTCGCGTTCGCTTTGAACCGCCCACCTAGGACGCCGCGTAAGGCAGCAGTGCGCCGCCAAGAGGGGTTTGCAACAGGCGGCGGCAGCATGCCGAAGAAGTTGGTCAGCCTAACCGATAGGGAGGAGAGGATTTTGGCACTGTTGGGGCCCGTGGCTGTGCATGGCAACATGCACGTCCGCATCCCTTTTATTGTTAGACAAATACTTAACTTACAGCATGAGGGTGGCGGTGCATGTATGTACTATTATTAATTTGGTTCCTGCTTAGTTAGTAGAATTTTAGACTACTTTAAAATAATGTTTAGTGATTAATAATGACTCGGTAAAGTAAGTATTAGTGATAGTAGTAGAATAAGCATAGCAGTGTAGTTTGTAAGAAAAGCATTTACACATTATGTATTATCTACTTGTCTATATGGGTGTATGCGGCACGAACATAATATGTAATTTAATAATATGTGCTACTTACTGACTGAACATATTATTAAATTGATTTGTCAGTAGAATGTAAGACTTAAAATAATGTTTAGTGATTAATAACGACTCGGTAAAGTAAGTATTAGTGATAGTAGTAGAATTAGCATAGCAGAGTAGTTTATATGAAAAGCATTTACACATTATGTATTATCTGCTTGCCTATATGGGTGTATGCGGCACGAACGTAATATGTAATTTAATAATATGTGCTACTTACTGACTGAACATATTATTAAATTGATTTGTCAGTAGAATGTAAGAATTAAAATAATGTTTAGTGATTAATAATTACTCAGTAAAGTAAGAATAGATAGTAGTAGAAGCAGCATAGCAGCAGAGTAGTTAGTAAAAAACCGGCCAAGTGCGAGTCGGACTCGCGCACGAAGGGTTCCGTACCATTATCGGAAATATCGGCAAAAAAACACACGTTTTTTGTATGCGAGCCCCCTTAAATATTTATTTTATTCGGTTTTTAGTATTTGTTGTTATAGCGGCAACAGAAATACATCATCTGTGAAAATTTCAACTGTCTAGCTATCACGGTTCACGAGATACAGCCTGGTGACAGACAGACAGACAGACACACAGACAGACAGACAGACGGACCGCGGAGTCTTAGTAATAGGGTTCCGTTTTTACCCTTTGGGTACGGAACCCTAAAAAGATGATAAATTAGATTTTAATGTTACAGGGTGATAATGCGGCTCCTCGGCCTCCACACTCCACGGCAGCGACGGAGGCGGCAACGGAGGCGGTGGTGGAGGTGGAGGTGCCAGCACAACAAGGGGCTTGTTCCCTTGTTGACTATCCGGTCTTCATCACACCGTCACCGCTAACATCACCGCAACCGTCACCGACTTACACGCCGGTGTCTAGTTTCCGAATATCGCCGTCGCTGCGAGTGCGGCAACCGTTGCTGCAACTGTCACCGAGCAACCGATACCGGCGTATGCTCACCCCTACGCCACCACTACCATCCCCGCAACAACTTGTTTTCCCCGAGGCCCCAGCATCTCCATCTGATGCGACACAACCTCGCGCAAGAGGTACAATCATTTAATTTGTTTCTTGTATTAGAAGGCAAAATATAAACAGGGAAAATAGATATACATATAATTATATCGGTTTTGCATAGCATTTGACACAAATTTTTTGTACTCTAACTTTGACACTCATTCTTATTGGTGGATAAAATAATTGTTTCATTTTATTTTTAAGGAACTCGTGGTGCGCGTGCGTCCGTGCTGAGGCCGAGGAGACCATGTTTGTATTACCTATTTGTTTTGTTATAATACTCACAACGGATCTTTGTGGCTCTGAATTGGCTGGAAAAGTCTGCGCACTAGCTATTTTTGTGTCCATATTGAAAGTGAAAATAGCATTTTATTTCACTCGCATACGTTTGTCGCATCATCCTATCTCGTTTACTCTATGCAATTAATCTGTTTCGTGTAGATACGTACATTTTACCAAACAAAACTCAACAATTTGGTTTGGCTGATTTTATCATAAACATAATATGATAAATGTAACAAGACCTCGCAGTTGAACCTACAAAACTAAAAAGGGTGAGGTCAAAATATAGTCCCTACAAGAGTTCATGGTGTAAATTAACAAAGAATATTGTACATTATGTAGAACAAGTCACAACCATTCGGTTGATTGTATCATTGTTACTATGTTAGTTTCAAAGCAATTTATAGTTATAGGTCTACCAGAATCTCATGGCAAATGTGGAAATAATTTGTTGTGTGCAATACTGGCGAAATTGGATTAAACGATCTTGATACTGTTTAATTTTTATTTATGTCTTTAGTATTAATGAACATGATGTACCTATATTATAGTAGTCACAGCGGATCTTTGTGTCTTTGAACTTGGTCCTGTCAACCATTGCGTAAGAAACAGTTTGTCATCGAGTATACTGCATAGAGTAAGCGAGATAGGACGATGTGAAATACGTAAGCGAGTGAAAGAGACAGTTATACAATGTTATCTTCACCTTCAACATTGATACAAAAATAGCTACTGCGCGGGGTCTTGCAACCAATTCAGAGACACAAAGATCCACTGTGAGTATTATAGGTAACTATGTGTATGAATAATGTTGTTATACATCGAGTTCTTAACATAGGAAAAATAAATCAATTGAATATTAATTTATGTACTAATTTATTATATATCATTTAAATCATACTAATGACTTAAAACTTCATTCAGAACTAGAAAACTAGAATACGATTCCATGAACTCCACTGGCATTTCAAAAACTTGTATCTTTGTAATTTTATGTCATCTCTCTCCATCAAAATGGTTCTTTTTCATTGGCATTTAACATATTCAAAACTAATCTCTTCATGTATAAAGTCTGTAAAAAATAATAAAATGTATCGACAAAGCGGGAACCCACCGGGGGCGAGAGACTACATACCTACCTACCTATTTATGATAAATATAAACCTTACTCTTGAATCACTTATCTATTATACATCCAGCAATTGCTCACCAAGACGATTCTGAAGAGCCCAAATTCGGTACCTACGATTGTTTTATTTATTACAGAGTTCCTAAGGCCACCTTCCGGCTCCATAATCAGACCAGCCCCATGGTACCATATTATTGTATTGCCACATTTCAGCTCAATCGATTAAAGATATCTACCTTCTTCAAAATTGAGTTGGAAGATTCCATCCGAAGAAACATACATAGGTACATTGCAAATTAAATTAATGTAATGCTTGTACCTAATAACATTATATCTTGCTGACATCATCTAAGGCCGCACAAAGTCATATTAATTTCTCCAACAACCATATTAATACGAAACTTTAAACAGTATTTAAAAGTAACCTAGGTACATGTCGCTGTGTTTAAAAAAAAATAAAATTACTAAACAGTATCGTAGAATTTACAAAACCATACGCAATATAGGTAGTTCCATTTCCTTCCTACATATTCAATTTATGCGACTATTTCCCCTCCCCCTTCCGCACTGCCCCGCGGAGCTAGGGTTGCCACCTTTTTCTTTGACGGATAAAATATTCTGATCTGGAAGTGAAGTTGTTAATTTCGTAAATTTTTGATTGGTGCGGTTGTAGTTTTTGTAGTTATTTATTTCCTCGCAAATGTGATGAAAAATTCGTTAAACAATGTACTATATTTGTTTTATACAAAAGACATGGCCAGATTCTGCCCTACGAATCAATTCAGAATACGTAATGTACAGCAGTTATTAATATGTGAAAATTACTTGTAAAATAAATTAAAATTAATGGCATCAATTACATTACTCTAGAACAGGCGACAAAAAATTCCAAAAAAAATATGTATGTTAATTGTTTTTGTGCGGTTTCTGTGCAATGCATTTGCGTTTGGATACACGAATAAGACAAACACTGTTTCTGAAGTACGCCTTAGGGTCAGATTAAAAATAAAACAACTACAACTGCATGAATCGTATTGCTAAGATAAATACCTCTAAAATAAAAGGTAATGTTTTACGAATATCGCAGATACCATTTTTCAAGTTACCGCGCGTCACCATAATGCTGAATGCATCGACAATATATTCCAGTGTGTATCCGAATGTCCGAGTCATTATGACGTTTCTACGCGCGCGCACTGCACTGGTGCCGTCTAATCTGTGGTGCAGTCCTGCGTTGATCATATCACGTGTTCTTGTTTGTTATTCTGTTGGATATTTTAGCTTAACCCCACGCTATCGTTTATCGGCCTTTCGTTTACGCTTCTTCGTGAATATTAGTGCTGTGCTTACTGGATTTGTTTGTTTACTATTTGGATTCGGACGTCAGAAGTCACGATTTCATGATTTCAAGGTGCCTGAATTGTTGTGTGGCCACTACTCGAATGCGAAGGCATATTGTAACATATTTAACACCGCAGTTACAAAATACAGATAAAGACAGTTTCTGTTACAGTTGTTAGTTACAGTTCTATTTTAGTGTTTTGTTGCATATCCAATTGTATATTTTTTGCTAAGTCGCTATGAGGATGTATAATTTATAATAGTCATAATATCCTAGTAATATAAGTAAACGACGAGCTCTTCTTCGCTATCGCGGCTTGCCCTAACACGATATTTCAAAGGACAGACTATTTCCTACTTACATCAATGTGATTACGTTATTGGTATTTTGATTGTAGACTGTTTCTTCACTAGCCGACTGTCGAAGCGTAATTCTATGAAAATGCTTGGAACACCGACAGTGAGAGCGTTTCATACATTTTCTATTTTCATAAATTCTGAAAGGCGCTCAATTACTCATCTGTTACTGTCATTGTCAACTGTCATTGTCAACTGTTATTGTCAACTGTCACTGCCACACGACATCATTGCTATTAAAAATGATTAGGCAATTTCTTTGTTTCCTTTTTAGAGTGTCTCTCGCTTCTTCTATGATCATAAAACTTAAACTATTGTAAAGCCATACCTCTAAGCTTTAATACGACGTACTGTATGTCAACGTACATGAATATTTTTTGTTAGGGCACAGCTCTATACAAATTCTGGCCATGTCCTTTATGTTTTATTTTTCAGCTAATAACAATTTCGTATCTGCTTTAAATATATTTATGGCATCTAAACATGGTACGCGGAACGCACAAATTTTAATAATTGCGTATAAGCTTAATAGAAGCTTTATTTCTGTCGTCACGCCACTTCGCATTAATTAAAGAAAACACCTTTTCTGTAAATTCTGAAGTGGCGGGAACGCACAGTAATCGTGATACCACTTTTAAGTATGTTTGGAAAAGTAATTCCTCGGGGAAAAAAACCGGCCAAGTGCGAGTCTGACTCGCGCACCGAGGGTTCCGTACAAACTTCCACTTAATCCATCTTAAATTAGCCAAGTTGAGTTAAGTATGCACCTGAAATATATGACGCCGCATAAAAACGAGGTGCTTAACGAAATCAGGCGCGCGCGCTTGTAGCGCGCGCGCGTGGCGTGCGACTGCGTTTATCTTCATCCGTCGTTCATTTCATTTTACGCCGACCGGCTAGTTAGAAGTCGCTTCGCTCGCAATGGAAAGTGAAGAAGAATATACGTACTTAAACTTGGGGGTCGCCGAATATTTAACAGAATGGGGACTATCAGAAGACACTATAACAAACTTTGAAGGTGAGTGTCCATTTTGATCGATATTATACACCTATATTGCTGATTGATTGCGCCATGCCTCTTAAGTTGTATTGTTCATTAAACTAATATTGGTTGTTCAATGTGTAATATTGATAGCTTATTGTGCAGTGAACTAACGATTGAGTGAATGGCTAATGCAGAATTCAACTTGAAACGGATATAGCCCCTCTTTTGTCAAGGCCCGATAATCCACGTGTTTTTTTTGTAAATAGCTAATCACTACAAAAAGCAAGAAAGTTATCGAGTACTATAATGTGACTTTAATTAATTCTACATTTATTTGTGTTCCGGTTTTGCCGCTAATGGGTCAGAGTATAGGAATTATTAGGCCTATATATAGGAGGCCTAGTATTAGTAGTTATAGTAGTTATAGTAATAGCTAGAAATAGTGGTTAGGTACCTATCAAATTAATAATTTACTTTGATAGATTTACAAAACGAACTTTAGTAAATTTTACACATTATTTATATAGGTTTATCTCTTGTTTTTTAGTAAATCAGATTTCGTTCAAATTGCTTGACGATATACAAGAAACGGAACTGAAAGAATTAATTCCGAGTTTAAAGGAAAGAATATTATTCAATCGAGGACTGAACAAACTCCAAAACATTATTCACGTAAGTGTTCATATTATTTTTTTCAGAACTTCTTGGTGTCACGGCTCCCTCTGGCCCGCACGTACCGTTTTCGGATCAACTCGTACCAGCAAATTCAAACATTATTTTTACTTTACCTATGGCTCTAAGTCGTTAATATCGTCGATAACTGCTTGTTGCAGGCGACAGAATCTGACGAAACTCTAAGCATTACTAGCGATTTATCTGCGCCCAGTCCCACGGCTAGCACAAGCAGTGAAGAGTTGCCGACCACGAGAGAGAAGCTTTTTTTTTTAAGTTTTGCTTTTATATTTTGAGTGAGCCAGTGACAAAATCGGGTATTTTAGAAATCAATAAAAGATGAATTTCAGCTCTCAGGTGTTAACTGGGACGAAGCTATAAGGGTTGGTGTTAATGTATGGTATTTTCTTTTTGTTTAGAATGATAATTTAACGATTATTGAAAAAAAAAAAAAAACTGGAGAAATGTGTCTAGCTTCTTTAAAAAAAAATGGTAAATTAGACACTGCGGCACGGAACTACTTGGTTAAATCGGTAGTGGAATACCATGTCAAAAAATATGGCGAAATGAAAAAACAACAATTTCAAGATATTTCCGCCCAAATTGTTTCGTTAGTCCCAACTGAAGTGAAGGTATTGAAATGCAAATTCAGTTTTTAAATTGTAATGAAATGAGAAACCTATGTAGTTACGGTAGTTAGTTAATTATGATCACTTATTTACTCCCTGTAGTGTAAGGCATGTAGTGTAGTGCTTTTTTTCAAAATTTTGGGCCCAGTAGTTTCGGACATAGAGGAGGGTGGTAAAAAATGTTCAACTGTCTTAACTATCACGGTTCATGAGATATAATACTCACAACGGATCTTTGTGGCTCTGAAGTTGGCTCTGTCAACTATTGCGCACGAAACAGATGAGTAAACGAGATAGGGTGATGCGACAAACGTATGCGAGTGAAATAGACAGTTCTGTTATACAATGCTATTTTCACTTTCAATAATAATAATAATAAGCCTTTTTATTTCTTGTTTTACAATAGTTGGTAGTTATAATATTACAGTAAACATAAATTTAATTTGTATTATATTAGTAAGAATTTTCTTAGATTATGTTAGTAATATAAGTAATGTTTTAAAAATATTTATAAATTAACAGGAACCCCGGTTTGGGTAAAGGCCTCCTCCAAAGATGCCCATTTTTGTCTGTCTTGTGCTATGAAGCACCAGTTTATGCCAGCTAATCTTTTCAGATCGTCTTCCCAGCGGGCTAAGGGTCTCCCCTTCCCCCTCTTGCCTGGTGGTCCATTCCACTGGGTAACTTGTGTGGTCCACCTTTTGTCAGGCATTCTCGCTACATGGCCAGCCCAATGCCATTTCAGTTTTTGAGCAAAAGTCAAAGCGTTTGTAACTTTAGTGATGTCTCTTATCTTTGTGTGTCTTATTTTGTCCATTTTCTTTATGTTTAACATGCTTCGCTCTAAACCTCTTTGACAATTGTATTGATTTTATGCATAGCTTGTGTAGAGAATTTCCAGGTCTGGCTTCCATAAGTTAAGCTTGGTAGTAGACATGAGTTCATAACTTTAGCTTTGAGAGTTATTGGTAAGCTACTTTTAAATATTTCTTTTAGGCTCCAATATTTATTCCAGGTTTGTTGGACCCTTCTCTCTATTTCTATAATGTTGCTGTTTTTCTCAAAACTTATTCTCACTTTCAATATTGACACAAAAATAGCTAGTGCGCAAGCCTCTTGCAGCCAATTCAGAGCCACAAAGATCCGTTGTGAGTATTATACAGGCCGGTGACAGACAGACAGACTGACTGCAGTATTAGTAATACGATCCCGTTTTACCCTTTGGGTACGGAACCCTAAAAGCTATCAATTCCATGTTGTTAAGTTGATATTTATGACAAATACACTTAAATGGTTATTTTGATTTCCTTGATTTTCATGCTTTGTTCTTTATAATTTGTTTTGATTTCCATAGGAGACATACTACATTCCAAGCCAAAAGTTTGGAAAAATAAATATATTCCAGCAAGGGGAAAACTTCCTAATAAATATAACAATCACAAACGTTTGCTGCGGAAGAGTGGGGTAATAATAAACGAAAGGAGAGCCCACACAAGCATCGACGATGTTCTGGCTGACACAGCTGCAGCAGTTGAAAATCAAAGTGGTATAAATTTGAAAATATGTTATACAAGATCTAATAGTTATATCTAATTAGGCTGAAGCTAGACTAAACTTGATCTATTGTTTACCAGTATCTAATGAAGAATTTGAAGAGTTAAAAGTTTGGCTGAAATACAACAAGGAGCCAGTGCCTGAAGTAATCGAAAATTGGAGGAAAACAACCACATTGCGCCTGAAGGAACTACAATCCGCAAAATATGCAAACTTACATGACATCGTGAACGATTGGCCCTCTTATAAATTGAGTTTCGGATATAAGTTGGTAAGTTGTGACCCTTTTTACATGCTTTTTATTAGCTTGACCCCATATATTTGTTTCAATCTTGTGAGCAATATTTAAAAATATATATATGTATATGTTAACAGTCAAAACTCTTAATCGGTCAAAACTACTTTTGACTGGTTTCAGTCAAAACCGTTATTGCGTTAAAACGCGTTTATTCTAATGAAATAAATGTTAGCTATGGTACAAGGTTACCTAAAGGTTCAAAAAAAAAAACCTAACAACCTAATAAGTTTCCTAACGACCTTTAGGTTATTATAATTTAGTAGAGAAATAAAACAGAAACCACCTAATAATTTGTTATAATAGTTTTGACTGGTCAAAGGTTATTATAATTTAGTATTTGTTATAATAGTTTTGACCGGTCAAAAGTAGTTTTGACTGTGACATATGTATGTAATTGTTTTTTTTTTCAGATTGAACTGGATTTCGAAACCAAGTTTAAAGGATCAGAGCTCCGACTGTTCAAAAAATAGCCCATATTTTTAGAGAAAGCTCTTAGTCTTTTGAAAACAATTAAAGCTGCTTCTGACTACATTAAATTGATTGAAGAAAACCCAAGTGAAGGTTGGTTATTATATACTTGTATTGATCAAAACTTTCACGAATTTCAAACTAAAACAAAACTCAAAGTTTCCGTTTTTGTGTGAAATTCGTGAAAGTTTTGATAATAAAACCATTTATATTTATTATGTATATTTCAACTGAGTTTTTATAATAGCAAAAATAGTTTCAGAGGTTTAGCAAAAAAAATCTCCTCTGATAACCAGTTATCTTCTTTATAAAACCTAAACTAATTAAATCAACGAATATGCATCATAACTTATTCCATTTTTATTTTTCAGATGTTAGAGACTTCTGTTATTGCGCGGCAATTGGATATAAAATAGAGATTACAGAATAGAGAATACAGTGTCAAGATACAGCTGGCAAAAAAAAAAACCATAAAGCCAAGCATTCAAGAAGCTATGAACAGTTTCATTCTTCATGCAAAGGTATGTATAATTTCACTTTTAAGATTATTTTGAGATGACGACTTTCCATACTAACGACAATTTCCACCCCCTGAGCGTTAACCGATTTAGACACATTTTTGATATACCATCAGTCGGACCAAAATCTAAGTTTGTACATTCAATATTTATTTAATATCAATAAACAATAAAACACTAAAACGGAATATAATTAAATCTATTGATGATATTAAAAAAAAACGGAACAACGAATTTCATGATCTTCCTTTTATTTAAGATGCTATGTTACGTGCAAAAAAATAAAGCTTCCGTTGACTTGAGCCTTTTGATCGGTTTCGCAAAATTACGGTTTGTTTTTACAATTGCCAAATTGTTGTTTTTACAATTGGGTTCGATTCCCGGTTCAGATAGGAGATTATTCAAAGTGTTTGAATGCGGTTCAAATTGTTTTTAAAATCAAAATGATGTCTTCTTGCAGTAAAACTGTCTATTTAAAATACTTAAGATACTTTCCCTCCATGTGGCATAGCCTTGGAACAGCCTGTATAAGAACACTTCTTGCTTGAGAGCTTCGCACAGACTAATCATAAGGGTGAATTACGTTCCGAACCCCTTTAAATAAATATAAATGCAATACCTAAGCAATAAAAAATAGTCAGTGTCAACACTGACTAGGAATTATAAAAAAAATATGGTTAAAAGTAAACAATTAATTCTAATTTCCAGAACCAAAACGAAGTCCCCACCCAGCTGGACTATCGGCGAAAAGCCCAAACTGCTAAGGGTCTACGGTGCCAACCCATCATTATTGTTGTCGGACCAACCATCGATGCCCTAAAGGACTTTTATGTTGCGTATGATAACATCCTTTATAAAATAGACTCGTTCTTGAAAGCGCTGGATGTATGCTTCAAAACTTTTCACTGCCTGGATGCAGAATATCCCACAGAAGCCGTGCACATTTGGCTATTTCTGCAAAAATATTTTTATAACATTGACACAATATCAGATAAAAAGCTTTCGCGAGTCTCATCTTTCATCTCCGACTTGGAATAAGTGATTTATTTGCTAAATTTAATCAAAATGTTTGTTTCAAATGTCTCGCTACAATTGAAGATTACAAAGATTTTTGTGAACATTTAAAAGACCATAACTTAAGTGCAAACGCAGCATATCGCTGTAACTAACTGACATAATTTAAAAATAAGTTATCTATTGTATTACCTAAACTTAGGTTTAGTTATTTTCGAATTTTTATTTTACTTATGCTTAGGCCCTCATTCTACATGTGTGCCGATCGATGTGTTATCACTACTATAAATGTTCACTTCAGCTCTTAACGCCAGCCAATAGGCAGTGTGCATTTCCGACATTGTGGTGGCGACATTACGGTGATAACGTTTTATAGTCTAGTCAACAAGTGCTTTTTTGGTGAACTTTTTCAGCTGAAAGAAGTTCACCAAAAAAGCACTTGTTGACTAGACTATTCAGTTGAGTATAGCCGCGAAACTAGCGCCACTCCGGAAATGTTCTTATATCTCCTAAATTTTCAAAACAATTTGTCGTTCTGTAGTTGTCCCAAAAAACTTGCACAACAAAAAGTGGCCGTTTAAGTTTTTCGGGACAACTACAGAACGACAAATTGTATACAGTAACTTAATACATATTATTGGTGTTCCCTAGTATCTAACAGGCGGAAATTATTGAAAATTGATCTAATTTAAGAGCTTATATCTCTGAAATTAGATCAATTTTTAAATAATTTAAACATTTTCGAAGTGGCGCTAGTTTCGCATACTCGCCTTAATGCAAATGTCGATTGCGGGCACCCTGATGCCTGGTAAAGCTCATCAGCATCCTGGCCAAATCGTGGCAGCCTTGTGCCATTTATAATAAGAAAGGTGTTGTATCCTATACGGCTATAATTTTATGATAAGTGATCTAGTGATTATTTGATTGTACTTATGATTAGTAAAATAAATTTTATGATATGTACCAAAAATCTGTTTATTTTCTTTAAACCACCGTTTTTATTAAGCCCATATTAAGGTTACTGGTTTTATAAGGTTACTGGTAATTCGACGTATTCTAGAAACTGCTGATTTACTTGCTGAAAAGGAATACGTTGAATTACCAATAATCCTGTATATTTTTAAAGTGTTTGTCAAACAGTCTTAAAACCTTTTTTTCAGAACCTGCATTTCTTGTAACGTTTTTTCTTCTACTATATTTTTAGGGTGTGGTATCATTGAAAATTAGAAACTTATTAGCTAATCTGCAATACTGACATGGTACACAAGAACTTTCGTGGCCACTGCTGGCCACAAAAGTCGTACGTCGTTGTTTGAAAATCTTAACTGCAATATGATTTTACTCTCACACCATGTCAGCAATATTGCAGATTAGCTACTAAGTTTCTAATTTTTAATGATAATTATATACCCTATTAATATTCTGGAAATCAATGTTTAGTAATATAAACCAAAAAGTCGTGTACATTTTACTAGTGTTAGTTTGATAAATTAACCAAACTAACACCAGTAAAATTTACACTATTTATTTGGTATGTTTTACTAAACTAAGACCGTTACATACAATCAGACAAGCACTGATAAAATAGTGGTAGATATTACCCGTTAAAGTTTGGTAATAACTACAGCATAAATCTGTTAGATATTACCAAACAAATGTTAGGAAAAAATACGAAACAAACATGATAGATAATACTTAATTGTATTTGATAAAATCTACGATACACATCTGATAGATTATACTAAACTAACATTGGTGAGAACTGCATTACACATCTGGTAGAATTACCAAACAAATTTTAGGAAAAAATACGAAACACAATCATGATAGATAATACTTCATTTACTTCATAGATAATACTTATATTCACTAGGGTTGTAGTGTTAGCGATATTAAATGGATATTTGATGCCCTGTCTACCCTCTAAGGCATGTAAGCATGATATGATGTATGTTTAGACGAATCTATGTATTTATGTTTGTAACTTGGGCAACCTACCCTTTTTTTTTTAATTCGGAATCAATATAGTAGCAACCCTAGTGAATCTGTCAAGTTGTGTTGTGATTCCTGACCCGACCACGACATGGAACGTAGATTCTACTATGGCACAAAATGGTTATTTTAATTGTGTTTTATTGTGCCACTTATCCCAGGAATTTGTGCCTTGTACTTTTTGAGTAATAAGAGTACGATTGTGGTCGGGTTAGGGATCACGGATCCTGACCCGACCACAACCAGATCTAATAAAATATCAATTGTGGGATGTTACTGATTATGCCAAAAATATGTGTCAAATTGTGCCTATAACACACGAAATTCTTTTACTATTCATATCACAGAATATATCTTGATTCGGATAAAATAGAATAATCAAAAAATAAAGTGTCTAAATCACACGCTATGCAACTTTACTACAAGCAGTTTTATTTTGTGTAAATTATGCTCTAAATAAAGCACTTTATTATTTTATTTTACTGGATGTGTTCACGACTTTGTACGCGTATATATGTATTTGTAAAGAAAAAATACAACCACTATGTTTTGTAGCATTATATTAGTGTGTTAAGACGGTACCCTGACCAAAAAATCGGCATGAGATATGAGCGGTCCTATTGGTCTAGCGGCACTTCTGGCGCATGAATTACAGTAGTGAATACGCCCAGATTTTAGAATAAAATCTTTATAAAATCGAATTTTGGTCTTTTGAAAAAAATAATTCTACAAAAATGTTCGTTATTAAATTGTCTATCCATTAATGTTAGTACAAAAAATAATCAATGAACACTTTACGAGGAGATGCGTATTATCAATAATTATTTCTCATTTTTATGTTTTTTTGGAAGTAGATTAGTGAAATATATACAACATTTAAAAAAAAAACTAAATCTACCATTTCAGAATCAATATTATGTAGAAATTTAATGTATTTTTATTAATTGATATTTCTTTTTAAATAACGAGTAGATAGCTCCTAAAAACAGCACAAAAACGGCTTGCGCGGCGTTTTGCTCGGGGTACCGCCTTAAGCTTGTATAAAAGAACTGGTCAAATGCGAGTCAGGTTCGTATCCCGAGGGTTCCGTAACCCACATCATAACGACAAGTTGAAATTTAAACATAAATTAACTCGTTTACACAGTACCAGTACAAACTAAACCCTTGCTGCATACTTTTACTATTAATACAGGGGTCAAGAAGTTAATAGTTAAGAATTAACCTTTTAAAATATAAAAACATAGTTTTCAGACTTTTTCCTTTACTTGTGATGTAAGATCTTGCATCTTGCCAAATTTCATGATTCAAGGTCAGCGGGAAGTATCCTATAGGTTTTGAATCCCGAGCGATTTCCATAGAAATTTACCAAATAAGAGACAAATGGTCATATCTTTTAATTGCGTTGACTTAGCAATTTTATTTATTATTTGCCGCAAGGGACCGCGTAATTGTCGATTATAATATTTTCTAGAACTATCATCCACTATTTAACGGAAATGCACTTATCATTATGTACAACTATTGTTATTTACGTAACGAGGTACGACTCTTTTTGCTTTTAGTTTTAAAGCTGAAATGTGGGTAGTTGGTATCTATAAATTTTTCGTAAGTGCCTTATATGAGTTATTTAGTAAAAATGAAGCGCGGAAAAAGGTTGTCAGTGTCGTTAGAAGAACAAAAAATTGAATTTTTAAGAAACAAAGAACTTTTTAGCAGTAGGAATAATTTGCCGCCAAATACAAATCATGTTTACAAAGAAATCAGCAAGTCTTTGTCAGAGCGCATGACACCAAAAGCTTTAGCTATATCAGTTAAAAGAAATTATGATTTTATATTTAGTGATAACTACGAAAGTGATATAAAAACAAGTGTGAGTGAAGTTGGCACAAACAGTGATTTATCCGAAAATTCATCTGATGACCACTCTGAAGGCACAAGCGTGTCTGACTGTGACGAGAACAATTTCTGTGAATTTAAAACTTCATTTGATGTGTGGGACTCGTTATTACCAGAAAGTTATATGGGCAATCGAAACGATCCTAATAAACCTAATGTTCGTTATCATCTCAGAAAACGTTTATCGAAACACAAATGGACAAACGTGGTGAGTACATTGATTTATAAAAATACCCCGAACAAATGTTTATGGACCTTTAGGCATCACGCAATTCGAAAAAATGACACTATCGACATTATGGGCACTTGCAAATTATGCCAAGGTAAAATTAAAATACACATATTAAAGGAAAAAAATGATAGCGATAAAGATATGAATGATTACACAGGACTTTCATTCAAATGTAATATTGAAAAAGTGAACCCTTCAATAATGCACGACTATACAAAATATAAAATGAAGCTGACAGCTCACACTAAAAATAAACTCGAAGGAAAATTGGAACATGAATATCCAATCGTGGTACGGAATAAAATGCTAAATAGTGAGTTGAAAAACCATGGCGATCAAGAACCTCCATATGTACCTAAATTGACAACTTTGCAAAATATAAGGAAACAGTTCATGAGGTCTAAATTGTTTCATCCTATAGTAATCATCGCTTTGTGGATTATGACGTTCACTCCTCCATTTCAGAACGTTATTAGAAAAATATGCCTTTTCCCATTTTTTATATATTACTGGACTGTGTCTCAAGCAAATTTTTATAAAAGACATTCATCAACTAACTACACAGTTTTGAGCGTTGATGCAACGGGTTCCTTATTTCAAAAATTGACTCCTCCCAATGATCCAAATAAAAATTTTCAACCAAAGCACGCATTTTTATATGTATTGATGCTTAAACTACCAGAAAGTTCCATTCCCTTATGCCAAATGATCTCTGAAACTCATACACTGGAAAGTATTTATCAATGGTTAAAAATGTGGAAGAATAATAATAGATCTCCAAATGAGCTTATTTGTGATGATTCGTCAGCTTTAATTGGAGCAGCAATTAAAGCCTTTACAGTTTATGATACAACACGAGATTATCTGAGTCAGTGCTACAGAGTTTTAGAAAAGAAATCTTTATATGTCCCAGATTGCCTTATAAGACTTGACACTTCACATTTTGTGAAGTGTTTATATGGTTTGACTTGTTTTAAATTTATAGACAAAAGAGTAAAAATGTTTTACATAAGATATTTACTAACACTAAAAAACTGTACAAATTATGAAACAGCTAATTTGATAATTACAAAATTAGTGATTGTTGCATTGAACAAATATGATAGATGTCTTAAAAGTGGGCAACAGACGAGATGTGAAGCTGCCAAAGAATACTTATTACAAGTTACTAAATCAGATTTACCAGTTTTTGAAATGCATGATGAATTAATTAACACTAAAAATGTATTAAGTCAAATTGAAGAGGAAACTCCTGATGTTGATTCATTGTTGTGGTTTCGAAATCTTGTAGACAAAGAAAAAATTGAAGCTGAATTATCAGATGAAACTAATTTTGATAATATATATTATTTACCAATTTTTGTAGACACATTGGAACGATTGTTGCATAAGCTGCCGTTGTGGTCAAATTTAATGGTAAAATTCATTAAAACTAATATTGACTCACCGAGCAGTAGTAACGTGGAGAGTTATTTTAAGAACATGAAACATCTCTTAATACCCGAACAGAAATTACAACGAGTTGATGAGTTCATTATAAAACATACAGAATACTTGGACGGAGAAGTAAAATCTGCCTTTGCCAGATTTGCCGGAACGGATTCGGAGGAGAATGGAAAAGAAGTGGTCAATGAAGTAAATACCAATGATAAATGTATAAAGGAACAATCAAGCGAACAAGATTTTACCTGTAACTCCGTGTTTTCTAAAAAACCTAAACTTATTGAAAATTGGCGCAAAAAAGTGATGAAAAGGTTAAAAATAAATCAGTATTCAAATCAACGCAACCTCGTAAAAGAAAAGGTAATATAGATGTGATACAAAATAGAAATGTCTGTAGTTCTGGCCTAAGAAACGTTAAAGTAAAAAATACCTGCGCATTTGACTCCGTGTTGCAAGCATTTGTTTTGGGCTACCTTACTTATAATAGCGTGAAAAAACTTATTAATGAAAATAATTCACAATTCGCACTCATAACGAAGGCAATTGCAGAAAAAGATTATTCTGTAGATATTTATAAAATTCGCACTGAAATAGTCATGAATTTCTCTGCAAAGAAAACGGAAAATAATATAAACATTTATGATTGTACTTGCACTATAGCATCAGTTTTTGAAAGAATTCTTTTAAACGAAATTTTCAGTTTCAAGGAGATAAAAATGTGTTCCCAGTGCCATCAAAAAACAATAAGAAGAGTTCCGTTTGTAAATATGAATCTGTTACCTCTTTCTGAACATGGTGTTACCGCGTTAGCAGAAGCTGCAATACTCGACGAAAAAATTACTAAAAACAGTCAGTGTTGTAAAAAGGCTTTAATTTTAAAGCAAGAATTCACGGACATTCTGATTTTCGATATCGATCTAAATCTAAAATTATGTGATATTCCTCAATTCGTCGGTATTAAAAATAATACTTACAAAATTTTGGCGGTTGTTGAATACATTCCTGGGCACTTTCGTGTACATTGCAAAAAAGATCAGAAATGGGTGTTATTTGATGACATGCAGAAAAAGATTCAAAAATCATGTGCAAATGAAAAAATTACTGCATACATGTTAATATATGTGAATCCATATTAAAAATGTAATTGAGTGTTCTTTACAATAATAATAACCATGGTGCTCTGGTTTTTCAAATACTTTAAAGTTATCCTAAAAAAAACATGATTCTTGTGCTTATTTTAATCAAAATCGTGATTATTGTGCTTATGTTAATCAAAATCGTTGATTGTTGTGCTTAATTTAACAAACTAAGTTTTTTTTTTAAATTTTGTTTTATGTAAAAATTCAATAAATATAATAATAAGAAAACTGACAAAATAAACGCCTTTTTTATTTCTTACTCTGTAACCATATATGACCAGTTTTTTTACGACAACAGTTCAGTTAATTAAATCATAACTAACAGAATTTATAATTTTTTTTTATTTTTTTTTTTTAAATGTATAATTGCAGACTAAATTATACATAGTGTGACTACTTGAGTTAATGCGTAGTGTGTGCCATAGGCACAATTTGACACATATTTTTGGCATAATCAGTAACTTCCCATTATTGATATTTTATTAGATCTGGTTGTGGTCGGGTCAGGAACCGTGATCCCTAACCCGACCACAATCGTACTCTTATTACTCAAAAAGTACAAGGCACAAATTCCTGGGATAAGTGGCACAAGAAAACACAATTAAAATAACCATTTTGTGCCATAGTAGAATCTACGTTCCATGTCGTGGTCGGGTCAGGAATCACAACACGTCAAGTTTAGCTGTCAATTTTCCAAACGGCGGGAGTGGCCCTTCTGTATACTTACTATTTTGTGGTAAGAGTTAACGAATGTTACTTAACGTAACGATCGTTAGCTATGTCGAGACTGCAGGCCCTGAACACCTTGTACTATGGTAAAAAATGTTACTAAAGTACTTTGGTAAAAAATGTTACTAAAGTACTTTGGTGAAAAATGTTACTAAAGTACTTTGGTGAAAAATGTTACTAAAGTATTTTGGTAAAAATTATACTAAAGTACTTTGGTGAGAAATGTTACTAAATTACTTTGGTAAAAAATGTTACTAAAGTACTTTGGTGAAAAATGTTACTAAAGTATTTTGGTAAAACATTATACTAAAGTACTTTGGTGAGAAATGTTACTAAATTACTTTGGTAATAAAAGTACAAAATATAGGTGTAATCTACCAAATAAATTTGGTACAACATCAACTTAATGTGTTTGGTAAAATTAACCAAAATTCGTGATAGGACCGAAATCAACCGCAAACTTTGGTTACATTCACGCAAAATCTGTTAAATCCAACCAAACATTTTTTTCAGTGTAGCGGCGATAAAATGTTTGCCAGGGATTCCCCAACGACGCCGACGTCTAGTAGCGTATCATTACGTTTCTCCTTCCTTTTACTTTTAACGTCGTTGGTGAACAGTGAGTACCTACTCGAACACAGTCTAATATAAATATTGCATAAATAAATTAGAAAACTAAAATTATGGACCAAAAGAAGAAACCCAGTGGTGTATTTAAACGCAAACAACGCCAAAAAAGAGAAGAAAGTAAACAAAAATTGGCCAAAATTGACAAGTTTTTTAGTCAACCTTCTGCGAGTACTTGTGGACAAAATATTTCTATTGATAGTGACTCAAATAATGTGGTAACTGCAGTGTTAGTTGAGAAGCCTACTGAAGAAGATTCGACAATTATTGTAGTTGGAGATACCTTCGCCGCCGATCATGTGAACTTGGATGATGTTTGCATGGCACACATAAGAGCGGAGGATTTGGAGGAACCACAGACCACTAAATTTTTCGAAAATGTGTACCATAAATCTTCTTATGACTTGGGAATAATAAGGCGATTAAGAACTTTGAACAGTGTAAACTGGGATTAAAGAACTCTGTCCAAAGTCCAATGTTCGTGTTAACGACAAACAAACAACAAAAATTAACGACTCCTGGCAACCATTAGGCTACTATTCAAAGAGGTTCACAAAAGCCCAACTAAAGTTCTTTAAATATCATAGGGAGTTGTTAGCAATCTACCTGGCCATTAAGCATTTTTGTTATCTATTTGAACTAAACAAACAAACAAGGAAAGGGTCTGGGTTGTGGAGGTCAGATAGGCAGTCGCTCCATGTAAAACACTGGTACTCAGCTAAATCCGGTTAGACTGGAAGCCGACCCCAACATGGTTGGGAAAAGGCTAGGCAGATGATTTGAAGGTAATAATCTAACTATTTCAGCCGGCATTTGATAAACTACGAAGTGACTCCGAAACACCCAGACATACAAGACAACTTTTATTCAATTAATTCATGTAGACCATATTTAACACCAAGTTATAGAAAATAGCTTTCGCTTCAATATACAATTTTAGTCATCTGAGTGTTAGCGCAATATACAATGTTAGCCATCCAAGTGTTAGCGCAACATGCAATTGGTTGCACAAAGATTCTTTTGGCCAACCCTAAATAAAGATGTCACATGGTGGGCAAAGTATTGCATATCTTGGCAAAAATGCAACGTTAACAGGCACACTATTCCAGACTTATAGAAATATTCAGAAAGTAAACATTTTGAATGTGTAAATATCGACATATTCGGGCCTCTGAAATTATCACATGATGGCAATAGGTACTTAGCTATGTCTGTGGTACTTTGTAACTATGATTGACCAGTGTACACTCTGGCCTGAGGCAATACCAGTTACAGAAATCACGGCAGAAGGAGTAGCCAAGGTATTTTACGACACACGGTTTAGAAGTTTTGGCTGTTCTGAAAGAATAAAACCCCCTAAAGCAGAATAATAATAATTGATTCTAGTAGTCCATTCTCAAAGGTTCGGAAAAGCATAGTCAAGAAAATCCATGGTCTAAAAAAGAAACTCCTGGAACGGATAAGAAATACCCTAGTCACATATATACTACTCGCAACATAATTCTATTCTCACAAGAAGCTAATATTTCATTGACAACTGCCATCAGAAAGAAGAGATTGCGGAATGCAATAAGGCTGCCTGTTGTATGATTGTTTTTATTTTAAGGTTAACTTATGTATGGTTTTTACTTAAGTGCACAATAAAGATTTTATACTTGGTATACTTACATATATAAATGACACAATTTGAGAATTTCAATTTTAATTTATTTTATATTCACATGTTTTATATGCCACAGAATCTATACTAATATTATAAAGATGAAGAGTTTGTTTGTTTGAACGCGCTAATCTCAAGAACTACTGGTTGGTTGGAATTGACAAAATTTATTTGTGTTGGATAGTCCTTTTCCTTTTTTTTTGTATTGGTCGTAGCGTGATGTTATATATAACATCACACTATGACCAATAGGAGCAAAGCATAAATTAAACGTAGTAAAAACGGGTTTTTTTTTTCCTATTTGAGAGTTTCCATTACATGCGCTGCTTAAGCGGTTAAACTTACGCAACATTCATGTACCTATGTAGGGTAGGTAGGTAGCCAGTCGACGGGAGCGAAGCCGCATGGGACAGCTAGTAATTAAATAAAAACCTATCATAAACCATGAACACTCAGATGTAATATCACACACTAAACACAAAATTAAGAATCAAGATCACAGAATCAATACAAAATTGAGAATACCTAAGACAACAATCGAGAATAGAGTCAAATCAGCAAAATTCAGCAGATCGACTGTTGGACAGTCAAAAACACACCTTATCAAATATTAATTTAAAGAACGATTCTAGCACATAAGCTTTTACCAATTTATCTCAAATACATCATGGGTGTGGTCATCATTATCGTGATTCTCACACATTGGCACAAGAGCAGTGTGCGGCCCAAAATTATAACATGCTTCGTCAGGATCTAATCTGTGCAAGCAGTCAAAAGTATGGGATTGCGAATCACAAAAGGGATTTTCATTAGCTTTTGCAGACCCACACTGGTTTTTACATCTGCGATCACAACACAACTGCTGCTGTTTGTTCCAGTTTTGAGATCCATAATACATCAGCTCATTACGAGACGCAATCGGTCGCTAAACGAATCTTTGCTAAACGTCATGAACAGTCAAAGAGTAAAATATAAATAATATAATATGGGAATGTGAATGAACAGTCTCTTCTTGGCGTTCTTCGGTTCTTGGTTTCATTCTCGTCCGTTAGAGCCATATGCAAAATGCAATTCTATTATTATATTCAATCTATTACTATCTGTACTCTATGATTTTATTACTCTTTGTGCAATTCCACTGATCTTGTGTCTAAACGTACACCAGTGTTACCAAACATTACCATAAATATTCCCCAATTTTCTTTCTGAATTTCCCTAAAAAGCCCTAAATAGAATTTTATGTGTTATACCTACAAACTTATTTAGTACCTAAATTATTTCGTAGATCATAAAATAAAACTTTACATATTAAGTCGATGATTTTGTTTTACCTATAACTTCATGGTCATCATCGCTTATCATCAGGTGAGATTGTGGTCAAGCGCGAGCCTATAGAATATTTTAAAAAAAAAGTTGTTAAGAGCGGACTCTAGTCAACAGGAATTTGAAAATAGGTAATTGAAGAAACTATTGCCGTCGCGCTGCGCCCGACCAAGCAAGCTATCAATGTGTGAACGAGTAGTGTATTTGTGTGCGTAAGAGCACGCCGCGGCGGCCGACAGATTTCGGTGCACGTGTTAGATTTTGAAGTATGTGTGACGTCATTAAATCGTTAGTTTTCATTTTTCAAGTCGCATTGGTTTGCTACTTAATACATACCTGTCATATTTATAAAGCACCTACCGACAAATGTCTAAGTACCTACCTAAATTATTATTGTGTTGTCAACTACCTACAAATGTCTAAGTACCTACATAAATTATTATTGTGTTGTCAACTACCTACAAATGTAAAAGAGTACCCACCTAAGTAAATATTGTTTTGTGTACAGGAAATAACTCTAAACTTATATTATGCCACGTTGATGATATTCCTATAAATCATTACGTAATTAGTAATGATCATTGTGATGTATCCTGGATTTTATATTGCTACATTAGTATTATAAGTCCTTTGAAACAATTAGTACAATACTGTATGTTAGTATCAATATTCTTTCGAATATTGATTAAGAATGACTATATAGGCGATATTAAATTCCTTAATTGTCTTGATACGTTTTAAAACATTTTCAATACATAAGAATTGATTATTGTTCACCTTATTTTGAGATTATTTAAAGCAATATGGAAAATGGCGGGATACCGCGCCATTTTCTCATATTGGACGTATTGAGACACAGATATACCCGATGTTATAAAAATATTGTGTAATTGATAAGCGGACTTACTTTTTTTGTGAACTACAAGCCAGTACAGGCCAGATATAGTTATTTAGAAATATATTACTTATAATACTTGGTGTAAGGTCGACTACACAAGGCTAACGTAAGTTATTTGATATTATATCTTTATTATTGCTAATGGTTGTGTTGAAACTGTCTATATCATATTATGGCCTTTATTCCTAATATGTTATACTAGCTGTTGCCCGCGACTTCGTCTGCGAAGCATTAGTAATTCGAATTGCTTATTTTTTATATCGCGCCTTAATATTGTAGGTTTTCCACTTCCAAACTTCTACCCCTAATTCCACTCCCTTAAGTATGATTTCCGTAAGTATGTTTGGATAAAAACTATCCTATGTCCTGCCTAGGGTCTCAACATATCTCCGAACCAAATTACATTTAAATCGGTTCAGCGGTTTAAGCGTGAAAAGGTAGACCGAGAGACAGACAGAGTTACTTTCACATTTATAATATTAACTCCGCCCGCGACTTCGTTCATGTGATGGCAACTAAAAATAAGCTGTTATTAAACCAAATAAAAATGTGGTTTCGTAATGTTCTACGGTTTATAGGTTTGGGACGATTCGTTTTTTGTAAAATTCGCAAAAGTAAAATCCGCCCCTTAAAACTTAATATACGCTTTTTCTCTTTTTAATTTTTTGTTTTTTTAGTTAGATTGCTCAGTAAGATGTCTCAAAAAAACTAAAATCACTTAACCCTATCAGGGGGGAGGTAGTTTTAAAAAACGTATTATGTAAATTTTGATTATTTACTTTATCTCCACGGAATGAGATTGTTCATACAAACAAATTGCCCCCTTTTCACCCCCTTAAAGGTTGTCAGTTCAGTGGTGACTGCGAACCGGAAAACGCAAATTAGGAAGTCCGACCTGGTCAAGGCTGCGGGAGTCCAGTGGATGCGAAACGCACAGGACTTATCAGTGTGGCGGCGCTTGGGGAAGGCCTAAGTTTAGCAGTGGACGTTTTTTGGCTGAAATGATGATGATGGTGAAAGGTTGATTTTCCGCAAATTCCTTCTTTGTGCTCCCCTAGATCCCTACATCAAAAACGAAACCTTGTCCAGTATGATTCATAACAAACTTTAACACCCACTTAATCCTATTTTGGGGGGTAGTTTCGAAAAAATATAATGACAACCTTTTATTGTTTACTTAGGTTGGTATTTATGTCAACAATCAAGTTTATTAACCCAAGACATACAATTCTTTAATAAAACAATTTTGGAGGCAGTTTCGAAAATCTAATAATATAAACCTTTATTGTTTGTTTAGGTTGGTATTTTTGTCAAGTATCAAGTTTATTAACCCAATAAATAAGATTTTTCAAAAAACTTTAACTGCCCCTAAATCGACTTTGGAGTGTAGTTTCTAAAAACTTATAATGACAACCTTTATTGTTTACTTAAGTTGATATTTATGTCAAGTTTCTAGTTTATTAACTCAATAAATAAGATTCTTCAAAGAACCTTAACACCCCTAAAAAACCTGTATTTTGGGGTTAGTTTAAAAAAACTAAGAATTTCAACCTGTATTGTTTACTTAGGTTGGTATATATGTCAAGTTTAAAGTTAATTAACTCAAGAAGTAAGAAGATCAAAAAAATCTTTAATTTTAATAATCTTTTCGGGGTGGTTTTGAAAACTAATAATAACAACTTTTATTGCTTAAGTTTCAAGTTTATTAACCCAAGTAATATGATTATTCAGAAAAACTTTAACACCCCCTAAATCTGTTTTTGGGGTAGTTTCGAATAACTAATAATAACAACCTTATAATTTATTTAAGTTAGTATTTGTGCAATGTTTCAAGTTTAGTAACCCATGAAATAAAATTCTTCGATACAAACTTCAATACCCCTTAATCGACTTGTGAGAGTAGTTTCAAAAAACTAATAATTTCAACCTTTTATCATTTACTTAGATTACTATTTTTGCCAAGTTTCAAGAATATTAGCTGAAGGAATTAGATTTTTCATATAAACTTTGTCCCCCTTTTTCTCCCCTTTGGGGGAAAAATTTCGGCAAATCCTTTCTTATCGGATGCCTACGTCATACAAAAACATTCTCTCCAAGTTCCAGGTCTCTACGATCAGCGGTTTAGGCTGTGCGTTGATCCGTCAGTCAGTCATTCAGGACAAAGCATTTTATATGTATTGAAGAAGATTTTTTTTTATATGTATAGAAGGAGCAGAAGACTGGTCGGGTTTTTTGAAACGCATAATTTCGGGTGGCCCAAAAATTACTTTAGTATGAAAACGAATGCTGCGTAAATTACGCGACACAACACAAAAACCTAATACAGCGTAAATTACGCAACACTAAAACGTCACTCACAACTATATATATACCTGAGACAAACGGTCCAGTTCGGTAGTTCCCCGTATTAGTGCCATTTGATTCTTTAAAGAAACTTGAACACCCCTAAATCGTCTTCTGGTGATAATTCCCAAAAACGAATGGTGCCAACCTTTATTATTTTGCCAAAGGAATAAGATTTTTCATACAAATAAATGTCGCCCTTTTACCCCTTCAAAAATCCCTCCTAAGTGCTCCCCTACATCTTCTCTTTACCACCCCGAAATCGTATTTTAAGGGTAGTTTCGAAAAACTAACAATGAAAGCCTTTAATGTATATTTAGATAATTAGATTCTTCAAAAAAAAAATAACACCGCTAAATCGTCTTTTGGGGTAGTTTCAAAAAATAATAATAGTAACCTTTATTGCTCATTTAGGTTAGTATTTGCGGCAAGTTTCAAGTTTATTGACCCAAGAAATCACATTTTTCCAAAACACTGTAATACCTCCTAAATCGTCTTTTGGGGGTAGTTGCAAAATAATAATAATGACAACCTTTATTGTTTATTTAGGATGGTATTTAAGTCAAGTTTCATGTTTATTCACCCAAGAAATCAGATTCTTGAAAAAATTTAACATCCCCTAAATCATCTTTTGGGGGTAGTTTCGAAAAACTAACAATAAAAGCCTTTATTGTCTATTTAGATAATTAGATTCTTCAAAAAAAAAATAACACCGGTAAATCGTCTTTTGGGGGTTGTTTTGAAAAACTAACAATGAAACACAGTCTCTCCAACGGTGCCAAATCGACTACCGGTACATCGAGGTGTTGAAGTGTTTGTACAAAAACGCCACCATGTCAGTCCGACTTCAGGATCAGGCCTCGGAACCTATCTTTCTGCAGCGAGGTGTGAGACAGGGAGACGTCATATCTCCGAAACTGTTCACCGCTGCACTGGAGGATGTCTTCAAGGTTCTGGACTGGAGAGGGCTAGGCATCAACGTCAATGGCGAGTACATCACTCACCTTCGGTTTGCCGACGATTAGTGGTCATGGCTGAGACCATGGAGGACCTCAGTATAATGCTCGATGACCTCAGTAGAGCTTCCAAAAGAGTGGGTCTTAAAATGAACATGGACAAAACCAAGGTTATGTTGAATGCCCATGTAACACCCACTCCTATCAAGGTTGGAGACTCTACACTCGAAGTTGTGGAAGATTATGTCTACCTGGGACAAACAATCCAGTTGGGTAGGGCCAACTTCGAGAAAGAGGTCAACCGTCGAATCCGACTCGGCTGGGCAGCGTTCGGGAAATTGCGCGGTGTCTTCTCGTCCAACTTACCAGTGTCTCAAGACGAAGGTCTATGACCAGTGTGTGTTGCCAGTGATGACCTATGACTCTGAGACGTGGTCGCTCAAAATGGGCCTCATCAGAAAGCTTACAGTCACGAAAAGGGCAATGGAGAGGGCTATGCTCGGAGTATCCTTGCGTGATCGAATCAGAAAGGTAGAGATCCGCAAGAGAACCAGGGTTACCGACATAGCCCGAAGAATTGCCAAACTTAAGTGGCAGTGGGCAGGGCACATTGCTCGCAGAACGGATGACCGATGGGGCAGAAAAGTTCTGGAGTGGCGACCGCGAACCGGAAGACGATGCGTTGGAAGGCCTCCCACCAGGTGGACCGATGACCTGGTGAAGGTTGCGGGGATTCGCTGGATGCGGGACGCACGGGACCGGTCAATGTGGCGTCACTTGGGGGAGGCCTATGTCCAGCAGTGGACGTCTTTCGGCTGATATGATGATGATGATGAACAATGAAAGCCTTTATTGTCTATTTAGATAATTAGATTCTTCAAAAAAAAATTAACACCCCTAAATCGTCTTTTGGGGGTAGTTTCAAAAAATAATAATAGCAACCTTTATTGTTCATTTAGGTTAGTATTTGCGGCAAGTTTCAAGTTTATTGACCCAAGAAATCAGATTTTTCCAAAACACTGTAATACCTCCTAAATCGCCTTTTGGGGGTAGTTGCAAAAAATTAATAATGACAACCTTTATTGTTTATTTAGGATGGTATTTATGTCAAGTTTCATGTTTATTCACCCTTGAAATCCGATTCTTCAAAAAAAATTACATCCCCTAAATCATCTTTTGGGGGTAGTTTCGAAAAACCAAGAATGAAAGCTTTTATTGTTTATTTAGATTGGTATTTATGTAAAGTTTCAAGTTTATTAACTGAAGTAATAAGATTCTTCAAAAAAAAATTAATACCCCTAAATCTTCTTTTGGGGGTAGTTTCAAAAAATAATAGTAGCAACCTTTATTATTCATTTAGATAAGTATTTGTGGCAAGTTTCAAGTTTATTGATCAAATAAATCTGATTTTTCCATACAAACTTCAACATCCCCTAAATCATCATTTGGGGGTAGTTTTGAAAAACTTTTAATGTCAATCTTTATCATTTACTTAGAATACTATTTGTGCTAAGTTTCAAGAATTTTGGTCGAAGGAATTAGATTTTTCATACAAACTTTCAACCCCCTTTTTACCCCCTTAGGGGTAGAATTTCCAAAAATCCTTTCTTAGTGCACACTTACGTCACTTGAAGAACCTTTCTTCCAAATTTCATGCTTCTAGGCTTAGCAGTTTTGGCTGTGCGTTGATTGATCAGTCAGTCAGTCACCTTTCGCTTTTATAGATATAGATTGATTTAAGGGCTAAGACTAGCCCTTAAATCAATATAACATAGCATAGCTAATAACAAGCATAAGGCAAAGGACATAGACATGTCCTTTGCCTTATGCTTGTTATTTTGATCCTATAATAATGTAATTGTAAATACTTTTTGTGGTTATGAAAGATATCGATAAATACTATGAAACAGCTTCCGTGGGGTTTCTTGCCCTTCTTCCCCACGAGAACTAGTCTAGCGAACGGGCGGTAAGCTTTCGAGCCTTCTAAATATGAATTAATTGACAAGCCTTACTTAAATAAACACCTAGTCTTGTCTTTCTGTGCTTTTATTCATAAAACCCTTTCCTGACACACCACATACATTGGAACTCTGATACACAGTAAATAACCAACAACCATCTTGACATTCAAAGCTTGCTATCTTGCTAGATATCAATACTTTTATATAGAGTTCCATTCATGATTCTAACACACGCGCCCTCGCTCCGAGTACCGACCGACTCGCTTTTCACTTTACGAAAAAATTTAAGAGACGGTGAATTTTGGAGAAATTTCGAACAATTTTGTTTTTAATGCCTTCCGCCAGAAATAATTGGTGGTCGTATACCAAAAAAATTACCTGTAAGTGAAAGGATTGAAATTAATGCAGATTATATGCACATTTTTACATGACTGCCCAAAAGAGGAGTGTGATGTTTAACTTCTAAACGGCTTAACCAATATCAATTTATGTGGTATTTTTAGAAATTTAGTCGATGAAAATTAAACAAAAATAAAATAGGCGAGCCATGGTTCATGTAAATAAAGGACCATCCAGAACATTTTACTATCATCGTCTAGGTAGTCTAGGGCTTGCTTAGAACATAAATAAAAATATATAACAGTAGGTACTACCTATTCAATATCCCAATGAAAACTATAAAAAAATGTGTGCGTTTGCAAAAATATCGTTTTATCACTAAAACGTATGAAATAAAAAATAAATCAGTTCAAATAACATACATACATATATACATAAACTCACGCCTTTTTCCCATGGGGGTAGGCAGAAACTACAGAACGCCACCTGCTACGATCTTTACATACTTCTTTTGCTTCACACACATTCATACATCTAGTCATACACACACGCCGGTTATGGGTACTGCGCACTTGGCCTTTCTGAAGAACATCACCTATAAGGTCTATGTATGTCTTTCTAGGGCGTCCCCTCCCGGCGTTTCCATTCACGTCTGCCTTGTAAATACCTTTCGTTAGTCGACTTTCATTCATCCTCTCAACATCCTCTCAGTTCAAATAAATCAGTTAAAAATCAAATGAGTTCCGTGGAACAGTTTTTACAGGTCTCCCGACTTTTCTGAAAACATTGCTTTTCAGTTGAGCCCATTCAACACTAAAATCATTTAGTTTGTTTTTAGTTTTTTTGTTCAATTTTTTAATTCACATTTGTGTGTGTGTGTGTGTTTTTAATTATTTTTATTGTTTTTATTTAAAATTCTATGTTTTCATTTAAATACCCACAAACCATGGCGTTTGTGGGTATACCCGAAAATTCATAAACATTTTTAAAAGTATCTGCTATTTATGAAATCAAAAATTAGTTTGCATGATACTGGGAATACTCGTAAGACCAACCGAAAGTATGCAAATCAGTAGACAGGACGTAAGGTGAGTGAACGATTTAGTACATCAGAACCATCATTTTGAAAGCCGTATGAAAACAAGCGTTTTGATTGCCTACACGTGGTCCCCGGATGGTGCTAATCAGGTGACATACTGCTGAAAGGTTTCGACCGAAGGCTTGTGACCACGTATCGGGCAAAGACTTACCTCCAAGCGGCCTAGCTGTGTTCCGATTACGATACCCGGTGCAGCCATTAGAGGAGGTTGAGATCTAGCTGTTCCACTCAAGGCAGGCCGGCCAGACTCCCACTGTTATGGATGTATCGGGAACTGGTCGCGGACGGCAGCGGGATCCGAGGCACGGTGCGCTCGCCGACGCAGGTAGTTGGGTGCCCAAGTAGTGTGCCAGCCACACACGAATGGCTGCTCCGCCAATTACTATCGAAAAATCCTGGAATGCGCCATCGTGCTGGTTGGCGACCAGAAGAAGTGCCCGTAAGACATTTCCGGGGGAGCTCGGGCGTCCCCGCAGTCTCCAGACCAGTCCCCCAATGATGGCGTCCTGTCGGCGTGTGTCTGTGGGTTGCCAGCGTGGAACCTTTCCTCACTTTCTTCTCCTGTCCTACCTTCATTTTCAACCGTGGCAAGGAACAGAATAATAAAAAGGGTGAATGCATGTCCGTCGTGACGACATCTGTTATTGGCATACATTATTGGTCTACTGGCGATCTTCTAGTGTACCTATGCTTTAAATCTGGAGTGAGGCCATGGTGGAGCGTTTGAGGTTGTCCTTGGAGGCAGCCTCTGAATGGGGCGATGCCAATCTGGCGTGGGGTCAGGCGTGTCTTTTCTCCGCTAAAAAGAGGCAATTTCATCCGGCTCCATCTTTCTGAGGTATAACCGTGCCGATAACAGACCATATTGAGCTTCTTGGCGTAACGTTGAAATTCACACTCAATTTTTGACCATATATTGAGGTAAAGCCTCAAAATGCTGCTAAAAAGTTATGGTCCCTGCTAAGGTGACTTCGGTACTTCACGCCAGAACAGCTGCTTAAGTTGTATCATGCTCAAGTTCGATCTTGCGCAGTACTGTTCTCATATCTGGGACGGATCTGTCAATTACCAGCTTCATGCACCAGAATTGATCAAAAAACGGGCCAAGAGGCTCATCGGTGATGAGGCACTGATCGAGTCACAGCTAAAGTCAAAGCCTTGAACATCGGCGTAGAGTTGCCAGATTGTCGGTTTTCTATCGGTTGCATTTCGTGGATTTTGCAATAGAATTGCATGATGCTAATTCCGTCTAGCCCGTTTCATCATCGGACTACAAGATGTACGGCGATGCGCCATCGGTACAAAGCGAACATCCCGCCCATAAGCACTAAACATTTTGGACATACTTACTTTCATTATGCGTAGAGCTAAGAAATGGAATTCTCTGCCGGAGTCTGTGTTGCCCGATAGCTACAACCTCGGGGTCTTTTAGACAAGAGTTAAGTTACTTCTAGGCAAGTGTTCTACACCGTCGAACACATCATAGCTTATCATCAGATGAGATAGTGTTAAAGCGCGAGCCAATCAATAATAACAAAAATCTGCGATTTCTTTTCAACAACATTTGTTAGTTAGTTCGGTTGGTCTGTACCTAGCGTTATTCTGGACCCTGGATTAATTTTCCTAACAACTTGTGATAGTGCAATCGCAACTGCACTTTCCAGTTCTCAAGCATGCATAATCATTCGCCAAGTGCATTCAACAATAAAAAGTAATACTTACAATCACACGATTTAATAAATAAAATCATTGTATAGTGTAAATATCGACATTGGTGTATATCACTAGAGAATCGATAAAAATATCGACAAATACCACTTCCCTATTAGTGTACGTGTAAGCCTTACCCTCCCTCACCTCCAACCTCACCCCGTAAAGTGCGAAAGGGACAACTGCAGCTCAGGCTGATTTTACCTACAAAAACTTTGACTAAAAGACGTTTCGTATTCTGCTGTTTTCTTCATCAAAACTGGTCTGATCAAAAAAAAATCTTATATCAAAATTTAGAGGAAAAGTATATCAATGCTGTTTTTTTTTTTTGATAAAAACTTTTCAATTTTGTCTGAAAGTCCTCTGAACCTGGCGGTAAAAACGGGCATTTTTTTCGGGTTTTTGGATTGTCATATTTCTTTTTGCGATTATGTTTTGGAAAAAAGGAAATGATAGAGACACGTATTAATTAGACCTAGATTTTATGGGAAAAAATCACTGCTCTAGAGGCATTATCCACGAAGAAAACAGCAGAATGTGTTTGTATGGAGAAAGTCTCACTAGAGTCCCTTCTTAATTAGGTATTTCCAGAACCACATCATCATCTTGTTGCTCGTCATAGTCAAGTCATACATACGTACGACGAAGTTCTTGATCGTGTCCACAGTATGATCAAGTTTCACGATCCATAATCCCGATTTAAGGAAAATCGTACCATCATGATACTCTGTACCATTTTAGAGGATATGAATGACTTATCGTGCGTTTCTTTCTACGCACAAAACTTAAAACACACGCTTTGTTTGTGACTTTGCAAGTTTTGAATGAAATCCCTAAAATAATCCCCAAAAAATGCCAGTCCCTAAAAATGTCCCTAATAACACTTCAAGTCCCTAAATTTAGGGACAAAATCCCTAAGTTGGTAACCGTGACGTACAAACACAAATAAATTAATTTTGGGTTTGTTATTTTTTTTTTTAAGTGGCGTCTCGCATACAGTCAAAATGACCGACATATGATTTGCTTAACCGGACTTTCCTGTGGAGGTGGACTAAACTATGATAAGCTAATGGCGGAAACACATTACTGTGGCGTGGCGTGGCGTGTCGCGCCAGATGTCTATCGGTTTCATACATTTAGTATGGTTAGAGGCACATTTGAGTGTCGTGGCCCAGCGTGGCACGACCTGGCGTGGCGCGGACTGCCCGCGACCGATTGCGCCATAGCCCCCACCACCGCTCTGGCGCGACACGACACGCCAGGCAAATGTGTTTCTACACCGCGTGGCTCGTGGCGCGCCATTCATATTCAATGACGTGATCTCGTAGCGGACGCTTGTATGCTGCGTGTTGGAAATGACCGACGAGCTTATTGAACTTGTACGTCAACGTACAGTTTTCTTGTTAGATACTAATTAGTGTTGTATTTGTTTTGTTTTATGTCCAACTAGCATGTACAATCATATAGAATCCTAATTTGAACATTAAAAGTTGATATATATATAGATTTTAAAGAATTGATAAGAGATATCAAACATTAATAATTAATTGAAAACGTAAATTTTTGTTTGTGGAGATTTCATGATGCAGTTAGTGTCAAATGAAAGGTTTTGGTCTAAAACCGTTTTATCCGTTTGAATCATGTAAATCGGTCTACACGTTTCCGAGATAATCGCATATCATTATAAACAAAATGTAAACAAACCGATCTTTTTATGTTTTTGTTCTAAAAACTTTTAAATTTGAAATTGCCTTGCCTTCTTTTTTAGGGTTCCGTACCCAAAGGGTAAAAACGGGACTAAGACTATTACTAAGACTCCGCGGTGCGTCTGTCTGTCTGTCTGTCACCAGGCTGTATCTCATGAACCGTAATAGCTAAACAGTTGAAATTTTCACAGATGATGTATTTCTGTTGCCGCTATAACAACAAATACTGAAAACAGAATAACATTAATATTTAAGAGGAGCTCCCATACAACAAACGTGATTTTTTTGCCGTTTTTTGCGATAATGGTACGGAACCCTTCGTGCGCGAGTCCGACTCGCACTAGGCCGGATTTTTTTAAATCTTGCTCTTAAGTAGTTTAATTGCTAGGAGAAATTTATTTAAAGCTTAAGGTATTCTCTACCAGTCAACCAAGATGGTGGAAGGGTGGTGGAGATATAACATGGCAGGTGCATAGAAATAAATTGAGGGTCTTCGTCGAAATCATCATCCGAATCCGAAGTTAATATTATGTACGTCTACACGTTGCAAAGGTTCGTTGTATACCTACTAATTCAGAAAAAGCGCCATGGCGCGCCACGACACGCCAGCATAGTGTGCACACTCAGCGCCACGCCAGTATGCGCCAAGCTACGCCACGCCATGTCAATGTGGTTCTGCCTTAACTTCGTTTGTCAACCACAGAGTACATTTTAATATACTGTCAGAAAATTTTATACTATACCTTATTATACCTTATACCAACCTTATACCCTACATTTTTTTTATACCTTAAATCATCTTAGATTTGGACATGGAAGATTCAATGCACATTTAGCCAGAATGAAAATTATAACATCACCCGTTTGTATCAATTGTGACATAGGTCAAGTGATCAGACCCTAGATCACATAATTTTTGAATGCCCTGCATATGCTTTACAAAGAATTCCTTTAATTGATAAATTATTGGATATATATAAAACGCCAGCGAGCATCTCGCGCGATACTCAAGGTTTGCTGGAAAATTACAGTACATACATAGCACTGTATTTTTTTATTTTTTTTTATAGGCTCGCGCTTGACCACTATCTCACCTGATGGTAAGCGATGATGTGGTCGACGGTGAAGCACGCTTGCCTAGATAAATTGATGTATAAATTTATTGACAGCACTGGATGGGCAGTTTGACCGTTCGGAGCGAATTAATAGAAGGATATGACCCGGATATGACCTTACATAACAACATGATTAAGACGAATACACGGATATGACACCATATTTTTATATAATGAATACTGAAGACGTGGCTCTGGCCTAAAATAAATTAAAAACAAGGATGAAACTAAAGACGAGGCTTTGGCCTTACTTTTAATCAAGAAGGATATAATACACTGAAGACGAGGCGGTATGGTCTAAGATCTTAGCCTGCCCGAGAAGGGCGAAGAAAAAACAAAAATGTGTCAATGTCAACCAAACCAACTGTTGTCTCACTCAAGTGGTCTGTAGCGCTGTGCGCAGTGCGTCTGTGAAAATATTTGAAATATTGGGTTATTTAAACTACTTAATTGAAGAACTACTTACTTTTTATTAAATTCAATTATTATATAGTGTGAAACGGCTATCTAAGGCAAACGTTGTAACAGTAGAAGTTAACCGATGAAGGTTAACAGTTTCCAAAGAGGAAAACAAATTAAGGTTATGTTTTGGTGCACCACGTGAATATTGTACAGTATCTAAGTGTCGAATTTTGGTTCTTTGTGCTAATTGTTACTTACACACTTAAGAATAAGATGGGTCAAATGGACGACGAGTTTTACTCGGGCGTTAACGACGCCAAAGCCAATGAGCCTGCTGAACGCAATGGCAGGATTATAGTGAGAAATATATCTTTCAAAGCCACAAAGGAAGCTTTGAAAAACCATTTCGCCAAGTATGGAACGGTGCAGGAAGTAAATTTACTGAAGAAACCTGATGGAAAGCTGGTCGGATGTGGTTTCATACATTTTGCTGATGTTGCTAGTGCAGAAAAAGCCATTGCGGCGACAAACAAAAAGCCATTTCTAGGTAAGTTTTAGAACATTTTTTTTTTTTCGATGTTGTGTTGTGTATGCTTCACTTCTGAAAAGCTCATATAAACCACCCTAATTTGTTGAAATGATCCTCAACAATGTGATCAGTTTGCATGACTCTTAATTCACTTATATAAAGAGTTATATCTTTAACTTTAGACTTAAGGTTTATCATTGTCAACAGCCTAATAATGTTCCCACTGCTGGGACTCAGGCCTACTCTCTTAGAGAGGGAGTGGGCTATTATCCAATGCTGATTAGTAGATGTCATGTCTTCAAATTTTAGATTCTACCACGTGCTGGTTTCCTCACAATGTTTTCCTTCACTGTTTTGAGAGCAGTGGTTTATATATGTGGTTACCTATACAAAGTAATGCACCTGCTCAGGTTGGAACCCACAAACTAAAAATCTTAAGTTGGGGCTGTAACCACTGTGCCACCACTGCTCCCTACAACTTACTTACCTTTTTTAGGTACCTACTTACTTTCCTATTTTTAAGGGTTTAGCATAAGTATGTTTGTCGTTTTGTGACAAATAAACACTTTTTCTTTCTTTTCTTTTTTTTTGTCTAACTTGTTGTAAATATCCTTGTAATTTATATTTCTGGTATTGTTGAATAATTCAACATTTTACCATCTTAATTTGATTTTTATTTTCAGAGCGCCCCATTCATGTCGCTTTTGCTGTATCAAAGAAAGCATATGTGCAGAATATTGCTGAAAATAATACACGGCAGAGGTTTGACAGTGCAAACTCTGAAGATGACCAGAAACCCTTTAAGAGTAAGTTAATATTATTATTTTTGTTTAGATTTTTGCAACACATTTCAATACAAACTATGATTTAATTTTAATTTTAAGCCTGTTGTGTCACACTGCAGGGCAAAGGCCTCCCTTCCTACTTTTCATTTTCTCCCTCTTGCTATATCTGGCCACTCCTTTAGACAGGAGTCTAACTCGTCATGCCATCTCCTCCTGGCCTCATTGCATTGCTGGTTCCTGTGTTTCAGAATTCAAATAGTAAATAGTTTTTCCCAATTCTGTTGTGGGTTTGTGCATCACATTTCATGATTTAATAAAAATAATTATTGTGTTAACTGTAGAGATTGCCCTTTTATTTTAAGTGTACATAATTTGATAAAAAATACCTTTTATGGTATGAATCTTATATTATTATGATAAAAAGCAACAATTTATTATGTTTATGATATGATGATGATGATTATTGTTATAAATTTTAATGTAATATACCTATTATAAAAATCAACTACACAGTAAACATCTTTAAAAATAATAAAGAAAATTCTTTATTTTTCAGAAGAAAATTCAGAAAGCTCAGAGAAGCAAGCAGAAGAAAAACAAAAGAAAGAGCGAGTAAACCGCAATGCTCGCCTTATAATCCGTAATGTTTCATTCAAAGCCACTGAGGAAACATTGAAAGAGCATTTTGAGTCTTATGGTGATATATTAGAAGTGAAATTGCTAAAGAAGCCGGATGGAAAACTCGTTGGATGTGCATTTGTGCATTTCAAGAATGTACCAATGGCTAAAAAGGCTTTGCTGAACACTAATATGAAGCCTTTCTTGGGTGAGTGTGTTAGAATGTTATTACAACCTTCTTGTACTATTGGGTTTCTTCTCTGATCTTAGTTTTAAATAATTGTGGTTGAAAGGAGATTGTTAATTTTATAAATTAATTGTAACGGGACTAGCACTGTTTTGATAGTTTTATTATTACACAAAAAATAATTCCTGATAAATGTTGGTTAGTCAGCCAAGTTCTGGCTTCTTAAGATTTCTCTGTATCAAGAAGTAGCAGTTACCCACGACTTCCCATCCGTGGCATCCTTGGCACTCGACGATAGTGTAGTGTATAATCCCCGGCATGTGCGCGAACTGACCAACCACCATATAGAGCGAACGGAACGTGGACGCGACGCGATTGGTCAGTCGATCCTTGTGTCAACTAAACCACCAATCGCGCGCTCGGAACGGCGCTAAACGATCTACGCGCTCCGCTTCAATACCAAAGAGACCTTAAAAAACTGGTCAAGTGCGAGCCGTACCATTATCGCAAAGTCACAGTCATCAGTACAGTTTGTTGTATGGGAGCCCCACTTAAATATTTATTTTATTATGTTTTTAGTATTTGTTGTTATAGCAGCAATAGAAATACATCATCTGTGAAAATTTCAACTGTCTAGCCATCACGGTTCATGAGATACATCTTGGTGACAGACAGACGGACTGCAGAATCTTAGTAATAGGGTCCCGTTTTTACCCTTTGGTTATGGAACCCTAAAAACGACTTCAGCGTATCTAACGACTCTTGCCAACTTACGCGCTGGGGAATATGGGCGAGAAGTTTGGCGAGAAAAATAGGTTTTTGGCTTGCTTTGGCTATAACAGCAACCTTTTTCTTGCAGGTCGTCCAATATCAGTGGACTGGGCAGTAGCCAAGAACAAGTACATGCAGCACGTAGTAAACCAGCAGATGGCGATGGAGGAGAACATCAAGAAGGAAGAGTCAGACAGTGATGATGATGATGCCAAGCCTCCGCTGAACGTCACTAGTGAAGATGTTAAGGATGAGGTTAAGAGTGAGAGTGAGTGTTACATTCTTTAATTTCGTGATGCTTAAATATCAGCTCATACCGAAATGCGACGCGACAACAGGATTTGCAGTCTATATGCACAGGAAATACAGACATTTACTGTTAAAAAAAATCCTAGTTAAGTTATTTAACCGTAATTACGTATGTATAAGGTTGTATTAAGGTAGACAAAACATGAAAACTTACTTTTTTTTTCACACATTTCATCTCTGCCATCGGCTATTCAACCACAATTGATTAAGGAATAAACTTGCTCTGAGCACAACGAGATTTTTGGGGCCTTTGACAACCCATTTTTTTTTGCTATTACGGTATTTTTATGGACTTTGGGCAACATTACTGCTTCCTTATTTAATATAATTCTGCTGAAAGTACTCAAATAGGATTGTTTTTCCTGGATTGATTACAGTTATTTTACTGGCATTTAAAAAAAAAATTTTTTTTTTTTTTCAGCTTATTGATTTTTATTAGTAAATTTCTACATACTTAAACACTAAACAAAAGTAAACTATACAAAAAAAAATACTAAACCTAACTACTTACACTATATACAAAAGAAATGAGAAGACTGGCAGCATTATTAGTGTTTTGCTGTAGAAGTTGGTTTATTTTTTGTAAAAAGATTTTATTTTTCTCTTCTAGTATTACTATCCTATCACTAAAAAGTGAGCAGAAAAGAATTATCACGATCCGATAAGTAGTTTCGGATAAATGCTTGGACAAACATACATACATTCCTACAAACACGTTATTGTGCAATACCAACAATATTACTACATACGTGTCAAATTGATGCCCCCTTTTTTTAACCACCGCCGGAAAAAGAGGGGTGTTATAAGTTTCACGTGTGTTGCTGTGTATCTGTGTGTCTGTCTGTGGCATCATAGCGCCTAAACGGATGAACCGATTTTAATTTAGTTTTTTTTTTGTTTAAAATGTGATTTTGTCGAGAGTGTTCTTAGCTATGTTTGCTATATTTGAATAAAATCGGTTCAGCCGCTCAAAAGTTATGGGCGTTTTACTGTTTGAATCGGGGTGCTTTCGCAAGATAAATGTGTCGGGGGTTTTAAATTTTGAAATTTTACTTGTTTAACACGGTAAAAAGCAAAAAAATGTTTCTAGTCTAGCCTTTTGAGTTGACGCTAAGCAAACAAACATGCAAATTAATTACCTAAAGCGTAGAATAATTGTAGCTAGGTTCTTCGTTGATAGTTTTGGTTAAAAAGATACTTATTTCAAGTGATAGAATTCTAATAAATTCGGATGATAAATTTTGCAGGGTGCATTATATTCACTCATTGAAATAAGTACTTTTTCGTGTAGTAAATAAACTTCTATATTGTATGGTTATCTTAAAAAGTGAATGTAGATCCCATCTCGGTGTGAGCTAACCTATGCTAATTTAAATAAACAAAAGCATCACACCTGCTTTCTCCAAAGGGTTAGCAATGGTACACGTCTTAGTACACCAATATTTCGCCTCTCAATTTGAGTTAAGAATCAGCTCATCAGTGCTTAAAGTATAAATAATTATGGTAAGAAGTTACAATACTAAATAGTTTTTGCCAGTGGCCTCCAAATAATGCCGAGTGTCGGGGACTAAGGACTATGGTCTATCTGTAGTTTAAGATTCGTCCAAATTGGTTCAGCCATTCGCGCCTTTGTTCTTCTGGCCCCACATCACGTCCCATAAGAACCCAAAAATTTTACGGGATAGTGCAGATTTATATCTGTGAAAAAAATATCTTAATCCCACAAATAATTAGAATTATTAGTCAGATTACGATATTAATTACCTCCTACGTACATAAATGATTTTATTTCTGTAAGTTGGTTTGTACAAACGCTTTTACATGTCTAACATATTTTTTTTTAAAACTAGGTGAGGTCGGCGTTTCCTATCTGACTACTCTGAGAAGAAAGGCCGAAACAAACTCAGAGGTCACGGTCTCTTTTAAAGTCCTGACAAAATCTTTGTTAGATCATGTGAAGACCATGTAGACTGATGTCTGAAATGGTCTTTTGAGAAAAGAACCAGCCAGATTGAGTGGACCTGTCCATTCAGTGCACGCATTTGTCAATAACCGAGCAGCTCAACTCAAAATTTAAGGAGCTCAACGATTCGACGAACAATACCAAAGAAAGGACATTCGGGTAGGCCGCATAAACTACTCAAACTGCCAGACCATGATTAAAAACTAAGATAAATTAAAAACAAAATAATGATCCACATAGTCTTCACATTCACAATAATTAAAATAAAATAATATAATACTTTAAAAAGTAAATATTCTTGTCATTGCAAGAAAACAAATTTTTTTTTTTTTATAAAAATAATAAAATTCATGGGGCAAAATATAAAAAAAAAAACTAAATTAATTGGAGCAGCTCACTCCCAAGCCGTTTTATCCTCAACGTAATCTTTGATGCTATAAAACGCTTTTTGGCACAACTTACGTTTAATGAATGATTTCAATTTATTAAGACTTAGATTTTGTACGTGGCTTGGAAGCTTATTATAAAACCGTACACATTGACATCTAAACGAGCCACCTATTTTCTTGAGCCTTGTTGTAGTTACTACAAATTTGTGTCTGTTCCTAGAATTTATATTATAGATATCACTGTATTTTTTAAACAATTTTATATTTTTATGGGCATATAAAAGATTTTCATAAATATACTGAGAAGGCACAGTCATTACATCATCATCATCATTTCAGCCGAAAGACGTCCACTGCTGGACATAGGCCTCCCCCAGGCGTCGCCACATTGACCCATTCCGTGCGTCTCGCATCCAGCGCCTTCCCGCAACCTCAACCAGGTCATCGGTCCACCTAGTGGGAGGCCTTCCAACGTATCGTCTTCCGGTTCGCGGTTGCCATTCCAGAACTTTTCGGCCCCATCGGCCATCCGTTCTGCGAGCAATGTGCCCTGCCCACTGCCACTTAAGTTTGGCAATTCTTCGGGCTATGTCGGTAACTTTGGTTCTTCTGCAGATATCATCATTTCTGACGTGATCACGCAAGGAAATGCCGAGCATAGCCCTCTCCATTGCCCTTTGGGTGACTTTAAGCTTTCTGATAAGGCCCATTGTGAGTGACCACGTCTCAGTCCCAAATGTGATCACTGGCAACACACACTGGTCATAGACTTTTGTCTTGAGACACTGCGGTAAATTGGATGAGAAGGTACCACGCAACTTCCCGAACGCCGCCCAGTCGAGTCGGATTCGACGGTTGACCTCTTTCTCGAAGTTGGACCTACCCAACTGGACCGTTTGTCCCAAGTAAACATAATCGTCTACAACTTCGAGTGTAGAGTCTCCGATCTTGATAGGAGTGGGTGTTACATGGGCATTCACCTTGGTTTTGTCCATGTTCATTTTAAGACCCACTCTTTCGGAAGCTCTACTGAGGTCATAGAGCATTTTACTGAGGCTCTCCATGGTCTCAGCCATGACCACTATGTCGTCGGCAAACGGAAGGTGAGTGATGTACTCGCCATTAACGTTGATGCCAAGCCCCTTCCAGTCCAGAACCTTGAAGACGTCCTCCAGCGCAGCAGTGAACAGTTTCGGAGAAATGACGTCTCCCTGTCTTACGCCGCGCTGGAGAAGGATTGGTTTCGAGGTCTGATCCTGAAGACGAACTGACATGGTGGCGTTTTTGTACAGACACTTCAACACCTCAATGTACCGGTAGTCGATCTGGCACCGTTGGAGAGACTGCAGTACAGCCCAAGTCTCGATCGAATCGAAGGCTTTCTCGTAGTCCACAAACGCTAAACAGAGAGGCAGGTTATACTCTTCGGTCTTCTGTATAACCTGCCGCAGCGTATGTATGTGGTCTACGGTGCTGAAGCCTTTTCGGAATCCGGCTTGTTCGGGAGGCTGGAAATCGTCAAACCTGCGCGCGAGACGATTCGTGATGACTCTTGAAAACAACTTGTAAACATGGCTAAGAAGCGAGATGGGCCTATAGTTCTTCAGCCGGGCATTGTCGCCCTTCTTGAAGAAGAGTACCACCACACCCCTGCACCATGCCTGTGGTGTTTTGCCCTCGAGTATGACGGAATCAAACAGCTTCTGAAGGGCCTTGAGGACCGTAGGGTTATTACGTATATTTTGCAAGAGCAAAACGATAGCGATCAAACGCTTTATGTCATAAAAGTCGGAATTACCTGCAGTGTAGGAATGGTTGGTCCTATACAATCGTTTGCTAATCGCTCGCTGATTGTCAAATGCAATCATTTAAATAAAAAACCTCCAAGAACTCTAAAACTTCTGTATGGAAGAGCAATTATTGCGCAAAAATCGCTATCGTTTTGCTCTTGCAAAAGATACGTAATAAGCCTGCCGGTTTTCCATCCGCCTTCAGGAGTTCAGCCGTGATTCCGTCATCACCCGGCGCCTTGTTGTTTTTAAGCTGTTTCAGAGCCATCCTAATCTCGTACAGGCTGACGTCCGGGATATCTTCGGTATAGTGTCGGGTCAATCTAGCTCTTGGGTCGTTTGCTAGACTCGCAACGGGTTTGCTGATTGATGTGTACAACTGTCCATAGAATGTCTCGATCTCCCTCAGAAGCTCCGGTTTGGCGGATACGATCCTGCCATTGTCGGTCTTCATTTTCGTGAGCTGGCTCTGCCCAATAGCCAGATCCCTTGAAAAAACCTTGGAGCCTTTATTTCGCTCAATCGCGTCTTTAATACGCTCGGTATTAAAGCGGCGGAGGTCTATTTTCAAGGATTTAGAGATCTGTCTATTGAACTGCCGGTATTTACGCACGCCTCATCTGAAGACTGCAGGATCATCTCACGCCTCTCCTTTATAAGCTTGAGGGTATGATCAGAGAGCTTTTTGTTCCTATCTGTACGACGGGTCTTGAAAAACTTAGACCCGACCGTATGGACAGCTTCCAAGAACCCGTCGCTGTATTCGTCCACGGAGCTCCCTAGGCACTCGAAACGATTCTGGAGTTCGAGCTGAAAGCTCTCGGGGTTTTGGACCTGGATCTATGCTGGACGGAGCGTGGACTTCATCAGTCGAGACCTTTCAAGCTTAATATTAATGTTCAATGTGCCTCTTACCATGCGGTGATCGCTCCCGGTTTTTACCGAATTGATCACAGAGACATCATTGAACATTTGCTTCTTGGTTGACATAATGAAGTCGATCTCATTTTTTTTGCACCATCGGGGCTCTGCCTGGTCCACTTCCTGTGTTCACGCTTTTTGAAGAAGGAGTTCATCATATAGAGGCCCTCCTTCTCCATAAAACTGGCCAGTAGGTGACCCCGGTGGTTCCGTCGTCAACTCCAAATTGCCCCACTTGCAGCTCATCCTCGTCTCGTTTGCCCAGTTTCGCGTTGAAGTCCCCCATGACAACGGTGAAGTGAGTTTTGAAACCATGCATGGCTCTGGAGATATCCTCATACATGGTCTCTACCTCGTCGTCGGGGTGTGGCGAGGTTGGGGCTTAGACCTGTATTGATTGACCTGTGGAGCAGGTTACCGGATTTAAGGATTATCGAGTCCTCCCCCTCTCTTCGGACTTCAGATAACCCTATAATACTCCATCGCAACCTGCTCAATTCCTCTTCGAGCTCGGTGATCTTCTCGTCGGTCCGAAGTGTGCGCGTGTTGTACGTTGCCAGGTCCAGCCGTCGGTGATTGTTGGGGTAGCCGGATCTCGTCCGGAGATTCTTAGCACCCCTTGCCATGCCGTAACATGACCGCTGCCGTAGTCGAGGGTAGGCAGGCTGCCGGGCACTTGGGGCCATTTTTTATTTGTGCTATTCATAGGGGGGGTTTTGCCATAATCGCCACGCTTGGCAGGCGGGTTGGCGATCGCAGTATGGTTGTTATAGAAGCACAGAGAACGCTGCTGCCCATTCTCTGGTTTGTCCCGTAGTCGCCTCTTACGACACCCACGGGAAGACATGGGATGGTGAAATTCTTAACGTCCGGCACCATTACAAGCATATAAACAAACAATTTAACCACTTCAAAATATTTTTTATTGTTATTATAGGCTCGTGTTTGACCGATGATGTAATCGACGGTAAAACACGCTTGCCAGAAGTAACATATTCACTCTTGATGTAAAGATCCCGAAGGATACTCAGACTCCAGCTGGGAATTCCACTCCTTAGCTGTACGCACAATGAAAGAATTCCCAAAATGTTTGCTATTTTTTCAGGTGATTCAGACGCAGACTCTGATGAAGAAGGCAGTGATTCGGACAGTGATGATGATGGAGATAAGAAAGATGATGTAAAGAATGAATCGGATGAGGAAGATGATGATGATGATGATGATGAGGAGGACAGTGAACAAGATGAAGATGATGGCAATGAAGATGAAGACGATGATGATGAAGAACCACGAGCAGATGTGAAACCCGAATATCAACGGTGGGTTTTAAAGAGAGTTTTTGTGACGCAGTAGTAGTAAGGGTTCTAACTAGTCTTTTTAAGAACAAATTTTTCACAAAAAATAAAAAGGTTTCCAAAGCAAAACGCAAAACCGGCCATGTGCCAGTCGGACTCGCGCACGAAGGGTTCCGTACCATTATCGCAAAAAACGGCAAAAAATCACGTTTGTTGTATGGGAGCCCCACTTAAATATTTATTTTATTCTGTTTTTAGTATTTTTTGTTATAGCAGCAATAGAAATACATCTGTGAAAACTTCAACTGTCTGGCTTTCACGGTTCATGAGATACAGCCTGGGGACAGACAGACGAACAGTGGAGTCAGTCTTAGATATAGGGTCCCGTTTTTAGCCTTTTAGTACGGAACCCTAAAAAACAGTAAAAAATGCACAAATATCTTTCGATACTTACCTCTTGTTTTTATCGTTTTGCGACACCGACTTTTGAAACGAAAGTTATTTATGCACTGTATAGTGTTTTGCTTTGGAAGTCGGTTTATTTTCTATTCTTTTTTTTTTGGATTTGGTACACCATCATAGACGTGAGCAAGTTCTATAGTGACGTACCGAAAGGATTGACAAAGTACCCATTATAACTTAATTTACACATTCGTGCTGTGTCGTTAAGTAGTTCGGTTATATGTTCCATATCTTGACAACTGCTGAACCGATTCTGATGAAACTTTTACTATTCCCTAAGTTGAGTGATACCTAATCCAATAAAAAAATAATGATCACGATCCGATTACTATTTTCGGAGAAATGCGAGGTCAAACATACATACATATTTACCCTTATTTTGGCACACGTATGTAGACGTCATATGTGAATATTGTGTAATTCCAACAATACTACATACTTACGTGTTGAATTGATAACCTCCATTTTTTTTATGTTGGTAAAAAAACCCAGGTATCTAGCAGCCTCTTTAGTTCAGTGATCGCAAGCGATACCTTGAGATCCTGGGTTTGTTTCTTGGATTGGATAAAGTTTTATTTAATTTTTTCATCTGGAATTTCTCAGTTGTAGCCAAAAGTCTAGATTTGAGTCTGGTCGATGGCAATAGGCTTGCGTCATTACACGGGACTTGAGCCTCCAAGAACAAACTGCTTAGAGCAGTCAGTGCCGACCGCTTGAAGCTCCAGCGGTGTCTGTTGAGCATCTGCAGTTACAGTATATACAGCCGAAAACTGCAGATTGCCCAATAGCGATCGCTTGAAGCTGTCTGTGTACTCTTTGATCCTAGCAGTCCGTCTAAGGATGCTCATAAACCGGCTAAACGTGTTATTACTGTAGGTACACCTTCGCCGGAATAACTAACTGAACTTTTAAATAACATTTTACAGGATAAAACTGAACGACGCAGAAGACGGATGCACGGTCTTCATACGGAACATCCCGTTCAGCGTGGACAACGCACAGCTGCGCGAGTTCGCGGAGAGAGTGGGGCCCGTCAGGTACGCGCTGGTGTGCGTCGACCACCTGACGGAGCACTCGAAGGGCTCCGGCTTCGTCAAGTTTGTGGTGAGTGTCACCTGTGCCTACCTCTCAGTGGCTGAATGGAGTTGTATGATTGTACAAAGTACAGTTCATTGATGTCAATCGCGCGCGCAGTCAGCAGTTCCACGCTGACCCAAATATTTAGTTTTAGTATTAAAATCATTATAAAGTTAGTTAACGATCGGTCACCAACCAAGCCGCGTTTGCTCATACCATTAACCATTACCATTTTACCAAACCAATATACCATAATTTAACCATACGTGTTTTACTATTCATTTGTAGGGTTTACGCCCAACAAATTGGTCCTTCGAGCCTTCGGAAAGGTGGGATCTATCGCGTTGTGGACATTGTACGTGACGTGTTAGTAACTATCTTTCTATAACCAGTCCTTAGACAACAGTGCATTAAGTGATATCGTCGTAAGTAAGTTAAATTGGAACAACATACTTCTTCGAGTCACCACCCACCACAGTTCACCATCAACCAGGAGATTGTCAAGTAAGACCTTTCCATTTTATTACTTACCAGAATGTCTACCATTGCCGATTTATTTGCTGTTCAGAAGGAGATCATGGAAAATATGAATAAGCTTTACATTAACTTTAAAAAAGAAGGTAAAGAGCGGAAAACATCGGAAAGTATTAAACGTCGTTTACAATCTTTAGAGACCTTATGGAGAGAATTCTCGCGTAACCATGACAATTTAGAGAATTTATGTGACGAAACTGAAGATAATGAGTACTTCGGTGACGATTCGTACACTAAAACTAAAACATTTTATGACGACGTTAAGAGGCATTTATTAAGAGTTCTTGAGGGAACAACTACTCGGTCTCCATCACCAAAGAACCAACCACCAGCACCACCATCGCATGCAACGACTGTTCCACAGCCTAGCACATCAGATAACGGGTTTCCAAGTACCGGAACACTACCCAAAAAGGTTTTACCACTACCACGATTCGTTTTCCATGACGTCGACAAACCAAGTAAAATCGAGGAAATGATGAGAAAACAGCAAAGTAACTTCAAAGCATTAGCCCGAACTATTTCTCAGATCAATCTTAATGTTTTGTCTGAAAAATGGGAGTTTAAAGATGTTTTGAAGAATATTGAATCACGTTGGACAGCAATTGATTCCTTACATTGGGAAATCGACTGTAACTTACAAGGAGAAAACAGTAACTATGAAGATCTGTTCAACAGGTATGAGGATGAATATAGTGAAATTAAAAAATCTATTAACCAAAGAATGTGGGACGCTCAGCACAGAGATAATTCCACACCAAAAATAGATATACCAATTTTCAACGGAAATTACCAACAATGGATTTCTTTCAAAGACTTGTTCAATGAATCTATCCACAATAATAATTCTATTTCTCCGGCCCAAAAAATGCAGTTTTTAAAAATGAAACTACGTGGAGAAGCTGAGAAACTGATACAACATCTTCGTGTAAGCTCCGGCAATTACCAGACCTGTTGGGACATCCTAAATCAAAGATACAATAATAAAAAACTAATTTTTAATTCACACATGAATGTTCTCATGTCTTTGCCAGTAATGCACCAACAAACAGCTTCCAACATAAAAAAGCTTCATGATACCACTAATGAATGCCTCAACGCATTAAAAAATCTAGGCATAGACATATCTACCTGGGACCCGATAATCGTATACCTTATCACCCAGAAAATGGACGCCGAAACGTATACGGATTATATTGACTCATTGCCGGACCCTCGAGACCTGCCACATCTGCAAGATTTTCTAGCTTATCTTGAAGGAAAATTTATTGCCTTAGAGACAGTTCGTCGCAAAACTGAGACAATTAAGAATACGCAACCATTCCATAACCAACAAAAACATTCTAACCAAAATTTTAATACCAGTACTCAACGTAAAAACCCAAGAGATTCAGGATTCAATAATGCTAATAGACATGACGAATGCAAACCATTTATTAATCAATCTGCTATCAAACCATATCAAAAATGTGTAATTTGTGACGAAAATCATGCACTGTTTATTTGCAATAAATTCCGTGAACTAAATAACCAAGAAAAACGGAAACAAATTGCGCAAAATAACATTTGCAAAAATTGCCTAATTAACCATAACGGCAAAGAGTGTACGTCGCAAAAAACATGTCGCCATTGCCACGAAAAGCATAATTCGCTATTGCACAATGCCTACGTGATTACTAACCCTGTTACCAACCAGACTCATACCAATCAGCATAACCAATCAAAATGTGTGTCACACGTGTCAAAAGACAACAAGCCAATGACAGACATTCTATTAGCAACAGCTCAAGTTAATGTTTTAGGAGCTGACGGAACCTACAAAACTATGAGAGCCCTCATTGACCAAGGGTCTCAAACATCCATAATTTCCGAAAACGCAGCACAACAACTTGGAATCCCTCGCCGAAGGTGTAAAGGTTCCATCTTCGGGATTGGAGCGAAAGAAAGTAACTGTAAGGGAGTAATGACAATTACCATAGCATCAAAACATAATGAGTTTACCACGAATATTGATGTATTAATAATGAAAAACTTAATCAAAAAGCTACCAAACCAATCTTTCACCAAACCATCCTGGCAGTACCTCAAAAATATACAGCTCGCAGACCCTGAATTCAACCAAAGCCGCCCTGTCGACCTATTACTAGGTGCAGAGGTGTATTCTGAAGTTATCCTACACGGCATTATAAAGGAAGATCAATCACAACCCATCGCACAACAGACGCAACTAGGATGGATCTTATGTGGTAACGTGAAATCGTACTACTGTAATGTGATCTTGAACAACTGTGACGATATAAAAAGGTTTTGGGAAATAGAAGATTTGACAGACCAACCCGATAACCAATCTAGAGAAGATTTATACTGCATACAACAGTATCAATCCGAAACTAAACGTCAACCAGATGGCCGTTATGTCGTAAGATTGCCAATGAAATCAGAAGTAAATGAACTATTGGGGGAGTCTAAGTCAAAGGCCATAGCTCAATTTCATCAATTAGAAAGAAAATTTAGAAAAAATAACCAAATAGCAGCTGATTACAAACAATTCATGAACGAATATTTTAACCTTGGTCACATGAAAATAAGTCGTAATAACCAACCAATAGAGTACTTTTTACCACACCACTGTGTAATACGAAGCGAATCAACAACGTCTGCAATACGAGTTGTATTCAACGGGTCAGCGAAAACATCTACTGGATATAGTGTGAATGACCTCATGTACAGCGGACCTAACTTACAACTTGACCTATTATCTGTAATTATAAAATGGAGACAGTACAAAGTAGGTTATGTAGCAGATGCTGAGAAGATGTTTCGCCAGATAATCGTAAATGAAGATGACCAACAGTACCAGAAAATCATATGGAGAGATTCTCCGAGTAAGCCATTAGGTCAATACCAATTAACAACTGTTACCTATGGAACCAAAGCGGCACCATTTTTAGCACTTATGACTATGAAGCAGTTAGCGAAAGATGAAGCTCACAAATATCCAGAAGCAACGAAGGTTCTGGAAAATAACCTGTACATGGATGATGTTTTACATGGGCAACACAACCTCGACTCTGCCAAAAAGATTAAGGGTCAATTAATCGAATTATTTAAGGCCGGTGGGTTTAATCTGCGTAAATGGAAATCAAATGAAACAGCCTTATTAGAAACCACTCCAAACGATAATGAAAACTCATTTCAGTTCAAACAGCAGGAATCAACTAAGACTCTAGGATTGAAATGGACACCATCCACTGACCAATTTAGTTTTGAAATAAAAATGTTACCATTTGTGCATGATGAACGCATAACCAAAAGAGAGCTTCTCTCAGAGATATCGAAAGTATTCGACCCTCTAGGATGGCTCTCCCCTGTAACCACAAAATTAAAACTCCTATTTCAGTCAATTTGGCAACTAAACCTCAACTGGAGTGATATTTTACCAGAAAATATACACAATGAATGGAACCAAAATAAACTAGACCTACAACAACTAAATGACATACGAATACCAAGATGGTTGCAATGCCATGAAAACGATAACATCGAGCTGCATGGATTTTGCGACGCTTCAACCAAGGCCTACGCCTGTGTCATCTACTGTAAGGCGCATAATTCAGTGGTGCTCGTAGCTGCAAAGTCCCGTCTCGTACCGTTGACAAAAGCTGTGACGTTACCGAGATTAGAATTATGTGCTGCGCAATTAATGACCAAGTTAATGAACAAGATGCAATTGTGTCTCACAGAACACCATATTAAAACATTCGGATGGTCAGACTCCACAGCGGTACTAGGGTGGATTAACGGTAACCCAAACCGTTGGAAACCATTCGTAGCCAATAGAGTTGACCAAATCGTCAAATGTATACCACCTGAACGTTGGAGTTACGTTAAATCAGACGAAAATCCTGCCGATTGCGCAAGCCGAGGGATAACCGCTGCGCAACTGTTAAAACATCCCATTTGGTGGAGTGGTCCTAACTGGCTTCTAACGTCGAAACCAAATCCTAGTACCAAGAAACCAAAATACTACACGCACGAAGAAACTAGAAAACAATACCAAACCAATGTCATCACTAAACCATATGAAAATGACGTCATAGGTAACTTGATAACCAACAACAGTACTTATTTACGAACGTGTCGAGTACTCGCGTGGATATTACGCGTGTTCTCACATAACAATAACAAACCAACATACCTAACCATTGGAGAATTGAATAGAGCTGCTAACCAATTAGTAATGCACGTACAAAGAACAGAATTTTATGAAGAAATTACCAATCTTAAAACCCAGACTAATTTGAGTTCAAAAGGTCGTTTATTACCATTACACCCTTACATTGACTCGGAAGATGTTTTACGAGTTGGCGGGAGAATAAAACATGCCAATCTCAGTGAAGACATGAAGCATCCGATGATATTACCACACAATAATCAGCTTACTGATATGCTTATTGACCATGCACATAAAATGACATTCCATGGAGAACCTCGACTTACGTTAGCTTGGTTGAGGAGGAAATTTTGGATCATAGGTGGCAATAATGCCGTAAAGAAGCGTTTACGTAACTGTGTGATATGCCGACGAGCTAAATTTGAAAACCAAAACCAGTTAATGGCAGACTTACCAGCTGCGCGGATAAATCAGACACGACCCTTTTTTCATACGGGCGTTGATTTTACCGGCTATGTAGAAGTAAAAAGTAACAAGGGCCGCGGCATAAAATGCAGTAAAGGATATATAGCTGTTTTTGTATGTTTAGCAACAAAAGCAGTTCATCTTGAGCTTGTGTCGGACCTCACGTCATCAACATTTATAGCGGCACTTCGAAGAATGTCAGCTCGACGAGGAGCTCCTCGACACATATATAGCGACAACGGAACCAATTTTGTTGGAGCTAACAACACCATACAAAAGGAGTATTTTAATTTGACTCAAACCATGGACCAAATAGCTCATCAACATCTGGCAGAAATGCAAATAGAGTGGCATTTATTAAAATGCATTATTACCATCATGGCCAAGCGCAGGAGGTCTGTGGGAGGCCGCCGTCAAAAGCCTTAAATACCATCTACGTCGAGTGCTAGGTAACCAAAAGCTAACCTACGAAGAATTTTCGACCCTATTGTCACAGTTAGAAGGCTGCTTGAATACACGACCTCTGTGTGCTATTTCTGAAGATCCAGACGATTTAAATTTTTTGACACCTTCGCATTTTCTGGCCAGTGGACCATTATTAACCATAATAGAGACCGAGAAAGACGAACGTACCAGATGGCAACTCGTCCAGAAAATTAACCAAGATATTTGGAAACGTTGGCAATCTGAGTATTTAACCCAACTAAATACGCGATCCAAGTGGCACCATTCTCATAAAAATGTTAAAATCAATGACATAGTGATTATTCAAGACGTACACGTGTCTCCAGGGAGGTGGGCCCTCGGAAGAATTTTAGAAATTCATCCTGGCGATGACGGTCTTGTTAGAGTAGTCACGCTCAAAACCAAAGGAGGCATATTAAAAAGACCAATCACCAAACTGTCAATCCTTCCAATCCACCAAGAGGAGAACCAACCAAATGTACCGACCGAAATAAATCAACAAAGAACCACAACTGAAGTGGACCCCGAAAAATGCTATGAGACACCACCACGTCGAAGAACGAGCATTTCAACGAAATGTAGCATTTTAACCATGGCACTTATGGTGCTTATGCTGTTAGTGTCGCCATCACATTGTACTCTCCACACAAAAAAGCTGCCAGATAACCAAACCATCTACTTCGATAAAATCAGTAACATGAGACTGATTAGAGACGAATGGAAACTAGTAGTATTTTATGATATGACTGCTTATTGGGAAGGCGTATCGTTAGCCACAAAGTATATAGACCATTTAGATAATTGTTGTCAAAAAATACAAACCATATCTCACTGTCAACTAGTTCTGTTACATCTGCGCCATTGTCAAGATGAATTAGACCATTATAATGAAATTTTGACCAACCATGGACAGTTACCAGAACGGCACCATCTTCGTCGTCGTGGCTTAGTCAATGCTGTGGGGTCTATAGCTCACAGTTTATTTGGAGTACTCGACGATGACTTCGCACAACAATACCAGCAAGATTTGACTAAGCTTCGAGGCAACCAGAAATATTTTAACCAATTGCTGCAAAATCAAACATCGATAATTGAGTCAGAGTTTAATGTTATAAAGAGAATGGAAAAAACCGTAAGACAACAACATAAGAATTTTAACCAGCATCTTAATAAAATAGATAACTTAACTAATAGTATGCAAAAACAAATATCTGAAAACGCATATATCAATGAATTTACCATGTCTTCAATATCAGCCAACGGTATACTTATGAATCTGAAGGATATACAATAAATGTTATTAAACACAATCACTGACATCTTCCATGGTACATTCAACATACATCTACTACAACCAGAACAATTAACCAAGGAACTTCATATCATCTCAGCCCACATCTCTAAGGAATTATCGCTACCAATCGATAACATTCAGACTGACTTAACCAAACTTTACCATTTATTAACGGTTAAAACAAGATTTACAGGGGACAATTTGATATTCGAAATAAAATTACCGTTAGTAGGCAGAGACACCTTTGAAATATACAAATTGACACCAATTCCAATAGCAATCGGCGACAAAATGCGACAAATAATTATTGCATATGATCTATTGGCCATCAACTATCAAAAGGACTTACAAATACCACAATCTAGTCTACAACTACAACAATGCGTTCATTATGATTTAGACATCTTGCTCTGTGCCCATCAAATACCTATTTCAATAACCAAAACAGAACCAATTTATTGTGCTAGAGAAATTGAGTCCTTAAGTTGTAAGACGGAAAGTAGAAAGTGCAAGAATACCTGGGTACAATTAAACAAGGTAAACAATTACTTGTATTCATGTTGCGGGCAATGCTCCATACAAGTCATATGTGACGATCAAATTACCATTGAGCGATTAGACAAGGTCGGGATACTCGCATTAGCAAGTGGATGCGTCATCAAAGACGACGGGATCACATTACTTTCGCGCAGACAGTCGAACAATGACTTAAGGTTGAAACCAGATATCATAAACATTGATATACCTACCATTAACAATATTGTAAATGTGACCATGCCCTTACATGTTTATGAGATAGACACTAACCAAACAGACATCCGCTGGGAATTAAAAATGATCAGCGATAAAATTAATCAAGTAAAAAATAACACCAAAACAGATTTAGAAGACGAAACATCTTTAAACTACCACGATGTTCACCACTACATCGCAATTTACATAATAGCTGGAGCTATTCTATTAACATGTTTGGCGTACGGAGTGCGGAGGATCCGCGCACGAACGCAGTGGCGCGCGGAAGCGACGCCAACGTCCCGGACGCTGCCACCGCCCCAACCGCAACCGAGAACCCGCCGCGTTGCTGATCACCAGTGCCAGAGTGAAACTAATCAGTGTTTTAGTGTTAGTGATGAATACAATAGAGTGAATAACCATCCCTGTACGAGGGCGACTGACCATTTATATGCCCGAGTGAATAAAGTGAAATTCCCAAACTCATTCAGTTTTAGTGTAGTGGAATAGAGACTGTAATAAATTGAATTTTTAAGAGTTGTATGTTACTATCATCTTGTTTATTGCACCATATTATTGTTTTATCACCTTGTATCACCATGCACCCTCATCTTCCAGTCCCTCGGGAATATGTACAAAGTACAGTTCATTGATGTCAATCGCGCGCGCAGTCAGCAGTTCCACGCTGACCCAAATATTTAGTTTTAGTATTAAAATCATTATAAAGTTAGTTAACGATCGGTCACCAACCAAGCCGCGTTTGCTCATACCATTAACCATTACCATTTTACCAAACCAATATACCATAATTTAACCATACGTGTTTTACTATTCATTTGTAGGGTTTACGCCCAACAATGATCAACCCTTGTGGCTGCCAGTGGCGAAGAGTGAACAGCAATAGGGCAATTGTAGCAAAAATTAATAAACTCTGTAGATAAATAAAATAAAAAATCTGCAAAAGTAGTCTTCACACATTTTTTAAATACATAATTAATAACCGTTATTCAAAACATCAAGCATTATCAGCTGTTTAGGTGCACAAACATACTAAACACATGAAATTATCAGAAATTTTAACTTTGACAAAGTGTGACAGCGCATAAAACCCTAACAAACAAAAATTTACTTAAAAAGTTAGATTTAGGTATACACAAGTGTTGAGTGTATAGATCCTAGTTGAATTTTTATAAACGTTTAACGAGCGATGCTTGCCATCAAACTGCAGTTGGGCGAGTCACAACCTTTGCAAAGTAAAATAAAAATTAAGTTTGGGAATTACCAATCATAAAAAAAAATACTGACGCAGCAGAACTTGGGTAAAAGTTTTATTTTTATTTATCGATAGGCTCGCGTTTGACCACTATATCGCCTGATGGTAAGTGATGATGTGGTCGACGGTGAAGCACACTTGCCTAGAAGTAACCTATTCACTTTTTTTTGTGCAGTAGATAAATAGGCGTACTTTTGCTGTATGAGCATTATTGGCTCGTCGTACAGGCAATAATGCGAAGAAGGTTTTAGAACAAAAAATAAACCAAATTGGTAATTAGGTCCGTAGGTAGGGTAGGGTAGGTGGGTTGATAGAAAGGGTAAGTGGGTAGGTAGGTAGGGTAAGGTAGGTATGTAGGGTATGGTAGGATAAGTAGGTAGGTATCCGGCGGGAGTGAAGCCGCGGGAGACAGCTAGTCTACAAATAAAAAAATCCCTTCATTTCAGGACAAGGAACACGCCGACACCTTCCTCTCGTTACCAGCAGACCAGCTCAAGTTGGAAGGTCAGACGCTGCAGGTGAAGCCGGCGCTCAAGAGAGAGAACCTGCAGAAAGGCAACACCAAGGAAGCCAAGGACAATAGGAACTTGTACTTGGTGAAAGAAGGAGGTATGATATACTGGTTTATGTTCAGTGTTAGGGTCCGGTAGATCCGTTAAATAGCCATTTTTGAAGTTCATAAAAAGCTACTGCAATTACACTGGCCTGCAAAACTTGGTACCACACTTTTGAAATTGCAATTTCTCCTAAACTATAGAAGTCAGAGTTTGGAAATAAAAAAACGTTTTATAGAAAATTTCATCAAATTCCTTTGAAATTATAGTTTATTATACATTAGTAATGTTTAAAAGTAAAAAAAATATAGAAACCAAAAAAATACCGTTTTATCCTACTGGCAAAAACTCAAACAACATTTCTAGGTAGGTTTTACGCCATTACATTTTAATAACTGGTATTGCCTCCTGCCCAAGGAGGCAATACCAGTTAGTAGATCTGTTCTGTTGAAAACTTCTTAAATGTTTCTCAGTAAACTATCATTTGTTACCTACATAGGTTTTTGGTTTCTATCCTTTTTTAAGTTCTATAAACAATTAATTTAAAGGAAGTTGACGAAGTTTTCTATAAAACTTTTTTATTTTCAAAACTCTGACTATATAGTTTTGGTAAAATTGCAATTTCAAAAGTGTGGTGGTACTAAGTTTTGAAGGCCAATGTAGATTTACCAAGGTAAGACAGAAAAAATAAATTAATAATAAAATAAATAAGTTAATAATATAATAAAAAAAATCTATGCCACTACTATGAAACTACAAAAGCGACCTGACGTCACACAAATCGTAATCATAGTTCTCCGCGCGATTTGTTCTTATACAAGGGCCTACAACCATCGGGCCGTTATGCCACCAGATACAACACCCGTTTAGTCGGAGAATCCTGCCGTTTTAAAAAAAATTGCGGGACTTTACACCGTTACCGTTCCGCATATTTTCCGATTTCCGGCTTTATTTCCGGCTAGATGATTGATTTTATTGAAGAGAACATGTAACACTAGATGGCTAGTCGATGCTGAAATGGTTTTGCCCCGAAATTAGGACTAAAACAGTTTAGATTGTTGGGAAGAGCAACACAAAGTTTATAATAATTTAAGAAAAAATATTTTGTACGGAATGCACGTCTAAACGCTTTCGTGGTCCGAGGGGAAGCTATGAGGTCTGAAAGATATAAGGTAATAAATAATATTACATACATACATACAAGATACGCGCGAATCAAAAGGTCCTATAGTTTATGTATAATATACATATTACGTTTACAGTGGTGGTAGCAGGAACAAAGGCAGCGGTCGGCGTGTCAGCCTCCGACATGGCCAAGCGACTCGCTCTAGAACGCAGCAAGACGCAAATGTTGAAGAATCTTAACAGGTACGTTTTAAGGTGAAGGCGCACCTGTCCGCGCCGCACTCGCCGCACGCGCCGCAGTCATCGCATTTTCTCTTGGCCCCGCGCTATCCGCGCCGAACGCGCCGCACGCATTGTATCCACTTCTGTACATCTTGAACTGTATTTTCATACGGATACGGATCATGTTTCCGCGCCGCCCGCATCGCTCGCCGAGTCTGATGACGTCATCCGCACGCGCTGGTGGAATCCGTATACCTACAGCATTTTGCTGAAATGCGGGTAGTGCGGCGCGGATAGGTGCGCGAGGCTGCATACGATTTCATATAAAGATTTATAAAATGCGATGACTGCGGCGCGTGCGGCTCCTGCGGCGCGGATAAGTGCGCGTTCACCTTTAACGAGCAGCATTCGCTTAATCGCTACAGCCTTTATTTGTGCTCGATTGATGGCAATAGAATTACCCTTGAAACAGGCCTTGAACATTAAATGAAATAATTCACTTGTAGACTAGGGTCAATAATTTTTGAAACCAAAAAAAATTACAGTAGGATGAAACCCATTAGAAAAGGAGGGGAATATGATCAAAATGAAAGGAAAAATAAATTACGGTCGATCCGAGTTCGGGAAGTGGGAGGGGGTGAGTTTTTTAGGGTAAAAAATGGTTTATCTTGATTTCCGGCAAAACTACAAGTCTTACGGAAAAAAGTTAAATGGCAAAGTTGTAGGTCATAAATAGATCTACAACTTTTGTATTTGCAATTTTTTCACATAACCTCAAAATTTATTAATATAGTATATTTCTCTCAATATATACTTCCCTCAAGTATATTTTTTTACACCATCAGAAAGTAGAGATTTCAATGAACAAAGAGCCCACCGACTTTTTTAAAAAAGCTGATATTTTGACGTCAGAATTTTCGATTGAAAATAAGGGTGCTTTTTTATATTAAGTTAAAATGAGGAGAAAAAATAAATATTTTTAATCAAATAAATTACAGTGTATTTGGGACATAACAAGGTAAGTTTTCACCAAATTTCGTAGTTTTTTTTTTTTTTTTTAATTATATAAATAAAAAACCAAAAACTTGTTTTTTTTGAATTTTCACCTAAATTTTGAGGTTATGTGATAAAAGTGTCAATTCAAAAGTAGTAGATCTTTTTATTATCTACAACTTTGCCATTTAACTTTTTTCCATAGGACTTGTAGTTTTGCCAGGAAATCGAGATAAACCGTTTTCACCCTTAAAAACTCACCCCCTTTCCCTTCCCGACCTCAGATCGCCCGTAAATTATTTTTCCTTTCATTTTTATAATATTCTTCTTCTTCCCCAATGGGTTTCAACCTACAATTTTTTTTTTTTCGCTTTTTATTATTTTTAAAGGCTTCTCTACCCTGGTCTATTGACTGTACTTCTAAATTGTTCCTTTTTTTTCGAACTGTTGGTAAACGTAATAATAATAAATTTGTTATTTTTATCCATCCATTATCAAAAACTTTGTTAATTTCCTTAAATCAAGAAAGTTAAGTTTGAATTTTATTTAGTCTTGTAACCAAACCAACTGTGAACTGTTCACTGACTACATACACTTATGATGTGACATAGGTCTAGGGTTACATGAATGCACTAAGTAATTATTGTACTCCAATATTAGATAGATCTAAAAATCTTTTTTTTTATAAAAATGCAACTGACTTCTAAATAAAAACACACCAAACTCGGTATCAAGAAACGAAAACAAGAAACACTGACTTAATTGAAGTTATTTTTCAATTTGCAGTGTTTTTATTTGAAAGTTGGTTGTTATTTTTGTATTTTTACACTTTTTCGCTGTGGTACTTTTTAGCCGACTGCCGAAGGAAGGTAATGTGTTTATCAGTCTATGTATGTATGTATGTTTGTTCCTATATGGCGTTCCAGAGACCAAACGCGTTGGCCGATTTTGATGATTCGTACGTCAATTGATTCGTCTTAACCCTGCGAGTGTCACTGGCATTAAAATTGGACAATAGAAAAAATGGCGGATTTTGGGCGCCATATTGTGGGGTCCCAATTTTTTTTTCTTCCAAACCCATTGTGTGGGGCACAATATAGGATTTTAAGAGGTAATTTCAAAAAAATATAATACTTATATGTTTAAATGTACCTAATTCGAAAAAAGTAATAAATAAAAAAAGCTAAGAAGACGTAAACAAGGAGAAAATCATGCTGTGCCGGCGACAGGATACACCAGATTTGGGTCAGCCAACCCGCGAATATGTATCCTCCGACTGCACAGCATGATTTTCTCCTTGTTTACGTCTTTTTAGTTCGCTTTTGAAGCAGTCGGGTTTTTTGATTTTTTTATTTAACTTTTTTTTACTCTAATAAATCTTTGTGAAACATGATTTATTAAAATTATTAAATTTTACATGTATAACAATACAAGTTAGTTTAACACCTAAGGCGTTATACAGCGCAATTCAAAACGAAAGAAAAGAGACTAAAACGAAAATGTACAAGTATATATAGCACAATGAAATATATATCTATACTAGCTGATCCCCGCGGCTTCGCTCCCGTCAACCGGCTACCTACCTACCATAACTACCCTACCCTACCTACCCTACGTTTTTAAGATGTATTCTGCTATTCGGGGCGAAGACAAATCCAACAAATCAAAAACCATGAAAATTGGTCCAGCAGATCTCGAGTTATAAGTGTTGTAACAAACCCATATTTCCTAATATATATAGATAATATAATATAAATCCAAAAACCCATAAAATAAAGCAGAGAAAAAAACTGTAAAAATAAATAAAATCATATTTATTTGCGTAAAACGGGTGTGTTACGTCACTTAGAATAGTGTTACATCGAAGAACACGTCACCGTAAGTTTACTAATACGAAACACTCCACAACGAATGCACGCTACCACGAAAAACTTGACACCGTAGCCATGCGATCTCGAATAACCAAATCTCTAATTTCACCAATTCGAATCACTTAACAACAAATGCGCGCTTCTACGAAAAACTTATAGCCGAAGCCACGCGACCACGCTTAACCAAAGCCCTAACGAAAGACGCCAATTAATTAAGGTAAATCCTAATAAAAACCACTTTTTAATTAAAAAAAAATATTCCTTTAACAATCAACAAAATCAAACATTTGAGAAAAAAAAACGAAATGTATACTTAATATATATGGAGCTAATATATTGAGCTATTTACCGACCAGATGTTAGGCGGAAACAATGGAGGCACTTTTTGTAAATTTGTCTTTAATGTTATGAGGTTTTGAGTAGTCCTCTTTTTATAAGTTTCATTGACATAATATCTGGAAAACCAATCAGTGACTTTCACTGCATCCTTGGGTAATACTTTTCTTTTAGTATTTCAAAAGCCTCATGTATCTCATCTGGTTTTAAAAAGGCTAATACGGCAAAATGAAGCATTTTGTGAGCAAAAGATGTCTATTCTGAACATTGTTTGGATAGACCAGCAGATTGTAAATGTTTACAAATACTTTGAGCCAGATGGAAGTAACAACACTTGTGTTTACTTTCAGGAAACACTTGCTTTACCGCATTTTTTTTAATATCCTATAGGCCCGCGCTTGACCACTATCTCACCTGATGCTAAGCGATGGTGTGGTCGACGGTGAAACACGCTTGCCTTGAAATAACCTATTGACTCTCGACTTAAAGTCCCCTAGATTGTATTTATCGCGAAACACAGACTCCAGCAGGGAATTCCACTCCTAAGCTGTACGCATAATAAAAGTGTTCCCAAAAGGTTTTGTGCGTATGGGTGGGATGTCTACCATGTATCGATGGCGCATCGCCGTACGTCTGGTAGTCCGATGATGAAACGGGCTAGGTGGAATTAGATCGTGCAATTCCATTTCACGCTTCCCCGAAATGTAACCGATAAAAAATCGACAGGCTGGCAACTCGGCGACGATGTTCAAGACTCTGGAGCTTTGACTTGACCAGCGCCTCATCGCCGATGAGCCTCTTGGCTCGCTTTTCGATCGACACTAGTGCGTCGTGCTGCAATTTGGCAGATCCGTCCCAGAGATTAGAACAATTACTCCATGCATGATCGAACTTGCGGATGATACAAATTGAGGAGCTGTTCCGGCGAGAAGTACCTTCTCACCTTTGCAAGGATCCCCAGCTTTTTGGCATCCAGCTGAGCCTTTGCCTCAATGAATGGGCCAAAATTTAGAGGTCAACGTTACGCCAAGAAGCTCAAGATGGTACGTTATTGGCACGGTCACATCTCGGAAAGTTGGAGCGGGTTGGCTCTTTTTTGCGGAAAAAAAAAACGACGTTATTGACGCCTTCTCGAAGTCAGTAATTACTATATTAGGTTGCAAATTGGTTCCAAATTGAGATGCTCGAACTACCCTACAAACAAACAAACTCTTCAGCTTTATAATATTCAGTATAGCTTTGGATTCAAATGTTTGATTTTGTTGATTGTTAAAGGATTTTTTTTTTTTTTATTAGGATTTACCTTAACACCTTAACTGCCAGGCAATGAGACACAATTGAAAATGTATTGTTAGTCGGTCACTTGGCAGTTAAGGTGTTAATTAATTGGCGTCTTTCGTTAGGGCTTTGGTTAAGCGTGGTCGCGTGGCTTCGGCTATAAGTTTTTCGTAGAAGCGCGCATTTGTTGTTAAGTGATTCGAATTGGTGAAATTAGAGATTTGGTTATTCGAGATCGCATGGCTACGGTGTCAAGTTTTTCGTGGTAGCGTGCATTCGTTGTGGAGTGTTTCGTATTAGTAAACTTACGGTGACGTGTTCTTCGATGTAACACTATTCTAAGTGACGTAAACACCCGCGTAAAACATGGTATAAAAAGGTCTTACAGTACAAAAATAGAGCAGACATGTTTTTCCAAGATTGAACAATCAATCTGCCTAGCCTTTTCCCAGCTATATTGGGGTCGGCTTCCAGTCTTACCGGATTCAGCTGAGTACCAGTGTTTTACATGGAGCGACTGCCTATCTGACCTCCACAACCCAGTAACTGGGTAACACGGTACCCCTTGGCAAGACTGGTGTCGGATTTCAAGCTTCTGACTACCGTAACGACTGTCAAAGATCTTCAAATGACAGCCGGGACCAACGGCTTAACGTGCTTTCCGAGGCACGGAGGAAACTCGGTATGTTGAAATGGACATGGAAATCCACGGACCGACCTCGTCAAGCATTGCTTAACCTTGATGATCAACCAGTGCGGCTGTTATTATTTAGCCACGAGCTCCTCAAACCAACCAACCAAGCTCTTTCCAAGATTGAACACAGCATGCAAATATTTGGGATAACAATTTCCATAACAAAATTATTATTATATTATAACAACGCTATTTTCGCACTAGGAATTGTTTTAGACTATAGAAGTTGTTATCAATTAACCATTCATACAATTTATTCTTAAAAGCATATCTCGATTGTAACATTTTCAGATTACCAGGTAATTTGTTATAAATTCGTACACACATAGTTAAGCAGCTTTTATTGTACTTAGCAAGCCTGGGCGTACTGTTAAGTACGAGTCTGTGAGGATCTCGTCGGCTTCGAGGATTAATATCGTTTGCTAATTTAAATAACTCCTTATGTTTCCAAACAAACATGCATATTTCATTAATATACAGACAAGGTAGCGGTAACAAGCCAAGTTTCTTAAATACTGGCTGACATGATTCCTCTGGATGAAGTCCATAAAGAGCCCTAATGAATTTTTTTTTAGCAACAAATGTTCTATTCTGGTCAGTACTATTACCCCATATTATAAGTCCATAACGTAATATGGATTCCACATACGCTTGGTAAGCTAATATAGCTGTTTTCAGATTAGTGCTTTTTTTTACTTGTTTAAGAGCATACATAAATTTATTAATTTTGCTTGAAACATTGTCTACATGCACTTAAAAAACTTACAGAATACAATTATTATTTACAAATCCATCTTGCATCCATCTTCTCACAAAACCTTAAGCATTCACGACCCACATCTATCCATCTCCCAGCAAACGGGACACACTAAGCGCCAAAACTAGGGAGGCGAGTAAGCTCGGAACACCGTGTGTGCTGAAGGTACGGCCAAAAGCCGGTGACCTCCCGGTCTTAGCTGATGTTTGGGCACCACAGGAACAAACAGCCTTACCAACTGCCGCACTAGCTCCTGGCAATCAGACTTACCCCGCACAATACGGCAGCGAGAGATAAGCAAGAAGTACTTACGCCTTACTTTGAGATAATTAAAAGTAATGTTGATGTTTATCCACAGATTCGTGTCCCGCTACCGCCTCGTGGTGTCGAACCTGCCCGCGCACTGCGACGACGCGAGGCTGCGCCGCGTGTGCGTCACAGCCGCCGACAAGCGCGCCGTCGTCACCGAGTGCCGCGTCATGCGCGACCTGAGGACGCCCCAGGGCAGCGACGGGCAGCATCCGTATGTATCAGTAACCAGTCGCTTGTCCACCACACACCGCACGAGTGCCGCGTCATGCGCGACCTGAGGACGCCCCAGGGCAGTGACGGGCAGCATCCGTATGTATCAGTAACCAGTCGCTTGTCCACCACACCACCACACACCGCACGAGTGCCGCGTCATGCGCGACCTGAGGACGCCCCAGGGCAGCGACGGGCAGCATCCGTATGTATCAGTAACCAGTCGCTTGTCCACCACACACCGCACGAGTGCCGCGTCATGCGCGACCTGAGGACGCCCCAGGGCAGCGACGGGCAGCATCCGTATGTATCAGTAACCAGTCGCTTGTCCACCACACCACCACACACCGCACGAGTGCCGCGTCATGCGTGACCTGAGGACGCCCCAGGGCAGCGACGGGCAGCATCCGTATGTATCAGTAACCAGTCGCTTGTCCACCACACCACCACACACCGCACGAGTGCCGCGTCATGCGTGACCTGAGGACGCCCTAGGGCAGCGACGGGAAGCATCCCTATGTATCATTACTGATACTGACGGATGCTTCCCGTCGAGTCGTCCAGTGCTTCGTGATGTCAAAACACATACGCAATTAGGGTGCTGGTCATGTTTAGCGGATGAATGAAAGGCGAATAACAAAATAATAGATATTTACAAAAGACAAAAGATATTTATTTCAACTGGGCCACCAAGCGGCACTTTTGAATGTCACAATTTAAATTTACATGGAATAAAAGTTGATTTTACCGTGCATTCGGAAAGTAGCTTATGTTATGGAGAAGAATGCACAAGAAACTCCATACTTTTTAAATTTACATGGAATTAAAGTTGATTCTACCGTGCATTCGGAAAGTAGCTTGTTATGGAGAAGAATGCACAAGAAACTCCATACTTACTCTTTTAAAAAAAAAATGATTCTACCGTGCATTCGGGAAGTAGCTTGTTATGGAGAAGACCGCACAAGAAACTCCTTACTTACTCTTTAAAAAAAAAAAGATTTTTACAATATTTAGGTACATACATTAATAAATTCACATATGTGAGGACAATGCACCCAGAATAGCACTACACACTATACTACATTTAAAGTTATTATAAGGCAGACGTGAGTGGAAACGCCAGGTGTGGACGCCGTAGGACATACACGGATCATATTGGTGACGTTCTCTGGAAAGGCCAGTTGCACAGTACTCATAACCGGTGTGTGTGTGTATGACTAGATGTATGAAACAAAAGAAATATGTATGGATTGTAGCTGGTGGCGTTCTGTACTTTCTGCTTACCCCCTTGGAATTAAGACATAAGTTTATGTACGTGGCTGGTATGATTCCCACCAATCAGTAACTTGTCCTATAGACTGAATGGTGTTAATTCTGGTTGGTATAAGAAATCCATAGCTAATCTAAGTTTTATTGTTGTTGCAGATCGAAAGGCTACGGTTTCGCCATGTTCACGAGACATGAAGATGCACTGGCTTGTCTTAGGAAACTGAATAACAATCCTGATATATTTGATAAGAATAATGTAAGTAAAATATATCCATTGCCGAATTAGATGTATTAAATGCACATCAGAATCTGTATTATTCATATCTACACAATCAAGTTCAAATTGCATTATAGATTAATAATAATAATAAGTGAAGGACGGCACAGTTGACATCTGTCGGGCATGTCACCGGCCGGGGGAATCAATCCGTCACCGTTCTAGTCTGGCTAACGGAGACTATTTGCATAGACACAACATTGTAGCCAAGATTATCCATCAGCAACTTGCTCTGAAATACAATCTTGTGGAATCAGAAGTGCCTTACTATAAGTATGTGCCCGACCCAGTTCTCGAAAATGGCAATGTCACATTGTATTGGGATCAGTGTATAATCACTGACAGGACTATTGTTGCCAATAAGCCTGACATAGTGGTGATAGACCGACTAGAGCGTCGCGCAATGATTTTTGGTATAGTAGTCCCCCATGACGAGAACCTTGTGAAGGCTGAGAGAGATAAGAAAAGCAAGTATATTGATCTGGCTCGCGAGGTTGTCGACATGTGGGATGTGAATACAGCAGTCATTGTGCCGATAGTCGTGACGGCCAATGGCATAATAGCAAAGAGCCTCGACGAACATCTTAGGAGGCTCTCGTTGGGCAGCTGGATCAAGGGCTTGATCCAGAAAGCGGTACTCCTGGACACGGCGCGTATAGTCAGGAGGTTCCTCTCTCAGGAGCCCTAACCACCGGTAGCTTGGACCCTGTTTCCGATACCGGTGGGCTACTATTTTTGTATTTTTAAATGTTTATTTTATTTTTTATAGAATAATATTTAAAAATGTAAAAATATGTAAATAAGATGAATAAATGGAATAATAATAATTAATAAATTCATTTATTAATAATTAAATTAATTGTATAATTAAACTAATATATATTATATCTCTACCTCAGAGGCCCATCGTCTCATTCTCAATAGAAGACAGAACAGCCTTGAACGCAAGAAAGAAAAGATTAGAGAAATCCATAGCCAACAACCCCCTAGCTAACCAAAATGGAGGTGATAACACAAACAAGAAAAATAGAAAACGGAAGCCGGAAATAGCGCCCGATGAAAGTTATGCTAAAAGAAGGAAATTCGGTCAACTAAATAAATTTAATAAGAATACCAATCAAGAAGATGGTTCTAATAATTTTAATGAAAATCAAAGAGGTAACAGGTATAATAAAAATAACCAAGGTCAGAATAGATTTAATAATAGACAAGGTCAAAGTCAAGATGGTTTTAATAAAAATGATAACCAAAATCAATTTCAAGACAGATTTAACAGGAATAACAACAGAAATCAAGGTGGTCCCAATAACAATAGGTTTAATAACAATAAGAACCAAGGACCCCGCAGAAATGAACCCGGACAGTTTGTAAGAAAACCAAGAGAATTCGAATATGGCGAATTCACAGGATTAACAGCAAAAGAAGGTACCCAACACAATATGAGGAGCAACCAGAAACTAAAGGCTCAGGCGGAACTCCATAGACAAACTGTGAAAACTGAGAAAAAGCAAAGTAAAAGAACCCAGATACTGAAAATGGCAGCAAAAGAGAGGATAAAATTGCCAAAACAGAAGATCAACAAGAACCCTACTAAGAAAAGGAATAAGAACCATAACCGGTCGAAGTTTGATCGGTTGTTGTAAAAATGTGTTTACCTATGAAATTGCCTTTCCATAAAACTTTGGTTTGCCTTTGAATTATACGCAAATAAACGTTATATGTATGGCATATCATTCTATTTTAAAAATTGTTTATTTATTTGTTTCACTGGTTTTGATATGGAATGTTGCCATATTTTAAAACTTAAGATTTGTGTAATTTCTAACAACGCGTCTTAAAAAACACGCAATATCAATTTATGGACCTATCACTACTAACGAACGACCTGAGTGTTTTTGTTTGAATAGCTTACGTTTCGTATGCTTTTCTCTGCATGGCTCCCGCAGCCATGCAGAGAAAACATACGAAACGTAGAGTACAGTTCTCGCCAAACTTCTTGGCCACCCTGAAGTTGGCAACAATGGCTGCGCAGTAGTAAATCTCATACAAAAACAGCACCGCGCCGTGCCTTACGCATCGGAAAGCCAACTTCAGAGCGGCCAAGAAGTTTGGCGAGTAATGTACCTACCTACGTTCAGTAATAAAGTCAGCAGCCTTATTGCGTAAGTGAATTCGGCAAGGTAAAGGGCAATGGATGTGGATTGCCGTTTTATGTGATGATTGGTCGATTGTTCATACACTTTGCCCTTTGCCTTGCCGAATTCACTTACGCAATTAAGCTGTAGGTCAAAATCATCGTAAAAAAACATCGAATCTGTTTAGACAGTCGTTTATTATAAGTACTCCTTTCTTCTTCTTTTTACGACTTCATGTGACTTTCGTCTGATTGTCCAATTGTCTACATTAATAATAATGTTACTTTGTTACTATTATTTAGGTGCCTAGCACGCCGTTATACCACGTGAGTAGATAAACGGAACAGAGATAAAGCTTCATACAACCGCGCGAATCGGTTGCACTACTACAAGCACGCGGACGCATGTGTGCGTGACCACTGGCCGCTTGTCGCTTACGCGGCGAGACTGGAAAAAACCGGTTTATGTTGGCTCAGCCAGTGGACAATCTCAGGGTCTGTGCATAGCACGTTGTTTGTTTTGTTAGTTGCAATTTTGAATATTTTAATGTAAAAACGTTGTATTTTATTATTAATGGTTGTCTATTGTACCGTGTGTATGAATAATACTTGAAAAATAAAAATATATCATACTTTAACTATCCCAAGGGGTACAATAGTTAAGTAAATATTGGATTGGAACAATAAATGATTCAAAAACTAAAATTATGAAAAGAAAATTATTAGATTGTAATTTGTAAAGTATTCTATCATACATTATCTATACATATAAGAGAAAAAGTCGTGTTAGTTACACTATTTATTACTCAAGAACTATTTTCAATGCCAATTTTCAGCCAAATCGGTTCAGCCAACCGATTTGGCTGAAAATTGGCGGGGAGGTAGCTTAGGACCAGGAGACATATAAAAGAAAGTCGTGTTAGTTACACTATTTATAACTCAGGAACGGCTGAACCTGTTTGGCTGAAAATTGGTGGGGAGGTAGCTTAGAACCAGGAGACGGACATAGGATAGTAGGGTAGGGTAGTTAGGGTAGGGAAGGTAGGGTAGGGTAGTTAGGGTAGGGAATTTAGGGTAGGGTAGTGTAGGTAGGGTAGGGTAGATAGGGTAGGATAAGTAGTGAAGGGTAGGGGAGGTAGGGTAAGTTAGGGTAGGGTAGGTAGGGTAGAGTATGTAGGGTAGATAAATGTTTGGTATTTTTATGGCAAAACAAAGTTTGCCGGGTCAGCTAGTAAATAATAAAACTATTTAACAAATGTTTTGTTTTTAATTTCACCTATTGTGACAACCCTACCAAAATAGGTAACAATTTAACACGTTCTTAGGAAGCTTTGTCTCTGTTCCGTTTATCTACTCATGTGGTTATACAGCGTGAGTGTGGATGGCCAAATCCGAAATTGAGGCATAGCGAAAAACACTCAAAGGAGTCAGGGGGCAATTTTGATGAAAACTAAAACTCCATCATTAGTTTTTTTTTTAAATATTAAATTTTCGTACGTCATTACTTCCCAGAAATTGATCCTTATTAGACACAATCAATAGGGTACTAAATTACTAATACAGCATAATATGTTTTTTTATTCAAAATCAACGTGTTTGATTTCTGGCTAGGAATAAAGATTTTTCAAAAATCCAATGATGCATTTTTAGTTTTCATCAAAATTGCTCCCTGACTCCTTTGAGTGTTTTTCGCTATGCCTCAGTTTCGGATTTGGCCATCTACGGCCACTTGGAAAACTCAACCTGTATAGTAATTCAAATTGTTATCTGTTGCAAATTCATAATTTATTTATTTTTATTCAGGCAACAATAAAATTGTCAAAAAATCATACACTTTATTACACTGTAATTTGTAACAAACCATCCATTATCAGCCTTGACCAAGTCGTTGCTCCACATAGAGGAAGGCCTTCCAACGCTCCGTCTCCCGGTACGCTATAATTTGGTTTCCTTTTCATCAAAATTCTCGATTGGAATCTGTCGTATAATCCCAAATGCATGGCAAATTACGGATCTTCTCAATAAAAAGTCTCGCTGACAGACAACGTACAACCACGTGGTACCTCAGCTGACCCGCAATTTCCTAAAAACGACTTTGCGCAATACGAAAAGTCGTTTTTGGGAAAGAAACAGATTGTTTCTGTAGTATCCAGTTGATGAGGAATGTAATTGTTTACCTGGATCACTGGTCACAACAGTAGCACTTTGTATTCAAACAATTTAATTAGATATTATATCGGCTCCTTGCCACCATCGGTCACACGCACTTCACCGCTTCGTCCGCTCATAGACACAGCGCGTCCCCGCGTCTAGAGTCGTGCCGTGTGCGCAGGAGACGACAGATATATGCTTCTATCTACGGCCACTTGGAAAACTCAACCTGTATAGTACTTCAAATTGTTATCTGTTGAAAATTCATAATTTATTTATTTTTATTCAGGCAACAATAAAATTGTCAAAAAATCATACACTTTATTACACTGTAAATTGTAACAAACCATCCATTATCAGCCTTGACCAAGTCGTTGCTCCACATAGAGGAAGGCCTTCCAACGCTCCGTCTCCCGGTACGCGGTCGCCACTCCAGAACTTTTTGGCCCCAACGGCCATCCGTTCTGCGAGCAATGTGCCTTGCCCACTGCCACTAAAGTTGGCATTCCAATCCAGTTCCGGGAATCCGGTGGATGCGAAACGCACAGGATCGATCAGTTGATGCTTGGGGAAGCCTATGTTCAGCAGTGAAAGTCTTTCGGCTGAAATTATGATGATGATCCATCATCAAGATAACATGATGTGCGAAGATAAACGCGTAAATAAAACATTTTTCATTACACCTATTCGAAAACGACAATTGTCTATAGAGGATAGCGGGAGCCAAATCCAATTTTGCGCCCGTAGGAGTTTGAGCTTTCTCTCTTCTGACTGGCCCGCTTCGTGCTTCTGATAGATTTGGGTTGGAGGGGCTAGCGTGAAGGTTATTTAAATGAAATGTAATGTAATGTTAACCACCATTTATTAATTAGGTTTAGTAATATCATCGTCGACCACATCATCGCTTGCCATCTGGTGAGATAGTGGTCCAGCGCAAACCTATCAATAATAATAAAATAAAAAAATATATATACCTACACATTGGATAATTGAAAAATTAAAAAGCTACGAGTACCTACCTACTCGAAACTAGTATAGATAGGTAAGGTACTCGTAGCTTTTTAATTTTCTCTTAGGAATTGATGAAAAATAGTGTGTATCACTCGGGGACAAAATATTTTGTTCTCGGGCGGCGTATATTGAATGCCTCGCTAAGATCAGGATTCTACGTTAGAATCCCTCGTTACGCTCGTGATTCTACTTTAGAATCCTTCGCTTAGCTCTGAATTCAAAATAACACCCTGGAAGAACAAAATATTACTTTGTCCCCTTGTAACACAAATAACTATTTTAAAACCCACCAATATCATTTTCACCAACGCTCCATTACAATTTTTACCAACATACTATTGTAGAAGTAGATATTGTCACTTATCAAAGGTTATTTTACCTTTGCCAACTATTTATTTTACTTAGACATAAAGACTACGCACGCCTATCAAAATCAAAGAAAAAAATGCAGACTAATACAGACAGTGAGTCCTGAAGGTGAATTACCGTGGCAGTACAATAAAGCTTGAATAGAGTTGGTAGGGGACAATCCAAACTAATATTAAAATGGGCAAATAAATAGTAATCAATAGAAAATTGTTTACAACACTGGTTTTTTTCTTTGGTTTCCTTTTCATCAAAATTCTCGATTGGAATACTCATCTGTCGTATAATCCCAAATGCATGGCAAATTACGGATCTTCTCAATAAAAAAGTCTCCAGTTTTTCCAGGTTTGGGTATGAAGGTGACTTTTACCTCTCGCCATGCAAGAGATATGTACCTAAGTGCTATGCTGGCCCGATAAATCTCCAACAGCCATGGTGTTAGATGATCTACCACCACTGCAGCAGGGCTGGGAAGATGCCATCCAGCACTGCCGACTTGAAAGGTTGAAATGTGTTGATAGCCCATTTTATCCGGCCTACTGTTACTATATTGTGGGCTCTTGACCAATCTTGGTCCGTTGGAGTCCATTCGGTGTCAGTTTCCCACGTCCTGTTCTCCAGGATTTGACAGTCCGGGAAATGAATGGTGGACCTTGCTGGTCTCGTGATCATTTTGTGTGTATGAGTTGTCGGGTTTTTTCAGCGTACCGAGGGTTCGGTCCTGATCGGTTGATAGTATCTTCCGTAACGTGGCGGCTTCATTATTAGTCTCAATGGATTCATAGAATTTCCTGGCGGTTCCAATCTGTTTTTTGTATGCATATTGGGTGTCTTTGTATAACTCCCAGTCTTCCGGGAGTCTCGTGTTTTTTGCTCTGTTAAATTGCTTACGTAGCGTTTCTCTGAATTTACCAAGTTCAGCGTTCCACCAGGGGTTCCTTTCGTTCCTGCTCTTTGGCGCTCTTGATTTACAGCATGCGTGGTAAGCTTCGATTAGGTATTTGGATAATTTTGTTACGGTGTATTCTAAATGTGCTTGGTCCCTTATGGTTACCAGTGCTATGTGTCCAGCTAAAAGCGAGGCCAGTAGGTTTTTATACCCGGGCACATTGGTGCGCCTCGGGTTTCGCCTCGGTGCGGGTTTTTTGGTGTTAGTTAGTGTAAAGCGGATTCTTCTGTGGTCTGAGCAAGAAGGCTCGTCCGATACGTGCCAGTTTGTGATGAGGTTTGTCGCGTTTTCTGTAGCGAGTGTTAGGTCTACGGACCGTGACGCAAGTGGGTTCTGAGCCGCGATTAACAATGTTAAGATTAGTGGAGAATAAAAAGGTGGATAGTACCTCTCCTCTGGAGTTCGGTGTGTCGCCGCCCCAAAGCGGGTGGTGGGCGTTAGAGTCGGTGCAGAAGATCAGATCCAAACTGGCGCGCTCACAGTGCTGCACCATGTCCGTGACTACCGCAGGACCCCGACAGCAACCGCTTCCATATTTGGTAAATAATTACTACTCAATTGGTACCAATTAGTACCCGAACAACAAAATTGGTACCTTAGTAGTTTTCGAGAAAATCGACTTTGAAGGTGGTCCTGCGGTAGTCACGCTCCATTCAGCAGGACCACCATGAGCGCCGAAAACGGGGGCATGCTACAGCTATTCTAAGTATAGAAATAATTACTACCCATAAATTTGATCCATTTCGTAAAAAAAACAGAACTGAATCATTTTTATTTATCGAGAAATCAACGATGATAACTTTCGCTCGCTCGTTCAGCAGGACCACGACTTTGAATGTTGATTCCAAGTTGGAGGAGCCTGCGACTTTCCTCAAACCTACATAGAAAATTACTACCCTGCAAGATAAAATTGATACCCAGAATTCACAACTAGTACTCCAGTAGTTTACGAGATATACCATGCCATTGGTGGGGTGGCGGTAGTCACGGTGTTAAATTTTCATTTCAAGATTTCCCGTTTAAAGACTTAGTGAATTGTGCCCAAATGTATACAAAAATTACTACTCGTACAGAAGATAAAGCGACCAAAAATTCAGATACCTAAGTGTTGTATTTTAAGAGAAATTAGCTTTCATTACTTTTCCATACTAAATCTTCGCGTATAACCCGACCATATTAAGTTGTCAATGGTATTGAGCAGTACACTCGTGCACAAAAGTTTATGGATGTCGTTTTAGTAATAACAACAGTTCACAATCTATATTTTTTATACAAAATGTGTACCTAGGCACATAACAAGAAAAAAAAAATATTTCGTTACCCATGGCCTATAACACCTTTGTTAATGCCGTGGGTAGGTAGGTACTATATTAATTATTTTTCTGTATTGTAAGTACCTACCTTCTGTGTTGTTATATGAATACCATTAAAGAGCGATAGGTATTTCTTATTTATTTCTTTCCTACTAATTTACCATTGCTGCAAGCCTAAGTACCTACGTATTTAAAACCTAATTTACTGCAGTAACAGTATGTTGCTAATAACGTAAGTATAAAAGGATTACATAAGTAATAGGTATGTATTTTTACAGTACCAGAAGTCGATTGTATGGTACAATTAGTATCAAATTTCCACTGACATTTCCTGTGGACCTTGGTGTATTTTTAGTTAGGTACCTATTTAATACTCACATTATTAGATCTAGGTTATGAATTAGTAATATTTTTTTTTTATAAATCGAATAAGTTTTATTAAGACACAGAACACAGATCGATATTAATTTGTAAAATCAGCCAAATTTTAAATAATTAAAAAATCAATGTATTATTCTAAATTGGACTAATACCATATAAAACTGGAACTATGTTATTTATCTAGCAAATAGGTTCGATAAAACAGAATGAGAAAAGCATCTATATTCATGCAAAGTTACAACAATTTAAGAATAGAATGAATATTAGTTTTATCATTCTTAAAACTATTTCAAAATTACAGATTATTATTATGGCAGTCTCACAAGTTATGTACACCTTATGTACTTTTAAGTTATCTAGGTATTTAATACCTAGATAACTTAAAAGTACATAGGGTGAATGACAACAGTAGGAAATCATTTACAATTTATCTCTTAAAAATGAAAACGTGGTGATAATTATTTTTATAATTAAGAAAGTAGGTACTTTCATGAGCATCATCAATAGGTATCTTTATAAAAACAACCAATAAAAATAAAAGGAAAAATGTAAGCGCGAAATATAAACATAAAAAATAATCTCAAATATAATTACCTAACATTAATAGACATAATTCAAGTTATTAAAAATAAAAGGTTGTTGATTGCTAACCCCGAGTTTCCCAGTTCTAAATTATCGCAGAATTGGGTTAAAATTTCAATTATGGGCCGTTGATTTTTGGCGCGGGGAGAAGGGGGTAAGTTTGGTCTTCACTTCAGCTTTCTACTTATGAGTACTACCTACAAAAAAAATATAAACTTCCAAATCAACGGCTCATTGATATGAAAACGCATATTGCCCAAAATATGCATGATGTGCTCTTTGCAACGCTTAATATTCAAATATAAAGGCACCTATTACTTATGTAATCCTTTTATACTTACGATATTAGCAACATATTGTTACTGCAGTAAATTAGGTTTTTAATACGTAGGTACTTAAGCTTGCAGCAATGGTAAATTAGTAGGAAAGAAATAAATAAGAAATACCTATCGCTCTTTAATGGTATTCATATAAAACACAGAAGGTAGGTACTTACAATACAGAAAAATAATTATTAGAGTACCTACATACCCATGGCATTAACAAAGGTATTATAGGCCATGGGTAACAAAATGTATTTTTTTCTTGTTATGTGCCTAGGTACACATTTTGTATAAAAATTATAGATTGTGAACTGTTGTTTTTACTAAAACGACATCCATAAACTTTTTGGCACGAGTGTACTGCTCAATACCATTGACAACTTAACATGGTCGGGTTATACGCGAAGATTTAGTATGGAAAAGTAATGAAAGCTAATTTCTCTTAAAATACAACACTTAGGTATCTGAATTTTTGGTCGCTTTATCTTCTGTACGAGTAGTAATTTTTGTATACATTTGGGCACAATTCACTAAGTTTTTGATAGGGAAATCTTGAAATGAAAATTTAACACCGTGACTACCGCCACCCCACCAATGGCATGGTATATCTCGTAAACTACTGGAGTACTAGTTGTGAATTCTGGGTATCAATTTTATCTTGCAGGGTAGTAATTTTCTATGTAGGTTTGAGGAAAGTCGCAGGCTCTTCCAACTTGGAATCAACATTCAAAGTCGTGGTCCTGCTGAACGAGCGAGCGAAAGTTATCATCGTTGATTTCTCTATAAATAAAAATGATTCAGTTCTGTTTTTTTTTACGAAATGGATTACATTTATGGGTAGTAATTATTTGTATACTTAGAATAGCTGTAGCATGCCCCCGTTTTCGGCGCTCATGGTGGTCCTGCTGAATGGAGCGTGACTACCGCAGGCCCACCTTCAAAGTCGATTTTCTCGAAAACTACTAAGGTACCAATTTTGTTGTTCGGGTACTAATTGGTACCAATTGAGTAGTAATTATTTACCAAATATGGAAGTGGTTGCTGTCGGGGTCCTGCGGTAGTCACGGACATGCTGCACCAGATCGGCCAACTCCTTTGGCGGGCAGTCTGTGTCCTCGCCTGGCATGTATGCCGAGGCCAGTACAACATCCGGAACGCTGCCTTCGGTTTGGAGCCTGACAGCTGTCAGGTCTCTGGAACAGAATTGGGTCAGTGGCATAAAGGGAATTTCTTTGGGTAAGTAGATGGAGGTTCTTGGCTTATCTAAGCCCTGTGTGTCGAGAATTATCTTACCTCCGATGTTACCGAGGCCACATATTCTGTTGTTCCTGATCCACGGCTCTTGAATCAGTGCGATAGTTCGGTGCTTTACCTCCAGTGCCCTGCGTAAGCTAGCCGTGGCAGTCTCGCTATGCTTGGAGGTTTGTTTGGATGATGTTGAGGGGTGCTGGTGGAGGTGGAGTGGATTTAGTCTGAGACGGATCCATCGGATAATCCCTTCGTCTCCACCTCCCGGTATAGCTCATCGTCGTGCGTGTCCCCCGGCGACGATGCAAGAAGCTGCACGTTCCAGCCGGGTGATGCGGGTAGTGTGGGTTCGGCGTCATCGGCCATTGCCGCTCGGGCCATCGCCTCCTCGAGTTGGACAATGTCCGTGTCGTCGTCGGCTCTGTCGCCTTTGTGTCAGTGCTGTCGGTCGGGGAGGCGGGTCGTGGGCCAGAAGCGCACGTATATCGACCCTAGCAGGTACGATATCCGTCGTTCCCGCCCCAGGACCCTTTCGGCTTCCTCCGGTGGCAGCCCCAGGGTCAGGTATGTCCCGAAGCGGTCGCCACCGATGGTAGTCGCCCTATACAGTGACCACCTCGCGATGTTGTACTAGGCTCCACTGTATTCTGACGGATCAGAATACCGTGGAGCCTGCCCACATCACCTCTGTAGCGAGGGACGAAGAGCGAGGCTCGGACACGGCTGGGCATGTCGGTCTGTCTCAGTACCGACAGCGTCTGGTCATTGTCGGGGAGTTTTATTTGGGTAGAGATGTGTCCCTCACTCATGAGGTGCCTCATTTGAGGTACTCGTGATCGCAAATTGAAAGAGTTACTCGAATTTCAACGTTGAACCACCTCACTCATTCACGCGTCCTCACTTAAAAATTTACATTTACCTCGCACCTCGCGAGGTAAAATGAGGTGCTCCCTCAACCTCATATAAAAATGATGAGTTACCCATCACTATATTTGGGCCACGTTTTGGGTCAGCCAGGTCAGGGCGTTCTCGTCTTCACACCATATCTGCACCGTGCCATCCGCTATCCGTGGGTATCCGCGGAAGGCCGGGAGTTGTGTCGACGGGTCCGCGTCCATAAGTCTGTCTTCTAGGGCGGTCTTAATGTGTTCGTCCTCCTCCTTAGTTAGCTCTCTACTGGAGTGGAGAAGGCAGATTGCTACCGCCAGCCGCGCAGGGATGTCCTTTGTGGCCCGCGCGTAGGTTCTCTGCCTCCCCTGTGCGGAGTGTGTTCTCACGCGCTTGGCGTTCCCCTGGAGCGTACTGGGTGGTGCCGTGTCGTCGGGGCGCGTCTTCTTCTCCGGCACCGTCCCACTTGGTACAGGCTTCGGGTTTGAGGTGTCTTGCAGGGCGTTAGATGTAAGCAACGCCCGGCGTGAGGCATTAGAGCGCTTTCCTCTGGTGCGTCTAGGTCGTGTTTGGTTCTGGGTATCGTCGTTGTCTTGGGGTCGGGCGGCGGCCCTGGCGGATGCTCTAGCTTGCGGTGGCTCTTCGCGCTGGGTTGCCCCTTCGCGTACCTTCGCCCGCTCGCTTTTGTCCGCGTCCGGCCGCTTATCGCGCTGGGTTTCCCCCGCACATGCTTGCGGCCGGTCGCGTGGCCCCGCGTGCTGCCGCTCGTCGCGCTGGGTTTCCCCTTCGCATGCAAGCGAACAATCACGTGGCCCCGCGTCCGGCCCCTTTCCACGCTGGGTTGTCCCTGCGCGTACTTGTGGCTGGTCGCGTACCCTCCTTTCAGCGTGCGATCGCGCTCCGCGCTGGCTGTAACCTACGCGCGTACTGCGCTTTCGGTCGCCTACTTCCTTCCCCCGGGCTGAGAATTTTCCGCACTTTACCAGGCGTACTTCATCGGCTACAGCCGGAAGAGTGTTACAACTGCCAGGTCTGTCATCCTTCCCCGTGTCAGTCTTAGTGTGTTGGTCTGGGTCATTGTCTACGTGGGTGAGCTGCCCCGCATGCTCTGTTGCCAGAGCTTTGCGGGGGGCATGCCTGGTGTCGTGACTATTGTCGCGTTGGTCGCAGCTGGGGTCGGGTGTAAGGGCGCGTTAGTCGCAGCCTGTGAATTGGGCGCTTGGTCAGCTGCCGGCCGCGCAGAAAAGCGCGGCATTTGTTGTTCCACATTGCAGTTAGGTGCTCCCGCCATAATACGTTGGGAGCTAACCGCCGAAGCGGTGTGGGATTCCCTGGCTTGGCCGGGACCCACCTGGGTAGTTTCTTTATCTACCTGCATTGTTTCATGCTGTCGGGGGGGCTTTTTTGAAACTGAGGTTACCCTTCCTCTGGGAGCGACGGGACTGAGGGATAGGAGGGAAGGAATTTTATGGGGGTGGGTGTGGGTTGGGGGGTCACCCTAGGCCTGGGAATTGACCTAGGGATTTAAGGATCGACGGGATCTGTGTGGAAAAGAAAGGAGGGATGGCTTTGTTAGGTGATGGGCGCATAGGACGATGGTTATGGGTTACCCGAAGCCTGGGATTTTGGCTTTCGGGAACTTCTCTTGTCCGGGATCTCTTTTAGGAGATGCCCCGGCCGGGATCATCCACTGGCAGTGATGCCAGCAGTCGGCCCCACAGCCGGAGTCGGGCTATCCGCAACCTGCCCACCCGCTCGGTTGCATGAGAAGAAGTGCCTGGCAGTCCGGGTCGCCCCACCACGGATGTACGTATACATTCGCGTTGGGTCAATCCAGCCTCCCCCGAGTATACCGGTGTAATTTGATGTTGTTTCATTGTGAGATTAAGACGGTACAACTTTCTCACGGTAAGTACTTTACAATTTTCATATATCTTTCGTAGGAAACCGGTATGGTCTGAATGTCATGACCTTTAGCAGAGATCTTTGGGCTCTTTCGAGATGAAACAGAAAGGTTTTGCAAGCGCCTCCCCAGGCGCGTCACACAGTAGCCTGTGATTGACTGCGCCAGAGCAAGATACACCGTTTGTAGTAATTTAAACTGATCTATCAATTATTGAAGATATAATAAATATTTCATCACTCCAATTTGATTCATATCCTTTTTTGGAAAACATGTTTTTTTTTTCTTTGTTTTTATATTCATTATAGGCTCGCGCTTGACCACTATCTCACCTGATGGTAAGCGATGATGTGGTCGACGGTGGAGCACGCTTACCTAGAAGTAACCTATTCACTCTTGACTTAAAGACCCCTAGATTTTAGCTATCGGGAAACACAGACTCCGGCAGGGAATTCCACTCCTTAGCTGTACGCATAATAAAAGTATTCTCAAAACGTTTAGTGCGTATGGGTGGAATGTCTACCATGTACCGATGGCGCTTCGCCGTACTAGTAACTAGAGAATATAGACATGAGTCCGAATGACATCGCTAAGACTTTGTTTAGGCCCTGCGCAGACGACAGACTATCCGTGACGCACTTTTTAGTCTGTGAAAATAGAACCTATGCAATTTTATTTTTTGTGCGCCGGACTTTTTGCGCGTCGTGTGCGTTACTGCATATAATTGCATAGGTTCTATTTTCACAGACTAAAAAGTGCGTCACGGATAGTCTGTCGTCTGCGCAGGGCCTTAAAGTTACCTTATAGTCGGCACAAATTCTCAAACCTCCGTCAGCTTTTCTTACAACGACCAGAGGCGTGGCCTAGTCTGAATGCGAGACCGGCTCGATGACGCCAGCGCGCAGCATGGCGTCCAGCTCGGCGTCCACGCGCCCGCGCAGCGCGTACGGTAGCGGCCGCGCGCGGCAGAAAATCGGGACCGCGCCATCACGCACGCACAGCTCGGCAGTACCCCCCGTGTATTTGCCCAATGTGCCATCAAACAAGGATTCATGCCTGGAAATTATTTCATTAATTATTTTTTTAGTGTTTGGAACAGGATCAGCAAGATAGTTACTACTACTATATTCTTCGCTTTACATATTTGTATAGGTATATTCAATTCTGCTAACCATTGTCTACCTAGCAAACTTGTTGTGCCCTTATGCATAACATATAAGTCCAATGTTCTTATGACCCCGTTATACTCCACAATTGTTTCAATAAATCCTAATGGCTGGATGGTTGAGCCATCGTAAAATCTCAAGTTTAAACAACAAGGTTTTAGTTTCAAGTGACTAAACCAAGATTCATAAACAGTTTTGTTTATACAAGATAATGCAGATCCAGTGTCAATCTCCATACGAAGCAAACGGTTCTGTACTCTAAGAACCATACACACCGGCTTATAGTTCATTAGCGACATCTGAAACAGCTCCTCTTCTCCCTCCTCGTGGCCGCTCTCCTCATCGGGCTCAGGTCCGCCGCCGTCCTCCTCGTCCAGCATGTGCACCGGAGCCCGCTGGCCTACTCGCCGCGCGCCGTCTCCACGTCGGCCTACGCCTCCTCCGCGCCGCCCGCGCGCCTCTCGCCAGCCTCGCCCGCCGGCATCGCCAACACCGCCAGCCCCACGGCTGAACCCGTGCTCCCTGCGTGTCTCGTCCTGGCCATGATATTCCACCAGTCTTCCCCGTCTCATTTGATTGTAATCCCTTTTTGGGCACATCCGTCTCAGGTGACCGACTTCCTTACATCTGCTGCACACGTACTCTTTATATGAACAAGTTAAGGAGTTATGCCTATGATCTCCACATCTTGGACTACAGTTATTGGCGTTGAGTTTGTGGACATCCGCCATTTCGCGGTTACCTCCACTGCGCTCGCGTTCCGTTCGGCCGCTTCCAATGACAACGCCAGCGTGACCGCTCGGTTGTAACTAAGATTTTCTTCTGAAAACAATCTTTGTCTTATAATTTCACTAACAAAATCCACAAACCAACTGGTCGCGAATGTTTTCGTCCAATGTTGATCCAAATTCACAGTACTTTGACAGTTTCTTCAATTCTGAAACGTATTCCGCTATTGTTTCATTGAGTTGACGCCGTTGGCGGAACTTGTACCTTTCCGCCAATACAGAAGGTTTTGGTTGCAAATGGGCCGCTAACAACTCGACAGCTCGTTTATATGTTAGTTCAGATGGTTTTATAGGGCTTGCTAGTGTTGAAAGTAATTCATACGAGTCCTCACCCATTACCGAAATCAATGTCGGCAGCCATAACTCTTTCGCCACACTGTTCACAAGAAAGTACATTTCTAATCTTTCTGCATAACACGACCAGTTCCCCGTTTTAGTAAGAAATTCCCTCATTTGTCCCACTGACATTATGTTTACGTTCACTAAATTTACGCGGGGATCTTTGATTGATTTGATAATTTTGGATTTTTATCCTCGTCGCCACTAGAGAATATAAACATGAGTTCGGTCAAACGTTTATTGAATGACAGCAATATTCAAACTAACCACAGAGCATATATGACAGTCTTGTAGTACGTTGATGAAACGGGCTGGGCGGAATTATATAGATCATGCAAATCCATCGCACACTATTAGGACTTTTGGAAATAACAACGCAGAGTTCACACGTGGAATTTTATTTAGGTGAAAAAACGATAAACAAAATTACAATCTTTCATGGCGTTCAGTTGCAGAGAGAGTTGCCAGCGTAACAACTTAAAATTAACTTTAATCGAATATTAAGTGTTGCCACTTATTGCAGCATCTTTAACACACCCCCTCAACACTAAATTTTTTGATTAAGTACTTATCCCAATACAGCTCTATATGTATAGCACTTAACAACATCAAAGATAGCTTTCCCTTAATAACAAAATGGACACATTGGCCTTAACACAAATACAAACATCCAGCCCCTTATTAAGTTAACTTTTACTTACATATCACCCCCTCAATGTAAAAACTATTTTAAAACCTTACTTCTAAGTTTAACATACAACTGTCTACCCAATGTCTTAGTAAACATATCTCCAAGATTATCAGTACTACTAACATAGGATAAACTTATATAACCATCATTTAATTTCTCTACAATAAAGTGATATTTTATATCAATGTGTTTAAGCCTCTTATTACTGAAATTGTTTTCTGCTATTTTGATTACACTCTGGTTATCCTCATAAATTTTTACTTCCAATTTAAATCCAAAATCTAATAACAAATTTCTTAACCAATATGACTCAACAATACCTAAACACAGTGCTACATATTCTGCCTCAGTGGATGATAATGATACACATAATTGTTTTTTAGTACACCAAGATATTACACAATCAAATACACAAGTTTACTGTGCCTTTCACATATCTCAGCACACGCAGTAAACATTTCAATAGCAACATACTGGCACAGTGCTGATATCTACTCAAGAAACCAATTGCAACACACAAATCAGGCCTTGTAGCATTAGAAGCATACAATAAATTTCCAATTATTTGTCTACATTTAAATTCAATTTCTTTATTTTCAGACATTTCCCTTCTTAACAATTCAAACTTAAAATTTTGATCAATAGGTAAGTTACAAGGTTTACAATCAGACATCCCATACTTTCTTAATACTTTTAGCAAATACTCTTTCTGGTTTATAACAGTCTTTCCTTTTTCTACATCCTGCACAATGCTAATCCCTAAATAGTTACAAGCCATACCTAAATCTTTCATAGCAAAGTTCTTGCATAACTTCTCCTTGAACTTTCTGATCTGACTGTCACTATCACTGAAATATAGCAAATCATCAACAAAAATAAGCACATAAATAAAATACTCCTCACAACATTTAAAGTACAAACATGGATCATTCTTTGATTTTAGGAAACCATCACTACACATAAAATCGTTAATCTTTCTGTTCCAATATTTAGGACTTTTCTTCAATCCATATATAGTTTTGTTTAATTTACCTATACCGCCATCAGGTAGTTTCATGTACACAGGCTCATCAATGTCACCATAAAGAAAGGCTCCTGTGACATCCATTTGGTATACTGGAAGTTTCTTTCTGATTGCCACAGCCAATAAAGTACGGAGGGTAGTCAAACTAGCAACAGGGGCATAAACTTCTGCACCATCCATATCAGTCTGCTCAAATCCCCTAGCAACTAATCGGGCCTTGTATTGGATTTCTTGGTTAGGATTTTCTTTTATCCTGTAAACCCATTTGCTATTTATTGCCTTTATTCCTTTAGGCAACTCCGCTACTTCAGTCCATGTATTATTTTCTTTTAATGTAGTTATTTCTCTGTTCATGGCTTCTATCCAATTTTCTCTGTCTTTACACTCTATGGCTTCCTTAAAAGTACTGGGTTCATTATGCATGCTTATAAAACCAACCTCATAATCATTCAACCAGTTAGGTACTTTTCTAGAGCGTGTTCTATTTGTATTTTCCGAGTTTCCTGGCATACTTTTTGTTACATTTTGAATTTCTTCATCTTCTTCTAAAATTTCCTCTTGATATTCCTCTGTTTGCATCATATTTTCATTTACCGAACAATCTTCAAATTCTACAATTCCTTCCGTATCCGTCTCAGACTGGTATTCTTCATTGTTCAGATTTTCTTCTATATCTAGAGATATACATTCTTCGTCTTGCACTTCTCTTTCAGGTTTATCATGTTTCTTTACAAATGTAACATCTCTAACTATTTCCACAGCATTCTTCTCTGGAAAATAGATCCTGAACCCTTTAGTGTTCTCCCCATAACCTACAAAAATGCCTTTTCTTCCTTTCGCATCAAATTTCCTCCTTTTTTCTTTTGGTATATGTGCAAATACCTCACTACCAAATACATGTAGACCATTTACATCAAACTTCTTGCCTGACCATGACTCAAAAGGTGTTTTTCCTTCTTCTTTGCTATGGTAAGTTCTATTCAGAGTGAACACAACCGTGCTAACTGCCTCAGCCCAGAATACTTTGTCCATTCTTTTTGCATGCAACAAAGTTCTTGCTCCTTCAACTAAGGTCCTCATATCCCTTTCCGCCTTTCCGTTTTGCTCTGGACAATAAGGTACTGTAGTCTCATGTGTCACTCCATGCTCTGCCAATAAAGTCTTCATTTCTGTGTTCACAAATTCTGTACCATTATCACTACGAAGTGTACATACTGTATTGTTAAATGTTTTTGCCTTCCTAATAAATTCTTTGATCTTTTCAACAGTTTCTGACTTGTTAGTTAAGAAATAGACTGTCCTATAGTTTGAGAAATCATCCTTTAACAAAAGAAAATATCTTGACCCTCCTATTGATTTTATTTCCATCGGCCCACACAAATCAGCATGCACCAACTCGCCTGTTTTGCTTGTAGTACTTCTACTGCTATCAAATGGTGATCTATGTTCTATAATAAGTTGATTATCTGTGGGTTTGATTATCTATGCTATCGCTGCTACAGTGTCTAGAAGTATGTCCTGTAAGAATGTTAATAAAGTGTATGTATCTGACAAAGAGTATTTAATCTTTAATTATAAAACATGGCGCAGTCGTAAAAACGAATCACTAATATTACTATTCTTGCTAATCACAAAAGTTATTATTATGGAGAATTGTGTGAAAGTTTTGCCAAATTTTGATATGCGGTCGAGTAATGCCGGCGATGAGTGGCCATTGTGGAAACAATGTTTTCAAGATTATTTAGTTGGTATTGGTAAAGATGAAGCCGCAGACCACGTTAAAGTTGCTCTGATGAGGAACATGATGGGGATGGAGTCCGCCAGAATTATTGCAACTCTTCCGGTCTCAAGTGAAAAGACTGTGAAGTATGAAAAACTGTTAGATGCGATTGATAAATATGTTCGACCTAGAGTGAACGAAGTTTTTGAACGTTTTAAATTTAATGAGAGGAAACAGCAGCAGGACGAAAAGTTTGATAATTTTTTAACGGACTGTAAAAGACTTGTAAGGACATGCAATTATAAGAGCACAATGGAAACCATCGAGGATCAGCTCCTGCGAGACAAAATAGTTCACGGTATAACGGACAAAAATTTGCAAGAAAGTTTACTCAGACAAGAAAGTTTGACTCTGAACAAAGCCGCTGATTTATGCAGAAGTGCAGAACAAAGTAAAGAACAGGTGAAAATAATGAATCCAGTCAATAGTTATGAAATTGACAGAGTAAAAACTAAAAGTCAAAATAAAAATGCAAGTTACAAAGAAGAGAGTAAGTTTAATTGCAGTCGATGTCAAACGACACATGGTCCAAGACAATGTCCAGCATATGGGAAAAAGTGTAGCAAATGTGGCACTTTAAATCATTTTGCAGTGTCATGCAGAGTTAGAAAAGTACACAATATTCAGGAGCATTGTGGTGATTCTTCGCCAGAGTCTTCTGCGGAATGGTCAATAATGGTCAGTGGACTGAGAATATAATAATTGAAAATGCCAATGTTAAGTGTCGTCTTGATACTGGTGCGGATGTTAGTGTTATGCCATGGAAAGTTTTTAAAAGTCTTAATACTAAATTGCAGGTAACTCCGGTTCATACTGAATTAGAAGGATTCCAAGGTACTAGAATTAAACCTTTAGGTATGGTTAATTTAAGGTGTAAGTATAAAAATCATGAATGTTGTGAAAATTTTATGCTTGTTGAAAGCCAAAATATGCTATTAGGTTTGCCCGGTTGCATAAAATTGAATTTGGTAAAAAGGGTACAAAAAGTGTCAGTAGTATGTAATACAGATGAAAAGAAGTCTAAGTTTGTATTGGAAAATTTTGAAGTTTTTAATGGTCATGGTAGTTTTCCCAATAAATGTAATATTCCAACAATTACTCATGAACCTATCTGTAATCCACCAGTTAAGGTTCCCTTAGCTTTGTCTGAACCCTTGAAGTGTGAGTTAGACAGGTTAGTTAAGCGAGGTGCCATAAAGAAAGTTGAGGAAATTGATTCAGAAGCTTGTATTAATAGGATTGTCATTATTGAAAAACAAAATAAAAAGTTAAGATTGTGTCTAGACCCAACAGATTTAAATAAGTATGTTATTAGAAAACCAAAACATATGTCCACTGTTGATGAAGTGGCTTCTAAGTTAAGAGATATGGAAGTATATTCCGTTTTTGATCTGTCAGAAGGATTTCATCATTGCCCACTTTCAGAGGACGCTTCATGGAAATGTTGCTTCGCTACACCATTTGGAGTGTATAGATATTTAGTTCTTCCCTATGGTGTAACCAATGCACCTGAAGTTTTCCAAGATCAAATGGAATTTTACTTTGGCTCTATACCTAATGTTTTGTGTTGGTTTGATGACATTGTAGTTATGGGGAAAAACGAATTTGAACATGATAAATCTGTTGCTAAATTGTTGGAAAGAGCAAAAGAGATAGGAGCAGTTTTTAACAAAGATAAATTACAATACAAGCAAAGAGAAGTTAAGTATATTGGTCAAATATTCAGCAAGGAAGGTATGAGAGTTGATGGTGATAGAGTGGAGTCTCTATTACAGTTAAAGTCACCTAGTTCTAAGAATTACAAAGATTGATTGGTTCTTTTAATTATGTAAGAAGATATGTTCCTGAGATGGCAGAATTAAGAGGAAATACGGGCGGAGAGACTTTTGAGAAATAGGTATTTGAAAAAACTATCGCTGTCGCTCTGCGAACTGCGAGCGCGTGGCGCCCGGCCGCCCTTTCCATGTGTGTGTAAGTTGACAGTGTGTGCGTGCCTCCGAAACGCTCCCAGCCGCGGGTCGCGCATTTCTTGTAATCGCCCGAGTCACTCGTTACTTTTGTTGTTGTGGATTGTGGACAAATCTGTTTTGTAAGGTCGAAGGTATTTGTGGAGCGAAATGATAGACACGACTGCTCAAATAATACTCTCCTTTATTTTAGGATACACATGATTATATAAGGTTGGTTACATACACATAGGTACACTGCATACACACTACACCTCCCATGGCGAGGTAAAATAAAATAAAATTACAATTTTGTTTTATTTTTATAATACATTTACAATTACACAAGAACAAGATAATTACTGTTTAGGATAATACAATTTTGTTCTGTTTTTGTGAATGGTGTCTACATTACCATTCTTTATTATTTTAACATTTGGTGACTCATCTGATATAACTCTATATGGTCCCGAATAAACACTATCTAATTTATTACACATATTATTTTTAACTAAAACTAAATCATCAGGATGGTAAGTAACTGGATTTATATTTCTGTCATATCGTTCTTTTTGTTTTAATTTACTTTTGAGTAAGTTGTCTCGTGCATCTTTCTGTGACTTTTGTAATCTAAATTTTAATTCTAATGGATAATAATCAATGTTATATAGTGGATCAACAATCCTATTGGTCAAATTGCTTGGTAACGAGCATTTTTTTCCGAAAACTAACTCGTAAGGGGTATATTTTGTTGCTGAATGTACTGTAGTATTGTAGCAAAATGACCAAAATGGGAGCCATGTACTCCATGTCTCTGGATGGTTGTCGGTTTGAATACGGAGAAATGAATTCAAATGCTTGTGCGTGTTTTCCAAAGCACCTATACTTTGGTGATGATATGCTGTTGAGTTTAGTTGTTTAATATTTAATAGATTACATACCTCCTTGAATGTTGATGACAGGAACTCGGTACCCCGATCCGTCGCTATCTCCTTCGGTACTCCATACCTTAATATAAAATTATGAACTAACGCTTTCGCTACTTCTTCCGTTCTGCGTGTAACTAAGGGATATGCCTCAATGTATTTGGTGAGTTCACACTGCAACGTAAAGATATAACTATAATTATAATTATCCCTTTCCAGAGGACCTACTAAGTCAATATATATTTTTTCAAAGGCACTATGTGCTGTTGTTGTTATTTCCATAGGTTGTTTGGTAATCTGCGGTGAATACTTTTGTTTCTGACATTTGTCGCACCTCTTTATAAACTCTTTTATATCATCTTCTAATCCCGTCCAATAGTAGTATTTTTTTATATTGTTGAACATTCGTCTCGTACCCGCGTGGCCACTGGTAGGTAAGAGATGAAAATCGTTCAAAATTACTCGTTTATCTTCTTTATTCTCTATTCGTTGTACATCTTTTACTATATGTAAGTGTGGTCCGGTCCACTTTTCCATTATATCTATTTCATTTAATAACTTTTTTATAAAAATGTTATTTTTATTACTTTTTATTAAATAGATTTCCGTAATATTTAAGCTTCTACAAAAATCTTGTAACTCTCTCACAAATTCGGCTCGCGATATTTGCGATGGAGAAGATACATGTTTAATATAGATAGTTTTTTCCTTAGGAATGTACATAAATGTTTTACTTTCTTTACATGTTTCACCACTTTTTCTAATTGTTTCTAACTTGCATGCATCAATAAAACGTAATTCCACTGACTCGTTTAAAGTACTAGTATTAGGAGTGCTTACAACGTTTGGTTGATCAGACCGAACTGTAGTTGTGCCACTCGTTCCTATCTTAGAATTATTGTCAATCAGGTTTCTTTTCTGAGCTCTTGTCATAACTGAAACACACGACTCGTGCATTTGTTTTAAGTCATTACATGTTATGGAAATTCGTGACAATGCGTCTGCTGCCGCATTTTCCGTACCCCTGACATGTTCTATCGTAAAATCATATTCTTCTAGTAATAACCTAAATTTAAATAACCTACTTGACGGGTCTTTCATGTTAAATAATGAAATTAAAGGTCTGTGGTCTGTGTATATTTTAAAATGTTTTCCGTACAAATATGGACGAAAATGTTTGATCGCCCACACTATAGCTAGCAATTCCTTATCGATTGTTGGATAATTTATTTCCGCTTTGTTTAGTGTTCTACTTGCAAATGATACTGGTCTTCCATTATTGTTAGACAAAATTGCTCCGATTGCATAATTAGAAGCGTCTGTCTGGAGATTAAACTCATTTTGTTCTGTGAAATCCGGATATTGTAAAATCGGTGGAGATATGATTTTTTCTTTTAAACTATCAAATGCCGACTGACACTTTTCATCCCATATAAAAGAAGCATTTTTACAACATAATTTGTTAAGTGGATAAGCTAACTCTGCAAAGTTTGGAATGAATTTTCTATAAAAATTAACAAACGCAACAAACCTCCTCGTCTCGTCTACATTTGTTGGACACGGATATTTTTTTACTACATTTATTTTATCCGGGTCAGGTAATACACCGTTACCTGATACCACATGGCCTAAATATAGTAATTCCTTCTTTAAAAAATTACATTTCTGCGGGTTTAATTTTAAATTTACTTTCCGCAGTCGTTCGAAAACGTCTTGTAGATTCTTGTTATGACTATCTAAGTTTCTACCAAAGACCACTAAATCGTCTAAATAAATAAGGCATTTTTCATACGTTAAGCCAGACATAGCCATGGTCATCATTCTGGAAAATGATCCTGGACTCGTTTTTAAACCCATTGGCATACGAGTCATTTGGTATTGTCCTGAACAGAATGCTGTGTACTTTCTGCTTTCCTGTTCTAGTGCAATATTATAGTAACCTTGATACATATCTAAATGTGAAAAATATACCGAACCCGATAGCGAATCAAGTATTTCGGAAATATTTGGAAGTGGAAACCTGTCGTCTTCAATACAATTATTTAATTTTCGGTAATCAATAACTAGTCGCCACTTTTTCTGACCTGTACCGTCAGTCTTTTTAGGAACTAGTAATACTGGACTAGACCATTCGCTACGACAAGGTTCTATGATCCTTTCTCTTAACATTTTATCAATTTGTTGCTTAATTTCTCCCTTCTGTGAATGTGGTAAACGATATGGCTTTGTAAATTCAGAAGTTACATTTGGTTTTAAACTAATGGTATGTTTATAAATACTTGTTGTAGTTAATCTATCCCCTGGCAAATAAAATATATCCGAGTACTTCGCGCATAATTTTTCTATGGATATTTGCTCTTCCTTATTGAGATGTTTGAGGTTTAGTACCGAAAATAATTGTTTTACTCTACTTGCATCACGTTCTGATTTGTCAAATTGGCAAACATTGTAGTTACTTAATTTTTCTATACATGGATTAATGTCCGTTAAGGTACACAACTTATCCGTTGTATTTAATATCTTAACCGGTATTAGCCCATTAACTGGTGTTGCTATGCAACTGGCCAATAATATTCCGTCACTAATTTCCTTAGAATGTACTACACACTCTTCTGTGAATTCGGTCTTAAAATAATGTATGGATTCACATCTTGGGTAAACTTCCATTGTGTTATTATAACTCAGTAAAGGTAAAACTATTTTAATTGAACTTTGTGTCAACAATGTTAAGTTATTATTACTGAAGTCTAATATGGACTTATGTTTATTAATAAAATCTTGTCCGATGATGCCATTAGCCCTACATGGTAGAGTATCGAAAACATAAAACTTATTACAAATAAGGTGATGATCACCCGATGACAACGTTAAACAAACATATCCCATTGCATGGACTTTGCCACCAATTCCATTTATGACTATGTCCTCTTTTTGGACTGGAATGTTTTGTTCTAGAACATATTTATATTTTATAGCCGAAATTGTAGCACCGGTATCGACTAACCATGAATAAGTTTTGCTATTAGTACTTAAGTTAATATAATAGTTAGTATCAGTTGCGAGAATGACTCTGTTATTCACGAAAAAACTCATTTGCATACTCTTCATTTTCCTGTCCCGTTAGAACATTAACCGCGTGTTTATTTGTATCTTTAGGGGTTTGGCTTATCCCTTGGTTACAGCGATTCCTATAATAACTCCTACCTCTACCACGCCATGGTGATCCTCGGCCTCGCTGTGGTGCACCGCGGCTCTGCTGATGCGCCTGCTGGCCCCCCCGAGGGTAGCCTCGACGAGCACTGGAATCATTGTTACGACCCCTGTTATAATATGTCCTGTTGTAATTATTATTTTGATAACCACTACGATAATTCTGTTGTCTTCCTCTAGGAGAATACATACCTAGGATCTCGCCAGAACTCGAACTCGGTCCCGCTATGGATGTTTCTTCATCCTTCGCACCTTGTATTGCGTCCTTCAACGACTCGTAGTTCCTAGCTGCAATGATAGTTGAAAGACGGCGGTTTCGCAACCCATCGGCAAACCTTTTGATAACTTGCTTTTCATTCAAGGGTTTAATTATTTTGTATGTCTCTAAGTTACCGTCGGCTTGCGATACCGTCAGATCCACGAAAAGTTCCGAAAGTTTGGTTCCGTAGTCCTGAATTGACAGTTCTGTTTGCTTTAATTGATTAATATTATTTTGTATCGCAAACGGTGATTTTTTAGGCAGTAACACTCTACGCATTTCCTTTACCAAATCATCAACATTAGAATAATCTAACTGTAACTGCAATTTAGCGTTCTGAGACAACCTACTCTTCACAACAAACTGTACTAGTTTCTTCTTACACTCATCACTAGCCAATAACGAGCTATAGTATTCTACATTATCAATAAATTGTTTAAGCGAACATTCATTGTCAGTTGGTATCATAGGTAATAAACTAAGAGCTACTTTCAAATCAAATGACTCCATTTTTGTATCCTCGCTACTACTCGTACTTGACGTAGAGGATAAATCTAAAATTTGTTTATACAATGACTCAAAATCAATACAAAATGTATTTATTAATATCTGTTCGTTTTGTCCTACTTTACCTTTCTTTACATCGTCTGATATCTTCTCTATTATATCAGTATATTTGTCATAAATTTCCTTTGAATCACACAACTTTTTCTCTAATACATTTCCTTGCCTTCGTTTAGGGCCAATTTTAATTAAATATGTTTTTATACATTTCAAATTTTTATATAATTGTTCTAAGACATCTGCCATTTCCTACCATCATTAGTTGTTTAATTAATCGCTTCGTTTATTATAGTTACTAGTACAATGTAACATATCATTTACTACGTTTATTATTATTACGATTATGTACTTATCTAATAAAGTTCTGAGTCCATTTTACGATGCCTGTTGTTTTTCCTCGAACTTTCACACACTCAGCACTTTTTTTTCACTTTCACTTTCACTTAAACCCATGATGTGTGAACCGATGTGTGATGGTATCCGCTATCTTTGTTTTCACACTATGTCGCCCTTCGACCGTCCTTTCTCCAGTGATGGTCCAGATTGCCTCGCTCCTGACCTTCTAGATATTGTACTCCTGTACATCTCCTGATTTATCCAGCGTACATGACAACGCCGATACATTCGCAGCAGAAAATACAGCACGCCGAGTCCCAGAACCAGCACCACTATAGTCATCAGTATGGTGATGGTGGAAATATGAAATTTCACCTCTTCCAGCTGCGTGTTATTAGTTCCTCCGGCTGCGTTTTGCACTACCACGGTTTCGTCTTTAGTTTGCGTAGTTCCCATTTTTAATGAACTCGTATTTTTCGTAAGCTACGAACCAAATACCACTTGTCACAAACGCGAACGTTATTAACGCTAGTGAATAATTATTATAATTCATCTTAGCTTGGCTCTACTTAGTCCAATTGTTTACACTGTACAACCCTTATATGGCACGGCGGTGTCGGTAAGGCGATCGCGCGGCGATGCCCGCTGGCAGGGTCGCCATGTAAGGTCGAAGGTATTTGTGGAGCGAAATGATAGACACGACTGCTCAAATAATACTCTCCTTTATTTTAGGATACACATGATTATATAAGGTTGGTTACATACACATAGGTACACTGCATACACACTACAGTTTACACAATTCCAACAATATCTGTTATTCTTAACAGCAAACGCAGAAAATCTTTTTTTGGACGTGATTAATAATACTGTAGAGCAATTTAATAATGTAATTGCTAAATTTATTGGCGGAAAAAGAATTAACTTTGCACGAAGTGGCTCATATCACATCAGACAAGATGTTATGGAGTAGTAACTTTATGGAATAGCGAAGGGCTATTTATGCACGCATTCAAAAAAAAATATACAGGGCTGCAGTCCGGGCCAATATACAAAAAAAAATAGAACAAAAGCAGCGTTCGAAAAAAACCAAAGAGATTTACCGCAAAAGGAAACTGACGTATCCCAAAGACGGAACGAGCAAAATAAAAAGAACTACATAACCTGTTAAAAACTACGGTCGCTTAGAGTTGGAAGAAGATATGCCTTTGGATTTATATAAATTAAAAGAAAAATAAATTTCTTGAAAGATTGCTCTCAACTAAGGATGTTCAAAGAAAAATAGTGGAAGCCAAAGCGATAATAGCTTATGGGAAATTGAAAGACTAAAGAGGCTTACGGCATCGAATTTTTGGCGAATATGTAAGATGCGACCGAAAACATCAGTTCGCAAAATATGACAAACGTTATTATATAACAAATTTAAAGGAACAGTGGCTACCAATTATGGCAAGGAAAAGGAATCTGAAGCGATCGATCAATTTATCAAGCACATGGGGCTACAGGTATTAGAGTGTGGAATGTTTATCAATGAAAACAAACCCTTTTTAGCGGCAAGTCCGAATGTCTGGTAGGTGAAGACTCGATAATAGAGGTAAACTGTCCTTATGAAATTGCAAGTATGTCACCTGAAGACGGAATTCATCAAAAATAAATGGATTTAGAGCCGTTTTCAAGGGTCATCACTAATCGTCTCCGAAGACCACACACATACGCTGCGGCAGGTTATACAGAAGACCGAAGAGTACAACATGCATCTCTGTTTAGCATTTGTAGAATACGAGAAAGCCTTCGATTCGATCGACACTTGTGCTGTACTGCAGTCTCTCCAACGGTACCAAATTGACTACCGGTACATCGAAGTATTGAAATGTTTGTATAAAAACGTAACCATGTCAGTTCGACTTCAGGATCAGACCTCGGAACCCGTCCTTATGCAGCGAGGTGTGAGACAGGGAGACGTAAAATCTCCAAAACTTTTCACCGCTGCACTGAAGGATGTCTTCAGGATTCTGGACTGGAAAGGGCTAGGTATAAATTTCAATGGCGAATACATCACTCACCTTCGGTTTGCCGACGATATAGTGGTCATGGCTGAGACTATGGAGGACCGCAGTACAATTCTCGATGACCTCAGTAGAGCTTCCTAAAGAGTGGGTCTTAGGATGAACATGCACAAAACCAAGGTGATGTTGAATGTCCATGTTACGCTCACTCCAATCAAGGTCGGATACTCTACACTCGATGTTGTGGGTGACTATGTCTACCTGGGACAAACGATTCAGTTGGGTAGGGCCAACTTCGAGAAAGAGGTCAACCGTCGAATCCGTCTTGGCTGGGCAGTGTTCGGGAAGTTGCGGTATCTTCTCGTCCAACTTACCACAGTGTCTGAAGTCTATGACCAGTGTGTGTTGCCAGACATATGGCTCTGAGACATGGTCGCTTACTATGGGCCTCACCAGAAAGCTTACAGTCACCCAAAGGGCAATGGAGAGGGCTATGCATGAAGTTTCCTTGCGTGATCGAATCAGAAATGTAGAAATCCGCAAGAGAGCCAGTGTTACCGACATAGCCCGAGCAATAGAATTTGGCAAGCCCGAGAATTGCCAAACTTAAGTGGCAGTGGGCAGGGCACATTGCTCGCAGAACGGATGGCCAATGGGGCAGAAAGGTTCTGGAGTGGCGACCGCGAACCGGAAGACGTTGCATTGGAAGGCCTCCCACCAGGTGGAACGATGACTTGGTGAAGGTTCCGGGGATCCGCTGGATGCGAGACGCACGGGACCGATCAATGTGGTGACCCTTGGAGGAGGCCTATGTCCAGCAGTGGCTGATATGATGACGATGATGATGATGAAATAGATGTATGTACGTTTAAAGGCAAAATGTTACAATTAAAACAGAATCACAATGACTTCTACCAAGTACAAGGCCAACTACACATAACTCGTCGAGATTTCTGTTAATTTATTTTATGAGTCCCAAAAGCTTTTATTTTTCAAAATATTAAGAGGGACGATGCATTATGGCATAAAAATGGAACCATTATTAGAAAAGTTCGATAGATTTGATTTTATTTGAAAAGTTCTACCACATTAGTGGCAAGTCCAGAAATCATTGACGGTCGGATACCAAAGAAAAAACCACTGAGAGAAAGCACGTCGTCATAATCTGCCTAGCCTTTTCCCATCTACGTTAGAGTCGGATGCAGCTGAATACCAGTATTTTGATGGATCGACTGCCTATCTGACCTCCACAACCAGTTACTGGGTAATATGCAACCCCTTGGTAAAACGGGTCAGACTTACGGGCTGTCAAAGCCGCAAATAACAGCCGGGACCAACGGCTTAACGTACTTGGCGAGACACGGACGGGTCTTGGTATGTAAAGATGGTCACCCATCCACGGACCAACCACGGTAAGCAAAGCTTAACCTGATCGATTGACCCGTGCGGCTGACGTTGAAATAAGTTTAATTTCACTGATGTACCTAATAGGCGATCTAGAGATTGCGGATACCTACCCGATATATAATTTACTGTTTTGTATTGAAAACTTTTTGTAATAAACATTTATAGACATGCACTTTATTTTATTTTGTATCCAATACTTTTAATACTTCTATTTGTATTTCTCACAAACAGCACATGTAAACAATATAAATGCATTTATCGATAACTGTTTACAACACTAGTATATCGATATTATTTTCGACTACTACGCATCACTTTGCCGTCTGTGTACGTATTATGCAGACCCCTTGAGTCTCACCCCGCCCACAAATTCGTGCGATAAGGACAACTGCAGATTCAAGAAATTTTCATAAGTAAAAAGTCATAATTCGAGGTTTGGCTCTCGTCTGTTTTCTCCTCCAATATTGGACCGATTTAGAAGATATTTCATAAACTGAATAAGAAGGATATTTACTATGTCCCTATGTTTTCCTTTTTTCATTAATAGTTGTCAAATTTGTACACTAAGGCTCTGAAGACAGCGACTCAATACAGACAATTTTGAGCATTTTGAGAGGGTTCTAGTTCTTATACGGATAATATATCACCAAAAAGGAAAACATAGAGACATAGAAGAAGTTGATATTTATGTTACTGTAAAAAATCATTGCTTCAAGTTCATAAACCAGAGAGAAAACAGACGAGAGCGTTTGTATGGACAAAAGACCACCCCCGTTTCCTCTTAATGTCACCATTATGTAAACTTTTGAAAAAAGATGTAGAGTTTCAGTGGTTACCACATCATGAGAAAATGTTGGGTAATTTGAAGTGTAAGATTTCTCAGGCACCAGCTTTGAGCCCATTTTGTACTGATAAAGAGATAATAATGCAATGTGATGCTTCTAAAAATGGTATTGGGTGCTGTATGTTTCAAAAAGATAATAAAAATATTTTAAGATTAGTTGCCTGTGTTTCTAGAACTATGAATAGTGCTGAAATTAATTATAGTCAAACTGAGAAAGAGCTATTAGCCATTTATTATGGTACACAAAAATTCCATAAGTATGTTTATGGCTGTAATTCTGTTAGAGTCCAAACTGATCATAAGCCTTTGTTACCAATTATGTCAAAACAGATCAGTAAGATTGGTTCACCTAGATTAAGACGTTTAAGGTTAAAATTATTAAAGTACAGTTTGAATCTTGTTTATGTTCCTGGGAAATTTATACATTTTGCTGATATGCTTTCAAGGAATAGTAGGAAATTAATAGAAAAAGATGTTGAGATGATGGAAATGGTACATTCAGTTTCAGTACATTTACCTATGAGTTCAGAAAGGAAAATTCAATTTCGATTAGCTACTAGTAAAGACAGAATTTTGACAGAGATTACTAATTATTATTTTAGTGGATGGCCTGATGAATCTAGGGTTTCTTCGGAATGTAAACCATATTATAAATTTAAGGATGATATTTATGTTGAGGCAGGATTAGTATTTGTTGGTTCTAAAATAATTGTACCAGAATCTTTGAGATCTTATGTGCTAAATTTAGTTCACCAAGGACACCCAGGGGTTAATAAAAGTATTAATAGAGCTAGACAGCTATTCTATTGGACTGGTATGTCTGAGAATATTAAAAAAAATATTGTTAAATGTACAACATGTGAAAAATTTAGACCTAAGAATTATTATGAGCCTATGTTGTGCCATAAGATACCTAAGCAAAGATTTAGTAAAGTAGGGACAGATATATTGGAGTTAGCTGGTAAATCATATTTAGTGATAGTTGATTACCTGTCACATTGGCTTGAAATAATTCCTTTGTTAAACAAGAATTCTGAATCCGTAATTAATGCAATGCAAGAAGTATTTACTAGATTTGGTTACCCAGAGACTGTTGTTGCTGATAATAATCCATTTTTGTCACATGAGTGTAAACAGTATTATAGGTCTAAAGATATACAAATTGTAACTTGTAGTCCACATTACCATAGGAGTAATGGGTTAGCAGAGAAGTCTGTACATATTGCTAAGACTTTGTTAAGGAAATCTAATGACGAAAACAGGGATTACAGAGATTCCATTTTACACTATAATAATACACCTTTAGCTGGCTTACAAATTTCACCATCACAAATTTTACATAGTAGACGCCTAAGAACTAACTTACCTACTAGCAGTATAGCTCTAGAACCAAAGATAGAGAAAAATGTCGATATTTTGTTGAATATGAGAAAGTCTGTAACTAAAAAATTTCATGATAGGAAAGCTAGAAGGAAGGAACAAAGTTTTGAGATAGGGGAACAAATAGTATATAAAACAGATAAGGAAAATATTTTGAGATAGGGGAACAAATAGTATATAAAACAGATAAGGAAAATATTTGGAAAAAGGGAATAGTATTAAATAAAGCTGATGAACCTAGATCTTATATAGTAAGCGGTGATTGTAAACCAGTAAGAAGAAATACTTATCACATGAGAAAGTCTCAAACTAATGTAAGTTATGGTCCTAGAGACATGTTCATAGATGTAAGCGATAATAATTGTCAGTTGAGTTTACCTAGCTGTTCACAAAGTGTGCCTGATGCGACAAATGGTAATAGTTCTAGCAATGTTGAGAATAATAGATCAAGCTTGCATCAGACTGGATCTGGCAGAATTATAAAGCCCAGACAGATTTTGGATTTGTAAAATGACCCATGTTGATTAGAAGTTAAGTTGGTTTAATGCTGACGAGTATAAATTAAGCATAGGGGGAGGTGTTCTATAATAAGTTGATTATCTGTGGGTTTGATTATCTATGCTATCGCTGCTACAGTGTCTAGAAGTATGTCCTGTAAGAATGTTAATAAAGTGTATGTATCTGACTAAGAGTATTTAATCTTTAATTATAAAACAATCTATGTTGTTTGCCTTGCACACAAGCTATACATGTGTCTATTGATGATTCACTAAAATCAATATTATTTTCTTTCAAAATGCGTTTAACTTCCCTATAATTCTGATGCACTAACCTCTCATGCCACTCACTCAACTCCAGTTTAGCTACATTAGCCTGAAAAAACTCTGTCTTAAAATCCATGACATACAGCTTTGAACTTGTTTCCTTATTAGCAATAGCACATACCATATTATTTTTTGAAAATACACACTTGTCATTTGTCATACTTACTTGAAAACCATTACATACCACACTACCTACAGAAAATAGATTAACCTTCAATTCAGGAACATGCAATACATTATTTATCCAGCAACGGACATATTCATCACCATCAAATGCCATCATATTAATTTTTCCTATACCTATAGCATTTAGTTTTCGTCCATCACCTATAATTACTGCTTTAGGAGTGGATAACCTCTCATATTCACAAAATAATTCTTTTGAATGAGTCATATGGTGACTAGCACCGCTGTCTACCAACCACTTTTCGTCTAATGAACTATCACTTGCGCTAACTAAAACTGTGGACACAAAAGCATTTTCGTTTTTCTTACTATCTTTGTTACTAATATCTTTATCCTTCGTATTATTTTTATTTACTTTACATTGCTCCTTAAAATGACCTGGCTTATTACAGTTAAAACAAACATTTTTAAGCTTGCAATCTTTCTTAAAATGACCTGGCTTATTACATAAAAAACATTTATAATTACCTTTATTTTTGCCTTTCTGACCTTTGGAAAACAATGCTACACTTTCTTCTGACTTATTGCTACACTTATTATTTAGCCGTTCTTCTTCTACTAAGAGCCGTGCCGTCAAATTGTCTAAAGTCTGTTTTTCTTCTGCACACGATTCCCACGCACTAACAAAGTGAGCATACCTCTGTGGAAGTGACATGATGATCTTAGACATTGCCATCTTATCGGTTACAGCTTCTCCGAGTCGACTCAAGATCTGCTGCTGCTCCTGGACTTTGGAAAAAAATACCACGACACTCATGTCATCTTCAAATTTCAGGGCAAAAAATCGTTGCTGTTGTAGCATCAGTGTTGTTTCTCCACTTCTTTCATATATACTGTGCAGTCGGCTCCACACCTCACTTGCTGTCTGACATGTAATTACGTGTTGTAAAACTGGTTCAGCCAATCTAGTTACAATTGCGCTCATCGCCTTTAAATCTTTCGCTGCCAACGTCTGCTCGGGCTCCGCTGACACCTGACCGCCATTTTCCGGTTTGACATGCGAACGCGTCGCAACTTCGTATAAACCTTTTTCTCGTAAAATCACAGCCATCTGAAATCGCCAGACGCTCCAGTTTTTCGCTCCCTCCAACCTTACCACGCCTTGTGTTTCCATCGTCTTGATTTCGTAAAAACAAACCGCGTGACGCCAAAAATGCCGGCCGCCACCAAGATGCTTTTTGCTTGTCGATACACACGACCAAGCTCCGTCAATCCAAGACAATCTTCACCTAAATACGGTTACGGGTCTGGGCCCATAACCTATTAGGACTTTTGGAAATAACAACGCAGAGTTCACACGTGGAATTTTATTTAGGTGAAAAAACGATAAACAAAATTACAATCTTTCATGGCGTTCAGTTGCAGAGAGAGTTGCCACTGTTGCCAGCGTAACAACTTAAAATTAACTTTAATCAAATATTAAGTGTTGCCACTTATTGCAGCATCTTTAACACACACTCCCCGAAATGTAACCGATAAAAACCCAACAAGCTGGCAACTCGGCGACGGTGTTCAAGGCTCTGGAGCTTTGACTTAACCAGTGCTTTATCGCCGATGAGCCTCTTGGCTCGCTTTTCGATCGACTCTAGTGCATCAAGCTGGTATTTGGCAGATCCGTCCCAAAGATGAGAACAGTACTCCATGCATGATCGAAATTGCGCTTGGTACAAGCTGAGCAGTTGTTCTGGCGTGAAGTTCCTCCTCACCTTCGCAAGGATCCCCAGATTTTTGGCAGCCAGCTGAGCCTTTGCCTCAATGTATGGGCCAAAATTGAGAGTCGATGTCAACGTAACGCCAAGAAGCACAAGATGGTCAGTTATTGGCATGGTCGCATCTCGGAAAGTTGGAGCCGGATAAAAATTGACACTTTTTAGCGGAAAAAGACACGCCTGGGTTTTAGCAGCATTAAACCTGACCAGATTGGCATCGCCCCATTCGGAGGCTGCCTGCAAGAAAAGTTTCAAGCGCTCCACCATGGCCTCCCGGAGAGACTGGATCTGAGGCCCGGTAGCACGAGCGTTGGTCAAGTATCTCTCAGCAACAATGCTGTCGTCTGCATACCCTAAGGTGCCCGGTTTAAGCAGATCGTTAATGTGCAGCAAGAATAAATTTGCTGAGAGTACCGACCCCTGAGGGACCCCGGCATTGATATCCAATTGGTTCGAAGAGCAGTCATCGATAACCACTCGAATAGACCGATCTCTCAGGAAGTCTGCAATCCAATCACACAGACCACCGGGCAAACCGAATGAAGGAAGCTTACCAATATAAGGCGGCTTTCGTGCCAGACCCTATCAAAAGCCTTCGAGATGTCGAGGGAGACGGCAAGCGCATCCCCGTGCCTCTCGATGGCCTCACTCCAGATGTGAATGGCATACGCTAGAAGATCCCCAGTAGACCGATTTCGGCGGAAGCCATATTGGCGGTCACTGAGGATATCGTTTGCTTCTAGGTATGCCAGGAGCTTAATACTGAGTTTACACCTCCATACTCTGTATTACAGATATGGGTCTATAGTTGGCCGGGTCAGCTCGACTGCCCTTCTTGGGCACGGGCTGTACGTTAGCTTGCTTCCAAGCATTCGGCACTTTTCCAGCCTCATACGAAAGGCGGAATAGGCGTGTCAAGATCGGAGACAGTTCAGGCGCACAGGTTCTAAGAACAATTGCTGGTATGCCGTCAGGACCGCTAGCCTTGTTCACGTTGAAGTTGCGCAGCACCCTACGGACGTCCTTTTGATGGATACGAATGTCCAACATTCTCGTCTCGCATCCATCAGGAGGGGGCCGCGCGTCACCAGGATTTTTACGTGAAATTTCCGCAAAAAGAGGCAAATAAATTTGCCTTCTCCTCAGCGGAGTGGGCCAGCGACTCGTCGGGTTTCAGCAGTGGTGGTAGTGAGGGACGGCAGAAGTCCGACTCGACCGATTTAGCCAGGGACCAAAACGCTTTACTACCTGCTGGGTAAGAAGCAAGTTTGGTCCCTATTTGGCCGTTGTGGTCAAACCGAGCCCTTCGCGATATTATATATCTAAGGTACCTTATGCATAATACTAATACATAAGCGCGATATGCGCACTATAAGCTATATAAAAGCCCCTAAAACGCGACTAGAATTTTACATCAAAAATTTCTTATGCGTTTTCTATATAAACAAGCGACGCCATCTTACAGGTCATTGCGAACTAAACCGTCATGACGAGCGGCCGTGTTTACGGAATATTAATTCTTGTTTCTTTCCGTAATAACACAATCAGTATGTATAATAATGCTTCTAATTTACTATTCTTAGACTATATAACCCTATTACATACTGATAGACACATAAAATATAATTTTAGTGTCTTAAAAACACGAACGAAATTTCTTGTGCGCATTACTATAATAGACTTTTTCGACTACCGACATCATTTAATGAAGCATGCAGCGCGTAAGATGCAGCGCGCCCTCGACCAACTTCCCGAGTGGCTAGCCAAATGGCGGCTGTCGGTGAATGTGAGTAAGACGCAGGCTCTAGTTACAGGCCACATCCCCCTCCCCCTGATACTTGGACTGGTCCCCCCAGGCCAAGTATCTGGGCGTCACCATCGACCGTCGGCTCACGATGGGGCCGCATGTCACAGAGGTAGTGAACAAGAGTAGGGTAGCACGAAACCTCCTCAATCCAGTTCTCTCATCCCGCCTCCCCGCCCGGACCAAGCTGGGAATCTATAAAACCTATATTCGCCCACTAATCACCTACGCCGCCCCAGCTTGGTTCGCCCTCACCAGCGAGACCAACAAGAAAAGACTCCGCGCGCAGCAGCATCACTCACTGCGCAGCGTAGTAGGCGCCCCTCGCTGTGTGAGGAATGACATCATCCAGCGCGACACCGGGATTGAGAGCCTGGACGAGTTTGTGGGGCGCTTAGCGAAAGCTATGTTCGCGCGGGTAGACGCTTCTGCCTGGCCCCATGTGAAACATCTGGCGCCATGGCACGCGCGCCCGCCCGACAGAAAGCGCCTCCCCAGAGATCTGCTACCTGACATTGCGACCCCATCCACCACCCGGACTGACGCTTGAGTAAATCGCATCAGTCTACACGCGATTTACTCATAAAATAATACTGCCCACCTCACACGACATACACGGTGTGAAGTTTGTTCTAAGTTAATATAAACAAGCTTTACGTCGTAAACAGACACTCATAACTATACACTCGCAAGTACACATGCACCGAATAGCGCTGCGGTCGCCGCGCGTTACCGGTTATCATGAGCGGTGTAATACAGGTCATTGCCGCTCCCACATACACAAACGGCGTTAGTAGTAGCTAGTCGCTTTCACTACTAAACTGTAGGTTCGCCCGAAGTCGGTGCTCCTGCCGCTGGTTACCTTAGCTGGGCCTCCCAGGGTACGCTCTGGGTCTCACTCGGTTGGGGTGGACCGCCAGGAGGCCGTGAAGAAACGGCGAACCGTTCAGAACGGTCGTCGTGGCGCGCCTACAGTTACATACAACAAGCCAAACATAGCGCGCGTTGATGTCTTTTGTATTAACGTACTAAAAAGAATTTACAGCGCGCGCACAAGCTAGGTCCAGAGGACAAAAAAACGACGCGTTCATAGTTATGAGCCCCAGTGCTGCACCCGCGGGCTGGGAACGACGTTCCGGCACCGCTCGCCTCGCTGCCTTACAGGAGCGACGCGACTACCAGGAGGGACATCATGTAGTATGCGATGGCGCGCTGGGGTAAGCAGACGTGTGTCTGTTGATACTATTTTCTATTTACATGAAACCATATGGTTGGTGACGCCTCGTCGCGAACAATTATCTTATATGATACATTAGAAAAGTCTATTTAAACTCTTTTGTCTGCAAATAATCATAATTTTGAAGGGAAAATCGCACACGAAACCCTGTTATGAATGCTTTTAAATGAAATAGGAATTTAAAAAGATTGAAAAACAAATCTTACCTCAGAGTCTGAAACGATGGTATTCCGTTTTCTTTTTGGGGCTGGTGTGGTAACAACTGGAAGCCCGTCGCTATCAGAATCAGATACTGAAGCGAAAGGACTAATTCTCATTTTGGCAACCGACTCGCTAATGGACTACTTCTCATTATGGCTACTTCTCATTATGGCTACTTCTCATTTTGTCTACTTCTCATTAGGGCAGGGCTGTTACTCATTAGGGCTACTTCTCAAAATTTGGGAATGTTTATTGAAATAAGTACTGTCTTTATGTATATAAACATGTTTATTCATTCATAAGAGATCAATTACATTATTTTAAGAATAAATCAACATTAATTGAACCAATGTAATAGGTAAGTATACAATATTATAAGTATTACTTCTTGTAATTACTTTAGTCTGGTTTGAAATTAACATTTATTTATTTATAACATACACAAATCAATAGTTAAAGGATAGGTAAACATTACTAGGTGTTGCTTCTTTTAATTACTTTAATTTCAATAAAATCAACATAAATCCACACAATAATCAACAAACAATATTAATCAGGTATATCTACATACATACATAAACTCACGCCTTTTTCCCATGGGGGTAGGCAGAAACTACAGAACGCCACCTGCTACGATCCTTACATACTTCTTTTGCTTCACACACATTCATACATCTAGTCATACACACACGTCGGTTATGGGTACTGCGCACTTGGCCTTTCTGAAGAACATCACCTATAAGGTCTATGTATGTCTTTCTAGGGCGTCCCCTCCCGGCGTTTCCATTCACGTCTGCCTTGTAAATACCTTTCTTTAGTCGACTTTCATTCATCCTCTCAACATGGCCAAACCATCTTAACATCAGTGTTACCAACCTATACCAAAAAAAATCCCCAAGTTTTTTTCTGAATTTCCCTAAAAATCCCTGTTTCGTGCCAATACCAATGTTATTTGTAATTTCTAATCATGCCAAAATAATAGGTGTAATTTTTTAACGTGTCCACACTCAGATTAGCATTGCAATTTTTTCTCGTGTGTTGGTAGTAGAGTGTGGCGCGATTTTGGGTGTCATCTATCGTAGAACGACCCTTGTGACGGTATGGCGCGCGCGTCGGTCGTATAAACCATACGTATATCCTTTTGTGTGTATCAAAGTGCACCCTGGACAGACCTTCTATCCCGAGGAGAGCGTGGACTCCGCAGAAAGATTGCCCAAGTAAGTTCGCATGTCAGCTTTGTCTAACCAACATAAATTTTGATCCGTTCGAGCCGGAGCCATTGTTTTTCTGTGTTGCGTTCACGTTCTTAAATTCACCTGTTGGCACTGTTTAGGGTATATTTCTTGTTAAAAGTATAGTTTTGTTACATATTTGTGGTATTGTCGTAGCGACGTTACGCGTCCCGGCAATATTTCAGTGTTGTTAACTTGTTTTTTGGGCCATTCTTGTTACGCAAAATGGCGGAACAAGATTTATTCGAACGAGAAATAATTCTCGATGAGGTCAAACGTATTTTAGAGTTTTACGAAATTGATGAGCAACAATTTCGAGTGCGAGCTAAAGATATTCAAACAATTTAGAGAAAATTCCTTAAATTGCAAACTAAAATTGAAAGGTCGTTGTTGAAAACACAAACATTTGATCGCGAAGAACAATTACGCTTCCGAAACCAATTCAATGATAGTTATTATGCAATTGTTAGTCATTTAGATGATTTGAAGGAGGTTCAGGATGAGTGCCGGCGCAAGAGCCGAGTTTCTATTGTTCCCAATCATGGCAATAGTTGCATAAAGAAATTACCTACCCTTCCGTTACCACAGTTTTTCGGTGAACCAACGGAATGGACACCTTACTACGACCTGTTTGAATCGGTAGTGCACCGCAATGATGCCTACACAGAATCGGAGAAATTCAGATACCTTTTGCTTACATTGAAAAATGAACCGTACAATTTGATTAAGTCGATTCCTATCACTGACGGAAATTATTCCAGTGCATTAGACATATTAATTGCCCGTTACGAGAACAAGCGAGTGATAGCTTCGAAGCATTTAGATAACATTCTTAATATTGACCAGTGTAATGATAAATCTAACATACATTTGCGTAACTTGTTAAATACGTATCACGAAAACATACGAGCACTCGAGGTAATGCGATTTCCGATCAAAGAATGGAGTTTTTTGTTATTGCATATTTTATTTCGTAAAATCCCTATTTCCATACGTAAAAGGTTCGAGTTATCATTACCTAAACCGTCGATTATACCTAAAGTTAGCGAGTTAATTGAGTTTTTAGAACGAGAACTGGCGGCAAACGAAATAATCGCTTTCGACGACAAAAAAAGTGCGAGTGAGGGTAGTCCGACTACCCGCATTAACACGTCTCCGAGTAATGTGAAGCGTTCCTTTGTTGCTACGACTGATAAGAGCCAGCTTCGTTCTGATGCTCAAAATGCAAACAAAGACAAAAGTTGTGTGATTTGCGAGGATAACCATACACTATCGAAGTGCCCCAAATTCTTAAGTCTTATACCTAACGAGAGGTATTCATTGATTAAAAATAAAAATGTGTGTTTCAATTGTTTGGGTATGGGTCATAATGTGTCTCAATGTAAGTCGACTTTCGAGTGTCGATCGTGTCAGAAAAAACATCACACGCTAATTCATTTTCCTACGGAAGATACTATGCGTCGGGCGACGGAGACAAACGTCTCGGTTCCCGCATTGGCGGAAGAGGGCGCTGCGTCCGCGCATATTCAACATGGCGTGACGTCACCCGGCTCCTCGACTCCTATTCAGTGTTCGTCATCCACTGCGCCATATGATCGCGCGCATACGGTATTGTTGTCAACCGCGCTTATCGATGTATTTGTAGACAATGAGAAACGAGGCACCGTTAGGTGCATGATTGATTCCGGATCGATGGCAAATTTTTTCTCTGAGGAGTGTGTACAGAGATTAGGTTTGAGTAGACGGTATGCTAATGTACCTGTTTACGGGATTGGTGATACAAAACCAATTCGTCCACGAGGGATGGTGTCATGTTGTATCGCACCAAGAGATAAGCGTGAGAAGTTTATTTCAATGGATGCTTTAGTTTTACCAAAACTTATTCCGCAATTGCCATCGATACGTTTGCCTTATACAGGATGGTCACACATCGAAAATTTGAATTTGGCGGATGACCTTTTTCACATTCCAGAACGAGTAGATTGTATTTTAGGTGTAGAAGTGATGTCTCAAATTTTATTGAGTGACGTGATTACTGGTCCACCTGGTACACCAATTGCAATAAATAGCATTTTCGGTTATTTATAAATGGGAAAACTAGCGTTCCCTTCCCCGGCTCCCGGCGCAGTTCAAGCTTGTTTTAGCTCATTCTCCGATGACGACAACTTGAAAAAATTTTGGGAGTTGGAATCCGTACCCGAAGTGAAGGTACTTTCTCCCGAGGAACGTCTTTGCGAATCTATTTTCGAGAACTCACATCGTCGTGACGTCACTGGCCGGTATTCGGTAGCCTTACCTCGTAAGCCTGATGCCAAGCCACTAGGTGACTCAAAGGAAATTGCCCTTTCTCGGTTCCTCAAATTAGAGCAACGTTTAGAACGGAACCCGAGTCTTAAGGAGGAATATCATTCGTGTTTACGTGAATATTTGGAGTTGAATCATATGGAGCCGGTTTCCGACCCTCCTGAGTTAGGTAATCATTTTGTCATACCTCACCACTGCGTGGTAAAAGAATCGTCTCAAACGACTAGAACGAGAGTAGTCTTTGATGCAAATTCGCCGAGCTCTAATGGGACCAGCTTGAACGATATTCTTCTGACTGGTCCTAAGCCACATCAGGATATTATTGATATCCTGTTAAAGTTTCGTGTTCATCGTGTCGCGCTTACGGCCGACATAAAACAAATGTATAGAAACATTTTAGTGCATGAATCAGATAGGGACTTACAGCGTATTCTGTGGCGCACGTCGAGCTCTGAGCCTATTCGTGATTTTCGTCTGAATACTGTTACCTTCGGGGTGAATGCATCCTCCTATTTAGCGCTTCGCGTCATTAAGCAGTTGGCTTATGACGAACAATCACATTTCCCGCTTGCGTCTAAGGTGTAGTTAGACCAAGTGTTTGTTGATGACGTAGTCTCCGGTGCAGATGATGAGTCACAAGCCCTCGCATTGCAAAAGGAATTGATAGGAATTTGTAAATCAGCCGGCTTCGAGCTTCGTAAATGGCATAGTAACTCGCTAGCGGTCGTAGCTGCCGTGCAGGCGCCAGTTGTTCATAGTGAGCGGCATGAAGAGGTTTCTTTCGCTTCTATGGAAAAGGACAATCAAACGAAGGTCCTGGGGCTTCAGTGGAACCCTCAGTGTGACCAGTTTACGTTTAGTGTTCAGTGCTCGGCTGATAAAATAACGAAGAGAACCATTCTTTCGCAGATCGCCAAGATCTATGATCCAATGGGCTGGCTATCGCCCGTTACAGTGTTCGCGAAGCATCTTATGCAGTTATTATGGATATCGGGTGTCCAGTGGGACGATACTCCATGTGACAGCATTGTAACCGCATGGCGTGCGTTCATTCAAGAATTGCCACTTTTATCACAAATCTCAATACCACGTTTTGTTTTTTCGTGTAAGGATAGCATATCCATTCACGGGTTCAGTGATGGAAGTTCACGCGCGTATTCGGCATGCGTATATGCGCGGCTTATGGACTCACCTAATCAAATCAAAACGTTTCTCCTGCTAGCGAAATCGCGAGTCGCACCAATCTCCCCGTGCTTGTCGATACCGCGCATTGAGCTCTTGGGAGCGGTGATGCTGTCTAAACTTCTTGAGAAGGTATTAAATACCTATCGTGGCCACTTTGACATTGAGGAGGTGTGCGCTTGGTCAGACTCGTCTGTTGTGTTGGCGTGGCTTCGATCCCCACCATATGAGTGGAAAACATTTGTCTCGAATCGTACGAGTGAGATTCTTTCTCGAGTTCCGGATTGTAAATGGAGACACGTACCGTCCTCGAGTAATCCAGCAGATGCTCCCTCTAGGGGCATTATGCCGTCTGCATTATTGCAGAATGAGTTGTGGTTTTTCGGTCCACAGTGGCTTCGTGAGGAACCCACCGCGTGGCCTGTGAAAAAAATAATATCAAGTACATGTGAAGAAAAACGCGAGTTGCCAGTCGCGTCAGCACCAGTTACGCTGGTCGAGGAGGTTGAAATAATTAATAGATTTTCGACCTTAGGTAAATTGATACGTGTCACATCCTATATATTTCGGTTTTTCAAAATCCTAAAATCACGGGTTAATAAAGAAAAGAACACTTCTTATCCAAGTTGTGTTACAGTCCACGAATATAACTTTGCCCTAAAACGATTAATCTATTTAGTACAACAACAAGTGTTTCAAGAGGATTTCAAAAATATCACGCAGGGAAAAGCGCCCTCGCATCAATTGAGACGTCTGAATCCCTTTATTGATAAGGATAGTTTTTTGCGTGTTGGTGGACGTCTTCACAAATCTTTGTTGTCATACGAGTCTAAACATCAATTGATTTTACCTAAAAAACACACTTTAACGAATTTAATCATTGACGATGCGCACATTACGCATCTTCATGCGGGTACCCAATCGGTACAATACCTACTCTTACAAAGGTATTGGATATTATCTAATCGTGATGCAATTCGTAAACAAGTTTTTCGATGTGTTCGTTGTTTCCGTGCACGTCCCGTACGTCTACAACCGGCAATGGCACCTCTTCCGCCCACGCGGATACGTCCTGAGCGTCCGTTTTTAAAAACAGCAATCGACTTCGCGGGACCATTCTACGTGCGTGCTAATAAGGTTCGAAATGCTAAAATAGTTAAATGCTATGTGGCCGTCTTTGTGTGTTTAAGTGTAAAAAGCACGCATTTAGAAATCGTAAGTGAGCTTTCGACACCGGCTTTCTTAGCGGCTTTACGACGCTTCACATCCCGCAGGGGATTGGTGAGAGATATTTTTACAGACGGAGGACGGAACTTTGTAGGCTGCAACAACTACCTGAAGGAGTTGTACTCTTTCCTTAAGAACGACGCTGTGCAGAGCGCCTTGAATTCGCAAACCTTGAAGGAAGGTATTACATGGCATTTTCAGCCACCATATGCTTTCCATTTTGGTGGCCTGTTTGAAGCTGCGGTACGTAGTTTCAAACATTGTTTTCACCGCGTTGTAGGTACCCAAGTGCAAACATATGACGAGATGCACACTTTATTGTGCCAAATTGAGGCGATACTTAATTCGCGACCTTTGTGCGTCTTGAGCGCGGATGCGTCAGATCCGCTTCCATTAACTCCCGCGCACTTTCTTATAGGAGGCCCCTTGACTGCTGTTGGGGCTGTGATCTCGTCCCGGTTGGTTTTGGGTTAGTGTGTGGAGATAAAAGAGACTCCGAAGTGTTTCCAATCATTGACTATATTTTTATAGTTTGGGTTACAGTAAATGAATGGACCGCGTCGCGACAGTTTAGAATCGTACGTAAAATGTATGCAGAACGACGCCCGCAATTAGCGGCTGCTGCGGTCACACTGTTGAGGTGGCGCGGCCGGCCGGCGGCGTTGGCGCTCGTGTGCGAGCGAGAGCGCCGCGGCTGGGGAGCGCGCGTGTGGGAGCGAGACGCGTAACTATTCGCCGCCCGCGTCCCGCTCATGCGTGGTTGAGGCGCCAGTGCGCGCCAACAGGCTCCCCCGGTTGGAACTTGTTCCAACGTCTGTAGTGGGCAACAGGCAGAGCCTATTGTAGGCTCGTCGAAGCACTCCCGATGCTGTCCTGACGTCGGCGACACGTGCGACGCCGTCGGAGCCAGGGTGCAGGTTTAAGATGCGACCGAGTCGCCAATGGTTCGGTGGGAGACGGTCATCCTTGACCACGACCAGGTCTCCCAGTCGTAGCAGCTCCTGTTCATGCCGCTGCCATTTTGCTCGTTTCTGTAATTCTGAGATATATTCTGTATGATATCGGGTCCAAAAATGAGCCACCAAGGCTTGTATCCTCTTATATCGAGACAAGGAGCTGATCCTTGTCTCTCTTTCTATGTCTACCTGAGTGGGCAACATCATGATCGTTCGTCCAATCAGAAAATGAGAAGGAGTCAGTGGAGTCATATCGTTGGGATCAGAAGACAATGGAGTAAGTGGGCGCGAATTTAAAATCCCCTCAATTTGAATTAAAACTGTGTTTAACTCTTCGTAAGTTAAATGGGCTAGGGATAGAATCTTTTTAAGAAGGAGTTTAACAGACTTAACTGCGCCTTCAGCTAAGCCGTTGAAATGTGGGCTATAGGCAGGAGTGAATTTGAAATTGATTGCCCTTTCTGCTGCATTTAAACTAATGTCATTACACTTTGATTTTAGGAAGGTTGAGAGTTCATTATAGGCTCCTACAAAATTTGTACCGTTATCCGAGTATATGTTAACAGGCCGACCTCTGCGAGCGACAAATCTATTTAAAGCAGCTATAAATGCTTCAGTACTAAGATCCGTGACTAGTTCAACATGAACTGCCCTCACTGCCAAGCACACAAATATACAAATGTACGATTTTATAAGTTGACTACCCCTACCTTTCCTGTTAGCAATTAGAATAGGTCCAGCATAATCAACAGCTGTGTTGCTGAATGGGTGCTCACTATGAACACGTTCTTTGGGCAGATTCGCCATGATTGGCTGAATCGTTCTACCGGCGAATCTACAACACTTATGACACTCATGCGTGATTTTTCTGGCTAGACTGCGACCGCCAATTACCCAGAATCTTTGTCTTAATGTAGCAAGCAGTAATTGAGGTCCTGCATGCATTAATAATGTATGATAATGTCTGAATAAAATCTGGGTAACATGATGAGAAGCATGAATTAAAATAGGATGTTTAACATCATAGGTATAATTTGAATTTGATAATCTACCTCCAACTCTTATTACATTTTCCTGTGACATGAATGGGTTAAGATTAAGAAATTGTGACCTTTTTAAAGACTGGCCTTTCTTTAACATGGAGTATTCATCTGAAAACTTATCTAGTTGAATAAGTTTACATAAAAGTAATGTGGCTGAATTTAATTCTGAAATAGTCAAGAACATAGTAAGTTTATTATGAGGATGTCTACAGTTGTTTATGAAGCGTAATATGTAAGCTGTGACACGTTGTAATTTACTAAATTTTGAAAATCTATAAATAAATTTGTTTTCTTCACTAACAAGATTGCACAGCACTTTAGTTTCTGGTAGGGTACTGGGTATTGTATGGGTTTGAGTTGGCCATTGCGATTTTGGTTGTGTTAAAAATTGTGGTCCTGACCACCACAGTTTAGAGCCTTCCAACTGAGTAGCAGTACATCCTTTAGATCCTATATCTGCTGGATTAAGTTTAGTGGGAATGTAATTCCAATCCTTTGCATTGGTAGCATCAGTTATTTCATTAATTCGATTGCAAACAAATGCTTTTAAAGATGACCTTGGTGTTCGTATCCAACCCAAGACAATTGTGGAGTCGCACCAGAAAGTCCATGAATGTATATCTAATCTTAGAGCATTTTTAACTTTGATTGCTAAGCGAACTGCCATTAGTGCTCCACTAAGCTCTAATCTTGGTATAGTCATGCCCTTCAGAGGTGCTACCTTGCTTTTAGCCATGACGAGATGGACCATAATGTTGCCATCCCTTGAGACTGACCGAATATAAACACAAGCACTATATGCTTGCAAGGAAGCATCACTAAAGGTATGTAGCTCATAGCGTACAGCTTGATCGCATAAAATAAGCCTGGGTATAATAATGTTATTTACTTGTGACAGTGATTTCAAAAATTTCAACCATCGTTCTGCAAATGCCGGTGGCAATGTGTCATCCCACGCAATTTTTGAAGCCCACAATTCTTGTAAAATTACCTTGGCCTGTAAGATGCAAGGATTCACAAAACCTAATGGATCAAAAACTTGTCCCACTGTTGACAATACAGACCGTTTGCTTATTGTATTAGTTAAAGGATTGCTAACTGTTGCAAAACTAAAGGTGTCAGCCATACAAGACCATCGTAGACCTAATATTTTGGCATGATCATCATTCACTAATTTGAGCAAATGATCATCCATTTTACCTTCATTTATGCTGTTTAATATATTCATGTTATTTGAACGCCATTTTCTTAAATTAAATTGACCCTTTTTTAATTCTTTAATAACACCTTGACATATTTGTAGCAATTCAGCTTCTGAATTGTGGCCTGATATAAAGTCGTCGACGTAGAAGTCATGCAATATTGTTTCACGTATTAGAGGAAGGGAACACTCCTGACCCAACTGTACTAGACACCGTGTGGCTAGATAAGGAGCAGCTGCGGTGCCATATGTCACAGTGTTAAGTTTGTAAGTGTCTATCTTGTGCGACGCATCAAACCGCCACAAGATTTTTTGAAGGCAATGTTGCTCTGATGCTACTAGCACGCAACGATACATCTTTTCGCAATCAGATGTAACAACATATTTGTGTTGCCTAAATCGGATTAATATATCGATCAAACTATCTTGTACTGTAGGACCTACATACTGTATGTCATTAAATGACAACTGTGAAGTAGTCTTTGCTGACGCATCGAATACAACTCTTAGTTTAGTAGTTAAACTAGTGTCTCTAATCACACCATGATGTGGCATGAAATACGACCATTTATCGGTACTATGATTAGCTAAAGACATATGACCGAGGTCAATGTACTCTTTAATGAAGTTTGAGTATTTTTCTTTGTATAATGAGTCACGTTTAAACTTTCTTTCTAAAGACTGAAATCTAGATAAAGCTTGTTCATATGAGTCACCTAATGTTTCTGGTGAATGTTTCAAAGGAATTTTTACAACAAAGTGGCCATCTTCTCCACGAGTGGTTGTTTTTATAAAGTTTTGTTCACACTCATTTTCCTCCTTTGTTGCTGTACGGGTTGATGAAACTGATTCTAATTCGAAAAATCGATCTAATTGTTGTTGGAGTTGGCAATCATTTATAAAATTACATTGTGCCGTGTTTGAATAGACGGTGGGCTTATTACCTATAGTATTCTGATTATGCATAACTCCTGATACTAACCATCCCATCCTTGTATCAATAAGAACTGGTTTATTCTTGCCTAAAGATATGCGTTTTGTGCCTAATATGTTCCAAAAGATTTCAGCATTTAACAGTATGTCTATTTCTAAAGGAATGTTGAAACTAGGGTCAGCTAATTTTATGTTCTTTGGAATGTTAAGGTGTGAGATATCAAAACGTGTGGAGGGTAATAATTGAGTTATCCGTGGCACAATAAAACAATCAATGAGATGTGTGTATGACTCTGTACATGAGGATATGGTCAAACTAGAACGTTTAGTTACGTGTAAGGACTGACTTAAACCTTCCACTGAGATTGAAGTTGACTTAACCGGTAAGTTAAGTCGGTGACATAGCTTCTCTGTCATAAAGTTAGATGTGCTACCGTTATCCAGTAAGGCGCGGACAGTATGTTTTTTACCATTACAATCAATAATGTCTATGAGTGCTGTCGACAGCAATACGCAACCGTTATGTGTTGATGACAAGACGACATTAGCTTTATTTGTTGAATCTATGTTGGACTGGCCATCCTCCTGTGAGGCTAACACAACACATTTGTCTTGAGACACAGAACTGTCAGATTGCTGTGAAAGTGCAGGTGCGTCAATGTGTAATGCGGTATTATGTTGTTTGGCACATACTCTGCATGGTCCAAATTTACAATCCTGAGGTCCATGTCCCTGTCTTAAACAATTGTTGCACAGGTTGAGTCTTTTAGCCTCGGCAATTCGACCCGTCACAGACAATGACATGAATTGAGGACACATATAGATAGGATGGGTTTGCTTGCACCGAGGACATGTGTATGAGTTATTTAATGTTCGCTTTTTATGTTTTTGATTAGCAATGAATGTTTTTGGTTTAGCATTTACAGGTTCACTGTGTCTACGGGTGATCCTATTAGTATGGTCTACCGTCTCTAAAAGTTCAGCACGCTGTTTAATAAAGTCTATAAACTGTTCTAAAGTGGGTATTTTATATTTTTGAAGATTCATGTGTTCCTTCCATGTCCTGCTAGTTATACTGTCTAATTTTTTACACATAATATGAACAATGATAAGATCCCAATTTTGAATATTGACCTCTAACATTTTTAAAGACCTAAGGTTTTTATTAACAGTATCTATGAGGCTCCTCAACGCTGAGGAAGATTCCTTTGTGATGTTTTCAAAATCAAATAATGCATCAATATGATTGTGGATAAGCAAGTTGTTATTTTGATAACGTTCACATAACAATGACCATGCTGTATCATAGTTATTTTCAGAAAAATCCAAAGAAGTGATAACGTTTGCAGCCTTGTCCTTTAATGCCGAACGTAAATAATGAAATTTGCTAATTTTAGGTATTTTGCCATTATTGTGAATGAGAGATACATAAGTGTCGTGAAATTCTAACCAGTTTTCATATTGTCCAGAAAAGGTAGGTAGATGTATCGTAGGTAATTTTAAGTTTAAGCTTGGCCCACCTGCAGTGAGGACAGAACCTGTTACCGAAGACTCCAAGTCCGCTTCCGCAGAGACCGGCCTGCCAAGCACCTCTCGTGCCTTGCCGACTGCCGCGAAGTATTGCGTCTCGAAGCGCTCGCGTTCACTATATTCATCTTGACACTCAGCATCTGTAATGTCCGGCAAACTTTCTATTTGAATCTGAATGGAATCATATTCACCGTAGCACTCTTCAATCTTTTGCAACCTGGCCCCAAGCTCACTGAGTTGAACGCTACTAGGCTTATCACATGTGCACATGACTAGCAGATATTTCTCAAACTGTGTGAGTTTAGCTTTGTATGAAGCACGTTTCTTTCTTAATTCTTTTAGGTTAGGCATTGCGAGCAGTTAAATGACCTAAAGTAATATTGAAAACACCAAGCACTCACAAATAAAAAAGCACAGAAAACGTGAAACTCTCAAGATAGGTATGTGTAAAAAGTAAAGTGTAATGACAGCAGGTTATACTTAAATGCAAGCGTGCAGATACAGGCAAGAAGCGGGAAGCTTAAGCTCGGACAGGCTAGCAGCCACCGTCCGACTTTAAAGAGAGGGCGTAGCCCCGGTGCAGGCGTAGACAGCAAGCAACGCGCGACACGTGGCGTCGTTGCTCTGCTTGGCGCAAATCCTGTTGGAATGCGATAAATAATGTTTAATACGGAAATAATGTAATGTAAAACGAGTTGGGAACGGGATATTCACAGTTTTTTAATGATTTTCTAATGACTTAATGCTCTAATGAGAATGACGCAATAAGTAAGTAGGTACTGTGTTCATGAAACGCAAAATCAACAAATTAATGACTGTTGATCGTATTAGGGGATAATTAATGAGATATCCACATAATGACTTTGACTTTAGGAAGATAATTGGAACGAACTCACAGGAATAATGCCCTCCAGGCTATAGCATTGCTCGTTGATTCTCGTTTAATGCGACGCCATTTTTGTCGTGTCACGACGCGGCAATGCCACCACGAGGTACGGGTAACGGACGGCACGCTCGACGGACTTGACTCTTGACACGTTGACACGACGTGATGACTCGAATCACGGGATGCTGCCTTGAGGTTCCACGTGGTTTTCCAATTCTTCTCCAATATCAGGGCTCCGAAGGACCAATGTTGGGGCTGTGATCTCGTCCCGGTTGGTTTTGGGTTAGTGTGTGGAGATAAAAGAGACTCCGAAGTGTTTCCAATCATTGACTATATTTTTATAGTTTGGGTTACAGTAAATGAATGGACCGCGTCGCGACAGTTTAGAATCGTACGTAAAATGTATGCAGAACGACGCCCGCAATTAGCGGCTGCTGCGGTCACACTGTTGAGGTGGCGCGGCCGGCCGGCGGCGTTGGCGCTCGTGTGCGAGCGAGAGCGCCGCGGCTGGGGAGCGCGCGTGTGGGAGCGAGACGCGTAACTATTCGCCGCCCGCGTCCCGCTCATGCGTGGTTGAGGCGCCAGTGCGCGCCAACAACTGCTATACCTGACGTCCCCCTGACAGAAACGAATCCAGGGAGACTTCTTCGGTGCCGTTGGATACAACAATGTGTCCAATACTTTTGGAAACGTTGGAGTCGCGAATATTTACACGAAATTCAACAACGTAGCAAATGGTACACTGATCGCGGTTCTCCCATCTGTGTAGGTGACATTGTTGTCGTAGTGGATGACAATCTACCTCCTCTCCAATGGAGACTCGCTCGTGTAAATGCACTCCATCCAGGTTCAGATGGCAAAGTGCGAGTTGTGACTTTGCAATCGGGCAAGAGCCTTGTCAAACGGGCTGTTGTCAAAGTATGTAAACTACCTTTAGAGTAATTGTTCTCGAAGCGTAATTTAGTTTCTAAGCATAGTTTAACGTAAGATATGTAGTTTGTGTTAAGATTTCAAGTTTAGTATCAGTTCAATCGTAGAGTTAAGTGTTAAAAGATTTACATTCTTTTAAGGTGAGCGGTATGTTTCGTGCCAAAACCAATGTTATTTGTAATTTTTAATCATGCCAAAATAATAGGTGTAATTTTTTAACGTGTCCACACTCAGATTAGCATTGCAATTTTTTCTCGTGTGTTGGTAGTAGAGTGTGGCGCGATTTTGGGTGTCATCTATCGTGGAACGACCCTTGTGACGGTATGGCGCGCGCGTCGGTCGTATAAACCATACGTATATCCTTTTGTGTGTATCAAAGTGCACCCTGGACAGACCTTCTATCCCGAGGAGAGCGTGGACTCCGCAGAAAGATTTCCCAAGTAAGTTCGCATGCCAGCTTTGTCTAACCAACAATCCCTAAATAGAATTTTATATGTACCTACATATTTATTAAGTACTAAATTATTTCGTAACTCATAAAATAAAACGTAACATATTAAGTTAGTAAAATATTTTATTGAATGTATACAATCATGCAAAGTTGTTAATTATTTCCAGAACCGCATCATCATCCTGTTCCTCGTTTTCGTTTGACGTCTCATTTTTGAAGTCATACATACGTACGTTGAAGTTCTTGATCATGTCCACAGTGGGATCAAATTTTACACATGATCCATAATCCCGATTTAACGAAAATCGTACCATCATTATACTCTATACCATTTTAAGGGATAATCTGTTCCTCAGTTTACTTTTGATTGTCCCGTATATAGAAAAGGCACGCTCGACAGAGGCATTGGAAACAGGCAAAGTCAATAATGCTAAAGCAAATTTTGAAATATTTTCAAATCGTTTGCAATTACCAGCATCGCAATCGTTATATACTTCTGCATAGAATGCAGCTGATGAACTTGACACATGTGTCCATGTTTTATTTTGCAGTTGATGCCATTCCGATTCCACGTCATTCTTGTTGCCATACACAGAACTTCGGTGGAATTTATCCAAAATAGTTTTTAAACTGGGCTTTACTTGCGATGTGGCAACTTCAGGTGTTAAATTTTTCATCATCTTGAGTATTGATAAATTTTCAGGCAATCTTTTTTGCATTTCACTGGCCAAAGTGCAAAGAAACTTCTTGCACCTTTCTTTTACATCTAATGAATCTCTTTCTGAGAGAGTTTTGGCAACTTCTTCAAAGTCATAGCCAAGATTTATAGATGATGTATGCATCAAATATGATTGAAAATTAAATTCAGCCAATTCATTATCGTGCACTTGCTGTAACTGAAAAGGTACTACTAATTTCTGCAGTAAATTTTTGTATAATAGAAACAAATCTTCCAAAAATTTTGTCGATTCAGCGTGCTCACTTTGAAACAGCATGTTAATTTGAGTAACGCTTTTCAATTCATTTCTCAAAAAAGTGACATACGCTTTATATGCAGGCCGTCTCATAATGTCATACAATTGTTCTGCCATGTAACATTTATCTTCCGTTTTCGCCAAAGAAAAAAGCAATTGCAATTCATCCCACTGTTTCAAGATGGTGTCAATAGCTGCGTAACGCGCAAGCCAACGAGTACCGCTTAAACCTTGTATTTTATTGGCATTTCGATTCCCGTCATTCATAGTTTCATAGATGTCTCTATATTTTTCCAAACGTTTGGTACTGTAAGAGAACCAATTATGTGCTTCCCGAGCTAAGAATTCTAATTGACGGGGTAGTTCCTCCGCAGCTTTCTCGGTACATAAATGCAAAGAGTGACAAACGCACTTGACAATTATTAAATCACTCAGTTCTTGCTTAAACAAGGCGGTTACAGAGTTATGTTTGCCAACCATAAAACTTGCACCGTCAGCCCCGATCCCTACCAAGTTTTTGTAATTTAAACCATCTTCCATTAGCTGGCATTTGATTGCATTGTACATAGTTACTGCGTCGCAATTAACTAACTTGATGAGCCTATAAAATGTTGATACAATTTGTTTCGTCTTATGAGAAAAAAAACGAATCATTACACATAATATCTTTTGTGTTGATAGATCGGTACTTTCATCAACTATTAAAGAAAATGGGGAATCACCAATTTCTTTCAGTAAATCAGTAAGCATACATGGACTAAGTACGTTTTTAATTAACATGGAGCACTTAGTGCGATGAAGTTTCAAACTTTTCAATATATCTGATGAAACATCTAACTGAGGGACCACTGACATTAAATGATCTACAGTTAATAGCGAGGTATGTTCAGCAACGAAGGCGGCAATTTTTAATTCCGCTATCTTTGTTGCATCCGATAAGATTGGTTTAATAACAGTTGTTAATGGTTGGCATGATTTTGCTGTTTTGCTCAAAGCTTTTTATGTTTTTCGGAATTTGCATGTTTGATCAGATCTCTTTTATGCGCTTTCAATGTTGCGCGACAGTATTTGCAGGCAGCAGAAATGTCATTGGTTGGATCAGGTGACAGCGAGTCTGCAAAAAAAGAAAGATAAATTTAGATTCAGTTTATCTTTATAGCCTCTCGTCTAAGCAGAAATAATTATACGGAATAAAGGTGTGCCTCCTGCTACGTGTTTCGTTTACACATTACACAAAAACATCTTGTTCCGTCTCACTCACGTGTTAAGTTTCTGTTGAGACGTACGCACTTGTTGTTTAAAGATATTTTTGTTAAATAAGTTGACGAAACACCTAAGTAGCAGGAAACACACCTTAAAGTCAACAACAAAACACATGCTAGAAAACACCACATCAAATCAAATGGGCATTTATTTAGTAGTGGCAACACCAACAGAAAGCTGATTAAAAAAAATTTAGTAATGTTAATAATTAAAACACTGTATTTATTAGGTTATGTTCTTTGCCCCAACCAAACCAACACCACAGGGCACATAACATTATGTCTAGCTTAACCAACATTCCAGCAAGCAGGCAGTCAACATTCGGTATACGTACGTAGGTACCTACTTACTATTTTATATTTTATGGTCGAGTCGAGGAACATCATTACCGCTACTTTACGTTGTGCATATAAGAGACAATCCTGTATATTGAGTAAATTAAACATTAGATGAATTCATTTAAAATAGGTATTGAATATAAAACCAATTTACGAACCTTTCAATAAGGGATCTGAGGATGGAAGTAGTCAGATTTAAACAAGATTGTCTAATTTGCTTCTTAATTTTTATACATACTTCCCTATCTTGCTATTATATTTTGCTTCAATGGCTCCAAATATTTAATACCGTTTTTGTCACAATAACTTTATGCAAAATGTTTAACACCTCTGCCGTACTAATGAGTTCGACACCTCTCCTTTGTTTAGCTACTTGTATGCTTTGTGATCGTTATCGCGCCGTTTACTTTAAAGCTTTACCGCACAACAATATGTTTTACTCTCTCGCACTTGCACGCACCACGCACTATCGCTTGCTTTTTCGCACTGGTGTTTACTACTTAACATCGGATGATTCCTGCGCTCGCATAAATCTTATTGACTTTTACCCTCATTATACTTATTTAATTATATTATACCTTATTCTACAATATTATTTAATGAAATGCTATATTTTAATGGACTATATAGATTTATACTCAATTATTAGTCTTGGTTTTAATGGCTCCTAAGTTAAATATATTTTATCAAAACGTTCGCGGTCTTAGAATTAAGAGTGATACTTTCTATCGTCAAATGTTACTAAATTCGTATGATATTATTATTCTTGCAGAGACGTGGTTATTGGATGGAGTTTTAAATTCTGAATTCTTTGATGAACGGTACATTGTGTGGCGTCGTGATCGGGATTATGTTTTGACCGGGCAATTGCGTGGTGGGGGTGTGCTTATTGCTACACGTAGGGAACTTTCAGTTGTATGCCAACCTACATTCCATTCTTCAGCAGAAGATTTATGGCTCAGCATACGACTGAAAAATACTAATACTCGTAAATATATTACCTTACATATTTGTGTTATTTATTTATGTCAGCAAAACTTGGGGCTTTCTTTTTCTTTACAACTTTGCAATTACCTCGCAAAATTAAACCAAATAGTTATGAGTAACTCTTCTGATACCTTTCTTATCATTGGTGATTTTAACATGAGCGGTATTAACTGGGTCTTATCCGACAATCTATCACTTGTCCCAATGAACCCAAATGGTCCTGACGAAGTTTTATTAAGTGACGAATTATGTTCCCTAGATTTTGGTCAATACAATGGTGTTCTTAATAGACATGGTAAAATTTTAGATTTGGTACTTTCAAACCAATTAGTTAATGTGGTAGAATGTTCAAGTCCACTGGTTCCCATCGACGCCTACCATCCAGCACTATTAGTTAATATGGATTTCGTTGAAAATCCTCTATTAGAGTGCGCGCCACGGACGCAGTATCTGTTCGACAAGGGTGACTATGAATCTATAAACAAAGACATTTCCATGACTGACTGGGAATCCGAGTTTGCAACACGATCAGTTGATGAATCATTAAACTTTTTCAATCAATTTATTCTCAATTTACACACAAAATATATTCCACAAAAAATACATCGTTACAAAACATATCCAACTTGGTACAATTCGGCATTAATTAAAACAATTAAAGAAAAATACAAGTATTTAAAAAAAATTAAGACTTACGGCAATATAGCAGATGAGTCAACATTTAAGCTACTTCGTGAAAGGGTAAAGGTATTAGAATCGCAATGTTATGTTAACTACTTGAGCTTAACTGAAAAATCTATTAAAGAGAACCCTAAATATTTTTGGACCTTCGTTAAAAAACGACACAACTCAAATGCAGTGCCGAGCACTTTAAATTATAATAACGAAGCGTTGCGTACCGGAGAAACAATATGCGAAGCGTTTTCTACATACTTCCTTTCTATATTTCTAGATACTAGCCCTGGTCATGGAATTTCTTCACCTACTTTTTCTACTGAATCTTCCAGCCTATCTGATATATGTAGCATTGTAGTGAACGTTGAGGAGGTTTCTAACTTGCTTCGCAAGTTGGATACTTCTAAAGCGGCTGGCCCGGATAATATTTCATCCAAATTTCTTGTACGATGTTCGACTTCGATTGCCCAACCTATCTCGATTCTCTTCAGGAAATCCTTAAATACTTGTATTGTACCTGAACTTTGGAAATCGGCTTTCATAACGCCTATTCACAAAAAAGGAGTCAAAACCGAAATTGTAAACTACAGGCCGATATCCAAGCTCTGTATTGTGGCAAAAATCTTCGAAAGGATCATCTATAACCAGGTGTATAGTGCTCTTAGAAATTCGTTTAGCTCCTTTCAACATGGTTTTTTGAAGGGTAGGTCTACCGTCACCAACTTAATACTACTCAATGACTTTATCACTGACGCCATGGATAACGGTGGGCAGGTTGATGTCGTTTATACTGATTACAGTAAAGCTTTTGATCGAATTGATCATGAGATCTTATTATCTAAGTTATATGGCATGGGAATACGAGGCGATTTACTCAGATGGTTTTCTTCTTATCTGGAGAACAGGTCCCAAGCAGTAGTTTTAAGCAATAATATGTCTGGTTGGGTGCCTGTCCCCAGTGGGGTGCCCCAGGGTTCATTGCTCGGCCCATTACTTTTCATTATCTACATAAACGACATCAACTCTTGCTTGCTTTCATCCAGGCTGTTGTGTTTTGCTGACGATATGAAAATATATGCCACAATATCATCACATGCGGACGTGATTGCACTTCAGGATGATTTACGTCGTCTGGAGGCTTATTGTCGTGGGAGTAAGCTTGATCTTAACCCTGCTAAATGCTCGGTTCTAACGTACTCTCGAAAGCGCGCAATTATACCTTCATCGTATATCTTGGGTGATCAAGTACTACCTAGAACGAATTGCATCCGAGATCTGGGGGTATATCATGATTCTAAGCTTACGTTTAAATTTCATATCAATGCCATAGTCGCTAAAGCATCTAAAGCACTAAGTTTCATAATGCGGCTATCCAAGTGCTTCACTCAAGCCAAAACTTTAAACATTCTATACTGTACTTTTGTTGGAAGCAACTTGGAATATGCGTCTGAAATCTGGAATCCATGTTATCGCAAGTACATTGATCGTATAGAGAGCATTCAGAAAAGGTTCATCAAGTATTTGTGTTATCATCAGAAAGTGCCCTACCGGTCTGAAGATTACCTCAATCTCTGCAAGAAGTATCATATATTACCCCTAATTAATCGGCGAGCAGTCTCCGACAGCACTACATTATTTAAAATTTTCAATAATTCTATCAATAACTCCGATATTCTATCCAAATTTTATTTTAACGTTCCTGGAAGGTCAAAGCAATGGTACGCACCGTTGCGTGTTCCATCTGCTTCTACGAACTACAGGCAAAATTCATTTATAGTGCGTGCAAGTAGAAACTTTAATGACATTTGTGAGCGGCATGATTTTGATCCTTTCATAACGGGTGTGTCCTCGGCCAGAAAGTGCCTGAGCCTTGGCTTTTTTAATTAGGATTTTGTATGTTCAGGTTTTTATCATTGTATGGTTTATAAAATGTTAATTTACTTTGAGCTTGCATGCTATACTGATTTGTTTTTTTTTTTTTGGTAGCTATGTTGTGTTGTTCACACTCTTTCTTTCCAATCTATTTTTAGAAGTGATGACTTTTAATTGGCTGTCAGTCTCACGTACTAATTTATATTCTGTTTGTTTTAGCTGTAAGTCATCCATGATTGTTAAATAAATAAATAAATCTGTTGCCCAAGATTTTGTATACTTTTGTTTATATTTTTTGTTAGCCTCTTTGGACATTATTCTTGAAATATTATAGATATCGTATCGACGTCACAACAAACAAATCACAGTCAGACAGATGCAAATCACAACACACAGATTAGAGAGAGTCATAAACAAACAAGAATCTCTTCTACTTGCTTGACTTGACTTGTCGATGTCGTCAATCAAAGACAAAAATGAATGAAATGAAGGTGTGTTCTCCCCCTTAGTGTCGAATCGACACTCAGAACGATAACCTAAATTAAAACATTCAACAAATATAATTTAAAATATTGCTAACCTGGCGGCAGGACATTTAAGTATGCCATTTCTAGTCCTAACGTCGACAACCCTTACGCGTCCGTCAGCGCCGGGTACACGGATTGTACGATACCTTTAGGCCAGCAGTTACGAGGGGAGTTAGGGTCAACTATAACTACCATATCACCGATCTTCAATTGTGCACCTTCGTCTCTCCATTTTCGGCGCGGCACTAGATCGGAGAGCACCTCCTTCACCCATCTGGCCCAAAAGTGGTCCGCCAGGCGCTGGGAAATACGCCATCGTTTTCGTAAACATAGATCTTTGTCCGTAAACACTCCTGCGCTAGGTAAATTAGACGACGAACCAATGAGCAAGTGATTCGGCGTTAGTGTCTCGTCGTCTCGAGGGTCCACGGAAACGTGACCGAGGGGCCGGCTGTTGATGATATTCTCCATTTCAGCTAGAAGAGTAATCAGAGTCTCTTCGTGCGGAGCTCTCACCTTCAGGACCACCTTAAGGCCGGTTTTAACACTGCGAACGAGCCGCTCCCAAGATCCTCCCATGTGCGGGCTAGCTGGCGGAATGAAGCTCCAGGAAACTCCATTATTCAGAGCTTCGTTCATGACAGTACTTTTGTCTACGGCGTCGTAAGCTTTCTTTAATTCAATTTCTGCGCCGCGCATATTTGTGCCGTTGTCAGAATAAATCTTCTTTGGCCAGCCTCTACGAGCAGCCATTCTGCGTAAAGCCATAATTAAGGAATCTGCGGTGAGAGACGGCACGACCTCAATGTGCACGGCGCGTACTGTGAGGCACGTGAACAAGACACCATAGCGTCTTGGTCTTGATCTTCCAACTGTGACCTCTATTGGTCCAAATAAGTCGACTCCGGTAGCAGTAAACGGTCTTTGGTGATGTGTAAGTCTACCTTCAGGCAGGTCACCCAGTCTTGGTGGATTTGGGTTAGCTTTCCTGATGCGACAGAACAAGCACTGGGTCGCAACTGTACGTACCGTATAGGACGTAGACGTAACATCCAATATTTTTGACGCAGTTCGTTGACCACCAACTCGTTGCATCCGTGGCCGGCGCGGATGTGATAATACTTGATAATGAGTCGAGCCACGTGGTCCTGTCCATCCAGGATCACAGGTGATTTTGTGCCCATCGCTACACCCTTATTTGCTCCAATTCTTCCACCAACACGAAGTAGTCCAGCATCATCCAATATGGGTGTCAAAGTGCGTAGTCTACTATCGCGTTTTATTTCTTTCTTTTGTTTCAAAAGCAAGATGTCACTGAAGAAAGCAGTAGCTTGCGAGTGTTGAAGCAATAATGTTTCAGCTCGTTTTATCAACTCGTCGGTAAGTCCATTTGTTTCTATTTTCTTGCATTTATCTATGAACAACAATACAGTTCCAGCAGTTCGAAGCAATCGTAACCAACTGAAGAAGCGTGTTGGCTCCGGTACAGGTAAGTCGTTTACACTATTATTTTCATTTACTATATTAATCTTTTCTGATCAACACGGTCTAGGGATATTTCATACTCAATCAAATAACTCGAAAATTACTGGCCGCATTGGAATCTTTTATACACCGATTTGTTTGTAATTTATCGCAGACTAATTCCAAATTCAAATTTTTCTTTTGTTTCGGTGGCATAAAAATGCCTTGATGTGTAGGAGAGGGAATTTTCATTTGTGCGAAATTTAGAAAAAAATACGAATTACGTTTAGTTACCGTTTTTTTTTCATTTTTAAACGAAAGATAAAGTTAAAATTGAGGTATTGTAGACATGCAACGCCAACATTTGACGAGGGCGGAGATGTTACGAGCTGTGGGAATGCTGGATGCTGGGTCTGTTCAGCGTAATGTTGCTGAGGCCATAGGGACCCACCAAAATGTAATTTCAAGATTGTGGACACGCTATCGCGCCACAGGTGAAGTAGCGGAGAGGCACCGGGGGCCAACTCGCATCACTACCCCCAGACAAGACCGATTTTTGCAAATTACTGCGCGAGCTCAACCAAATGCAACGGCGACTCAATTGGTCCAAAGGCTGCGAGTGGAACACCAAGTGCTTGTGAGTGACCAAACTGTAAGAAGGCGACTGCATGAAAGCAATCTACGGTCTCGTAGACCACTCCGGGTCCCACCTTCACGGAGAGGCAATCGTGGACGACGATTAGAATGGGTTCGGAACCACGTGGACTGGGGCCGTGACCAATGGTCCAATGTGCTGTTCACGGATGAATCCAGGTTCGGCTTCCATCCAGATTCACGAAGGACGCGTGTTTGGCGAGTTCCTGGACGATGGAGCCGTCTTCAGAACCCTCAGGAAGTTCACCCATACCAAGGAGGAACAATTATGGTTTGGGCAGGAATTCGTCTTGGAGGACGGACGGATCTCGTTTGAGTGCGGGGCAATATGACGGCAGAACGATACGTCCAACAGGTGCTGGGGCCCGTAATCTTGCCCCACAGAACACAAATGGGGCAAGATTTCCTGCTCATGCACGACAATGCCCGGGCACACACGGCGAGAACGGTAGCAGCTTGGTTACATACACACAATGTTAGGGCCTTAGACTGGTCTGCTCAATCGCCAGATCTAAATCCCATTGAGCATGCGTGGGATATGCTGCAAAGAAGAGCTCTGAAGGAAGTTCCTGAAAATCTGGCTGCAGAAGATCAACTTTTTGCGCACCTCAGAAGAACATGGGAAAATATTCCGCAGCAAGACATTGACAACCTTGTTCTGAGCATGCCGAATCGTTGCCGATAAAAGATAAAGATATATTTATTTGCTTAAACACGTGTATACATGCAACAATAAACAATACGTGCATGCAGGATATCATTAAAAAAATACAATAAGTGCCGACATGTTTGCCACATACTATGGCGTGCAAATATTTTGGAAGTAAATATCAATGAACAATTACGAAAAATTACAAAATCACAATAATTAAAAAATGTCAATAATAAAACAAAACTTCATAAAAAAGTCAAAATTATTGAAATGAATTCAAACGCAATAAAATCAAAATGTCAAAATTAGTAATAATAAAATATAAAACAAATGTCATAATTAAATTTAATTCTAATACATAATTACAGTTAATAAAATATATAGTCAAAAAATATAATCAATCACAAAATCAATAAAACTCAAACAATTTAAATATTCAAAATTTGTCATTCAAAAACTCTGCAACATTATAATATCCCTTACTAATCAGCAATTTCTTTAGTTCTGTCTTGAATGAATTAATATTCATTATCTTAAGAGAGTTTGGAATTGTATTGTATATTAATGGGGCCATGCATACTACACTTTTTGATAGAAATGCTGTTTTAGCGGAGTGTGATTGCACCCAAAGTCTGTACTTCTCACGTCTATTTTTACCTGTATTATTAATCAAAAGGGGAAACAAATGAGGATTGGTTTTTACAAATATCGATATTTCCAATATGTAAAGTGACGGAAATGTTAGAATTCTGTGCTGTATAAACATTGGTTTACAACTATCAACAGTTTGTAACCCAAACATAGCCCGTATACAACGCTTTTGTGCTTTGAACGCAATTTCCTTTAGAGTTGAATTGCCCCAGAAAATTATTCCAAATCTTAACACTGAGTCGGCAAGCCCGTAATATGCTGTAAGCAAAGTACCTATATTGACAGTCGGTGCCAACTTATAAAGTGCGTATGATGAAGTACTAATCTTTTTACAAAGTTCATTAATGTGAGCTTTCCAATTCAATTGTTTGTCAATGACCAATCCCAAAAATCTAGTTGTTTCAACTTCTTGTATTATATTATCTTTGTATGATAAATTAAATTTTGATGTATCACGTAACTTTTCTCGTTGTCTAAAATGCATTATGTTTGTTTTACTTATATTTACTTTCAAATTATTATTACTAAGCCAGGTAATTATAGAATTCAATGAATTATTAGAATCCGACTGGTAGTTAACCATATTTTTAGGTGCTATGGTTACAGTACTGTCGTCAGCGAACAATGACATGGGTTCCTTAGTCGCATTTGGTAGATCATTAATGTATAGTAGGAACAAAGGAGGGCCTAATACGCTTCCCTGAGGAACACCATATGTGATGTATCGCTTACCAGAGGAAAAAATCTGTTCTCTTTTAGCTTTAACATTAAATTTTGATATTTGGGTTATTTGTTGGCGGTCTGATAAATATGAACTTTACAAATCCAGAACATTACCCCTTATACCATAAGCCTGGAGTTTATTTAGCAACTAGCTGTTGCCCGCGACTTCGTCTGCGAAGCATTAGTAATTCGAATAGCTTATTTTGTATATCGCAGCATAATATTGTGGGTTTTCCATACAAACTTCTACCTCTCTTTCCACCCCCTTAAGTAAGATTTCTGGGATAAAAACTCTGCTATGTCCTGCCCAGCGTCTCAAAATATCTCCGAACCAAATTGCATCTAAATCGGTTCAACGGTTTAAGCGTGAAAAGGTGGACAGAGAGACAGACAGAGTCACTTTCACATTTATAATATCAACTCCGTCCGCGACTTCGTTCGTGTGATGGCAACCAAAAATAAGCTGCTATTAAACCTGAGACAAACGGTCCAGTTCGGTAGTTCCAAATCGATGTAGAGGTCCCCATCCTAGTGCCATTTGATTCTTCAAAGAAACTTTGACACCCCAAAATCGTCTTCTGGGGGTAAATCCGAAAAACTAATGATGCCATCCTTTATTATTTTGCCAAAGGAATATTCAAATAAATGTCTCCCTTTTAACCTTTTAAAAAATTGAATTTCTTGAAAAATTTAACCCTTTAAATATTTAAAAAAAGTAATCAAAAATCTTTACCACCCCGAAGTCGTATTTTAAGGGTAGTTTCGAAAAACGAATTATTGAAAACCTTTATTATTCATTTAGGATGGTATTTATGTCAAATTTATTGTTTATTCACCCAAGAAATCAGATTCTTCAAAAAAATTAACATCCCCTAAAGTCGTCTTTTGGGGGTAGTTTCAAAAAATAATAAGAGCAACCTTTATTATTCATTTAGGTTAGTATTTTAGTGGCAAGTTTATTGACCCAAGAAATCAGATTTTCAAAAACACTGTAATACCTCCTAAATCGTCATATGGGGGTAGTTGCAAAAAACTAATAATGACAACCTTTATTGTTTATTTAGGATGGTATTTATGCCAAGTTTCAAGTTTATTCACCCAAGAAATCAGATTCTTCAAAAAAACTAACATCCCCTAAATCTTATTTTGGGGGTAGTTGCAAAAAACTAATAATGACAACCTTTATTGTTTATTTAGGATGGTATGTCATGTTTCATGTTTATTCACCCAAGAAATCAGATTCGTCAAAAAAATTAACATACCCTAAATCGTATTTTGGGGGTAGTTTCAAAAAAATATAACAGCAACCTTTATAACTCACTTTGGTTAGTATTTGTGGCAAGTTTATTGACCCAAGAAACCAGATTTTTCAAAAACACTGTAATACCTCCTAAATCGTCTTTTGGGGGTAGTTGCAAAAAACTAATGATGCCAACCTTTATTGTTTATTTAAGATGGTATTTATGCCAAGTTTCAAGTTTATTCACCCAAGAAAACAAATTTAAAAATAAAATAACATCCCCTAAATTTTCTTTTGGGGGTAGTTGCAAAAAACTAATAATGACAACCTTTAATGTTTATTTAGGTTAGTATTTGTGGCAAGTTTATTGACCCAAGAAACCAGATTTTTCAAAAACACTGTTATACCTCCTAAATCGTCTTTTAGGGGTAGTTGCAAAAACTAATAATGACAACCTTTATTGTTTATTTAGGATGGTATTTGTGCCAAGTTTCACGTTTATTCACCCAAGAAATAAGATTCTTCAAAAAAACTATCATCCCCTAAATCTTCTTTTGGGGGTAGTTACAAAAAATAATAATAACGACCTTTATTATTCATTTAGGTTAGTATTTGTTTCAAGTTTATTGACCCAAGAAATCAGATTTTTCAAAAACACTGTAATACCTCCTAAATCGTCTTTTGGGGGTAGTTGCAAAAAACTAATAATCACAAACTTTATTGTTTATTTAAGAAGGTATTTATGTCAAGTTTCATGTTTATTCACCCAAGAAATCAGATTCTTCAAAAAAAATAACATCCCCTAAATCATCTTTTGGGGGTAGTTTCGAAAAACTAACAATGAAAGTCTTTATTGTTTATTTAGATTAGTATTTATGTCAAGTTTCAAGTTTATTAACTGAAGTAATGAGATTCTTTAAAAAAACTTTGACACCCCTAAATCGTCTTTTGGGGGTAGTTTCAAAAAAAAAAAATAGCAACCTTTATTATTCATTTAGGTTAGTATTTGTGGCAAGTTTCAAGTTTTTTACCCAAGAAATCAGATTTTCCATACAAATTTCAACAACCCCTAAATCATTATTTGGGGGTAGTTTCGAAAAACTAATAATGTCAATCTTTATATTTTTTTTAGAATACTATTTGTGCTAAGTTTCAAGAATTTTGGTCGAAGGAATTAGATTTTTCATACAAACTTTCAACCCCCTTTTTACCCCCTTAGGGGTGAAATTTCCAAAAATCCTTTATTAGTGCACACTTACGTCACTTGAGGAACGTTTCTGCCAAATTTCATGCTTCTAGGCTTAGCAGTTTTGGCTGTGCGTTGATTGATCAGTCAGTCAGTCAGTCAGTCAGTCAGTCAGTCACCTTTCGCTTTTATAGATATAGAAGATATATTGTGGTCTACATAGGCGAATGCTTGTGACATGTCACAATATATAGAACAAACGGGTAAAGATTTGTCAACTTGGGAAGAAACTACGTATAAAAAGTCGTACACTGCCATATTGATATTTTTATTTTTTTTGAAGCCTTTTTGCTCATCACATAGGATTTCATTTTTGTCTAAGTAGCTACTGATTTCACTGTAAATATATTTCTCAAAGATTTTTGAGAATACAGAAATTAGTGCTATAGGTCTATAATTCTCCATTAAGTATTTATCATCTTTTTTAAATATCGGTTTAATAATTGTCAATTTCAGGTCTTTTGGAAATGTCCCACTCTGTATACAAAGATTCAAAATATGGCTTAAGTGATGAGAGATATCTTCATTTACTGCTTTAATTACATCAGTCGAAATACCGTCATAACCCACACTGCTAGTATTTTTTAGACTTCTTATAATTTTCTGCATGTGATAAGGCAAACAGGGTGATAAGAACATTGAGTTCGGTTGGGGATTAATTAGAGCTGTGGATTTTTTTCCGGCACCTGGAATAGGAATTACTTTTTCAATGAAATAATTATTAAACGCATTGGCAATTTCTGTAGGATTTGTTGTTAATTTATTGTTAACTTTTAGTTCAGTTATTCATTCTTTTGGAATATTCAATTTATTATTATTTATAATTTGCCATGCTGTTTTACTTTTATTAGTCGATGTTTTTATTTTGTAATTATTTTGAGCACGTTTAGTAAGGTTTATAATTCGTTTTAGTAGTTTTGAATATTTTGAATATTTTTGTTTGTTATTTAATGTGGATTTCCGTCTGAAATTCCAGCGTAACTCTCTTTTTTTCTTACTACAGGTCTTAATTCCACGTGATATCCATCTTAGCTTGGTGTTTACTTGCACAGTAATTTCCGTTAGCGGAAAACACAAATCATAAAATAATTTAAATTTTCCTATAAAATTATGATATTCTACTGTTGGATCACTTGTGTTATATATTTCACAAAAAGAAAGGGCTTTAATATATTTTTTGAATTTAAGAATATTTTCAGAGCTATAGTCACGTTTCGTTTTATGCCAATACTTTAATTTAAATATTTTTTTAACTGGAAGCTTAATTAATTGGGCAGTATGGTCCGATAAGCCAAATTCTAACACATCAGTCTTACACTGTTTTTTAAAGTCATGTGCAAAGTTGTCTATACAAGTCTTACTTGATAGTCTTGTGGGCTGTTTTAGTGCTAATGTGAGATTATAATTTAACAATACACATTCGAAATCTAAAGTGATATTATTGCACTTCATTGTGTCTATGTTAAAGTCACCAGCTTTAACAGTATTATGATGATTAATTTTGGAAATGTAATTTAGCACCTTGTTAAGCCTCACGAAAAACAAATTGAGATTGCATTGTCCAGGTACACGGTAAACACAAACTATTACAATTTTAAAATCAAGTAACTCGACTGCACAGCATTCAATTACATTATTTATGGACAATTTACTGATTTGAGAAAGTTCCTTGAATTTATGTGTCTTGTTTACTAGGATACATGCGCCACCTCTTTTTCTACAAGTACGACTAAAACATGCCGCTAGTGCATAATTAGGTAAGCTCAGGTGTTGCTCATAACCTGCCAACATAAAATGCTCAGTGATACATATTATATCAATGTCTATATTTTTGTCTTTAAGCTCTTCTATATTTACTAACAGTGGGTCAGATTTGCTCAGTAGACCCGCTATATTTTGATGCAAAACATTGAGATATTTAGTGTCGAAAAAACAATGACGATGTTTCTTCTACAGTATTTACAATATTTTCTGAAGATGAAGTCTTGTAACTTATAATAATGTCATGAATTAAATGCAATAGATTTTCAAAAATATTGCGTAAGCCGAAGTTATACGGCCTGTCGATAAGTTAAACATTCTGTGATCATACGTCAGATTATAATTAGAATCAAAAGAATAGGCATGTTCATGAGTTAATAAATTTAAATACAATAAATTATTAAATGTTTCCATCCTCCAGTTGTAAATATTGTCGAAGTCTCTAAGTTTAAAGGTAAGAACACAAATTATCACATTAGTGTAAGTAATTTGTTTTAGAATATCCCGAAGGAATACAATAATATTGAAATAGTTGTTAGTAATTTTAAAGTCCTCTTCTCCAATTAACAATATACAAAAGTCATTTAGGGTGTAGTCACATAATTTTGTTTGAATGTCGCTAAGAAGCTGCTGCAGTGATCCGTATGGTGTAACATAATGACATATATCGTACTTGTCATTAAGTAAATCTTGAGCTATTGGCAATACTTTATTCTTATTATTTGCGCTCAGTATACATATCTTATTTTTTCTGGAAGGTACAGGGCACAGAGTTTGTACTTGTTCTTTTATAATCTCAGTACTGTTAGTGGTATTAACTGAAGATTGGTTAATATGGGAGGCTGTTGATGGCTCACTGTATTGCTGTTTTATAGTATTGGTTTGAGTTTGTTTTACAGCTTTACTTGACTTCCTCATCGGAGATGAGGTTTTATGCTTGACTGGACTAAGCGTTATCTTTTTGTATAAGGTATTCTTCTTTAATAATTCTTCATTTGTTTGACTGAGTTTGCAATTCTCTGACGATAACAATTCAATCTCTTTGTGAGCGCTTTGTTGTGCTTTGTGTAGCGGATGTGTTATGTGTTGTATTATCTATGATTAGTCTATGAACGCGCACAACCTGTCAAGTGTCAACGCCGTTCTGTCATCCATCTGTAAGAAATAGATTAGAATAAATGGAGTCTGAACTGAACGTGGTCATTATTTAATTAATATAAATCTCCTGGAATCACCCCTATAGCATGGTGTCAGTTAAGGGATAATATCCACAAGTCACGGAAAAGAAGGGGAACACTCTTATTTCCAAGTTTTCAGCAAAATTTTTGTCTCGTGTCCAAGAACGTACCTGACTGAAAACATACCAAAATGTCCGACAAACCAAGCATCGTTGTTTCAAACAATTTAAAGCCTTTGTCAATCGCTAATGGAGAAAACGCAGCAGAAAAATGGAAACTGTGGAAACAAAAATTCCAAATTCTTAGCGACGCCAATGATTTGGACAAGCAACCGGAAACAAAGCAGGTAGCCATTTTTTTGAATTCGATTGGTGACAACGGTTTAGAAATCTTTAATTCTTTCAACATAGATAGAAAAACAGTAACTTTGGATGTAATTCTCAAAAAACTTGATGAAAAATTTAATCCCTGCAAAAATACAACTGTGGAACGGTATAACTTTTTCACCCGTCATCAAAAGGATGGCGAATCTTTGACGAATATGTAACAATTCTCAATAATATGGCACAGACATGTCAATTTCAAGTGCTGAAAGATTCTTTAGTCAAGGATATGTTCATAATAGGCATAAAAAATTTGGAAATCAAACAAAAACTTTTACAACAAGAAGTACCCTCAGTTGAAGAAGCTCTTAAAATTTCAAAAAGCATTGAACTGTCCCATGAACGTTCAATAAAAATTCAAAACACAGAAAAGGAATCTGTCCAATTTGTCAAGAAAGAAGACGGCAACTATTTCAGAAGACAGCGAAGCATCTCAGGAAAGAGATCAAATTCAAGAAATTCAAGTCGCACAAGAGAAAACAATCAAGGTTCCAGGAAGAAGACTCATATTGACTCGACTCCGTGCAGAAGATGTGGCCAACCATATCATCGTAATAAATGTCCAGCACAAGGAAAGATTTGTTCTATTTGCAAAAAGCCGAATCATTTTGCCAACTATTGTTATTTTAAAGATAAGTATCACAAACCCAAAACTGTGAGTAATATTTTAGATAATAATTTGGAAATTCAAAATGAAACTCAAAATAATTGTAATTTTAGTCAAGACTTTATTGTTGGTACAATAGGAAATGAAAAATCAGTTAAAGATTTTAATCAAAACTGGATTATTAATATTGATTGCTATGGTAACACTTTGAAATGTCAAATTGACACAGGAGCTAACATAAACAATGACATTGAAATTAAAATAAAACAGTGTGAATCTTGTATTATCTTTAGTTCAAATAAAACAAAAGAACCACTTCTGTCCCATGAGCAGCCTGATTTACCGTGGCAGAAGGTAGCAACAGATTTATTTGAATATAAAAGTCAGAAGTATCTTTTAGTTGTCGATTTCTATTCAAACTATATTGAAATAGCTTTACTTAAAAATGATTCTAGAAGTAGCACTGTAATAACTCATTTGAAATCCATCTTTGCCCGTCATGGCATCCCGTTAAAATTGTTAAGCGACGGAGGACCACCTTATAACTCACAAGAATTCAAATGTTTTCTCAAAGAATGGGATATAGAACACATTGTCTCGAGTCCGCATGTTCCTAGGTCCAATGGCCTAGCCGAAGCCTCGGTAAAAATAATAAAAAATATTTTGAGGAAATGTGAACAAGTAGACACAGATCCTTACATTGGGCTATTGCAATATAGAACTAGCCCTAGAGGAAACCTCAAGTCTCCTTCAGAACTGCTGATGTCTAGAAAGCTAAGAACTAAATTACCTACTGATGTAAATAACCTAAAACCTAAAGTCGTTCATTTTTCAGAACATAGGTCGAACAAAGAAAAAAGATTACAAAAGTCAAAGTCATATTATGATATGCATGCTAAAAATCAACCAGACTTTCAAGTCAATGACCAAATATTTTTCAGGAAAAACCCTAATGATGTTATTTGGAATAAGGGTATAATTATGTCGAAAACAAAATTTCCTAGATCTTATTTGGTCAAAGATATAAACGGGTCAGTCTATAGAAGAAATTCTCAACACATAAAACTTTTTAAGTCAAATATATGTCTATGTCAAGCAGTCAAAAATGGTCACAGTCACAATCACATCAGTCACAGTCACAAAATAAAGAATTGTCATTCAATAATAAAAAGTCACAAACTGAGTCATTCTCTCAAAAAATGTTGTCAAGTACTCAGTCAGTCAAACAAAATCATAATCTAAATAGTTCTGACTGTCAATCATTTTCCAATAATGAAAGTCATAAAATTAAGTCTAATAGTAAAAGAAAATTGTCAAAAAATTACGAAAATGAAGATGAGGATAATTGTATAATAATTTCTTATTCAATTCCAAAAGATAATATACAGAATAGTCAAGAGAACTTATCTCATGATTCTTTTGTATCTGTAAATTCAAATCAGTCTCAATCTGATCTTGATTAGAACTATGCATATTCTCCAGAATTCATAGAAATGGAGGATAATAGAGAAGAAATATTTATGTCTGAACAACCTGAAAATCAAATTATATCACAGTCTTCAAGCATGTCTGAGTCTAGTAGTATAAATAATAATTTAATTTCTGATAATAATAATGCTGTAATTCATAATCCTCAGGATCTACCAGAATCAATTGATATGTCGTTCAGTAGTAACACACCTCAAGCAAGGTACAGTCGAACTGGTAGATTACTGAAAAAACCAAAAAGATTGGATTTATAATGTGGAACAATTATCTGACATTATTGAAATTGTAATTTAATTAATTTTATTTGAATTGTGCATTGACTACTAGCTAATAAATTAAAAATGTGAAATGTAAACAATAATATTAATTTTGTAATATAATTGGTATTGTCTATCTAATTTAAATTTAGCATTTTAATTTTAACTCCTTTGTAAAAAAAGGGCATGTTGTATTATCTATGATTAGTCTATGAACGCGCACAACCTGTCAAGTGTCAACGCCGTTCTGTCATCCATCTGTAAGAAATAGATTAGAATAAATGGAGTCTGAACTGAACGTGGTCATTATTTAATTAATATAAATCTCCTGGAATCACCCATATAGCAGAACATCATGGGCGCTTTCTCAGACTACTTACTTCAAGTTTATAAACACAAATTAAATGATTTTTCTATTTTTTTCAGTTTTTACTCATAAATTAAAAGTTAATTCATATACGGTTTCCGTCTATGCTTCATTTTTTTTTCCATAAAATCCTGAAATTTGAATCGAAGTACCTTAACCATTATTAAAAAATGGTAGAATATTAAATAACGTATCTTTTAAATATATACATGTCATATAAATAATTAACACATTGATAGTAATTCGCTTTTTTTAAAATATCCCTAGACCGTGTTGATGTGTGTATTTCTTCATTAATTTTTATTTTATTTTCAGTTTCCTGAGGCAAACAAGAGCGTGATTGATGTAAAAATGACGGACCGGTAAACCACGATGAGTTACTGCTAAGCACGTAGTCGGTACTTTTAGTTCCTAAATCTGCCACGTTGACGTGTCGGCACATAGTGCCACTTGTCCACCCTACTTAGTTCGTCAATTTCTCCTAGACGATTAGCGATAAAAACTTTATATGTTCTACAATTGTTTCTGATCCAGTGTAAAACAGTAGTTGAATCCGTCCAATAGTAAACTGAATGTGGTTTTATGCGATGTTCTGTTTTAATACTTTTTGCCAATATGCATCCTAATAGAGCACCCTGTAGTTCCAGTCGCGGAACAGAAACCGATTTTGTAGGTGTGACTTTAGATTTACTAGCGATAAACGACACAATAATATGTCCATTGCTCGTTTCCTTACGCCAGTAGGTGACCGTCGCGTAGGCGCTCGGCGACGCATCGCAAAATACGTGTAGTTCTAAGTTTTCGTTAGTCGCGCTGTTATCCTTATCACTATCACAAAAATACCAACGCAGAATCCTAATATTATTTAAGTTTTTAGCTTGAATTATCCAACACTTAAATAAGTTATTTAATCCATCATTCAATTCCTCATCCCATTTGTCCCACTGTCGATATAATCGTCCATATAATGTTGCTTGCATATAGCGTCGACAGCAATCGGATAAGTATCCGTAAAGCGTAATGCATTTTTATTTTTAATATGTTGCGCGATAAAAGGCGAGCAGTTCGCACCAAATATTAATGACGTCAAAGCATATTTATTAACGGCCTTAGTGGCTTGATCTGTAAATAAAAACCTAAGTGCATGTTGATCCTTTTCTTTAATTTTAATTCGAAGAAACATATCTTTAATATCTGCAATAATTCCAATGTTATTTTCTCTAAAACTAAACATAATTCCAAATAAAGATTGCAATAAGTCCGGGCCTGTCAATAAAAAAATATTAAGAGAACATCCCTGCGTTTTCGCAGCTGCGTCGAAAACTAAACGTAACTTCTTCTTATTGGGGTTACCGACCCCGAAATGCGGTAGGTACCAAATGTGGTCGCTAGACTCCCCCTCGTTTAGCCTCCTGGCATTATTATTAGTAAATAAATGCTGGATACGTTCCCGGTAACGCGACGCATAAGTGTTGTCGGCTAACATTTTTCTTTCGACTGATTTTAACCGATTACAGGCATTTTGATAAGAATCAGGCATAACAAAGTTATCATATTTCCAAGGCAATTCGACAAACCATTGATTATCAACTAATTCACATGTGTTATTTAGTATGGTGATAGCGCGCAATTCGTCCGCATTCTGTCGCGGTTGGTTTGAGATAACTATTGACTCTAACGAAAAAGAATTTCTTACCAAGTCGTTCAACTCAGAATCACAACTATGTTGCGCGCTGTCATCACTAGCAATACGATCAGCTGACATGTTCATAATGTTTATGTTATTTACAACACCGTGTACACACCATCCTAGCGGTGTCTTTGTGACATAAGTAACATAATAAATAATTACTAAAGTCCATACACGATAATCGTTGAATAGGTAAATTAAGGTCTTTCATTTTTCGAGCACACAAATTAAAACGATCGCCCTTCTTATTAGAAATGTCAAAACTGACGTTTTCTGTTTGGCACACGAGCTCGCCGTTGTCCCATGCACTGCGGGCGCGCATGGTGACTGTCTTACCGTGGAGTCCCACCTGATCAGCAAGATCAGCAGATATCAGCGTCACGGAGGCACCGTCGTCAAGCAACACGTGTGTGTGAATATTGTCTTTAGGTCCATGAACGGTAACCGGCACTATTTTTAATAACACTTTAGGCACTGCCACACTAACACTAGTGGACGCACTGTTGTGGGCGTGGGCGACGGTATTCTCGTAACGCGATTCGTCGGGCGTTGATGGGCGCGCCGTCCCTGCTGCCACCGCGGGTGGCGCCGTCGCTGGCTGCATGGACGCTGCTGGTTGCGCGGTAGGCTTCGTCCAGTGAAGATGATGATGTGGATGTCCACACTCGCTGCAGTCAGGAGCGCTGCACGTGGCGGGTTCATTATGCCGTGCGTTCAAACACTTGTAGCACAGATGTTTAGCACGTACAAATTGCCATCGGTCGCGTCTCATAGCGCGTTTGAACTTGCCGCACTTGTCCAAAGCGTGCTCAGGAGAGGTTCGACAAAACTTACATTTATTGTCGGAAGTAATACCGCACGCTAACACTGAATAAGGTTTATTATTATTATTGTCGTATTTATTCCTTACGTCGTTCTGACTATGTATGTAACTGACACCTAAGGTAGCGACGATAGTGGCTTCTATATATAAAAACTCCGATAGTATTTCTAGTTTAGGTATATAACTATCCTGTCTCTCGTAGGTATACTCAGCCCATTTATTGATAAGGGCGGGCGGTAACTTTGAGAGTATTATAGACGTCGTTTCTGGACTTTGTAGGTATTCCTGCAACTTAATAGCTTTAACAGCTGTGACGTAGTTTTTTACTTTTATGGAGAAATTCACGATCTCCGTGTGGTATGCAATCGGAAGTGGGTAAATTTTCTTGAGTTGTGTTGTTAATTTATTAATTATACACTCGGGTCTGCCGAATCGTAATTCTAAGGTATCAACTATAGCTTGCGGTGATGTGCTGCCGATAAGGAGCGATGACACGGCTTCTTTTGCGTCACCACGTAGGCACTTTCGTAACCGCCAAATGTTTTCTGCATCGCTATAACTGCAAAAGTTTGACGACTCTTTATATGACTCCTTGAACTGCAGCCACTGCAGAGGGTCACCATCGAACACGGGTAAGTCTTTTGATGTTGCTAGGTGCGCAAGGAGTTCTTTGTTGTTGTCACGAACGTTACTTCTAGTAAGTACTTGGTGCAGCGCCTCCGTCAACTGGTTGATGCTGTCGTCACGCGGCGGGCGCTCGCTGACGAAGTCCTGTTGCTGTTCTGTATGGTTCCAGGTTTTATTACACATCGGCATCGAATTTAGTGGGCAGACATTTTCTGCGCAATCGCTTTTAGCGATGGATGCGACGCCATCTTGCTAGTCGAGCCACGACTCGACTATTCGAGAACTTTTCGAAACCGAGCCGTAATCTTCTTGCAAATCTGCTATTTCGACTTCTAGTTTTTTCGATAGCAAATCTTTCTGAATTTGTGCACGTTTTAGTGCTAAATCGAGGTCGATTTGTGCTTGAAGTTGAGCTGCTTCATACTCTAGCCGTTTGCAGGCCGCCGCCGACGAACACGCGGTCTTATCACTTTTCGATGATTTAACGAGTAACTGTTCACTTTTAGCAGCCGGCTGCTCCGTGGCACGTTTACTACGTGTTATAACACCCTTTGGGGGTGTGCAAAGCAGTGACATCCCTGCACACAGGTTTAGTCCCGACAAAAACACGTGGCCGAGATTCGAAATCTGGCAAGAAGGACCACTTAATGTTGCGTACAGCACGCAGTACGTGATTTGTCGGGTAGACAGTTCATTCGCTAAATAACAATAGTAACTGAGACTACGCGGCTACGCCTTGTTGAACGGTTCGCGGAGCGCACGCTGTACGCGCACACTTCGGTGGTTCAAAGCAGACTAAAAAACGGGAGGGGGGCCCAGGGGGTGCGTGAGCATCGCGCGCGTAAAAGTTTGCCGAATGAAATGCCTACCCTTACCACAGACAATGCAATATACAGTATTACATTTCCGTACCTAACAAATGTAATAACTGTTATTTGACCATTTTTTAGTTTCGTAAGTACTTTTTATGGTTCCGTACCTAAAGTGTAAAAACGGGACCCTATTACTAAGACTCGCGGTCCGTCTGTCTGTCTGTCTGTGTCAACAGGCTGTATCTCATGAACCGTGATAGCTAGGCAGTTGAAATTTTCACAGATGATGTATTTCTGTTGCCGCTATAAAAACAAATACTAAAAACAGAATAAAATAAATATTTAAGTGGGGCTCCCATATAACAAACGTGATTTTCTTGCCGATTTTGTTACTATTAGAATTGCTTTTGCGGTTTGGTACGGAAACCTAAATGCGCGAAGTCCGACATGAACTTGGCTGGTTTTTTATACTTTTTGTCGAAATGATATAAATATATATAGTTGTTATGCCGTTTTTTTTTGTTTGAATATGGCTGTTCTTGAGTTTGGAGTCAAAATCTAAACTATTGGTATGTCTAGTATGAAGTTAATCGTTTGATTGGTACTATATGCTTTTACTGTAATAGATTTTTCCCATAATTGAATGTTATTTAGGTTTGGGTCAAAAGCTAAATTTCCACTGATTTCATTCTGGATGCTATTTAATTCCTCTATTAGGTATGAGGGGTCAATTATGCTAGGGTGCATTTTTTCGAGGTGTGCGAATGTTATTGCGTTTTCTAGCGTGTCCAGACTATCGTAAAGCTGTTGGAGCGAGTTTTCAATGTTATTAAAGATGTTCGTTGTTAGGTAACTGGTTTCGAATTCCGATTCTTTAGTTGAGTATCTATCTATTGCTCTATATATTTCTATTTGGTTACTTTTGATGTTCCTTAGATTATTCTCATATTCTGTCATAAATTCCTGCATAATACTTATCGTCTTTTTCTGATTGACTCTATTGTTGTTAAGTGATGATTGGATTGATCTAATTTCATTTTCAAATTTCGTAGCGTCGTGCTGGTCTAAGTTACCTGTGATGGCTTTTACTACAGTGCCTAAGCCATCTATAAGGCCACGTTTATACCTTTATTTTAATCTAAAGCCTATGGTTTCTAATCCTAAATAAAGTAGCTTACTTTCTATCGTGTCTATACGGTAATCTATTTGTTTAGTAATAGCCGTGATATCTGCGGAGCTATTTTGTTTTTACTTAAATGTGTAGTAGTTACTGCAAATGTCTAAAAAAACTTCTTTTAGTTTAGTTGTATTGTATACTACTGCTAGGTGGTATGTGTCTACTTGGTATTGGGCTTTGGCTTCTGCTAGTACCAAAACTCCATTGTGGTTGTCTATTGGCTGTATGACTGCTGTGGCAGCGACGAGCTGGAGCGCTGCGGCGCAAGCGATGGCGTTCCTGGAACATTTTCAGGACGCCTTAGTAAGCGGTAGTGAACTCTGATTGTTTTTGCGTTTACGTGTTTGCCTACTATTTCGGCTATTTGTTCCGGATGTAAGCGAACTATTGTGTATGGACCTATATATTTGGGTTCTAGTTTGTTGCTTCTGGCCGTTTTTGCTACTTGTTTGTATACAATGTCTCCTACTTTAAATTGCGCCGTTTCTTTATCTTTGTTGAATCTATTTATTGTTTGTTGCTTATCATTGGCTAGTTTGTTGTTTATTAATTTTTGTGTATTTTCCATTATTTGTTTGTGTTTAACTACGTATATTCCTGATAGAATTCTTTAGGACAGTGTAATTCTAGAGGGTTTCTGCTGTCAGTGTGTCCATAAAGTAGTTCAAAGGGTTTGAATCCCGTTGAGGAGTGAATTGTATTGTTATAGGCTATCATAGCGTACTTCATCAGATTTGTGGGGTCGTCTTTGTCCGTTATTCTTTGTACTCTAATGATTTCAGCTAAGGTTGAATGTAATCTTTCTATAGGGGAAATTGAATTGGGGATGTATGGTGTTGTGAAGTGAATGTGTATTGTAGCGTTAATAAATAAAAATAAAACTTTTTTAATGCAACGATAACGTATAATTTTAAAAATAAATACACCGAAAATAAAAAAAGTAAAAAGGTAAAACACATATTTTTTAAAACGGGAAGAACTGCAATAGTCAATATAGTAATAATTATTTTTAAATATTTAGTATACATTAAACTTAAAAGTCGAATTTAGAATAGGTTTAAAGTTAAAAGCTGAATTCACGTGCCTAATCTTCAACGCAGTTGCAACCGGTTTAATGATGGCTCAATCATACAAGAAAAGTACGAACCAAAACGTGATATAAGTAAGGTAATAAAAGTATTTAACTACGGAAACTTAAAAGGTAAGCTACGTTAAAAATTAAAAGAAAAAAAATTTAATGTATGATAACAGCTATTCGTCGGGAATCCACGCTGGATGGACGAAACTGCCTTTGGTTGTTCCTCTCCAAACACAATAAAGTATGTACGGAACCCGTTGGAAGATGTTCGGAATCCCAAAGACTGCAGGTACTCCAGGGGTCATTCGTTCTGTCCCGGGGGTAGACAGCCGAAATCGGCTCAACTGATATCTACAGACAAGGAAACGGACCATTTAAATTATGGAACCAAAAGGGTCTGAAATACCAGAAGAAAACTACATTCGTAAGAACATTTAGGAAGAAGAGTCACATTACTTACCAGTTTTGATTCATGACGCATAAACTCATGTCAGCGACAAGATTTCTTATGATTAGCTAGTCACCAGTCTTGGCAGGACCGCCCAGTCCTCCAATCTGTCGCTCGGCAACTATGAGGCATGAATTAAGTGATTGACACTTGAGTAGTTTAAAAATAAACTTTATTTAGACGAACAGCGTTACAGTAATTAAGATAGTAATGTCTATTCTAATATGGAGACATGTATTTATATTTAATTAATGATAAGTTAACAATATTCTTAAATGCTACTTAAATGCTACTTTGAGGTGGAGGGGGATTTGCTGATAAAGCGAATAGAGTTGGGGTCGTCACACTTAACTCCTCCCTCCCTAAGAGAGAAATTATCTAAAGGCAACTCTGTCGTCTTTAGAGAATTTCGTCTAAGTTTCTTAGTCAATAACTCTCTTCTTTGAAACAGAAACCCAATGACGAATACAATTATAATAGCGTAAATACTTATGGTCCATACACTGATTTCGTAACTGACTATAATAGTTTCACCATCACTGACACTATCACTGTATTTGGCTTGATTCAGCAGTTCCTTGACGTCGCCTAGATCTACTCCTCTGAGATCCATCTGCTTGGCCGACGGGATGACATCTCTGCCTAGTTCGGGCATCTGTACTGGTGGCAGTCTGAAGGAGACTAAGCTGGTGTTCATGGGTGTTGTGACTGAGATATCAGCAATCTGTAAGGTACAATGCTGACTTGGCACTAGTATGTATGTGCCTCGTAGATTGTGTCTGCGGGTCTCCTCTTCGCAGTGCTCCGTTGCAATAGTTTCCTTTTCCGTGTATATCAACCAGTGAATGCTGGATATAGGCTGCACCTTGGTTTCTTCTATCTGCACCTGGTGTTGCTTGCAATTACTAAAGTTATGTTTTAATAACATGAGCTGTTGGATACATGTTTCCTCCGCGTGCTGTACCACGTTTTCATCGGAACAGAGATATGTCTGATCTTCTATTTCCTTACAGCCATCGACTACGGATCTGTATTTCGACTTGTTCACTATTAGGTATGGATATTGGGGTATAATGATATTAGGTTTTTGGGTTATCTGGTTATAGATTGGGATAGGAATAACTTTATAGTAATTGTATGTGTTTTTGTCTATTAATGGAACTTCTAATACAAATATAATTTTACTATTGTCTATATATCCCTTAATTTCTATATTTCCTTCTAATTTTACTAAATTATCTAATCTTAATGGATAAATTAAGTTATGATGTTTTCTTATGACATTAAAAATATTAAATAATTCTGTGGTATTTATTATGGATGGATGTAATATGTGCATTTAACTAAAAGCAATAGCAGTTTCCAATTCAAAAATAATTGAATAAATAGTACGACAATTATTTAGAACTTGATTCATACTATTCATTATGGTTAAAAAGTTAGAGTACTTGGTTTGGTTTTGAATAAGTGTTTGAAAGTGTTTTATTTTGAAGTCTTACCCTCTTACTAATAAACGCGGAATAAAGTTATACCAGGTATAACTAAGGTATACCCATACATTTTCATAGGTTTATACCTGGTATAACTTTATTCTGCGTTTATTTGTAAGAGGGCAAATGTCTAGTATTAAAGTTAATGTCGTCAGAAACATTGAGTAATTTATCGAAAGCCTTCTGCATTAATGATACTTTTCGTTCTATTGAATGTTCCCTATTTCCTAAATTACTAATTTCTACATTATATTTCCTAGCATCTTCGTTATTTAAATTTCCTGTTATTACCTTAATAAGGGATCCTAATGGGTTTATAATTCCTCTCCTTGTTCTGCTAGAGGGTAGAATCTGTTTTAACCTATCTTTTGTCAATTCAATAAATGATTCAATTTGTACTGTTAACCCTAAAAGTTCTCTATGTATCTGGCTATTACTATGACTTATAATTTTTAACTTATTATACTCTTCTATATTATTTTCTAACTGGACAGTTAGCGAATTTAAATCTATAGTCTTAATAATATCCCAATGGTTAGTCCTTATCAGAGCTGTTCCAATCCGAATCGGAACTATGCCCGGATTCTGGTCCATCCTCTGGATGTTCAGGATCGTCCCTTGATCTGCTAGGACGAGAAGTATCAACCACCATCTGTGAAGGGCGTTTGACATTTCTTAATGCTACTTTAGTGTTTCTATTTTTAAGCTTAACTGGGACTATGTTACGTTTAGGTTTTCCGGTGACCATTGCCTTTTCGTATCGCGGCAGTTCCTTTGCTTTCCTAGTGCTAGTATTTTTCATAAAAACCGTGTCACCATCCACTATTTTTGGTGGGTCCTCCCCTCCTTTCTTATCTCTAACTAAGTTTTTATGTCCAATCATTTGACTGCTTAAATGCTCATAAAGAATTTTCAATCGTTTACGGTGATCCTGTAATAGCTTTTGCATTAAAGTTTTGTCCCTTTCAATATCAAAAGCATTTCCAGACTCGGTATGCCCGAAAACTACTTCATAAGGTGTGAAATTCGTAGCGCTATGAATAGTATTGTTATAACCCATGATTGCATATGTCATAACGGAAGCTGCATCTAAGCTAGATTGTTCATATTTTGCTAACCTATATATTTCAATAATTGTGGAGTGGAATCTTTCTACGATTGCCATTGAATTAGGGTTGTTTGGTGTCCCTATGTGTTGCTCAATTTTATATAATCTTAACATTTCCTTAAGCAATTCATTGTTAAACTCAGTACCTGCATCGCTACTTATTTTTTTGGGTATTCCATACATACCAAAATATTTGATTAGAGCTCTCACTACCTCGGGTGTGCTTTTATTAGGAATATGTTTTGCTCGACCTAACTTACTAAATGAGTCCACTATAGTTAAGTATTGATTTTTCTGTATATATAACAAGTCTATAAAAACTTCCTGGAATGGACTGTCTGTAGTTTGTGTTAACTGTATAAATGGTTTTAGAGGTTTTCTTTCATACTTCATTTTCTTACATTCTTCACATGCATTAATAATAGCTGTAACTGTTTCTTTCATATTGCTCCACCAATATGTTCTTTTTAACTTCATTAGAGTCTCTCTAATACCTCTATGACAAGTCTTCCCTTGATGATATTTGACAACTAAGTCATTCTGGTCGCTTTCATCCGTAACATTCACAACTCTCTCAGTACATTCGACAAAGTTTTGCGTTCCCTTTTTGTAAAGTGACGTAACTACATTAACAAATGTTTTTCTATGGCAATGGTCTTCAAAGTAAATGAAGTACTTATTTTTGTAATCTATATATTCCTTAAGAAAAATTTTGACTAAGTTTTCGCTGTTACTAGGGGGTAGATGGACTTCAAAAATTTTTTGTTTGTTATTAGAAATATCTTTTACACAGATATCGTCCCTGTACCAGGTGAAAACATGAATTTGTGTAGCTTTGGTATCTACCGCTTCATTAAGAATAGGAATACCTTCATGTTCCCTATTAGATATTGAGTTTGCTGTCGCGGCGTCGCTTTCAGAATCAGATAATTCTATCGTCTCTATTTCTGGTTCTTTAACGCTAAGCTTTACGATTTCGTCCGTCACTTCTTTCAAATGTTGCTGTAATCTCGCTTCTTTTTCATCTACGTTAACTATCATTGATTCCGAGTCATCTTTTGTTATATTAATTTTCATACGCGATAAGGCATCAGCATTTGTATTTTGTTTACCTTTCTTGTAATATATATCGAAATTATAGTCCTCTAAGCGTAAACGCCATCGAGTTAGCTTGCTATTAGGTTATTTTAATGAATTGAACCATGCCAAAGGTCTATGGTCGGTATATATTGTAAACTTTCTGCCATATAAATAGGGCCTGAAATGTTTAACTGCCCATACTATGGCCAATAACTCCTTTTCTATCGTACTATATCTAGATTCTGTATCGCTTAGTTTTCTACTGGCAAATGCAATCGGTTTGTCTGAACCTATAGTACCTTGAGAAAGTACTGCTCCTACCGCAACGTTTGAAGCGTCCGTTGTAAGAATAAATGGTTTTGTGAAATCGGGGCATTGTAACAAAGGTGCATGTGTCAGCAACTCTTTACATGTTTCAAAACTTTGTTTATATTCATCATTTATCTCAATCTTTCTTCCCTTCTTCAGGCATGCTGTGAGAGGTGCGGTTATCTTAGAAAAATCTTTTGTAAATTTTCTATAATAACCAATTAACCCTAAGAAACTCTTAATTTCTGTAACTGTTTTGGGCAAAGGGTATTTCAGAATAGCCTCTATTTTGTCGTTGTTAGGCTTAAGGCTATCCCTAGTTATTGTATGACCCAAGTACATTACTTCCTTTCTCAAAAACTCGGATTTATCAAGCTGGACTTTTAAGTTAGTTTTTCGAAATCGCTCGAAAATAGCTCGTAGTTTCTCCATGTGTTCTTGTAAACTGGTGGAGAATATGATGACGTCATCAAGATACACAAGGCAATGCAAACCTTGCAGACCTCTGAGGACGTTATCCATTGCCCGTTGAAATGTGGCAGGCGCTGTTTTCAAACCGAAAGGCATTCTGTTGAATTCGTATAAGCCGAATGGTGTAGAAAACGCAGTTTTTTCTCTGTCTTCTTTCTGGATTTGTAATTGATGATAGCCTGACGCAAGATCTAAGGTGGAAAAATACATACTCTTTCCTAGTTTATCAAAAAGATCATTGATGTTAGGCAAAGGGTACTTATCGTCCACAGTTATCTCATTCAAACGTCTATAATCTACTACCATCCTCCACTTTTGTTGTCCAGAGGCATCTAATTTCTTTGGAACAAGGTGGACCGGTGCACTCCAAGGAGAATTTGATTCTCGGATTACATCGTCCTTTAGCATTTTGTCCACTTGGCGCCTAATCTCATCTGTTTGAGCGGGCGGCAACCTATAGGCTTTTACATTAATGGGATCTTCGTTTACCGTTCTAATTTTATGTTTCACTTCGTTAGTGAAAGACAACGGTATATCCTCGCAATAAAAAATATCCTTATATTCCTTACAAATATTCTTAATCATCGTTCTTTCCTCATTATTCATATGATCTAACCTTAATTTTTTTAAGTTGTTTAATAATAGCTCATCCATTCTGTCTCTGTCGCTTAAGTTGTTAACTAAGATCTCTTGGTGATTGTAAGGTTCTACCTGAAAGGGGTTAGTGACCTTGAGGGTCATTTCTATATCCTTGCAGTTCTGAATAACCGTATATGCATAACCATTTACACAGTTAAATAACGCACAGGGCATTCGAATTCCTTGAGTCAATTCTTTAAAATCTAAAATAGCCTCGCCATTAGTTTAATTTACGGGCAGTTTCACCCTTAACTCACTACGTGGCGGTAAAATATAAGTATCTTTTAGCGCTGAAGAATAAACAAAAGGTATGTCAGTATTCCTCGTACATAAAGTTAGTGTTTGGTAATCAATTTTTGCCTCTAATTGCTTTAATAAATTACTGCCTAATAAACCGTCATAGTTATTGTCAACATCGTAAACGTAAAACTTATGACCTTCGGAATTTTTAAATATTTTGGGCAAGGGAGTTAAAACAACTTCTGTATGCATACTAACACCATGAGTACTGACTACTTCGAAAGGTTCTTTGTAGATAGCATTTTTAAAATAATGGTAAGCGACACGCCGACCTATAAATGATCTAGAACTACCAAAGTCTAACATAAAAACTGCATTACCTAGCTCCGGAATTACAATATAAGGTAAAGAACGATAATTGGTACAATTTAAAACTATTCTTTCTCCCTGTATGAGGCTCTCAGGTAAAAATTTTCAATTTGTTCAGTTTCATAGGACGTGTTTGTTTGCGGTTCATAATCGCAAGTATTTTGTTCATTATTATCGTATATCATAAGTGAGTCATTATTCGTATAATTTCCGCGTCTAGAGCTTGCAGTTCGCATGGTAACATCGGTGTTTGAACCCGAATTTGCCGGCGTTGCATTATGCACCGGTGAGGTCCGCGGCGCGGCCTGCTGATTCAACCACGGCGTTGACCTACTTTGTTGTGGCGACTGATTTTGCGCATTATTTTGGTTTCTAAAAGAATTTCTATATCTAATTGAATTATTTGGAGAATTCGTTTGAGTAATATTGCCTGTTGAACTATTTCGTACTGATGTACTAGGTTGGTTTTGTGGATTGGGCCATTGCCATTATTGTTGGAAGATTTTCCTGGCGGTTTTGAACTACTTTTATTCCTATTATTTCTAGATTCGTAAACCGTCTGAAAGTTTTGCTCTTCTAACACTACTTTCAAGGCGTCTTCTAGTGTCGTGACATTCCTTAATCGTACCAATCTAACTAAATAAGGAGGTAAATTATATAGAAAAACATTCAATGACGAATTAGTTTAAATATGCATTTTGGCTTGGCGTAAATTCGCATCGTCTACGGTTTCAATTACTTTTGCAATCAAGACACTACGCAAGTTTTGAATTCCTATGACAGAAATCTAAATAACTTTCGTTGTAATTTAGTTTCATAGATTCTAACTCTAATACTAAACAATCTTCGGTTCTAGGGTCACCAAAATGTTGTGCCAATAATGTTTTCAACTCCAACCAAGTACGAATATTATCCCGTTCCCCTACTAGATTCGCGGCGTCCCCTGTTAATCTACTAGTAAGAACGTGAAATAGGTATTCGTTTTGTACCTCTCCCCCCTGAAATGTATTTATAATATATTCACATTTCTATATAAAAAGTGGGAGCTGTCTAGAATCGCCACTAAACTCTGGAATAATTTTTGCCATTGTTGGCGGAACCGGCACGATTTGATACATTTTGAAAGAATAGAAAGAAGGTGAAAACTAAAACACTAAATATCTAACTAAGTTTATCTTATTACGCCAGTTATATCGTAATAAAATAAAATAATGTTATCACGGTATTGCTCAACCCCTAATAACACAACACATACAATTAAAACAAAGAGAAAAATGATAAAGGAAAACAGAGAGGATAGTGAAAAAGTTTTACTCACAGTCCTGTAGTTACTCCCATCTCCTCCTTGTGACTACTATCAAACACTGCGCCAGCCGTTGTGCCTGGTACTTAATAGATTTGTTTGTTCGGGGATCTCTGTTGAACTGTAGAAACAGACGTCCAGCTGCGCTTGTAGAGTTGTATACGTCGCAAACTGACTACAGAGATCCTACCGGCTGCGCCAATTAAGTGACTGACACTTGAGTAGTTTAAAAATAAACTTTATTTAGACGAACAGCGTTACCGTAATTAAGATAGTAATGTCTATTCTAATATGGAGACATGTATTTATTAACCCCCGCCGGAAAAAGAGGGGTGTTATAAGTTTCACGTGTGTTGCTGTGTATCTGTGTGTCTGTCTGTGGCATCATAGCGCCTAAACGGATGAACCGATTTCGATTTAGTTTTTTTTTGTTTTAAAGGTAATTTGGTCGAGAGTGTTCTTAGCTATGATTGAATAAAATCGGTTCAGCCGTTCAAAAGTTATGGGCATTTTACTGTTTGAATCGGGGTGTTTTCGCAAGAGAAATGTGTCGGGGCTTTTTAAATTGTGAAATTTTACTTGTATTTAATTAATGCTAAGTTAACAATATTCTTATATGCTACTTAAATGCTACTTTGAGGTGGACGGGGATTTGCTGATAAAGCGAATAGAGTTGGGGTCGTCACACTTAACTCATGCCCTGGTAGCGAAATGATAGTTGGTATCTCTGACAGAGCTCAGTGGCAGAGACATGCGGTCCGCGAGCTCCGGCGCGCTCGTGGACTTGTATATCACGTACCCTTGGCCTAACGACGAGGAAAGTGCCATCCCCGCACAAGAATTGACATATCCATGGTCATAATGTTACAGGTAATTTTAAACAGTTACTATAAAAATACCAATAATTAATTTAGTAGAAGATTTCAAAGCCAAACATTTTCTATAAAAAAACCATCTGTCAGTACTAGAAAAGTTGTCTTGTGTTTTCTTGACAAACGAAATATGAAAATGTTAATAAATGTAACCTGCCTGCTTTGACAAATTAAAAAAACCGGCCAATTGCGAGTCGGACTCGCGCACGAAGGGTTCCGTACCATAATCGCAAAAAAACGGCAAAAAAATCACGTTTGTTGTATGGGAGCCCCCCTTAAATATTTATTTTATTCGGTTTTTAGTATTTGTTGTTATAGCGGCAACAGAAATACATCATCTGTGAAAATTTCAACTGTCTAGCTATGACGGTTCATGAGATACAGCCTGGTGTCAGACAGACAGACAGACAGACAGACAGATGGACCGCGGAGTCTTAGTAATAGGGTCCCGTTTTTACCCTTTGGGTACGGAACCCTAAAAAGGCTAAAGCAAAGCGTCTTGTAGCGATCACGCTACAGTATGTTGTGCATTGCACATATTTCTGTATTAACTTCTGTACGGTGCACGTACATGGGTTTTAAAATTGTAAAGTAAGTAAGGAGTTGTGCAATAAGTAGGCTTGCACCTTTGCACTTACACGTGCGACCTACATTAGATGTTATGACAATCATGCAGCAGCAGCAAGCAGAGCATTGATGATGCATTTGTATCAATACTTAATTTAGTGTTCTAATAGACGCGGTTTGGGTCGGTAAAAAAAATAAAATAATGTAGGGTGCAAATGCAAATACACCTTAACATTAATAATTGTAAATGCAATGCAATGTCAATGTAATGTAAAATGTCAATGAGTGCCAACGGGCTGGAATCAAGAAATAAAAATGCAAGTTGTTCGACCTAGTAGAGACCGGGGACTTGGCTCTAAGAAATCTAAGGAAAGCGGATCAAAGACGGTTACAGAAAAGACGTTAGCATAGAAGACGATAACAGAAGACGAAAATATGGGCGGACATGGTAAGGATCGCCGGCAAAGCCGCCAAACGGATTACGACGACGACCACGCGGCAGCTTCATCGGCGAGGCAGACATTTTTCCGCGATCAGACTATCCACACGGAGAACCTCGTTGAAAAATTCAGCGGGCAAGACAAGTCTTTCTCAGTAGCCAAATGGGCACAAGACATTGACGACAATTCAGATATATTTCAATGGACACCCTTACAGACCCTGATAGTCGCTAGAAGATCTCTGACGGGAACTGCAGCCCTGTGGCTAAAATCAGAGAAACTCTTCAAAAGCTGGGACGATCTAAAGGCGGGTTTGCTAAAAGAATTTCCCGATTCAATAGACAGCAAAACTATACACGAAATGATGGCGGCTAGAAAGAAAAAGAAAGACGAAAGGTGCGTGGACTACATGTTAGTTATGAAGGAAATGGGGAAGCGCGGCAAAATGCCGGATTATGTTGCCATTAAGTACATTATAGACGGCATAATTGACTCTGAAGTGAACAAGATTGTGTTGTACGGTGGCTACTACGTATTCGGAGCTCAAAGAAAAAATCAAGATATACGATACAATCAAAGAAAAGATGGGTGTAAATTTCTATCGAAATATGAAGCCGGAGAGTAGTGAGAACCGCGCTGGTACGAATAACCAGAGGTGCTTCAGCTGTGGTGAGAAAAGTCATCAGTCGTCGCAGTGTCCTAATAAAGAAAAAGGGCTAAAATGTTTTAAATGCAACGAGTTAGGGCAAATCTCGACGCAATGTAAACAAGGCGGAAACATTCGGTCGCATACGACGAATGACAAGAACGAAGAGCGGGAACGGGAATGGCGCCGAGGCAAACCGAATTCCGAAGAAAGACGAGCGATGTGTGTGGCTGACTTCACTCCAAGCGATTGCGAGGTTGGCAAACCTGACGATTTCGGCAGCCATGACAGCTCGGTTGACAGTTGTACCAACATAAGGGAAAATGTCAAGATGGCGAATGTGGTGGGAACTGACGCCAACTTCACGGATGTTTACGTCGAAGAAAAGACGCCAGCGCAAACGCGTTTCGAAAGTGCCTGCAAGACGATATTTATCAATAAGTGCGAAGTATCCGCGTTAATTGACACTGGAAGTGAACTGAACTTAATGTGTATTGAACTTTATGATCATCTCGGGTCTCCGGAATGTGTAAAAATCGCCACGAATCTAGTGGGATTAGGAGGCAGTATAGTGTCGACCCAAAAGTTAACTATTTCTGTAACGTTAGACGGATACGATTACAACGCTGTTACATTTTATGTTGTTCCAAGACGTGCAATGCCGTGTAGTGTTATATTGGGCCAAGATTTCCTCAAAGATGTTTTCACTATTATGTCCAAGGGGTCAATATTAATTGTACCTAATGGGGACAATTAGTTGTCAAAATTATCGTGTGTAGTTAGTCATGATCAGCCGTTTGTTTTAGGTAACATTAAGAATAAGCAGGTGCAACAAGAGGTGATTGACTGTGTGAACCGGTACAACTCAGTACAGGTAAAGGAGGCGCCCATAGAGTTACGCATTGTGCTCAAAGACGACATACCAGTTTCTCAGCGACCAAGACGTATATCATTAGCGGAGCAGCTTATTGTAGAAAACCAAATATCAGACTGGTTGAAAGATGGCATCATTCGCGTAAGTTTTTCAGAATATTCCTCTCCTTTGGTTATTATAAAGAAAAAAGATGGTAGTTCAAGGATCTGTGTCGACTATAGGCCTATCAATAAAAAAATAGTTAAGGATGAATTTCCATTGCCGATAATCGAAGATTTAATAGATAAACTTAAAGATGCTCGTGTGAAAAAAAATGAAAGAAGCCATTTTTTAAATCTAAAACACTAAATGTTTTAGATTTAAAAAATGGCTTCTTTCATTTGAAAGTATGTGAAGAAAGTATTAAGTATACAGCCTTTGTTACACACCATGGCCAGTACGAGTTTTTGAGGGCTCCTTTCGGTTTGTCCGTATGCCCAAAGTATTTCATGAGGTTTGTCACAATGGTGTTTCAGGATCTTATTGCAAAAGGAATTTTAGTCATATTTATCGACGATTTGTTAATTCCAGCTGTTGATGAATGTCAGGCATTGCAGCGATTAAAAGAAGTTTTGGATGTGGCATCGCAGTATGGCCTGCACATCAATTGGAAGAAGGCACAACTATTATGCCAAAGAATAGAGTACCTAGGACATATCATTGAAGGTGGGCAAGTACAACCTGCACAGGAGAAGACGGATGCGGTAAGCTGGTACCCTGAACCAAAGACTTCACAGTTTCATTGGGTTAGCTTCGTATTTTAGAAAATATATCAGAGATTTTGCATTAATAGCTAAGCCGTTAACAGATTTGTTGAAGAAAGACGCGCATTATGAGTTTAATGACATTCAGAGAAGTGCATTTAACCAGTTGAAGAATGCACTAGCCAGTAGTCCAGTATTAAGGATCTATGACCCTCAACTATCAACAGAATTGCATACGGATGCTTCTGCAATAGTATACAGTGCTATCTTACTTCAGAGAGATGATACAGGTGAGTTACACCCTGTATATTATCACAGCAGGAAGACTAGTGATGCTGAAAAGAAATATAGCAGTTATGAGTTAGAAGCATTAGCTATTATTGAAGGAGTAAAGAAATTCAGACACTACTTGTTTGGTAAACATTTTAAAATTGTAACACACTGTCAAGCCTTTCAGAAAACCTTAAACAAGAAGGATTTAACAACCAGAGTAGCCAGATGGGTGTTATTACTGGAAGAATACGATTATGTCGTTGAACATCGGCCAGGAGGTAAGATGCAACATGCCGATGCCTTGAGCAGGAACCCATTCGTTGTAGCAATTGAGCTTAGCTTACATGAGCAAGTCAAACAAGCACAGATGTTGGATGACGGTGTAATGGCGATCATAGAAATTCTAAAACTTCAGCCATATGAAGACTACTCCTATAGCAACGGTTTGTTATACAAAGGGCGTGAAGGAAGGTTAGTGATACCAAAAAATTTGGAATTTGAGATTTTAAGAAGAGTTCACCAGAAGGGTCATTTTGGAAAAAGAAAGATGATAGAATTGTTAGAACAAGATTACTACATAAAAAATGTAAACAAGAAAATTGAAGAACTTTTATTGTCATGTGTACCATGCTTGCTAGCAACGAAAAAAGAAGGTAAACAGGAAGGATTTTTAAACTGCATTGATAAGGAAAGCATTCCTTTGCATACCATACATGTTGATCACATTGGACCTCTTTCTGAGACCAGGAAAATGTACAATTACATCTTAACAGTTGTGGATGCATTTACAAAGTTTGTTTGGCTGTTTCCAGTGAAAGGAACTACCAGTAAGGAGACAATAGACAAGTTAATGATTCACCAGCAGACTTTTGGTAATCCTATGCGAATAATTTCAGATCGTGGTGCTGCATTTACCAGTAATGACTTCAAAGAGTATTGTGAGAAAGAAAGTATCCAGCACATAAAGATAACAACCGGAGTGCCCAGAAGAAATGGCCAGGTGGAGCGTGTACATCGGACTATTATAGCTGTATTAACCAAGCTGTGTGTGGAAGAGCCATCGCTATGGTACAAACAGGTCAGTAGGGTACAGAGGGCTCTGAAAGGAACCTACCAAAGAAGCATCGACACTACTCCCTTTGAACTCATGTTGGGCACGAAGATTAAAACTAAGGAAGACATACAAATTTACGATTTGCTTCAGCAAGAGCTCAGAAATAATTTTATGCAAGACCGGGAAAGTTTAAAGATGAAAGCGAAAGAACAAATAAGTAAAATTCAAGAAGAAAATTGTAAAACATACAACAGAAAAAGAAAAGCAAGCCGAAAATATGAAGTAGGAGATGTTGTAGCAATTAAACAGACGCAGTTTGGAAGTGGTTTGAAACTCAAACCTAAATATTTGGGACCATACAGGGTCACCAAGGTCAAATGTAATGTCGGTATGATCTTGAAAAGCTGGATCATATGGCAGTGGGGTCACGAATAACATCTTCATCAGTAGATAATATGAAACCTTGGCCAGTGGGTGGTCACGGTATTGAATTAGGTGAGTAAGGAGACATCAGCTGTTAGGTAGATTATTAGGTTAGGAAATATCTGTGGTTAATCTTGGCCTACTTATTGATTAAGATTCTGTTATTTATATTACTTGTTATTTTTAATAAATAATTATTTAAGGTGTGCTAGATAATAAGGTGTAATCTCTATGGTTAGTTTAAGTTAAGAGTATGAATGTTTTAAGTAGAATTAAGTTGATATTGTATAAATTTAAGTTGTGAAAGGTGTTTTTCATGTAATTTTAATCTGACTGGGGACAGTCAGATATCAGAATGGCCGAGTTGTAGGAACGGAACGTTAGTAGATGAGTGGAATGAAACGTAAAGACGAATGACAGGTGTGAAGCATGAGGGAACGAAAGAGATGACAGTATGAAGTCGACTAGGTGCGAAAGGGACAGTGGATAAATGTAAAGGATGTAGGAAGAGGAGCGAGAGGGCGGAGACGGAACACAGGAGTTAGAAGGATAAGTAAGACGAGACGTTGTAAAAAAGTTTAAAAAATATATTTCCAAGATTATTGAGACAATCAGTTGTTTTTATTGGCCCCGCTTTGAGTAAATCCCACATATATGTATGACTAATGTAAAATGCTATGTAAATGTACACTTAAAATCCATAAATGTAATTGTCATACTCCCTAATCACACACGTCACTTTGTTTTTCAGTGTCAAATTTCACTTCACTTAAGGCGCGGTCAACACTTATCACTTCGATCAATTTTGAATCCCGTTTGTTGACTTTGCTACATCCGTCCTCGATGTCATCTTCTTCTTCTCGTCCTCTTCTGCTTATCGCATCTCGCGAACCCTCCCCCTGTCTTTTGGTGCCCGTCTTTCTCCAACAGTACACCGATGTTACAGACAGTGCAATACTAATCGTTATTACAAAGATTGCGGTGTAGTGGTGAATGTCGTGGGGGGATAAGGTTTCCAGGTTTGATTGCTCTTTAATCGAGCGTAGTTGTGTGTCAATCTTGTGGAACATTTCTTCGTGCGTTTCGATAGGCAATGACGAGTTGCGGATCGACGTATTGATGATGTTGTTGATGGGAGAGATCGTGGGTATGATCATGGCGAATGGTTCATTGACTATGACGTCACTTTTATGTTCTATGTATGCGTGCAACATGAATGAGTCACCCTGCAAGTTACATCCTCGTTTAAGTGTAATCAGACCCGAGTGATGTAACGACTGCGATGTCATTTGAGCGCCGCAAACTAATTGTACTTCGCACGTGCCACAACAATAATAAAACCATGTGTTTTGCTGGTGTAGCTTTACCCACTTGTCAGCGCATTTCTTTATTTCCTTGTGACAGAACACACTGTGTTCTTCATTGTCTCGGATCAGCTGTACATCGCAAATTGACTTGCGTCAGTCACCGGTGCTATAGATAGGGTGGTTTAATTTGCACATTAATGTTTTGTCCTGGATCTTTTGGCATTCTTGAAAGTCAGATTGTTCGAGGTGTATGAACGAGTATCGGCCGTTATTTCAAACTCTGCCTTTATTTGCCTTGATCTCAACGTGGCCAGTAAAGTCAACCCCTGTATGTGTAAAAAGGCGAGATACTGTCACTCTCGGCTCTGGTAGATCTGCCATAATCTGGTTTGAGGTTTTTGCATTAAATCGGCGACATTTTACGCATTTGTGTAAAATCTTCTGAACGGCGCGATGTCCTCCTACAATCCAAACTGTTTGGCGTAGATGTGTTAGGGTTAGCTTAGGACCTCTGTGTAATGTTGCACTGTGTGCTTGCCAAATTAATAACTCTGTCAGTTTGTGGTCATGTGGTAGCAGAATTGGATGTTTGGTGTCTTCATTTAGATTCGAGTTATGCAACCTTCCCCCTACTCGCAAAATGTCATGTTTGTCAAGGAATGGGTTCAAGTTCAGAAGGTTGCTTTTGTTGCTTAAACCCTTATTTTCCTTCAGTCTTATAATCTCGTCCTTGAAGGTATGCAACTGTATCTGTTTCAGTATGAGGTTTTCAGCGTTTTGTAGTTCTATTGATGTCAAATATGCAGTTGTATTTGTGTTGGACTTCGAACAGTTGTTTATGAATCGTTTTATTACCCTTGTAATATGAGCCATGTCGCTGTGTCGATCTAATAACTCAATTACAATTGAAGACGGCTCGAATTTCACAACATACGCTTTCATTTGTTTTTGTTTTGACTCGCATGTTGTTCGTATGATTGTAACTTTATCAGCTGTTTTGTCGTTGTAATTTTTCACCCATTCTGGTCCTTGCCACCACAAAGGATGTTGCAATAGCTGGGAGCAACTGATGCCGCATGATGCACAGTCTGCTGCGTTTTCTTCTGATTTGACGTACCTCCAGTGATGTTTCGGTATTACGTCATGCACTTGCTGCACTCTGTTGCTCACGAATGACTTCCATTTTGTGACGTCACCATGCAGCCAGCCTAGTACAATCATGGAGTCCGTCCAGGCATATGTGTTTTTGTCAATGTTGTCCCACTTGCATGCTTTCTGGACCTTTTTCATCAGTCGGGAAAGTAATAAGGCTCCGCATAGTTCAAGCCGTGGTAATGTCAATTTTTTATTGATTGGCGCTAGTCTAGATTTTGCAGCAATTAATCGACTTAAGGGCTTGTTTTTGCTGTCTAATGTCAGTAGATAGATAGTGCATGCGTAGGCCTTTTCTGAGGCATCGCAGAATCCATGTTCTTGGAAGGTTTTAGTTGTATCTCCCAACTATCTCGGTATCTCGTATCGCGTTATGTTGTGCAAGTCGCTTGTAAACCGCTTCCATTCTTCTTGTACGCTTATAGGTAAGGTTTCATCCCAGTCGCATCCTGATAGCCAAACGCTTTGGAACATCAACTTTGCTTTCAATGTCAGAGGTGTCAGCCAGCCCAGTGGGTCAAAGATTTTTGATATCTCGGACAGTAGCCTCCGTTTTGTCAATGGTTTATTGTTGTCAAGGTTTATTTTGTTAGTGAATGCAAATGTGTCAGTTTTAGGGTTCCACTGTACACCCAGGGCCTTTGTATTTCCATCGTTTGTAAAGTGCATTGTGGTTTGGTTTAGGTTTGATGATGATAAAGTTTTAATCAAGGTCGGCTCGTTGCTTGACCACTTCTGTAACGTCAGTCCTGCTCCGCTCAGCATGTTGATGAGTTGGTACTGCATTTCTTGTGCTCGCTCGATGGAGTTACTACCACTTAGTACGTCATCAACATACATTTCGTTAATAATAACGTCAGTTGCTAACGGATATTTCTCTGCGTCATCGTTTGCTAGTTGCTTTAGCGTCCGAAGTGCTAGAAATGGTGCCGCCTTAGTTCCATATGTCACTGTGCATAGCTTGTACTTCTTAAGAGGACCTTGGTTAGTTTCCCTCCAAAATATCTTCTGCAATTCTTGATCTTCTTCGTGCACTAAGATCATACGGTACATTTTCTCACAGTACATTTTCTCACAGTCTGCTGTAAAGACGTACTTGTATCGCCGCCATCCCGTGAGTAATGTCAGTAGATCTTGATGAAGCTTCGGGCCACACTCCATCAAGTTGTTTAGGCTGTAACCTGTGTCAGTCTTCTGTGAGGCGTTGAAAACCACTCTTAATTTAGTTGTCAATGAGTCCTGTTTAAGGACTCCATGGTGAGGTAAGTAACATGACGGGCTGTAGTCGGGCTTACTCTCATTCATGTGTCCCATTTCTAGGTACTCTTGCATGAATTTGATGTAGTTTTCTGACAGTTTGTGATCCCTGCATAATCTCCTTTCTAATTGCATGGATTGTGCCACTGCCCGTGGCTTTGATTTTCCTAGTAGCTGATCGTAATTAGGCTTCATTGGCAAGCAAACTGCATATTTGCCATTTTTCAGACGTTTTGTTGTTGCAGTGAAGAACTCCTCACAGTATCTCTCCGCTGACGTCATTGAACTGCATGCATCCCCACTGATGTCTTCCACTTCCCAGTATTTTGTCAAGTCATCCACTTGGTTTATTACCACGTTGCAATTGAATGTCTTGTTGACATTGCCTGACAGAATCCACCCTAAGCGAGTCTGTTGAGCTATGGGTTCATTAGTCTCTCCCTTAATCAGGCCATTCATCAGGATTTCAGAGAATACCTGTGCATCCAGAAGTATGTCAATGGGCCTCGATATGTTGTACTCTGGATCGGCTAATGTGATGTCTGATAAGTGAATCCAAGTTGTTTTTGTAAAAGTTGCGTTAGGTAGATTGTTTACCACCCGGGGCATGACTAATGCTTCTGTGGTAAACTGGAAGTCGTTATGTACGGACCTACAAAGTAGGTTCACCTTTCCTTTGCTCCTGTTGGATAGGGTGCCGATCCCACTTATGCTCGCGTTTAGCTGATGACGCTTTACTCCTAGTCTTTGAGCTGCATTCTCAGTGATCAGGGTTATTTGTGAGCCTTGATCAACTAACGCCCGTAGTGTAACGTTATCGCCATAAGCTGTTGCTACTTGCAATAATGCAGTGGCCAATAGTATCTCGTCATCATTATTCGATGCGAAGTTATTTTGAATACTTTTAGCTGACCTAGTTTATCCACCTGTTGTGTTGCTGGGGGCATTTGCACTGACTTGACGATGTCATTGTGCAATAGCGTGTTGTGTGGGTCACTGCACTCTCTTTTTTTTTTGTGACGCACAATAGCCCTTGCTATGCACATATAGACAGTTTCTGCAAATGTTGTTGGTTTTGATGAATTCTAATTTCTCCGAACTTGGCATGTCAGTGAATTTGGAACATTGGTACAATGCGTGGTTAGTGTTGCATAATGCGCAAATGATCTTATTAAATTGACCAGCGTTGTATGCATGGAAGTTTCGAGAGTTTGCAGGTTTGGGGGTTTTGCTGAATGGATGAGATGCGTTGGATAGTGGTTTTGCAGGAGGCTTGCTACTGTTTTCTGGCTTTTTCCTATGCAAAGGTTCTAATGCCATGAATTTGTTCTCAATAAAATCCATAAACTGGTTGAACGTGGGTATATCTCGTGGATCCGCCCTAGACTGCATGTATTCCGCGTATGTTTCGGCATCTAGTTTCTCGCATAGCACGTAGACTAAAACAGGATCCCATGAACCTGTATCTACGCCCAAATTATTTATCGCATTTATGATTTCATTGCTCGTGTCATATAACCGCTTAAGGTCAAATGCAGATTGTTTTTGCAGATTTGGTTGACGCATGAAGCTCTGGTAATTCTTGGTGAACAACAAAAACTTGTTGTTGTACCGGTGTTTCAAGATTTCCCAACACGTGTCGTAATTTTCGGGTGAGATGTGTAAATGCTGGACGAGTCTCTCCGCTTCGCCGCGCAATCTCCCTTTTAAGTGCTGCATTTTTTGTGCTTTTGCAATTACAGGGTTATTGTGTATCGCTTCCACGAACAGATCCATGAAAGTAGGCTATACCGAATAGTTCCCGTTGAAAATGGGTATGTCTATTTTGGGCACGGATTGTTGCTGGAGCACCGAGGCGTTCAGTTTTACGTTCAGCGCCCGCTTTGTTTTTACAAATGCCCGTTCGTGGCGACAAAACTCGTCATAGTACTCACTAGGCGCTCCCTCTAACAACCCATCGATCTGCAGGTGCATATTGTCAATCGCAGACCACCGAGACCCTAACGTCTTCAAAGCGTCTTCTATCTCCCATTTTTCGATGACCTCTTCAATTATCTTACTCGTCACTAACCTGTCGAACGCACGGCAGTTCACGTTTTGCAGCTGCTGTAGCTCGAGTAGCTTGACCTCTGCTCCCGAGGAGCTCCCGAACAAGGTCCTGCCAAACTCCACGTGTACCTTGCTGGAGCTGGCGTTGCTGGGTCCACTCTGCACCTTGGTCCCGCATGCTACAAGCTCCTGCCGCACCCCGTGGTACCAATCCCTTAACACCTCGTGTATATTGTTGGTGAAGTACTCATGCGTTTTGTCTTGTTCTGCACTAAGCTCCTGATGTTTCTCTTTACGTTCCGCCCAAAGCTGATCTAACCGCTCAAGCCTTTGTTGAATGTAATCGGAGGTCTTCCTGCTCGCTGAATCCTTCTTGAAGTTGGTATGGATCCTCTTCATCTCCTCCAGGATCTCAGCCTGACGCGCGATTAAACCCTCCATTGTTAATGAAGTAAGCAAAAATGAACGATCTTACTTGAAACACAGGAACTCTCCCTCTACGCTGATGCAACGTGTCGCTCTGGAACCTGGATCACTGCTACTGCTTCTGGACGGCAACACTCGATCAAGACACAGGTCACACGCGACGTTTTGCTGACCGATAAATCGGACTGTACGGTACTTGCAATAATTTCGAAGGACCAAAAAAAAAATGTAGGGTGCAAATGCAAATACACCTTAACATTAATTATTGTAAATGCAATGCAAATGTCAGTGTAATGTAAAATGTAATGTAAAATGTCAATGAGTGCCAACGGGCTGGAATCAAGAAATAAAAATGCAAGTTGTTCGACCCAAACCGCGTCTATTAGAACACTAAATTAAGTATTGATACAAATGCATCATCGCTGCTGCTGCATGATTGTCATAAAATCTAATGTAGGTCGCACGTGTAAGTGCAAAGGTGCGAGCCTACTTATTGCACAACTCCTTACTTACTTTACAATTTTAAAACCCATGTACGTGCACCGTACAACTTCGTTGTCGAATTTTGTATCAGAGTCTGTTGTGATTTTCTTGGGTACTCCTACTACTGAAAATAAGCTGAGTAGAGCTTCGGCAATGTGTATGCTGTTTGAGGCGTTTAGTGGTATAGCTTGTGCGTATTTTGTGAAGTTGTAAAGATAAAGATAATTTATTTGCCATAACATGGGTTTACATACCTTATGCATGCAAGAAGTTTACTAATTATTTGTGGCACATACATGTTTTGCCTAACGAGGCGTGCAAATATAAATTTTACAAAATTGTTTATATTAATTAAAATGACCCAAACATTTAAATTTAAATTTTAAAGAAAACACAATAAATTGATAGTGAGTTAATGAATCATGCAAATATCATAAAAAATCAAGTTAAATTAAAATAATTAAAAAAAAATGTCAGTGAGGTATATTAAAAAATCATAATATGTCATAGAAAATTGTGGTTAGTAAAATAAAATAATGTCAAAAAAGAAGAGTAAAATAATAAAATGTTATAAAACTCAGGATTGATAAAAAAAATAACGCAAGATAATAAAAAGTCAAAAAATTACAATAAAATCATACAAAAATGTTCAAGAAAAATACAATAAAATGTCTTACAAGATCAAGATTAATATAAAAATAATGTCAAAAAAGTACAGTAAAGTTATAAAATGTCATACAAACCAGGATTGTTAAAACAAACCAAAAGAATAAAATGTCAAAAAAGTACAATCGCATCATAAAATAATGTCAAAGAAAAATACAATAAAATCAAAAAATGTCATAAAAATCAATGAAATATAAGAAAATGCTGTCAGGTACAAATCAAACAAAAAACAAAACGCAAATTAGTTTGAATGTCATCTCTCTCAATGTCATTGAATAATAAAATAACTCAAAAGAAAAAAAAAGAAGCATTTAATAAAAGAAAACAATATCACATTATTATATTATCATTCAAGTAGTCACATATATGGTAATAAGATTTGTCTGTTAATAAATCTCGCATCTTTTTTTTAAATAGTTTTGCTGGCAAAGCTTTAAATGATTGCGGTATTTTATTGTACATTTTAGGCGCCATACAAAAGACACTCTTTGACATTAAGGCTGTTTTTGATGTGTGCAAGCAAAGTTGGCTATTGTCACGTCTATTACGGGGAAGGGTGTCAGCTATTCTTGGGAATAGTTCCGGATTTAGTTTTACAAATGTTACTAATTCGAAAATGTAAAGTGAAGGTAGGGTTAATAATTTGTATTTTATAAAATATGGCTTACAGCTGTCTGTGGTCCTCAAATTGAACATAGCTCGAATACATCTTTTTTGAGCCTTAAACGCTATTTCTTTGTCAGTCGAGTTGCCCCAAAATATGATACCATAGCGTAGCAACGAAGCAACTAGCCCATGATATGCAGTTAATAATGTCTCCGTGTTAAGTACTGGGGCAAGTTTATATAAGGCATATGCAGATGAGCTCAGCCTTTTACTTAAGTATTCGATGTGTACTTTCCAGTCCAACTTTGCGTCTATCATAATTCCCAAAAATTTTGTGTCGTCAACTTTATTAAGTAATGTATGTATAAAAGTACATAGCTTTTATGTCATTTACCGCCTGGACTCGTTGCCTAAAATGCATAATGGTTGTCTTATCTAGATTGATTTTAAGGTTGTTTTTGTCTAACCATGATATTATTGATGTCAAGGATTGATTTATGTCACTTTCATATATGTCAATATTATTGCATGCTATCGTCATTGTACTGTCGTCGGCAAAGAGTGTCATGGGGTGGTCAATTGCACTAGGTAGGTCATTAATGTAAATAATAAAAAACAAAGCTCCCATTACGCTACATTGGGGTACACCATACATAGGTGTGCGTTCGTTTGACCTGTAAATTTCTTCTCTCTTCGTCTTAATATTAATTCTAGTTATTTCTGTGTATTGTTTTCTATTAGTCAGGTACGATTCGATAAGTTGCAGTATGTTTCCCCTTATGCAATAAGCTTCCAGTTTCTGTAACAGTACGTTATGATCAACATAGTCAAAAGCTTGCGTCATATCGCAATAAATAGCGCATACCGGGATTCTCTTGTCCATATTATTCATAACGTTATGTAAAAACTCGTAAATTGCCATATTTGTGGACCTATTTTGCCTAAACCCCTTTTGCTCGTTACCAAATATATGTTTCTTTTCAAAATATGAATAAAATTCTTTATGAATATATTTTTTGAAAATTTTAGAAAATATTGGGATTAAGGCAATTGGTCTGTAGTTGGCCATGTGCTCTCTATTGTTTTTTTTTTAATAATGGTTTTACTACAGATACCTTTAGGCCATCCGGATAAACACCTGAATATATTGATAGATTTATAAGGTGGCTTAGATGTGTACAAATTGTTTCAGAAACATACTTTACCACCCTAGTAGAAATACCGTCATAACCTGCACTATTTGTAGATTTTAGACCTTTCACAATATTTATTATGTCTGTAGGTATACTGGGCGCAACAAAAATTGAGTCTTTCTGTTTTATCATATTTGCGGTTACGTTAATTCCCGAGCCCTGAATTGGTTGTATTTTTTCTATGAAGAAATTGTTAAAAGCATTGGCGATTTCAAGAGGGTCATTTATTATTTTGTCATTTACATTTATACTGCTAATGGATTCTTTAGGTAAAAAAGGTTTCGATTTATTTATTATGTTCCATGTCGTTTTGGATTTATTTGTAGAAGTTTTAATTGAGTAATTGTTTTGAGCACGTCGAGTCAGATTCATTACCTTTTTAAACCTTTTTGTGTAGTTAGTATAATTTTTCTTATTCGTCATATTTGGTGTTAATCTGAAACGCCAGAGCAATTGTCGTTTCTTTTTGCTACATAATTTAATACCGTTTGAAATCCATTTTGTTTTTTTTGTAACATTTATATTTGTCAGCTTATATGGGAAACAGAGGTCATAAAAAAGATTAAATATGTCAATAAAAATGTCAAATGCGATATTTGAATCATTTGTTTCATAAATTTCTGAAAAAGTCAATTGTTTCAAACATTCCTTAAACCTAACCATATTCTCAAGACTCAAATCTCGTCGTTTTACGCGCCAATATTTTAAAATACAGGTTTTTTTTACCGGGCAATTCATAATTGTCTATTATTGTTAGAAAGGTTATACCTCCACTACTGTAAAGATCCATGAACATGTGTTCCATTGGTCTATGTGGTGTGTCAGTTAAAGACAAAGTTAACTTTAGGGGATTCCGTTCATATTTGCTTTTGAGGCAGCTGTCACATTTGTTGATGAACTTTTGTATTGACGCTAGCATATTAGGCCAATGGTAATTTCTGTGTATGTGTTTGTATGTTTCTAGGATGCCTCTATGTATGGTTTTACCTTCGTGATATTTCCTTATTAAGTCTGTTTGTTCGGAAATATTTTCTATGAGTGTTACTCTATTCATGCATCGAATTAATTTTGGTCCACGATTGCTGAATATTGATTTGAATACTTCGCAAAACAGTGGATAATATTCAACGTGATGGAAAAAACAATGAAAAATTCTATCTGGGATTGTGTGTTCTTTTAAAAATTGTATAATTTGTTCTCTCGTGTTATTGATTGGGATCCAGACATATTTGATTATTGTTTTACCTTTGGACCTATCATCTACTCTGTAGGTATCTCCCGGTGTTTTTCTAATATGGAATTGTTTTAGTTGTCTATCGATTGCATCGTCTATTTCTGGTATTTTGTCTATTGTTGTATTTGCCTGATTACTATCTATGGTAGGGTCTGTTTCGGTTCCTCTTTGAGTATTATCCAAAATCTGAGGTGTTAGTATTGTTTGTTCTTGATTATCTTGTGATTGGTTTATGTTGTCCGGGGTTATAGGTATACCTAATAGTGTTCGGATATCTACGTCTGTCAAATCTACGTTGTCATTTGATGTACTAGGTTGAGGGTTTTCACTAACTTTTACTATACTATTATTGTTAGAAAGGTTATACCTCCACTACTGTAAAGATCCATGAACATGTGTTCCATTGGTCTATGTGGTGTGTCAGTTAAAGACAAAGTTAACTTTAGGGGATTCCGTTCATATTTGCTTTTGAGGCAGCTGTCACATTTGTTGATGAACTTTTGTATTGACGCTAGCATATTAGGCCAATGGTAATTTCTGTGTATGTGTTTGTATGTTTCTAGGATGCCTCTATGTATGGTTTTACCTTCGTGATATTTCCTTATTAAGTCTGTTTGTTCGGAAATATTTTCTATGAGTGTTACTCTATTCATGCATCGAATTAATTTTGGTCCACGATTGCTGAATATTGATTTGAATACTTCGCAAAACAGTGGATAATATTCAACGTGATGGAAAAAACAATGAAAAATTCTATCTGGGATTGTGTGTTCTTTTAAAAATTGTATAATTTGTTCTCTCGTGTTATTGATTGGGATCCAGACATATTTGATTATTGTTTTACCTTTGGACCTATCATCTACTCTGTAGGTATCTCCCGGTGTTTTTCTAATATGGAATTGTTTTAGTTGTCTATCGATTGCATCGTCTATTTCTGGTATTTTGTCTATTGTTGTATTTGCCTGATTACTATCTATGGTAGGGTCTGTTTCGGTTCCTCTTTGAGTATTATCCAAAATCTGAGGTGTTAGTATTGTTTGTTCTTGATTATCTTGTGATTGGTTTATGTTGTCCGGGGTTATAGGTATACCTAATAGTGTTCGGATATCTACGTCTGTCAAATCTACGTTGTCATTTGATGTACTAGGTTGAGGGTTTTCACTAACTTCATTATGACGAATTATTTGGACTCTTGAGAGTGAGTCTGCATTTGTATTGGCTTCTCCTTTTTTATATTGTACATCGTAATTATACTCTGCTAACCTTAGGCGCCAGCGTGTGAGTTTAGAATTCGGATCTTTAATAGACATTATCCAAGTAAGCGGGCGATGATCTGTGTATATAGTAAATCGTTTGCCATATAGGTATGGGCGGAAATATTTAATGGCCCATACGATGCTTAATAATTCTTTTTCTATTGTGGAATATCTTTGTTCTGTGTCCGATAGTGTCCGTGAGGCGTACGCTACTGGTTTATCCGAGCCTATTTGTCCTTGAGATAATACTGCGCCTATTGCTACGTCTGATGCGTCCGTAGTGAGGATAAAAGGTTTTTCGAAATCTGGGTAATGAAGTATTGGTGCATTAATCAGTACCTCTTTGCATATTTCAAATGCTTGTGTATACTCAGGTGTTAATGCTATTTTACTGCCCTTTTTTAGACATTTTGTTAAAGGTTTTGTTAACTTCGCGAAATCTTGGATGAACTTCCTAAAGTAACCTACTAATCCTAAGAACGATTTAATTTATTTTTGTGTTTTTGGTACCGTGTCCGGATGCTCTCTTTGTTTCAGGTGCTTGAGTCAGCCGTCAACGTTTCGGCCCAACGACTTTCGGATCAGGTGCGGGTCATCCAGCGTAATCGTATGTTGGATGATACTGTACTTGATCGCCTCCGAACGGAAATGGGTAACCGTGCCACTGCCCTGTGGCGGCTGTGGTGCTACCAAAGTCCAACCACGCTGACGAGGAGAGTAGTGACAGGGTTACAACCGTAAGTACTCAGTGCAATGAGGAGTTGAAGAGTGCTTTGGAGTGTGCTATTCGGGAGTATCGCTACATGCCACCCGAACTTAGGCCACGATTACCTCGTTTGCCCATGCATAACAAAAATAGGGCGCTGGTGGCTGTTCTGGATTCGCAGTTGTCAAACTATTTTGATGACTGCGAAGACCTCACTGATACACATTCGATCATGTACTGCGCGGCTGTAGCGGCATGTCGTGTAGCTCACGTCAAATTTGTAAATGACAGAGCTACACGACGGCAATTGCCTAGAGGCAATTCCTTAATTCTTGATAGGAACGGGTGAACTTCAATTACACACAACACTGGATTGAAACTCTCAAGAGCATTTATTTGACTTAGATACTGACACTTTGAGTTTTCAAATGAACTTGAAGCTAAAACCACATCTTGTGGCTCGCTAGATCGCAAAGCGTCGGAGATCTCTTTATTTTCGAGATTTTTCGAGATTTTTAATTTGCCTAGTCTTTTCCCAACCAAGTCTGGGACGGCTTCCATTCTAACTGGATTCAGATAGTACCAGTGTTTTACATGGAACAACCAAAACCCAGTAACTGGGTAACACAATACCCCTTACTGACTGACTGGTGCCTGCTGTTGTTTGTGTGGCAATTTGTGGAATTAAAATGAATGAAACGGCTTAAATTTCTCCATAAAATAAGACAGCTGACTAGGAACTCAATGTTATTGTTTAAATATGGTTCTTTTGTCTTAAGAATTGCAATGGCTCAGTTATTTGAGAAACTTTATTTTATTTGAGGAGTATGTAAGGATCGTAGCAAGTGGCAATCTGTGGTTGCTGCCTAACCCCATGAGGACAAGGTGTGAGTGTATGAATGTTAAACAATTCTTAGTACCTACGTTGAGTTTTGTACCGGACAAAAAGTAACTTAACTTATTTTTATAGCATTCATTACATTTAGGTAGCTAAAACAAAAGTTTAGTAGGTAGATAAGTTAAGTAAGTTACAGAATGTATGTGCAACAGAAGTAGTAAACATTTGGCAGAAAGTGCCATGACATATTCATGTTGATGCTGTAATTGGCATTTTTGCAATTTATTGTTTTTACCCGACTGCCAATCGGGGTTTATTATTGAATAATGTGGAACCCGTTGCATGTCATACTTTTTTAAAGTAAAGTAAGATAAGAAAATGTACTAACACATTCCTTTAACATGAAAAGCACAACAAATAAAATTAAAATTATAGTGTGCTCAAGAAAATACTTACAACGATTTGCATTTAAGTAGCTCTAGACCCCACACTAGGATACCCTGTGTCATGATCTAGTTTTCTTGTCTTTAATGTCATAGTTTACATGTACTTAGTGGTGAGCAAAATAGTTTGGTTACAATACTAAACAATATTTAAAATATTATCAAAAGGTTTTTGTAGAGTGTAGTATGCATCTAATATAAATGTATTTGTATGAATGTTTTAAAGGGTTGTGATACACCTGGTTGAGTCATTACGGACTTTATAATCAGGGTAAGTATCAGCAGAGCTTCAGTTCGTGCATAATCCTAATATAATAATAAATAGTCATAAGCTGATAGCCACCTGGTAACTTTTAATTTACAAGTACGCTTAGTATGTGTGAGTAACCTATTATGTATGGACCTTGTGACTTTTGGTAAATTAATGGTCCTGTGTATGTAAGACATATTTGAGTGAATCTAATGTGATTACTGTGTTCCATCTTATCTGTCTACATGATCTGGTAGATTTGTTTTGGCTATGGGGTTCTTGACAGTGATATCGCTATAAGTTAAATCTAATTAAAAAATTGTCTGACCCTACATTCTTGGTACAGACTGTCAGTTGGATACTGATAGGGCCTTTTATAAGCTCTAAGATTTATACTTGTTCAAGTTAAGTTTGTTATAATAAAGTTTATTTAATCATTCAATATTTGAGAACCTACCTAATGAATTAAATCTCACAATGGGTTTAGTTGAATTTTACTCATTATGGTACATGGGTGTAAATAGATTAGTAATTTCTGACAGATTTCAAAGCTTGTTATTGGGTGCACTTGCACAGAATAAAAATAATCAAAAGACAGGTTTGTTTTTTGATAATTTGTCACTTTTAGCATTCAATAACTTTCTTTTCTTTTTGCAACTTTTTACCTAGCTTGTATTCAAACTTATCCACACATATTTTGTAATGAAATAGGTTTGTAATAGGTGTGTAAATAGGTTGTTGTGTGTGTGGTATGCAAACATGCATCATTAAAAGTAGTTTTCAACATGTTTTAACATTAATCTTTAGCTAGTGCAAACACCGTCATAAGTAATGCAGCAATCTTCATAGTTATTCATTTCAGTGTCATCTGATTCTAGTTAACTTTGAATTACTTACTTACTATTTCAAAACAATAACATAATTTATTTGTTATCAGTACTAACTCCTACTTATCATCTTTTCTTTTATTATTATTTATCTGTATACCTTCTCACATTCCAGATTCCTGGTAATTGTCATATCAAAAATCTAAATGGTTAGATTAAATAGCCAAGTATTATCAAGGATGTGGAAACAAAACTAAAAATACCTGGTTTGCAAGTGACCGTGTCGCCGGGTCAGGACCTTAGAAGCTACCAACATACATACATGCCACCAAATAGAGGTCAGCTGAAAAATGACTTCCAGCCCAACATAACTAAAGTAAAAGGTGAGAAGTTTTCAAACTATCTTCTACTCACCTCGCTAACTGATGCGGTGTTGTTGTATCAGAAGACTCAACACAATAGCCATGTTGAATAACTCTACATGATGTTTGTGCATGGTACTACCCTGCAACAAAGTACTTTTAAATTATTATTCCTGGGTTCAATTCCTAGGTCGGGCAAAATGTGTTTAGGGGGTTTTTCCATTAGGGATTCCTCTGTAGCAGCCCAGAGTTTTGAAATAGGTGAACCCCCATGCTTCAAAAAGCATGTTGAGCCATTGGCCTTGTGCACCATAGTATCTCCCTATGCAGATGGCTCAACAGTCAGGAGGACTACTGTTATTATTATATTTTTGCAACTCGTTACAGTTTATGCTATTCTATTCTCATATTTAGTCAATTATAAAAATGAATAATAAAACAAGCTCTAATTATTGAGATTTCAAATAACCTATAGCTCTGGAGGCACTTAATAACATAATAGGTTATATCAACACCAAACTATCAGCATCCATGGAGATGGATTTGAGGTAATAATGAGAACACAATAAACTATCTTATTATGCTGTGGAAGCAACTAAGATTGATAACACAACAAACTATCCTATTGGTATGCTGTGGAATCAAGTAATAATGATAACACAACTGTCTTGTTGGTATGCTGTGGAAGCAACTAATAATGATAACACAATAAACTATCCTGTTGGTATGCTGTGGAAGCAACTAATAATGATAACACAATAAGCTGTCTGTTAGTAATCCGTGGAGATAACTAATAGTGATAATACAACAAACAATCTATTGGTTTGCTGTGGAAGCAACTAATAAAGATTTAATATCCATTGGTTAGGCGTGGAGGCCGCTAATGAACAATCTCTCATGTTATCCTGCTGGGTCCACGGTGTACAAGACCACCCAGAGCCTGGTTCCTTATATCCTGTCAAATCAAAGACTTCGTGCCTGTCACGGAGCAATGATCCTAAACTCCTTTACCTTTAATCCTGTCAAATCAAAGACTTTGTGTCTATCACAGAGCGGTGTTCCTAATCCTATCCTTAAATCCTGTCAAATCAAAGACTTTGTGTCTATCACAGAGCATTACCGTCCCGTGAGAATGAAACTAAACAAAAAACAGCTGATCACAATACTCCTACACTACCTACACTATACTTACCAAATACAAGGCTGCTATGTAAGCCTTCTTATAAGTAGGTATTTGCTTATTAACGCATCAAATATTTTCATTTGAGATAAACTTAATAGTTACCTAATTTCATAAGTATTCAGTGATAAATTGATAACTTAAACTGACTATTACCTATTACAAATCAATAAATATTGTAAGATAATACAAACAATAACATTCTGCCAACAAGATTCAAATTGGACTAAATAAGCTAGCAACTGATTATTCCATGTCAAAAATCTGAAATAGAAATTGTATGCCTTCATTGACATGACATGTAGCAGTTAGTTGTTGCCTAACAACATTGGTCTTTACCATATAGCAAGTAGAATACCTAAAGCATATAGCTGTGGGTGTAAAAATACATTAAATATTTCACAGACGTCAATTTGCTAATTTATTATCCTAATTAATCATTTTAAGTGTCAATGTCTATTTAAGTTGGGTTTTGAGTTCAGCGCCATCTATTGGCTTACTGTGGAATCAGGTATTAATCTGTTCTAATGATCATTGTTATGCTAATTTTAATGTTTAATTAATACGAGATGTTTAAATAAAACAGGAACACATATTGTAGTACTTTTGGATTTGTTCCCATTTTAACTATTGCACATTTGACGAAGTAAATGTGTTTGATTATGTTATTCTTATTAAGTTGTCAAACAATGGCGGATGTTATAATTTCTATGACCAATAACCAGATTTAATAATTTAATACGAGAACTAAACAAATTTGAGTAAATGATTAAATACTAAAAAGTCATAAGACTATTTTACACAGATATGTGATAATGAGAAACTTTCTAATTAGTAAGATTTGCAGATCACCGGAAACTTGAATAGTTTTGTTATTTGTTCAATAATAAACTACAAACAACTTTGTATTTGTGAGTATTGGGGCTGTTTAATGTTAAAATAATTAACTGATCAGCATTTTAGTATTGTTTGCTAGCTTTACTCAACTATCCAAGTAATTAGTGTCTAAACAAAAAACAATATGGAAGTCCCGCCCACTTAGAACGCGCATGGCGCGTACGGTGCACGGTGTGTGTAAAAATAATAACTGTAAAACTGTTTAATAAATCTGCTGACTGATTAGATGTTTGAAAACCTAATAAACATGTAACGCTAATTGTCATAAAGTGATTGTGTAAAGATTTAAAAGAGTATCCTGGAGTTTCTTGCTAGATCTCCGAGGCTTTGCGATCTAGCGAGCCACAAGATGTGGTTTTAGCTTCAAGTTCATTTGAAAACTCAAAGTGTCTGTAACTAAGTCAAATAAATGCTCTTGAGAGTTTCAATCCAGTGTTGTGTGTAATTGAAGTTCACCCGTTCCTATCAAGACTAAAGGAATTGCCTCTAGGCAATGGGGGTAATGATGGCGGTCCTATGATTCATAGGCACTTCGACGTGACATATATTTTTGGAAGCTGCAGGGATTAAAACAGCTGCGAAGAAACGGGCAAGTTTACTGCACTGGGGAGGAACCGAGCTATAGGAAATATTGTTTAATATACCAGGGGCAGATGCCGCCTCGGAGAATTCTGCTGAACAGGATGTGTTCCAGATTGCAATTAAAAAACTGGACAATTATTTTGTACCAAAGCAGAACCAAATATTCGAACGACAACCTTCAGACAAATGAAGCAAGAAGCGAATGAGAAATTTGAAAAGTTTTAAGTGAGACTTCGACAAAAAGCTACCAAATGTCAGTTTGACAATGTAGAAGACCATTTAATTGATCAAATAACAAAAAGAACTGAAGACGAACGAAGAAGAAGAAAAAATACTTAAAGCGGGAGACAACATGACAATTGACAATATTATTTCGGAAGCTAATGCTTTAGAAGCAATACAAAGACAGTTAGGAGAGTTTAAAGGCTAAGGAGGAAGTACAACACTAGGGGTTAACAAAATAGAAGACAAGTCCAAAGAACCAACTAAAACAAAGGAATGCTTCCGATTCGGCAGCTGGAGGCAAACAATGAAAATTGTTCCGCAAAGAGGAAATAAATATCTAAAATGCGGAAAAATAGGTCACTTTAAATTACTATGTAAAAGTCAAATTTTGAAAAGAAGACATGAAAACACTAAAACAGATAATAGACAGAAAAAGTTTTCAAAAAAATTGAAACGCTCACGAAGTAAGAAACATAGAGGAAGAAGATACCAGTCAAGTAGATTATTTATTTAACATAAACGGAGATGATATGGTTCATTGCTTAGTCGGCGGAACCAAAATGAATATGATGATAGACTCAGGATGTAAGCATAACCTCACGGACAAGACATGGGATAAAATGAAAAGCATGGGAGTAAGGGTAACTGATGAAGAAAAATAACCAAAAAAGATGTTTTTCGCTTATGGCTCGGAAATACCATTGCGACTTTTGGGATCTTTTCGCTCTAATATTGAACTTGCCGGAACAACAGAAGATGCAGATTTCTACGTAGTGAACAAAGGTAAACGAAATTTATTAGGAAGGAAAACAGTAATCGGCCTTGGAGTTTTAAGAATTGGAATAGATGTTAATCAGATTGAAGCTAAACCTTTCCCTAAACTCAAAGATATTTTAATACAAATACCTGTTGGCGAAAAGATAAAGTCCATAGCGCAGCCATACAGAATAACCTCACTAGAAGCAAAAGTTGAACAAAAAATTGCAGAGCTACTTGATTGAGATATATATTGAGATGAATATCCCCGATAGTTCCCATAATAAATGAAAATAGTGACATAAGGCTATGTGTCGACATGAGACGCGCTAATAGGGCTATCAAACGAGAAAATCACCCATTGCCAACAATGGATCAGCTGTTGCCAAAAATCTGGAAAGCTAAAGTTTTCAGCAAACTAGATATAAACGGTGCGTTCCATCAGCTTGAACTCCATATCGGGAAAAGACGTAAAACGGGGTGGAAAGGCTGATATAAGTGAGCTGTGGCAAGAAAATCAGGAGGCAGCATTTAAAACGCTTAAGACTGCTTTGAGTGAAATACCGAATTTAGGGTACTACAACGTCAAGGACGGTCAAGACATTGGTATTTGCCGACGCCAGTCCCGTAGGGCTAGGTGCAATTCAAATTAATGAATCAGGGCCACAATCCAATAATCGCGTATGGGAACAAAACTTTGACCGATTGCGAGCCACGGTACTACCAAACCGAAAAAGAAGCCTTGGCTCTCGTGTAGGCCGTGGAACACTTCCACATGTTTTTTTGTACGGAAAGCAATTCGAACTCATAACCGATCAAAAGCTTTTAGAATTGATATTCGGACCGAAAGCAAAGCCGTGTGCTCGCATAGAGCGGTCGGTATTGAGACTTCAATCATACGACTACCAAATCACTTATCCTGGCCTGACTCCCTTTCTTTGTAAAAACCTCGACGGACCTAACAACATTAACGAAGGTACAGATTATGTACACAAAATAGTGCAACAAATAAAACCCGTAGCGGTGTCGCTGGAAGAGATTGAAGCTCATTCTAGTCAGGATCCAGACATACAAAAAGTAAGAGAAGGTGTTGTTCGGTACAATATAATAATATATATAACTGAAAAGCTCAGCACTATTGCCTGCGTGCATTTCCATAAATGCATGTATCGCAACTAGCGTCAGTTAGTGCGTGTTCGGATACCAATCGCATAACTCGAATCAAACCATTTTAGTGCTAATTTAGCTTAGATTTACCATTTACCATTATTTTAACTAGTATTCAATATAACTTTTAAAACAATTATTGCGTATCATTAAACCAGTGTTCGTAAACCAATAACCAAACCATTACCATTCTAGTATAAAGTCAACCAAATCAACCAACTCAGAGTTTAGTGCTAAACCAAGCAGGCGCTAAGTTCTACATGGTCCATCGAGAATAAGGGGACTCGGTTCGCGAAGTACAGTGAAGTGTTTGTAGAGAGAGTAGGTAGGCAGTGAGATCAAATTTAAGAAATTGGCAGCTAACGCGTAAAGAGAATATAAGGTCAGACCAAACCATTTTATACTTTATTTTTATTTGCCTATTTAATTGACCGTGGGAAGAATGGAGCAGTTAGCAGTCAGCCAAAAGGAGATTTACGAATCCTTGGTTAAACTTCTAACTAATATCAAGAACGTAACCATTGGACGTGCTGTGAACTTGCTGAATTTAACCATGTGTATTTAACAAAAAAAATTTTTGATAAGGCGGAGGAAGTATATCTGTCGATCAAGCAGCTAATCACCAAAATCATGGAGCACTTGCTGTCAAAACAGCAAGAACCTCACCAGCCGCCTCCAGTAGAAGCGGGACATTGTCTCATTCACAGGCACCACAACATCAACGTGGGGAGACGCGTGAAGAGAGTAAGCTAGAAGGAATGATGAAAAAGCAGACTTTCCACTTTAGGGCTTTCAACGATGCATTAAAGTCTCTTCAAAGTCGTTGGGCTATTATAGACAGCCTGCACTGGGATATAGAAGGTGAAAACGGAGATGAGGTTGTCTGGTACCACGAAGAGTTCAACAGATATGAGAAAATGTACAAGGATTTGAAGAAAACCATCAACTCAAAAATGTGATCTGTACCGCATTGCAACAAATCTACTCCACAGATGGATATTCCAAGGCAACTACCACCAATGGACGTCGTTTAAAGACTTGTTCAATACCATTCACAAAAATCCATCGTTATCAAACGCACAAAAAATGCAGTTCCTAAAGAGTAAAGTATCAGGAGAAGCTGAGCGTCTGATCCACCATTTTCAGATTAGCACAGATAATTACGAGGTATGCTGGGAAATACTGAACCACAGATATGGCAACAGTAGACTAATTTTCACGTCTCACGTCAACATATTACTGAACATTCCTAGCATGCAGCAACAATCCATCGGGGCGATTAAACAACTGCATGACGTGACCAAAGAATGTCTCCACGCAATACAAAACCTAGGAGTAGATATCACCACGTGTGATCCGCTGTTGGTACTTTTGTTAGCACAGAAACTTGACAGTGAGTCATTCACTGAATACATTGAGTCGGTGAAGAATCTCAGGGAACTACCAGTCCTTCAAGAATTCTTAGATTTAATGGGAAAAAAGTTTACCGCCTTAGAAGCATCAAGACGTAAACAAGAATCGAATAACCAAAAGACCAACACCCAACCACAAAACCAAAATTGTCAAGCAAACCAGAAGAAATATTATAGTTCATATAATAACCAGCAGTCATCAAACAAAAATTATCCAAGCATCATGAAAAATACGAAATCGTTACATGTGTCGCGGTCAATCACCTACGCATTGTGTAATGCTGACCACGGGTTATGGATGTGTACCCAATTTTTGCAAATGTCGGATGAGCAAAAACTAAAAACTGTCAACAATCTAAACTGTTGCACAAATTGCCTATACAACCATTTAAATAAACGTTGTTTATATAATAAAACATGTCGCAAATGCAACGCTAAACATAATTCATTGTTGCATGACGCAATTTCAACCAAAACTAGGCTCGACACATCAGCAAAACCAAACCATAATGCTGCGCACACACTTACGACATCATGCGTCACCAATGATGAACAAGCAGCAGCTTCAACCCATGTATCTTGGGTTGACGTGTCCGAGACACTCTTAGCTACGGCTTTAGTGGAAGTTCCAGGACACAATGGCACATACCATAACATGAGAGGTTTGATTGACCAGGGTTCTCAGATAGGCAGCACAAGTTTTGAAACTACGAAGACACTCTTTCAAAGGAACCGTATTCGGCATACGAGAAAAAACAGCTGCAAGGGAGTAAAGAACATCCGAATTAAATCAATAAATAGTGACTTATCAAAAGTTTGCCAAATAAATCATTCATAAAACCAACTTGGCCTCACATACAGAACATTAATCTGGCAGACCCAGAATTTAATACCAGCCGACCATTGGACCTACTGCTTAGAGCAGATGTATACTGTAAGATAGCTTTAGGTGGCCTTTTGAGGGGCAATAGCGAGGATCAGCCAATAGCCCAACAAACGCAATTAGGATGGTTGCTTTGTGGGACAATGACACCACGCTATAGGTGTAACGTCGTTCTTAACAAGACGGACGACTTACGCAGATTTTGGGAAATTGAAGACCAGGAGACTGGAATGTCCACCGAAGATCATGAATGTCTGCAATATTTCCTGTCAGCAACAGAAAGGCTAGAAAATGGGAGAGATACCAAGTCCGACTGCCATTCAAACCAGAAACCAAGGATCAGCTAGGGTCTACTAAACCATTTGCGTTAGCACAATTTCGCAACTTAGAGAGAAAGTTACAAAAATATCAAGAATTGAAAACAGAATACACAAAGTTTATGAATGAGTATCATAACATAAACCACATGATGCCGTCAGCGACAAGTACGAAACCCGAGTGCTACCTACCAAACCACAGCGTCACTCGTGCTAAGTCAACCACTACAAAATTGCGAGCGTTCAACGCGTCTGCTAGATCATCATCAGGACATAGCTTGAATGACGTCATGTACCGAGGTCCCAACCTACAGCAAGATCGGCAGGAGCTGATTTTAGTATGGAGGCAATATCAGTTATGTTACAATGCTGATATCAAAAAAAAAATCGACAGATAATGGTACATCCTGAAGATCAGTCGTATCAGAAGATATTATGGAGAGACTCACCATACCAGCCTATTCAAACATACCAACTTACAACCATAACTTACGGCACAAAGCCTGCACCATTTTTGGCTATGATGTGCTTAAAACAACTAGCTAATTTTACTGTGGGGGAGCAAATACTATGGAACAAGCCAAACAGCTAAGCAATGGTGGGTTTAATTTACGAAAATGAGCCACAAATGAACCAAAATTACTCGCTGATTTAGAAAAAGATTTGTGGAACCAGCAAATCTACGAGTTTAAACAGTCAGACTCAACGAAGACATTGGGGCTAGGATGAAATCCGCAACAGGACAAATTCATGTTTGACTCGAAACTGGAGCCAGTATCATTACCAAAACCAAATGTACGGGTAAGGTAAGGTTGATTGCAAATTACATATTGATTTAAACACCCGAAAAACTGATATATGATCGACCCGCGGCGGATGAGTCAACCCAACAACGATGCTATGCAACTACTACTTTTACTCAAATGTGAAATTTTTATTCATTCGCTGCACGTCGATGTCAGCATAAAAATGGGTACGGCAGGCTTATTACGTATGAAACAGCAATTAACAATATTTGCGCAGAGATTGTACAATCATCGCGCGAATATCGCTTTACGTCAAAAAATTGGAAGGCTTATTTTTGCGAAATAATTGATCTACAATCGCGAATCCGCATTATATATGAGCTATAGCCACACCATAATAGTTTTACGACAGCACTGCTAACAATAAAAATCTGTTAACTGAAATGTGCATTTATCGCAAGGTGATCGCGATAATTTCGTATTACGTATGGTTTTTGACAGCAGAGCGACAGCGATCGGCGAGCAAATGTGGCTGTCAAATTGCGATTACTTTTTACCTTGTTGTTGGTCGATTGCCAATCGCTCGCTGATGGCTGAGTAGGTACAGAAGTTTTTGAGTTTTTGGCGGCTTTTTTCATATGTTATTTTGTGGCTACTTTTATTATCCGCAAATTAGAATAATATTATAAGAATAAAGATTGAAATAACAAATTTACAAACACTGATACACTACACTATCTCCAACACACGCACGTTGCGTGGCCGGGCATGCGCCGCCGCCGGGCATGTCCGCTGCTGCGGGCATGTCCGCTGCTGCGGGCATCGCCGCGCAGCGCGCTCGCGCGCGTCACCACGCGAACACACCGAGACATGCTGCTACCACGCCTATGGTCGAGTAGATCGCGGTGTAATGATCATTTGTCAATCTGTCATGAGATGACAGATTGACAAATAACAATACACTCTCTTTCATGAGTCTGATTTTTTCCTCAATCGTTTTAAGCTCTCGATCGCTATCTATGCTTGTGTCGTTCAAGACATCTTGAGGAATGGACACGTTTATAACGTGGTTTACGGATGCAATGACTGGTGAGTATTGTTTAGCACTAATATTAACATCGCTCTTTCTTTGTTGATGCGCAATTACTTCAAAATTATCTGATTTGATTATTCAGCCGTAATCTATAGTTATAAGTCCGGAGTAAGTCACAGTCAGCTGATGCGCGGTAGCTTGATCTCCACATACTGTTCGTAGGTTACATTGACCGCAGCAAAAATAGATATAATTGTTGATAGGATGGCTTTCCATCCAAAGATTTTTACAGGGATCGTCGTTGACTTCACACGCTGATGACTTTGTTTGGCAGAAGTCTTTATCTCTGCTTAATTTGTAAATAAGCAAATGAATATAGCACAAATGTACGTTTGTCACTAGACATGAATCTATGATATTTTCTGTTACGATAATGTATGCATCATTTTCAGGTTCACAGCTATGAAATCTGACACTGGTTAATTGATAACATTGTGTCGTTGGGCTTCTTTTTAGGAATTGGTATAAGCTTGAATATTTCATAGGTGTCCCTGCTAATCAAAGGTATTTGTGCTTCAAATATTGAGTATTTTTTAAGCATTCATGCTTTGACTCGTAGAAGTTTAAAAAGTTGTGCAAGATCTACATGAATGTTTTCTACAGGTAACGTGACGTCACTAGACAAGTGACTAGCTATAATGCTCAGCTGATCCTGTAATTGTTCGGCTGTTATTAAATGTGGGTTAAATCGTCCATGATAGATGTCGGTGATTGTGTCCACTTAAGTATTCTGTATATCTTTCAAGTCGCGTAATAGATTGCTGGCGACCATAGCTCCCATAGAAACGTCACTTGCTATCGAAATGTTTTGAGTTACAGCCTTTAATACTTCTAATGTATTTTCGATGTTTGCAAACTGCTGATGAATCATTTTATGTTGTTTGTGCATTGTAGCCTCCGTCCTCTTTAAGAGACTGAATTCTGCTTCTATGACCGAAGTTTTATTTTGCCAATTTGATACAATATACTTTTGATTTTTGCGAAGAAGAGTGATATCTTTCTCGTATTGTTCTGCGAATCGGCCGTCCAATACACCGAAGAGGCTGTTTGCTATGTAACCGACACCGTCGATAAGACCTCGCCGCCACCTGTTCGCTTGCTTTGCAAAATGCTGACTGAGTAACATATGATTATTGTAATCGAGTTCATTGTACCCATGACGTAACTGCAATAATATTGTGTTTGTTCTTGGGTCGTGCTGCATGTTTGTTCCAGGGCCATTATACTTTTGTTAAGTGCAGTAATTCCTTACCAATAAGGATCTAAATCGTAGTATATGATTGGTTTCCAGTCGTCGCGTATGATCTGCATGTTTGTTAGTTTGTCGAAGTAAATATGTTGATTATTTCTGAATTGTGTGACGTTAAGTGCGCATTGGGCAGTTGTTATGATACTAAAGAATAACATGATTGCTGCAAACACTGCTGCTATATTGTAACGAGTGCCACCTTTCCTTGTTTCAGGCCACTTATTTGTGTTATATTCTCCCAACCGCGCGGTATTTGCATGCTTGATTTGCGAGGATTCTAATGTATTTTCGATGTTTGCAAACTGCTGATGAATCATTTTATGTTGTTTGTGCATTGTAGCCTCCGTCCTCTTTAAGAGACTGAATTCTGCTTCTATGACCGAAGTTTTATTTTGCCAATTTGATACAATATACTTTTGATTTTTGCGAAGAAGAGTGATATCTTTCTCGTATTGTTCTGCGAATCGGCCGTCCAATACACCGAAGAGGCTGTTTGCTATGTAACCGACACCGTCGATAAGACCTCGCCGCCACCTGTTCGCTTGCTTTGCAAAATGCTGACTGAGTAACATATGATTATTGTAATCGAGTTCATTGTACCCATGACGTAACTGCAATAATATTGTGTTTGTTCTTGGGTCGTGCTGCATGTTTGTTCCAGGGCCATTATACTTTTGTTAAGTGCAGTAATTCCTTACCAATAAGGATCTAAATCGTAGTATATGATTGGTTTCCAGTCGTCGCGTATGATCTGCATGTTTGTTAGTTTGTCGAAGTAAATATGTTGATTATTTCTGAATTGTGTGACGTTAAGTGCGCATTGGGCAGTTGTTATGATACTAAAGAATAACATGATTGCTGCAAACACTGCTGCTATATTGTAACGAGTGCCACCTTTCCTTGTTTCAGGCCACTTATTTGTGTTATATTCTCCCAACCGCGCGGTATTTGCATGCTTGATTTGCGAGGATTCATTGCTAACTGGCAGTTTTGGTAATTTTGTGATAGGACGTTTAAGTGTTCCGTTTTTGGTTTTCACTGAACCACGCGAACATTACCGTCGGAGCCGGGATGTAGTTCGATGACTCTGTCCATCAGCCATTTTCCCGGTGGAAGATTGTCACCATGAATCATGACAATATCATCAACATTGAGGTTGCTTATAGCTTGTCTCCATTTACTTCTTTCTGTAATTTGTACTAGGTACTCATTCCTCCATCTTTTCCAGAGATCCTTACGGTGGTTTGGTTCACGCCCACGTTGTCAGAATCGACGGTAGTATCGTCGTTTCGTTGGTGTGTGCGAAATCTAAAGTCGCGCCACTGAAAGTAGTTTCGCTAGCTCGTCTCGAGTATCAACTGTGATAAGGCGAGTATATAATCTTTTTGCAGCTCGGCACGCCATTGAGGCAGTCGTAGCTTTCTCGGATTCAACTGTAACGTTGAGTTGGATGCATTCTGCACCGCATCGATGGCACACCTTCGTGGCCAATCGTATCGCTAAGATTCATGAGAATCTTTCGGCAGATCACTTCTTCCATGTGAAGAAGGGGTCTGAAAATCCTTGTGATTTCCTTTCTCGCGGTTTAACGCCTGTTCAATTAATTCATCATCTGTTGGCCGACCACCGTGGCTTAAACTTACGCGCGCTGAATGGCCGATAAAACCATTTGTTTCAGGAGAGTCGCAAGAGCTTCCCGAAAATGAAGCCCGTGGCTTTACCTGTGCTCTCGCACGAATGCTCGGACAGAAGTCCTCCTTCCGACAACATTTTATACGCTCGCTCTACTAGATTCTCGTCCTGGTTGAAATATTTAAAAACCATTTGCTTCGTTTATAAGTTTATCAAACGACTCCCTAGAGGGCCCGTTATCGCGTCTGATCTAGAGTTCGCTGAATTTACTGTGTGGCGATCTGTGCAGAGGATTCATTTCGAAGCTGATCTCGATCGCTTAGCCCGCAATGAGTTGTGCTCTAAGTCAGTACAATGGCTAAGTCCCTTCCTCCACGAAGGACTTATTCACGTTGGAGGTCGCTAAGCAAACTCTGAGAGAGATTTTGACTCGCGTCATCAGATCCTTCTTCCACACAGGACCAAATTTGCTCGTATCTTTCTTACGACAGAAGTATTGGATCCTGTCCGCTCGACGTATTGCACGTCACATTACCTTTAATTGTAACCTTTGCTTTCGAGCAAAGCCGCAACCTACCTTTCCTATAATGGCGGATTTGCCACGTTTTCGCGTTGAGTCGGCTCCTAAGGCTTTCTCTCAAACAGGTTGCGACTACGCGGGACCATTCTTGATCACGTCGATACGTGCTAGAGGCCAAAAATCGAAGAAAGCGTATATCTGCCTTTTTACATGCCTGACAACTCGTGCTCTGCATCTGGAGATTGCCTCAGATCTTAGCTCTGCGAGCTTTCTGTCCGCTTTTAAACGCTTCCCGGCGTGTAGAGGGCCGGTTCAGTGTCTTTACACAGATAACGCTACCAATTTTATTGGAGACAAATCCTATCTACAAGATCTCTACCAATTCTTGGCTAAAGAGTATCACCCTTTATGGGAAAGAGAACTTGCAGAGCATCGAATAACACTTTAAAACATCCCCTGTAGAGCTCTACATTTTGGTGGTTGTTGGGAAAGTGAAGTAAAGAATGTCAAAACGCATCTCTGCAAAGTCATCGTCCAGCAAAGCAGTCTTAGTTTTGATGAGTTAAACACTATATTAACTCAAATAGAAGCTTTATTAAACTCGAGGCCTCTGTATGCGATCAGCTCGGATCCGTCAGAGCCCACTTCATTATCGCGCGCGCACTTTTTGCATACGAAACCTCTTTTATTTTTCTCCGCCCGCGAAGTCAATGAAACGCAGTTACATCTTATTTCGCGTTATGAATTAACTGATAAAAAAATTGCCAAGAGTACCTGCTCACCCTACAATCCAAACAGAAATGGAACACCCCTGGCCGTTAGGAGTAATCACAGAAATATTTCCAGATAAAAGCGGAGTTTGTAGAGTATCCGTAAAGACTAAAAGCGGGATCCTTCAGAGTCGTCCGGTAGTAAAGTTGTGTCCTTTGTCAACGCAATAAGTTTTGTTACATTAATATTAAATTTTACCGTGCACCAATGTGCAGTATTAGATTTAGTTACCGCGTAGAATAGTTCTCATAACTTTTGGTAGAGTTGTGATGATGATCTGCAAATTTATTTACTTCTCCTTTGTGTTTCGAAAGTGAGAACTTTCAAGCCGTGGAAAATGGTTACGCATCCTAAAATATAGATCTCATATTTTTATTACATCACCATAGGGCGATTGAGAGGCATTGGTTTAATAGTTCCAATTTATTAAATACTAGCTGTTCCCCGCGGCTTCGCTCCCGTGGACCACCCCACAGGACCCGTTTTCGGGATAAAAAAATAGCCTATGTCACTCAGGAATAATGTAGCTTTCTTTTCGTGAAAAAATTTTTAAATCGGTCCAGTAGTTTCGGAGCCTATTCGGTACAAACAAACAAACAAAAAATATTTCCTCTTTATAATATTGGTATAGAAGTGTCACATATCGTTGGTTTGGTGATATCCCGCGCGGTGGCGCCACCGTCAACGCGTCGCTGCCGGACCAACGGCCGCCGGCCATCATCTGTTCGTTAATAACCACGGTTGAGTGCGCGTATGCGTCCATCATCACGCATCATCTCGCCCAAACCACTTAATTGAACCTACATGAAATTGTCATCTGTATTACCTAGACACACTGTGTTGTGTACCGCTGGCCAACATAGTGTATCGAGTCTGTGAGCTGAACATCCCGAACGTGACATCAATATGCATCTGCATGGGAATCGCTGTTTCAAAGGTATGTGGCATGATTAGTAAATTGAACTTTATCCATTGCCTTTCTTCTAATCTGCGTATTTTTCTCCTTCAAGTTAGCATTGCTGAATCAGCAATTCTAGCCTAGATTACTCTAATAATTTAGGTTCAAGCGCGTGTGATTTTTACTAGTAATCTTCTAGAGGTTATACGCGCCATCCCCTTTACCGTCATGTAGATTGCTTATCGACACAAATGAACACATAAATGTGTCCTCCTTGGAACAATAAATTGTTACCCTACAGCAGCAATTAAATGTCGCACAGCTTGAGATAGCGGCTCTCAAGGACCGTATACCGTACCATAATTGCAATGTCTGTGCACCTGTCATTCGTTATGAACTGAAGCGGGATACTATGGACGGAGCCAGAGCTCAGACATGTGCGGTCACAGACGGGCACAATATGGTAGAAGAGAGAGTAGTAGAGGCCAGTGGAGCGAATAATTGTTTTAGAAACGAAAAGAACAAGAAGCTTGTGATCCTCAGTAGCAACTCAACCAGCAAAATTCTTCCAATTACTAAAAGATTATTGGGCGACAGCTTTCAAATATGTAATTACATAAAAACAAATTGTGGCGTGGAACAATTATTATACGGATTAGAGGATAAACTAAGAGAATTAACCTGTCAGGATTACTGTGTCATCCTAATTGGAGGTAAAGTTTTCAAGACTATAAGCGACTACACTAATCTGGTAACACGAATACGGGATAAAGTAATGCCTATTAATCATACAAATATAATAACGTGCTTAACCACTTTTAAAAATCATTATCATAAAGAGATGTATAACCGGCGAATAGAAGCATTTAATAATATTATTTTATAATGACAATTTAACTCATAATTATGTCTATTTAATTGACTCAAACTTAAACCTGACTTATGACTTCACATCTTATAATAAATATGGAAATGTAAATATTAGAGGTATATCTAGTATTTTTGATCAAATACAGCAACTAATATTAGAAAGTGACACATATTCTAAATATTCAAATCCCGCTTTTGAGGCAGTTGAACAACATAGTCTGCTTTTTCGAGACTTGGCTGGGGGTTTGAACGGCTTGGTTATATTCGAGGATAGTCACTCACATGTCACTATTTTTCACCAAAACATATGCGGAATAAATAATAAGAAGGATAAACTCGCAATGTATATAACTGAATTACCAAACGAAATAAGCTTTATTTGTATAAGTGAACATTTTTTAAACCAAATAATGGCAACACAATTTGATTTTCCTAATTATATCGTAAGCTCTTGCAACACAAGGTTAAATAAAACAAGAGGTGGTACTTTAGTATTAACACATAAAAATAGACAAGTTGAGGACTTGGACATTTGTAAAAAGCTGTATAAAACGGATTGCTTTGAGGTATGTGGAGTAAGGGACATTGAGCCAAACTCTTACATAATCTGTTGCTATCGAACACCCGTAAATAAAAACCTTGACGATTTTCTAGATAGATTAGAACAATTATTGCAGTACTTTTTTAATAAAAATTGCTTTACCTTCGGTGATTTCAATATTGACTTGTCAAAACAGGACACTAAAAGAAGTTCGTTTACATCTCTGTTGAAATGCTATAATTTTTGATATTTATTTGATTCAATTAAGCGCAGGCCACACCGCCAGCTAGCGGGCGGGCGAACATCGTTTCACCTCTTTACATACTTCGGTTCACACCGCGAGCTACCGACTAACCTAACGAGCTAAGCTAACGAAATATCCGACGATTCCAGCGAAGCTACTCGTTCACCTCGTTGGCGCGCCCGCGCTTCGCTAGCTTAGCTCTGCCAGCCCGCTCGCCCGGTTAGTTCGCCCGTCCTCCCCGTTTCGACTAGACAATGGACAGATAGAACGCTAACCTCTCGCTCTCCCATCCGCGCCCCCCGCTTCGCCCGCTTAGCCCGCTCCGCCCGTCGCTCGTCTGTCCGTAGTTTTCGGTGTGAACCCCATAGTTTAGCTCGCCAATATTTCGCGTAGTTTGTATAGTTTCCTTCATTTCATTTTTTCATGCAGCAAACTTCTGTACAGCATATTTTGAAAAAAATAATACACAATGCGTTAGTTTTAAATACATTGAGTGAAGATTATATAACGAGAAGAATAATAAAGCATTCAGACAGAAACTTCTGGAACACGACTGGAATTTAGGTACAAACACGTTTATACGAAAATTCAAAGAACTACATTCTATGTAGTACGTAAGTACGTTTAAAAAAAGTAAAGTTAAAATCAACATAAAAAGAACTGGCCGATCTAAATGTCTTACGAAAGTAATAAGGATATCTAGCAAAATTAAGAGATTACTAAATTCCATAAATAAAGCTAAGTGTGACAAATCGTTATTAAAATATCGTGAACAGTATCTTACGATTTTATAAAAATGTAATTAGGAATGCTAAAAGAAAGGAAGTAACTAATCAAATAAATAAAGCAACTAACTCTAGCAAAGAAAGGAGATTGCCCATACTCAGGCCCCTTATGATGTTTCGTGTCTGTGATTCCAATATTATACAAAAATTGGATTTATATTTTGTGTTATTTTCCATCTGTGACCTTTACTTTATATATACAGACCACAACAGATCAGGTTCCTTTACTTAGTCATTTGTATGCACTTTATTGCATTGTAATAAGGGTTCATTTCAAGAACAGAAACATCGTTATATCTCGTGAACCCCGCAAAATAAATAAAAAATGTTTTCTAATTATGAATATAACATGTTTTTCTACAATATACAACCAAATTCATCAAGATACAACCATTTTTTCAAAGGGGCCCTAGTTCCCTAACAAAATGGGCATTCTCCTTTGGAAATAGTCAATAAACTCGGAAAAATATTTACAATAATTTCGTACTAATACTAATAATAAAGGCTCCAAGGTTTTTTCAACGGATTTGGCTATTGGGCAGAGCCAGCTCACGAAACTGAAGACCGATGATGGCAGGATTGTATCCGCCAAACCGGAGCTTCTGAGGGAGATCGAGAGTTTCTATGGGCAGTTGTACACGTCAACCAGTAAACCCGTTGCGAATCTAGCAAACGACCCAAGAGCTAGATTGACCCGGCACTATACCGAAGATATCCCGGACGTCAGCCTGTACGAGATTAGGATGGCTCTGAAACAGCTTAAAAACAACAAGGCGCCGCGTGATGACGGAATCACGGCTGAACTCCTGAAGGCGGGTGGAAAACCGGTCCTCAAGGCCCTTCAGAAGCTTTTTGATTTCGTCATACTCGAGGGCAAAACGCCACAGGCATGGTGCAGGGGTACTCTTCTTCAAGAACGGCGACAATGCCCGGCTGAAGAACTATAGGCCCATCTCGCTTCTTAGCCATGTTTACAAGTTGTTTTCAAGAGTCATCACGAATCGTCTCGCGCGCAGGTTTGACGATTTCCAGCCTCCCGAACAAGCCGGATTCCGAAAAGGCTTTAGCACCGTAGACCACATACATACGCTGCGGCAGGTTATACAGAAGACCGCAGAGTATAACCTGCCTCTCTGTTTAGCGTTTGTGGACTACGAGAAAGCCTTCGATTCGATCGAGACTTGGGCTGTACTGCAGTCTCTCCAATGGTGCCAGATCGACTACCGGTACATTGAGGTGTTGAAGTGTCTGTACAAAAACGCCACCATGTCAGTCCGTCTTCAGGATCAGAATTCGAAACCAATCCTTCTCCAGCGCGGCGTAAGACAGGGAGACGTCATTTCTCCGAAACTGTTCACTGCTGCGCTGGAGGACGTCTTCAAGGTTCTGGACTGGAAGGGGCTTGGCATCAACGTTAATGGCGAGTACATCACTCACCTTCGGTTTGCCGACGACATAGTGGTCATGGCTGAGACCATGGAGAGCCTCAGTAAAATGCTCGATGACCTTAGTAGAGCTTCCGAAAGAGTGGGTCTTAAAATAAACATGGACAAAACCAAGATCATGGTGAACGCCCATGTAACACCCACTCCTATCAAGATCGGAGACTCTACACTCGAAGTTGTAGACGAATATGTTTACTTGGGACAAACGGTCCAGTTGGGTAGGTCCAACTTCGAGAAAGAGGTCAACCGTCGAATCCGACTCGGCTGGGCGGCGTTCGGGAAGTTGCGTGGTATCTTCTCGTCCAATTTACCGCAGTGTCTCAAGACAAAAGTCTATGACCAGTGTGTGTTGCCAGTGATCACCTATGGGACCGAGACGTGGTCGCTCACAATGGGCCTTATCAGAAAGCTTAAAGTCACCCAAAGGGCAATGGAGAGGGCTATGCTCGGAATCCCCTTGCGTGATCACGTCTGAAATGATGATATCCGCAGGAGAACCAAAGTTACCGACATAGCCCGAAGAATTGCCAAACTTAAGTGGCAGTGGGCAGGGCACATAGCTCGCAGAACGGATGGCCGATGGGGCCGAAAAGTTCTGGAATGGCGACCGCGAACTGGAAGACGATACGTTGGAAGGCCTCCCACTAGGTGGACCGATGACCTGGTTAAGGTTGCGGGAAGGCGCTGGATGCGAGACGCACGGGATCGGTCAATGTGGCGACGCCTGGGGGAGGCCTATGTCCAGTAGTGGACGTCTTTCGGCTGAAATGATGATGATGAATACTAATAATGATAATATAGTACTTAAACATAATAATAAAATAATTTGTATCCCTATACACATTGCTAACATTTTTGCGGCAAAATTTGACAACAGTAAAGGTGTAAACACTGGTATTCCGGAACTGGCTAAGAGGCATCTAATTGAAAATACTGACAAAGTTGATAAGTGTACGCATTTGAACCCCGTCATGCCGAAAGAGATTTATAAAATGGTAAAGGGTATGGACAGTAAAAGTCATTTGGACACGATGAAATACCGCTGAGCGTAATCAAAGATAATATAGGTATACTGGCATACCCAATATCTGAAATAATAAACAACTGCGTCAATGAGGGAGTTTTTCCTGACCAATTTAAGTTAGCCAGAGTACTACCACCATTTAAGAAAGGTGCTAAAACAGATCCAAGCAATTACATGCCCATTTCATTGTTACCGGTTCTATCCAAACTTTTTGAAAAAGTTATCAAAAAGTTGTAAGACATTTGAGTAGTCTAAAAATAATACACCGTAATCAGTTTGGATACGAAAAAACTAAAGGGACACTGTAAAGTTCTGTGAACTCATGTTTTGTGGATCTTGACGATCACCATATGTGACAAGAATAAAGCAGTATTTATTTAATGTAGTGTTGTTTTATTTATAGTAAAATACGTAAGACAATTAGAATATATCTGTAATTGACATATAATTTTCTAACAGTGAAATGCATCCATGGTAACCAAACCATAGAGTTAGTTCACTATACTTCACATCCTCGGAAGTTTTAAGAATTTAAAGATAAATTCTTCAGTCCCATTCTGAAACTTAAATCTGATAGTCTGGGCCCGAACAGAGGCTTTTTAAGCATATCAGCTAATTGAATCTCGGACGGAACTTGATTGACATCAAAATCTCCATTGGCGACACATTCCCGGACGAAGAAGTGTTTCAGTTTAATATGTTTCGTACGCTTATGGTATTCGTACCTTGGGTTGTGTGCGAGATAAACGGCTGACGTATTGTCTAAGTTCAAAACAGGTTTCCCTATTTTGGTCAGATCATTAAATAATCGATTCAGCCATAAAATTTCCTGAGCAGATTCATTCGCTGCTATTACCTCTGCTTCAGTTGAAGATATTGACACTGTAGGTTGTATCTGGCTTCTCCAGCTTATAGCGCCACCAGAGAATATGCACACTATACCGGATGTTGATCTTCCATTTGTCTGGTCTCCTCCATGATCTGCGTCGCTGTAGCAGACCAAGTGTGATGGTGAGTTCTTCGAGAATGTCAGGCCCTTGTCTAACGTCCCTTTTAAATAGCGGAAGACGCGCTTGACAAGCATGACGTCCTCCTTAGTAGGTGCTGCTAGGTTTCTGGATGCGACTCCAACAGCGTATGTGATGTCAGGTCTCGTACCTACTGATAGGTAAGCTAAAGCACCCACAGCTTGTCTATAAGGGAAGTTCGTCTTGATACTTTCATTTACTCCCGTTTCATTTTCTTTAATGATGGGTGTCGGTGCTGGCTTCCACTTGAACATTCCGTATTTTTCCAGGACTTTCTTTGTGTATGCCTTTTGGCACAAGGATATGGAACTATCCTTTCGCACGTTTATTTCGATTCCAAGGAAGTACGAGGCAGGTTTGGTAGTAATTTTGAATCTTCCTCTAAGTTCATTCAAAAACTCTTCGCCTGCTGTTGTCGAGTTGTGCGCTACAAGCCCATCGTCTACGTAGAGAGCTACAATGACTTTTGATCGGTCTTTCGTTCGGACAAATAAGGACGGATCTGCGTCGCTCTGTTTAAATTCAGATTTTAACAGGAATTCTGCGATGCATGTGTTCCAGCAGCGTGGTGCCTGCTTTAGGCCATACAGACTGCGTTTTAGTTTACAAACCCGTTTCGTCCCATCTTGATAGCCCTCGGGCTGTTTCATGTAGATCTCTTCCTTTACTTCGCCGTTAAGGAAGGCGGTGGTTATGTCGAACTGAGTCAGTTTTAGATTTTCACGAACAGCCACTGCTAGTAGCGATCGCACAGTGCTCAGTCGAACCACTGGACTGAACGTCCTAACATAGTCCACTCCTGGTATCTGGGAATAACCCTTAATGACCATTCTGGCCTTATACCTTTCGACGGTACCATCAGGGTTCATTTTTATTTTGTACACCCACTTGCTAGGTAGTGCTTTGCGTCCTGTAGGTAGATCGACTAGGTCCCAGGTGTGATTGTCCTTTAATGACGTCATCTCGTTTTTCATGGCGTTCTGCCACTTGTGTTTATCAGGAGATTCCATCGCTTCTTTGTAAGTGTCAGGTTCTATGGGTTTGTGCAGGTTTTCAATCTCTTCAGCAGCTGCCATGATAAAGTCATCATAACTCTTAGGAGCTGAGATTGTTGACCTGTCTCTCAAAGATCTTGTTATGGTTTCCTCAGCATCAATATTGACAGGTTCATCATCATCGACAAGGTTGGAACTGGAAAGGACTCGTAATCGCTTTCGTTGTTTACGTGTTCCAGTTGTTCCGCTAGTTCAACATCTTCAGTGCTGTTGACCAAATTTTGTTGCAACGTAGTGTCGAGATTTTCATTGTCAGTTTCGCTAATGTTGTCAATTGGAGAGCCGTCTCCATCTTCAATATCGTCAAAGTGTATTGATACTTGCTTACGTTCTGGTTTTGACGATTTCAAAGGTTTTGGAGGTTCATCGTTGAAGAGATCGGTGATATTATGTTTGTTTGTTTTGTCGTAAAACATGGATTTCATCACGCGGATATCTTTTGATGTGACCACTTTATTTTTGGAAGGTAGTAGAATTTTGAACGCTTTTGAGGTTTCAGAGTATCCAATAAACATGCCAGGAATTGCTTTTGGTGCCAATTTATGACCAGTATTGCCCTTGATAAGAACAAACGTTTTGGAGCCAAATATATAAAGGTGATTAATACACGGCTTTCTTCCAACCCATGCTTCAAATGGTGTTTTGTTCTGGATGGCACTGTTAAGACTCCTGTTAGATAGGTAGTTTGCAGTCATGACAGCTTCGCCCCAGCATTTTAAAGGTGCTTTCGCATCGATGAGTAAGGCTCTTGCTTTCTCGATCAGAGTGCGGTTTTTCCTTTCAGCTACTCCGTTTTGGTGCGAGGTGTAAGGCGCACTAAGCCTTCGTTGTATCCCGCAGCGTTTCAGGTAAGCGTCGAATACCTTGTTAACATATTCGGTACCATTATCCGATTGTACGGCTTTTATTTTCTTCCCTGTGTGAGTTTCTGCCATCTGTTTGAACTCTTTGAATTTCTCTAAGACTTCGCTCTTGTTTTTCATCATGTACACGCGACTGTAGCGACTGTAGTCATCAATAAAGGTGACGAAGTATTTGTTTCCGCTTAATGAGGGCGTTCGGATAGGTCCACAGACGTCAGTGTGAACGATTTCTATGAGTTCAGATGTACGTTGTGTTGTTTTCTCACGGGGAGCTGGTACTCGGTGCATTTTAGCTTGAATGCAGGTTTCACATTCCGGTAATGTTTCCGATGCATTGAAGTTCAAACCGAGAAGAGTTTGGTTTTGGAGTGAATGTTTTAAATCGTTGGCGTTCATGTGCCCAAGTTTTCTGTGCCAGTCATAGATGCGCATTTTTGCCGAGTCCGTTTTCTTTGAGGATGTCGGAGCTACGTCATCTTTTTCATTGGCCAGGTTGTTGCACTCATGCTTGTTTGGTTTGATGTGGTAGAGACCATCTTCTTCTTTGTGAGCAGTGAGAGTTATTCCAGCTTTTGGGTTGTTGACTGTCGCTTTGTCCTTTGTGAAGAGGACAGAACAGCCGGCATCTGTTATCTTGCTAACTGACAGTAGGTTAGTGCACAGACTAGGTACGTACAGTCTGTCCTTCAGGTGAGTGAGAGCTTCACCGTCTCCATTTTTAGAAATGAAAGAAACTGTACCTTTACCTTCAATCTCTGCAGTGCAATCTTCAGTTGCAAAGTTAAGTTTTCTGGATGTTTTCTCGATATTTTTAAATAGGTCTCGTCGAAAAGTCATATGTGATGTGCAGCCGCTGTCCAGGATCCAAATATTGTTCTCAGGTTTCTTGTTGCGTGTAAGAAGGCACTGTGTAGCATAATTGTTCCGATGAGAGTCAGTGTTTAGTTTCTTAGACCTCTCGTTGTTTTTCTTCCAGCAGTTTGTACATACTTTGTGATTCTTTCGTTTGAAAATGTTACCTCTGCGTTTGCAAATTTGGCAGGACGCGTATAATGCTTCTTCTTCATGGGAGGATTCAGGTTCGTTGGTATTGGTAATGTTTTGATTGTGACGTGCTTCAAATTCTTCTAATATTTTGGTTTTAAGCTCTTCTGGCTTTGGAAGACTGTCGCGCGATTCAATAGCAACTCTGAAATTTTCATAATCAGGAGAGAGACTGTATAACATCATGATAGTTAACAAGTCGTCGTTGATGATAACGTCCATGTCGGCCAGTTTGTCCACTGTATCCATAAACTTGTTCAGGTGACTGCGTACGTCGTGTCCTTCTAGTTTCGTAAGGATCAGTTGTTTCAGTAGAGACGCCTTTCGTGCAGGTCCCTTACTGGCATAGGTATTTTTCAGTTTGTCCCAAACATCTTTGGCAGTGCCGCAGTTTTTAATTTGTTTAAGCTCAGATGGAGCGATAATAAGGATCAGTTCAGATTTAGCTAATCTGTCCTTATCGGACGGCTTCTGCTTGTATCACCCATGTATCATAGTTGTCTTTCGTGAGCGCGTCAATTTTTGCACACGACATTTTGTATGGGTATACTTACATTTGGTATTCTTGCAACATCAACCACGCTCTGCTACCATGTAAAGTTCTGTGAACTCATGTTTTGTGGATCTTGACGATCACCATATGTGACAAGAATAAAGCAGTATATATTTAATGTAGTGTTGTTTTATTTATAGTAAAATACGTAAGACAATTAGAATATATCTGTAATTGACATATAATTTTCTAACAGTGAAATGCATCCATGGTAACCAAACCATAGAGTTAGTTCACCATACTTCACAGACACTAAGTTGATAAGTGTATGCATTTTAACCCCGTCATGCCGAAAGAGATTTATAAAATGGTAAAGGGTATGGATAGTAAAAGTCATTTGGACACGATGAAATACCGCTGAGCGTAATCAAAGATAATATAGATATACTGGCATACCCAATATCTGAAATAATAAACAACTGCGTCAATGAGGGAGTTTTTCCTGACCAATTTAAGTTAGCCAGAGTACTACCACCATTTAAGAAATGTGCTAAAACAGATCCAAGCAATTACAGGCCCATTTCATTGTTACCGGTTCTATCCTAACTTTTTGAAAAATTTATCAAAAAGTTGTAAGACATTTGAGCAGTCTAAAATAATACACCGTAATCAGTTTGGATACCAAAAAACTAAAGGGACACTGGATGCTATAGACTCGTTAGTTAATAACGTTGTGAATTAGCTGAACAATAAACTTAAAGTTGCTGGCTTATTCCTGGACTTAAGTTCTGCGTTTGATACTGTAGGTCATTGCATTCTAATGGATAAGTTAGATCATTAAGTTAAGGTTACACTAGTCGAAAATTCTTCCATACAAACGTAGTCTAGAGATTACTCCACTGTTTGACGATGTTCGTTCAAAATAAAAATGATATCAATTTGTCTCATCATTATCTAGTCCTGTATGGAAACAAAAATGTAAAAAAATAATATATTTGAAAGTTATGAGCGTCGAAAGTTCCATATTTCAACACTTATTTTAACGCATCTTATGGCGGAAATAAATACCATAAGAAGAAGGAAAATTGCAAAATGGCCTCCATACAGGGATAGATTTGTTATTTAACAATGCAAATAATTTTATTTTGAAAATATACATCTAGTAGTTTTTTCATGATATCTAGACTCCCAAAGGTCTGTTTATTAAAAATCGCGTGCTCGTTTTCGTTTGACTTAGGGTCATCATCCATTTCGCTACAAACTTGCAAAAGTGCTAATTCGTACACGAACCAGCTTCTTACTGCTCATCACAGAATCTATTTCTTTCGCACGTGTTGTCGGATAAGATAGCATGCATGTTAACCCCGCGCATAAAATATTTCGTGCCGTCGACTAGTTCAACCTTAAGAGGAAATGTTTTAAAGCTTTTTAGTTCTTATTTGACCAACAGGAAACAGCACGTCGAAATTAAATCACTTCTCGGAGGTGTGGAAGAAATTCATAAATCCGATTCATTTATTGTACCTAGAGGTGTTCCGCAGGGTTCGGTGTTGGGCCCTATTTTATTTATAATATTTCTTAACGATCTAACTGAATACATCAAAAACATTATACCTGATGCCGACTTGATAATATTTGCTGACGATACGAGTGCTGTTATATCTGCTGATGATATGGAGAACTTAAAGTGTAAATTAAATGTATTAATAGCTGCTTGTGAAAGCTGGTTTTCTATAAATAATCTTAAATTGAATGTAAGTAAAACAAAGTGTATGATATTTAGATCTACAGTTAGGAACAAAGCTTTAATAAACTTAGAATCCTTAGGCAGGAAAATTTATACAGTAGAAAGCCTAAAATTTTTGGGGGTTCAAATAGATTCTTTGCTTAGTTGGAAGCCGGAACTAGATTCAATTGATTCAATTACAAATACAATAAGCAGTTCGTGTTATGCGATCAGATCACTGAGGGATACTTTGTCAATTGCCCAACTTCGTACCGTCTATTTTGCTCTAGTTGAACCTAAACTTAGATACAGCATTACATTTTGGGGCAATAGCTATAAATATAATATTAAGGCAGCCTTTACTATATAAAAGCGAGCATTAAGAACCATGCTTCGTTTAAACCAGACAGAATCATATAAGGAGTATTTCAGTAAACATAGAATTTTAACGGTACCGTGTCTTTATATTTTAGTGCTCCTTACTTATTTAAACAAAAACCTAAATGAGTTTGAAACAGACGAAGAAAGAAAAACTAGAGTAGATACTCGCAGAAAAGATCTTCCTACTATTCTGCAGGCAAAGCTTAATGTTGTCAAACACTCGATACGCGTGCAGTCTGTCAATTTGTTTAACAAATTACCAGCGGAATTAAAGAGTATTAAGAATATGAACATGTTTAAAAATAAGCTTTGTTAATGAATAAAGCCTATTATGGCTTATGAATTTTGCAATTACAAAGATCTAAAAACTTGTTTTTTTTTAGTTCTCTTTTAACTTAGTTATAAATGTTTTATTAATTTTTTGTTTGTTTTGTTCTTAATACTTGACATTGAATTGTATTTTTGTAGCTTTTTGCAAGGGACTCTTATCTCTGTATCAATAAGAATATTATTTTTTGTAAATTAAGTATTTTTTTTATTTTGATTTACGTTCTAACTTCGATGATGGCCTGATGGGTGACGAACGAGGTTACTTGCGTTGTAATTGTTTATGTTGCTTCTTTTTATGTACCTACTGTGCAAATATTTCGACACAAATGTAATTTTTGTTATGAAATAAATAACTTGAACTTGAACTGCAAACAATTATTTATAAGTTATACCTTCCCCACCCACAAACTTTGTAGATAAATTTATGTTATTGGACATTCTAGAAAACTTTTCGTTCCATTCGTAACCAAACGACTTTCAAAAAGTGGAGTATACCACAAACGTTGTAGAATAGGCGTCGAACCAGTATTTTACTGCATTACTGCACTACGTAAGATTTCATCGCTTCCTACGGCTCACTTCGTTCGCTTTCGTCGCTTTCGGTGGAATAGAACGCCCAATAATATACTACTGGCACCTGTTTTGATTCGTTTGAAAACACGCCGAAAATCATGTTGCGAATCCCGAATTCGGCTGTTTAGTAAAAAAAATAAAGTTCAAATTGCCATGGACGAGCGTCCGGCGCGCGGCGATTCTCAAAGGCGTGTGTTCTCAAAATACGGCACCTACGCGTTGTACTTGCTGTATTTTGAGTTCTACCACTACACTTAGTTTTGCGAATTAAGCCTTGACGCAATGTATTAAGTATTATATTTGAGTATACATGTAAATATGAAGCAAATCGGCTTTTCTTATGATTAAAATATACCTAATAAGTAAGATTTTTATTAGTTGCCACAACTGTTGCGACTTTCACCAGCGTCAGAGCTCGTCAATAATTACCTAATTAGCGAAATTTTAAGTCTGAAAGTAACATTACAGCGAGTAACATTATAGAAGTCATAAATGAAAAGGTTGTATACTTACCGAACCATGCCGTCGTACGAGAAGATAAAGAAACATCGAAGACTCGTGTAGTTTTTGACGCATCGGCGAAGGGTTCAAACCAAGTTTCGCTCAAAGATGAGTTGATGGTTGCTAAGATATATCATCATGAGATGGAGAATGAAACGTGTTTGCTATGCCAGCGATATAACAAAAATGTAACTGCAAATATTTGTTTACCCAGAAGACGCCAATAAATATCAGCGTATTCTGTGGCGAGAAGAGGAACATGACAGCATCAAGGAATATCGCTTGCTTCGAGTTACCTTCGCAACAGCATCAGCACCCTATCTCGCGGTGAAAACACCCCATCAAGTTGCTGATGATGAAGGACAAAATTACCCGAATGCAGTCAAAATCATCAAAGAAAATTTCTTCGTTGACGATCTGTTAGCGGGTGAAGATACAACAGATCAAGCCATAACATCTGCAAAGGAAGTATCTCACATATTGCAGAAGGGTGGATTCACACTCTCGAAGTGGTTATCAAATTGTCCGCAATTTATGAAATCCATTGACCCAAACAAACGAAGTTCTGTTGCACACGTAGATATGAACAAGATGGATGGCACTGTAAAGGCATTTGGTTTGTTTTGGAATTTGGAAACAGACCAATTTCAATATCAATTGAAACTACCAATAACGTCTGACAACATTATAAAAAGAACAATCCTGTCAGACGTCCAAAGAATTAAGAAACATATTTGATCCCTTGGGAAGAATTGCCCCAAGTGTAGTGATGGCTAAGATGTTTATACAAAGGCTGTGGCTGGAAAAGGTCGATTGGGATGATATTATTTGCCCTGATCTACAAGAAAAATGGATGACCATTCGTGAAGACTTAAGAAACGTAAGCTACATTTACGTTGATCTATGGCTAGGAACCTATAGTACAGAAATAAACAATATACAAATTCAAAAATGGAAAATTATGATTATAAGAATTAAAAGATGGAAGACTTTTGTAGCCAATCGAGTCGCAGAAATCACTGAAAATCTCAATAACAACCAATGGTACCACGTTGCATCAAAAGACAATCCTGCAGACATTGTGTCGAGAGGCATATTGATTGCTAAAATGTAACAATCAGAGTTACGGTTGAACGGTCCAAAGTGGTTATCTGAAAGGAAAATAATATTAAAACAGCCTGATGAAGTCGTCACTGACCTGGAACAGAGAAAGGATAAAATACAAATAAATGTTAACATTAAAGATGAAGAAGAACATAATTTCACAGCAAAATTTTAGCAATTTGATAACTTACAAGAATTATTAAAGGTGATAACGTACTGTCGAAGATTTGTTAATTATAGAAGAGAAGTTAATACTTACGAAAATTGCAAGGGTTTAAAACAGAAGAATTACATACATCATTGATAAAATGCATTAAGCTAGTACAAAGGGAAGAATTTACAGATGAAATTAACAGATTAAAATTAAATAAAGATGTGAAGAAAACTAGTAACATTAAAACACTTACCCCATACTTAGACCAATATGGTATCCTCAGGGTGGGCGGTCGTCTTCGACATGCAAGGTTAGACGAAAAAACCAAACATCCTATAATATTAGGACATAACAACAATTTAATTCCCTTACTCATAGCAGATGCTCACGCTTAAACACTGCACGGAGGTGTTCAGTTAATGTTGTGCGTTTTACGCTCGAAATATTGGATCATTCGAGCTAAGGGATTAATAAAAAACTTCAATCGTAAATGTTTAGTATGCGCAAAACAAAGAGCTAGTGCACGAACACAAATCATGGGAGATTTGCCAACGGAAAGGGTGACCCCTACTAGAGCCTTTCTGCACAGCGGCGTGGATTATGCCGGTCCATTCCAAATATTAATGTCAAGAGGGCGAGGCATGAATACTCAAAAGGCGTACATTGCTTTATTAGTTTGTATGTCTACAAAGGCAATACACCTTGAGCTGGTAGGACATCTTACCTCAGAAGGGTTCATTGCTGCATTCAAACGCTTCGTATCAAGAAAAGGTAAATGCAGTCACATGTGGAGCGACCAAGGGAGAAACTTTGTTGGTGCAGAAATAGTAGATTGTATCATAAGGGAGCAAAATAATATTTTTACGGCGAGGGCGCTTTTTTGAATCCAGAGCGAAGTGAGGGATTCTTTAGTAGAATCCTGAACGTAGCGAGGGATTCAAAGTACGTCGCCCGAGCCAAAAATATATTTTGCGCCCGAGTGTTACACTCTACTTTTCATCACCCACTATGAGAAAATAAAAGCACCTCATATTTTATTGTAATATTATTATTTAATAAAACATAGAGTAACAACTAAATTGAAATTAAATAGTATCCTTTAAAACAACTAAAAACTTATATTTACATTTGAGACATTTTCGCAATTATGAAAATTTATTGTTACAGTTTTATTAGGAATAGAGATTGTTGTAGATTTTATATTCTGCGTGTTTGAAATGTCCGAATCTGGATAATTTTAAGGAAAATGTGACGGTGAATCTCGTTGTTTGGATGTAGATGGGCGCGGCGACAGTGGTATGGATGGATTAATTTATTGTTCTCAATGGAATCTTCTATATACCCTTCTGCTACAGCACTCGATTTCCATCCTCCATGTCGCTTGAGAACAGTTAAGTCCGCTCCAGTATCTGCCAAAAGGGTAGCAGAAGTACGACGAAAACAATGTCCTGTATACAGCTTGATATCTGGTAACTTCAAATAAGTAGCAATTTCTTGTGGCATGTTAGAAATTTTATTTTTTCCCATCACTTGTTTGCAGCACTTGCCATTTTGATAACGGATGAAAAACCGATTGGTCTTCATAGCAGCAGGACGCAGGTCCAAGTATTTCTGTACAATAGTTTTGTATTCTCCTCGTATTACGAAGGATCGGTCATTTTTGGTTTTTGTATCGGTCAGCTTTACTAACAGTAAATCATCCGAGTGATTTTCGACATCATCAGTCAGTCAACAGTTATTTTTAAAAGTTCATTGCCACGACAAGCTCCATGTAATCCGAAAATTAAAGCCACCTGTAACAAAACCGAATGTGAATAAGACAAGTATCTATCAAAGTACCTACAGGTTACAATAAAATGTGCATTTTTATACACTATGATTATATTTTACTAATCCACCGTAAACATAGTTACCTACTTACTTTTACGGCAAGAAAGACTTTGTCGGGTGCCTCATTAAGGAAAGTCTCCACGTTTTTGACTGAGAACACTTTGGATTTTTTAGGTTTAAATCCATCAGACATCCTCTTCAGGTACGCTATTAATTTCGAATATGTGTCCAGTTTTACATCGTTATTAGAATTGACTGTTGATTTTAGCATTGAGTATGTACTCCAAAGAGTGGAAGGTTGTTTAGTTTTGGCTTAGTACTGGAAGTAGGCCAAAAACACAGATTCTGAAAAATTCTTGGCGCCTCTTGCATTTCTCCATTCAATAAAATTACCATAGGCTTTCATATATTTCTCCCGGGATTTTGCAGGTAATAGATTATCCATCACATTTCTTGCGCCAGTTCTAATGCTTTCAGGAGTTAATTCTATACTTTCACTGTCACTTGAAGAACTCATTTTTTCAAAACAAAACAAAACAATGAATTTCTAACAATCCGTGAAAATTTACGAAAACGCGGGCTGTAGTTCGCGCTTTTTTAATTTGTTTTTTTTTTCATTCATCCGGCGGCGTGACTATGGGCCGTCGTACCAGCCAGTTTTTATTCAAACAATATTTGCGTTCGATTTCTTTGGTGCTGAACACTAAGATGTTCCAAATTCAAATAGTGCGCGGCAAAGATAATTGCGGCGCACTTATAAAGAGGATTAAAAACTCATTACTGCCCGCTAAAAGTTTCTTATAGAAAACACCACCTTTGGGTGCACATAAAGGCGAACCAAGTCGTCCTTTTCGAATAGATGGGATGAAAAAGATTTAGCCGCAGCATGGCAAGAAGCTTACTTGAATTTTGAGCGAAACATTGCACAAAAGTTGGCTTTGGAAGGTACACAGTGGCATTTTATACCAGCTTACAGTCCTAACTTTGGAGGCCTCTGGGAGGCTGGTGTAAAGTCCCTGAAGACTCATCTTAAACGTGTGTTAACATCAAATCTCACTTTCGAAGAAATGACAACAATATTGTGCCAAATCGAGGCGTGTCTTAATTCAAGACCTCTTTGTCCTATTGATGACTCAGATGCTATAGAACCCCTCACGCCTGGTAATTTTTTGATACACGAAGCCCCAATCGCCGTGCCCTCACCAGATTTTAAAGATACAAAGATTCATAACTTAACACGATGGCAATACACTCAAAAGCTCGTAGGCGACATCTGGCGAAGGTGGCAAGACGAATATTTAACAAGTCTACAACAGCGTCATGTCTGGCATAAGAAGAAACAAGAATTCAATGTTGGTGACATAGTTAAATGATGATTAATCAAAACTGATGGAATGCCGGCAGGAAAGTGGTCACTAGGCCGAATTGTAGACAAGCATCCCGGTTAGCAGTGGTGGCCCAGTAGTATCGGCCGCGACTTACAAGTTGTAGGTCGTGGGTTCGAGCCCAGGCAGGCGCTTTACTTTGTGTTAATTATTTCTTTACCACTGCTCTCAAAACGGTGAAGGAAAATATCGTGAGGAAACCGGCATGTCCTAGACCCGCACTGGGCCCGCGTGGTGGATTACGGCCCATTCCCTCTCACAGAGAGGAGGCCTGTGTCCCAGCAGTGGGAACATTAATAGGCTGATGATGATGATGATGATGATCCCGGTAATGATGGACTCACACGAGTTCATAGCATTAAATCTGGCAACAGCATTGTGAAGAGATCAGTCACGAAACTATGTCCTCTACTTGTTGATACCAACTGATTATTAACTATCATTGTATAACTTGTCAAACCTCATTTCCATTTTGCATGCAGGCATAATGTATGTCTATTCGTATTGTATCATTAACTTCATTGCAATTTAATACCACAGTAGTTATTATGATTTATGTTTGATATTGGATAATTGGAAACGTTGCATACTGCTTAACAAGTTTGATTTATCAATGTGAATACAGTCCACTTAACATTATTTTAAAGGGCCCTGTTGTCCCTTTGGTGGGCGGTATGTTGCGTCGTTATGTCCATTTTCTATATTTAAGTAGCTGCGTAAATATGATTTTTTAGTCGCTAATAAACACCATTGAAGACAGCCGCATTTGTGATTTTAAAACAAGTTTCCCGTACATACAAAAGTAAACCTAAACAACATCAACACTGTTTAACTTTATTTTCAGGAAAATATGCCGTTTAAAATTATAGAAACCATAGAGAAAGGCCAAAACCGGCTTTGCATTGTACCAACACCAAGTTTGTTGGCATCAAAAGGCGTGTTAAGATGACCAAGAAAGCGATTGGATGTCAACAAATTAGTAAAGGATGGAACATCTCAGCCTTTAGACACGGTAAAAATATCTAACAGTATTGTGACTCGGCCCTGACCTTGAAATAAGTGCCTACAAGCGCTTGTCACCTAAACACGCGTTAGGGCCGCCCGCATCTACCTACTTGAGTTTCTTTCTAGTTTTTCTGAGGTAAATATTATATTTTTTTATAAACTTATTTTAAATCTTACTAGGTAGATACCTACTAATTATTAATCTCATAAGTAATAATTTCATAATGGTATTTTCTAATTAAATAACATATGTAAGTAGCTAAGTACATAAGTAAGTAGATAGCCCAGCCTGGGAAACTACCTACTAGTTTTTTTTAAACCGAGCCTGTGCCCGAGCGTAGGTAGGTGACTCGTGTGTGGCTTTATCATCCTATTCACTTATTTGTATTTACTGATCCAGGTATTTTACTCGGTGGAAAAAGCGAAATCCCTACCTATTAAAAAAATAAACAAATTACATATTATTATGTTAGGTATATTTTTTTTTATTGTCTTGCCTTTCGGAGGTTCCAAGTAATTTAAAATTTTTATCTCTGGGTGCGATATAGAAGAATTCAAGCAACCAAAAACAGCACAATATAGGCTATAATTGCTCTCTGACATATTAAGTAAGTAAGTACTTGTACGTATTTGAATAAAATATTCACAAATCGCACGCTTACTTAGAAAACCATCACACCGTTCGTTCGTCACTGCGGCGCGTCCGCGACTGATAGTATAATGAGTGTGTGCTGAGCTCGAGTCACGTAGGCATTACTCGCGTTCTAACCGTTTGTATGAAGAAAGAATACTTAATATATTTTTACCGTGCTTTAGATAACTGGTCCACCTCAAAATGTACACATTTGACAGTTATGTCAAATGTGTACATGTGTGTGTTATGATCATTATTATCACTGTTTAATGTTTTTGCTACGGAACCTTCTTCGTTTGAGGTCGATGGAATTGACGCTTGACTGTAGGTTATCTGATTTATAAATGATTATCTTGCTTCCTCAATAAATGATGGTTCACTATCATAACTGTTATTTGGTTGGTAATTTGTAATATTCAAATATTCCCTTTCAATCCTCTTCTTGACTGCACCAGATTTTTTTTTTTCCTCCTTTTGTATTTCTTCACAATGAAAACATTAATTTTATTCGTCATGCAATCAACCAACTGTGTCAGTAATACAGACTAAAGCTGTACTATAGCTGCCATTTATTTTTTTTAGTTTTAAAACACCCTCATAGACAGAAATCATAAAACCACTGTAATTACAATAGTGTACAATTACGCCATAAAAATAAGTTTGAAAACGGAGTTTGCATACACCATTGTACAGAAACAAGTATCAAGTGATACTGTAATAACACTTAGAGCTGTAATAAGTAAGTGATCACATGCAAAATACAGCCTGTATACAGCTTTAACGATGAAACCAGATTGAAGTGTCACAAACTACTTAAAGTTGTATTATTATTATTATTAAGCCTTTATTGCTGGTACTAAACATACATTTTTTACATAAAATATCAAACTGTTTTATCTTAAATATCTAACATATCGGATTTTACCGGTTTAGTGATCAGCGTGTCCTGTGACACATAGGCCTGTTCCAGCTGTTTCCACTCTTCTCTGTTATTAGCCTTTCTTGACCAGATAGTCCCTCCAGTAATTTTTATATCATCTATCCATCTTTTAGCTTGTCTGCCCCTCTTCCTTTTGCCATCACGTGGTTGCCATACCGTTATAATTTTAGTCCATTTTATCCTGCTGTCCCTTGCCATGTGTCCTGTCCATCGCCATTTCAACTGTTTTATTTTCTTCACTATGTCTTCCACCTTTGTTGTAGTTCTAATAACGTCTGCTCTTTTTCGGTCTTTTAGCGTCACACCCAACATACTCCTTTCAATACCCCTTTGACATGTTCTCAGTTTCAGAAATTGTTTCTGAGTCAACGCCCATGTTTGGCATCCATACGTGAGACATGGCAAAATACATGAGTTGAGCACTTTTTTCATGGCTGTCATAGGAAAGTGTTTATAGACTATAGACCTGACTTTAGCGACAGAAGGCGCAGCGGAAAGCATCACTGGGTGGCAGTTCTCTAGTGAGGCCTCTTGCTCGGACCACAGATGGATCCGCTTTGACATACAGGTCTGCGTTGCACCTACACCACCTAGACGTAATCCGCGCAACACAGACAAAGCTGTCTACACTCGCACCCTCGCCTCCAAGCTTCCGCCCATATGCGAGGAGTTGGCTTATGAGAACACGACGCAGATAGATACGCAGGTAAACCAACTTACCGAATCTATGATATGCAGCTACCATACTGAAACTACTCCCCGCAAAATACCGGACAAACAACCCTGGTGGGGTAAAGATCTGGAACGTATGCGCGGTAAGGTAAGGAAGGCCCTGAATAGAGCCATGAACACAAGCGCGGATGAGGACTGGGACGCCTACTACGCAGCCAAATCCAACTACAAAAATGGCATTAGATTCAGACGTACCACGGGATGGCGTAAGTACCATCAGATTCAGACGTACCGCGGGATGGCGTATGATGGTGAAGGCGGTGAGCGCCAACAGTGAAAGGTGCGACGCAAGAATCCTACTGGATAGCGGAAGTACTGCCAATTTTATTACCGAGAACTTATGCGATAAGCTGTGTTTATCCCGAAACGGCACGGGCTCCACGATAACAGGTATCGGCAACCAAACTAGTACCAGTGCACAATCTTGCAGTCTAACAATCGAGTCTAATTGCGGTGACTATTCGGTTAACATTGACTGTCTAATTTTACCAAAAATTACACATCTTTTACCGCCAACTCCAATTAGTTTAAAGCAGATAACCATACCGGCGGGATACAGCTGGCGGATCCGACATTTAATACACCATCAGCTATAGATATATTGGTCGGTGTAGATGTTTTTTGGAGCATCATATCAGCCAACCACATTAAACTCGGCAAGAACCAACCGAGGTTATGTGAGAGTAAACTGGGATGGTTAGTTTCAGGCTCAGTAAGCTGTCACTCACGTACGTCCCATTCACATTTCTGTAATCTTGCTAAAACTAAGTCCAGTACTGATTTATCGAAATTTTGGGAACTGGACACAGTATCTGAAAAGCATTCCCTTTCTTTGAAAGAAAGGGCTTGCGAAGACAGTTTTTATAAAAATACAAAATATAAGGCCAACGGTCGTTTTGTGGTCACAATACCTTTTTAGGCTGATTACATTCGTTCTGTAACCAATTCAGGTACAGTCACTGTTCACCTGTTAACTTCCAAAAGCCGTGTGGCTCCAATCAAGCCTACTACTACTCCACGGTTAGAACTGTGTGGGACTCTATTGGGTTCCAGGTTGTGCACAAAGGTCAGAGAGTCTCTCTCGTTACCTATCCACCGATTTCACTATTGGTGTGATTCCACAATAGTGCTGGGATGGTTGTCTACACCTGCCCAGCAACTAAAGCCCTTCGTTAGAAATCGTGTCAACGAAATACAAGAAAGTAGCTCGGGTACTAAGTGGAGATACGTGCCGTCTAAGGATAATCCGGCGGATCTTGTCTCTTTTGGGCTGAAGGCTGATCTCTGTCACCTCACTCCATGTCACCTCGAGGGGAGCACAAGCGGCTGCGGCTTGATCATTCCGGGCGGGCTGATGCGACGAGCTATGCCCGAGTTGCCAGCGCCCACCTGTGCGTCGCGGTAACCTGTGCCAGCACGGGGATTATCAGCCTAGAGGTGTCAAACCAGATCCATGACGAGATCCAAAGGCTGATAATCGAAGAGGCGTGGTCCCCCGCGAGGGAGACTTCAGAGCGGCAGATACCGTCCTTCGTCGCCAGGCCGAAGTTCGGCAATAGGGCGCTCAAGCTTTGGTGTAGCGATGATTACACCTTAGCTTGGCTCAAGAGGACGGTCTCCAGCAGGACTCTCTCGGCTAGCACCCAGCTAGTCGTCAAGAGTCAGGCTGAACTGCAGAAGCAGGTGCGGTGCGGTATCGCGATCCCTGATGACAGAGGGGTGTACAAAGACGTGACCGTAGTGGGTAGAACCCTATGGTACCAGAACCCCTTTGTCGACATTAAGAGGTGGGTGTTCCTGCGTTCTGAGAGGCAGAAGGCGGGCTGGTTCGTAGTGCTGGGGGTTCCCGAGGACCACATTCCGACCTTGATGGGCGCCGAGCGCAGACTGTCATTCGGTCTGGGCTCGGTGTACATCAAGTTCCAGGGAACGAACGGCCGTTTCGGGTGTGTTCCTCGGGGATGGGACCCGGTGGCGAGGCAGCTCGTCGATGCAGGGGAGAGCAATCCCCCGTCTAACAACCCGGAAGCGTCCACGGCCACAGTCACAACTGCACAGCCGGCCGTACCCATTACCACCGCCATCACGGTCACCGTCCCTTCGTCGGGCGGGGAGCTGGACGACATCATACTGTCGCCGGCTTCCGGAACGATGGAGGATGACGGGGTGGGCGACGCTTTCACCGGTCTACAGCTGGAAGAGGACGTCCCCATCTGCGATGGCGACCCCTTCGTCGGCTTGTAAAGTTGTACGAACTTCCACCACAGTCAAACAGCGACGGCCCAGTTACGCAAGTGGTTGGAGGTTCAACACAGGGCCATTGTCCTGATCCAGGAGCCGTGGATTAGGGGCGGCCAAATAATAATAATCTTTATTATGTAAACACACAGGATTCATGATACACAAGAGCAGATGTACAAAATAACATAAGATATCTACATAAATCTACACAGATCAGGTAACCCTGTCTCCTAAACTAGGTAGTCCTGTATCTTAGGAGAAAGAATTACGAGGACTCGCCGGTTTAGGCGGTAAGATCCTGGTTACCTCAACCCATGATCACCCCAGATCATGTATATATGTCACAGGTAACATCAGAGGACAGCTTTTAATTGATTTCTGTTGCAGAGATATCTCTGGAGCTAGGCTGAACATACAGCGTGGAGCCACGATGATGTCGTGTGTCTTTGCCTCGGTTTATATGCCTGAGGCAGAGGCACCGCCCCCGCATGACCTATCCCGCCTCGTAATGCATTGCGAAACCAGCGGTGAAGAGGTTATCATCGGGACCGACGCAAATGCACATCACCCACTGTAGGGAATGAACACACAGAATGAAAGGGGTAAGGTATTGGTAGAATACTTGTTCACAACTAACCTTCCCCTACTAAACACAGGCTCGGAACCGACGTTTGTAACCAGACGCAGTCGGACGATTATAGACCTGACTTTAGCGACAGAAGGCGCAGCGGAAAGCATCACTGGGTGGCAGGTCTCTAGTGAGGCCTCTTGCTCGGACCACAGATGGATCCGCTTTGACATACAGGTCTGCGTTGCACCTACACCACCTAGACGTAATCCGCGCAACACAGACAAGCTGTCTACACTCGCACCCTCGCCTCCAAGCTTCCGCCCATATGCGAGGAGTTGGCTTATGAGAACACAACGCAGATAGATACGCAGGTAAACCAACTTACCGAATCTATGATATGCAGCTACCATACTGCCTGCCCAGAAACTACTCCCCGCAAAATACCGGGCAAACAACCCTGGTGGGGTAAAGATCTGGAACGTATACGCGGTAAGGTAAGGAAGGCCCTGAATAGAGCCATGAACACAAGCGCGGATGAGAACTGGGACGCCTACTACGCAGCCAAATCCAACTACAAAAATGGCATCAGATTCAGACGTACCGCGGGATGGCGTAAGTACCATCAGATTCAGACGTACCGCGGGATGGCGTATGATGGTGAAGGCGGTGAGCGCCAACAGTGAGAGGTGCGACGCAAGAATCCTACTGGATAGCGGAAGTACTGCCATTTTTATTACCGAGAACTTATGCGATAAGCTGTGTTTGTCCCGAAACAGCACGGGCTCCACGATAACAGGTATCGGCAACCAAACTAGTACCAGTGCACAATCTTGCAGTCTAACAATCGAGTCTAATTGCGGTGACTATTCGGTTAACATTGACTGTCTAATTTTACCAAAAATTACACATCTTTTACCGCCAACTCCAATTAGTTTAAAGCGGATAACCATACCGGCGGGTCTACAGCTGGCGGATCCGACATTTAATACACCATCAGCTACAGATATATGGGTCGGTGTAGATGTTTTTTGGAGCATCATATCGGCCAACCACATTAAACTCGGCAAGAACCAACCGAGGTTATGTGAGAGTAAACTGGGATGGTTAGTTTCAGGCTCAGTAAGCTGTCACTCACGTACGTCCCATTCACATTTCTGTAATCTAGCTAAAACTAAGTCCAGTACTGATTTATCGAAATTTTGGGAACTGGACAGTATCTGAAAAGCATTCCCTTTCTTTGGAAGAAAGGGCTTGCGAAGACAGTTTTTATAAAAATACAAAATATAAGGCCAACGGTCGTTTTGTGGTCACAATACCTTTTAAGGCTGACCACATTCGTTCTGTAACCAATTCAGGTACAGTCACTGTTCCCCTGTTAACTTCCAAAAGCCGTGTGGCTCCAATCAAGCCTACTACTACTCCACGGTTAGAACTGTGTGGGACTCTATTGGGTTCCAGGTTGTGCACAAAGGTAAGAGAGTCTCTCACGTTACCTATCCACCGATTTCACTATTGGTGTGATTCCACAATAGTGCTGGGATGGTTGTCTACACCTGCCCAGCAACTAAAGCCCTTCGTGAGAAATCGTGTCAACGAAATACAAGAAAGTAGCTCGGGTACTAAGTGGAGATACGTGCCGTCTAAGGATAATCCGCCGGATCTTGTCTCTTGTGGGCTGAAGGCTGATCTCATCAGCGATTCTGCACTTTGGTGGTCAGGTCCTCGGTTTTTATTAAATAATGAAAATGCTTGGCCACATAAGCCAAATAAATACGTGAAACAAGATCTACCTGAAGAAATTTCAAACTTAGTAGATAGTTATAATAATAGTAATTCTAGTTCGAACCTAACATATAGTTCAATCATACATCAGTTAACTCACAAACATTCTAACTTCAATTATGTACAACGTGTCGTAGCTTACATTCTAAGATTTATTTACAACTTAAATAATAACTCTAAAATAATAGGTTCCCTTTCTGCTGATGAACTTAGAAAGGCCTTGTTTCTTATATTACGTGTAGCTCAATCTGAAATGTTCCCAAATGAGTACGCTGTCCTTAAATCCGGGAAGACATTGTCACTTAAAAACAGGTTATCTTCTTTGACTCCCTTTTTAGGCTTTGATAATATTATTCGTGTAGGGGGCAGACTAAATAACTCCCCGTATGAATACGACGTAAAACATCAAATTTTACTCTGTAGTAAGCATCATTTAACGAAATTATTATTTCAAATGCATTATCTTAAATTACTACATGCAGGCCCACAATTGCTTTTATCGACTATTCGCCAAACTTACTGGCCTCTGGGGGACAGAAATCTTGCTGAGTTTACTGTAAACAAATGCCTAAAATGTTTTAGATTCAAAGCTCAAAATATGCAGCCAATCATGGGACAATTACCCAACACTAGAAGCAATTTAGAGTTTCCCTTTCTTAATAGTAGCGTCGACTATGCTGGGCCCATACTGATATCTGACCGGAAAGGTCGGGGATCTAGACTAATAAAGTCCTGCCTGTGCATCTTTATATGCATGGCTACCAAAGCTGTGCATCTCGAGCTTGTCACGGACCTCTAAATAAGCCTACAGAGCTGCATTAAATCGTTTTGTCGCACGTCGCGGCAGGCCACGTACTACTTTGTCGGAGCATGTAATGAGTTATATAAATGTTTGCAGGGTTCTGATGTTGCACATGAAATAGCTCAGGAAGGAATAGAATTCAAGTTTGCACCGGCGTATTCTCCACACTTTAACGGCCTCGCTGAGGCCGCGGTTCGGTCAACCAAACACCATTTAAAAAGAATTTTGCAGCTTACTCATTTCACTTATGAGGAAATGGCTACGTGCCTAACTCAAATAGAGGCAATTCTAAATTCAAGGCCCCTTACTCCTCTTTCCACTAATCCTCTCGACTTCTCTGCCCTCACTCCTTCTCATTTCCTTATTGGACGCTCACTAATGTCGGTTCCAAATCCACAGATCACCGACGCCAACATCAATCGTTTGGAGCGCTACCAACGTGTGGAATGCATCAAGCAACACTTTTGGAAGAGGTTTAATCTCGAGTATATTTCCAATCTACAGCAGAAAACGAGATGGCCTGCTTCTACCAACGGTGACATAGCGTTGGGATCGCTTGTTCTTGTGAAGGACAAGGCGCTTCCGCCGCTCTGCTGGTTGCTGGGGCGCGTCGTGCAGGTGTACCCCGGCTGCAATGGCGTCACGAGGGTCGCGGATCTGAAGACGAAGAGAGGGACGATTCGGCGCGGTTTCAACAACATCTGTCCACTTCCTCTTTGTAGTCCACTTCCACCCGGGGAGCATGCCTATGCACGGCATGCCTGTGATTGGTTGTATGCGCGCGGAGTTTGAACTATAAATAATAGCTACTGCTTTCGAAAATAGAATTGCTAGTTATAGATTTTATCCAATAAGTTTAGATAACATATCACCAGAGATATTTTTATCAGATATTTCTAGCATGATTTACAAGATTATTGCACGTACATTGCGATTAAAACATCAAGCGATTAAGATACAATTTGAGCTTTTTGTATTATACAAGTTACCTAAAAATGAAGAATTGTCTTTAAAATCTTTCAATACAATGTATTATGTGATAATTCAGAATACTAATATAAAATTAGTTTTTGAAGAATGTGTGCAAAAAATACCGTCTAAGTGCACAGAATTTGAATTATCAGAATCTGGTTGGGCTATAGAGTTGATTAATCAATTGGAAATAAATATTGTTAAGTATAATCCCTTAAAAGCTGGCAGTTACATAACTTTACCGATAAAAATTCTTAAAACAAAGTCGTGTCTTAACATTTACAATAAAGATAGACATTGCTTTCTCTGGTGTATTGTAGCTCATATGCATCCAGCACGCTATAACAGTAATAGAGTTTCATCATATCCACATTACTCTAAATTATTCAATATAAATGATATATATTTCCCCCCATCATTCGATGATATAAAACAATTCGATACTAGCAACTTTGAAGAAAATAATGTTTACGGTATTCCGAAAGCGAATAAACAAATACCTGGCTATTTTAAGGATGAGGTGGGTGGAGATGTCATTACTGAGTTTATTGGTTTGAGGGCTAAACTATACTGTATAAATAGTTTAAACAATACAATTAAAAAGCCAAAGGAGTTAAAAAATCTGTTTCTAATAAACTCTCAATTGATTAATTTAGAAATACTTTGAATAATGATATAAATCTCAGAGATACTATGTACGTCATTCGATCTAAAAATCGCAAGTTGTATACACAGAAAATTAATAAATTAGTACTAGTAATGGAAATGATGATGTACGAGCATCGCCACATGATATAACTTGTTTTAGTTTTTACCTGAACAAGCAGTCGCTAATTCACCGATTATTTATTTACATTCGCTGACTAGGCTATTACGCCCGCCACAACTCACCTACTTTTGGTATTATATAATTTATTGATTTGCCTAATAAACTGTCAATCATTAACGGACACATAGCAGTGATTTTATTTCCTGTACACATCCCGTGTGATTCGTCCATCTACATTCTACATCATCAGTGTGCGGAGCTATTGCCCGTACATTTTTGGTCCATCGAGCCACATGAATACTCTCCACGGCGGTGCCAGGCTTACATTGGGACACCTTTGTAACAAGTATTGGATACTAGGCGGCATGAAAACAATCAAGAAGCAACTAAACAAATGTGTCACCTGTCATCGCTATAAAACGCAACGCAGCAATCAGCAAATGGCAGACTTACCAACACCTCGAGTTACACCTTCACGGCAATTCACACACACAGGCGTGGATTTCACGGGACACGTTGAAATAAAGGCTAACAAAGGTCGCGGCATTAAAACAGTTAAGGCCTACATCGCGATCTTCATTTGCCTATGCACAAAAGCCATCCATCTTGAACTGGTGTCCAATCTCAGCACTGCAACATTCACACACACAGGCGTGGATTTCTCATTCCTCGCAGCATTGAAGCGGCTATGCTCTCGACGAGGAACGCCGAAACATATCTATAGTGACAACGGAACGAACTTTGTCGGAGCATCAAGAGCACTAGCCAAAGAACGCCAGAAGGCAATGCAACTTCTCGTCAACGACGACCTGATCAGCAGCACTTCCGAGAGTGGCATTGAATGGCACTTTAACGCACCATCTTGGCCAACAATTCCCACAATCCTCCCGGGATTATGGGAAGCTGCAGCAAATGACCATGAAACACCACCTTAAACGCGTGCTTGGTGAACAAAAGCTTACGTACTGTTACATCCCTATTCTGTATTAGTAAATGCTGACACGATTGCTTAGTCAGCAATGGCCCACCTAGAAGTCGTTTTGCGCGTTGGTTTCCAGTTAGTTCGGGTTTGGCATTCAATGAGTTGGGACGTGTTCCGATTTTTCCCCAAAATATATTGTTTATTAATTAGGAAGAATAAATAAATCTTTTTAAAAAGATTCCGGAGTTTTCCATTCTAACATTTGGTGGCAGCGGTGGGATAAGACAGCCCCAGTGTCCTTAAAATGGTAAATACGTCACAGGAAATAAAAGTTAGTCCGTGTCTGTGTTCCTAAAAGTGCCCAGTGATTGTGTCGCCCAAAAAGCACTCCAACCCGAGCTCATCACATCGAAGGTCGATACTATTCGACCTGGTCTAAGCCTGGTCGCCTATCCGGGTCCCCAGCGCAGTTAGCGGTGCTAAGCAGTTGGGTAGCACTTGCTGCACCCAATCTATTTCGTATCCAGCGCCGACTCGACGCTCCCTGAAAACCTTGAACTCCCTGATGATTTTAATATACCTACTCCACAATCCAGTGAAGTCATTGATGATGATGATACGTTTTCCAAATGCTTGAAAACTATAAATAATAGATTAGTGACATTTGATACTAAAATTCTTGAACATAACGAAAATCTCCTAAAGACCAAATCAAAACATATTGTAATACCTACCTCAATTGACTTTGATGAATCAAACCGTTATGTACCTGAAATTATCGGTAATATGACTGAAAGTAAAGAATTCCTTGAACTCTATATTCATGCTTGATATCTGAAAAAGAAAATACTACTTATTATTTTTTATTTATTAAAGTATATCATTATGACACGACCACTTATGATGATATTTTCAAGAGCTTAAAAAATTTAAAAAACTACCTTTTATCTGCATATGTAAATGAGTTCAGTATCACGGATTTCAGAAATCCATTTGATAGCCACAGTTTTATAAAGGTACACAATATAATCACGTACCTTTTTCATAAAACTAGTGTAACCGTTAATATTTATAAAAACATTATAATGTACCCGACTATGAGCGAGATTGCTAAAATTATGCGCGAAAATCATGATATCCCCATTTCAAATCACCTACGACTACGTAAAGCTTTATCACCCATTTGGAAAGGTCCCTATAAAGTAATTCGAGTAAACGGAAATAACACACTTACTTTGTTGATAAACCGTCGGCATGTAAAACATCACTATGATGAAGTTAAACTTGCCGAAACGAATGATTAGTTTTATAAGCTAGAATATTATTTCAGGATCGCCTCGGCGTGTATCTCCTTTATCTCAGCCGATGTTATAGAACCCATTAAAGAAAGTACTGGAATATATTTTGAACCTGAGGGAACTTTGAAAATCTCTAATATTTATCTCCACATATTAGTCCCGATTGACATTGGGTATATACAACCTCATATAGAAATATTAAGTCCGCCTTAGGAACTGCTAGATTCCTTTGCCATCAGAATGAATTAAGTGTTTCAAAATGCTATAACTTCCTACAACCTTTAAAATCTCGCCTTGACAGTATTCTGAAAGATTACAGTGTCATATCTCATCTTATTCCCGATAGAGATAAGAGATCTGCGTGGTTTGCTGGTATCGGTTCTTTTTTCAAACAAGTAATTGGCACAATGGATGAGGACGACTCAATTAAGTATAATTCCGCAATTCAACACTTAGAAAATAATGATAAGAAACTTTCGACTCTTAAAAGATAATATTTTAATGACTAATACAGCATTACAAAATTATAATAAAACACTAAATATAATCAAAACTAATGAAGCTCGATTAGGCAATGCTATTGAAAATGTATCCACTGCATTAAACAATGTATCTAATATACCTAAAGATCTATATATAGAATCTAAAATGAATGAAATCTATAATTGTTTTCTAGTTTACTAACTTTATCATTTAGACTTGATGATATTATTAACGCTATAATGTTTACTAAGAGTCAATCTATACATCCCTCTATCTTAACCCCTAAACAACTCTATGAAGAGTTGATACATAGTGTTAAAGATTTAAATAAGAATAGTGATTTACCTATAAGCTTAAGTTTAGATAGTAACCATATCGCACACCTAGATAAAGAGTAGCACAACTCAAAATACCTTTTTTTTTTCTTTTTTCTTTCTCTTTCCTTCTTTTTCGGCGCTGATTCCGATAATTGCAATAACTCAATTTTGGATTATTTTGAGTTGTGCTACCCTTCATCTAGGTGTGCGTATGTTAACTGACTTAGCACAACTATCGTGTTATTTTATAAATAGTAAAGCAGTGTTTGTCATTAAAATGCCCTTAGTGCATATGTCAGAATACGTGTTATATAAACCTATCTCTGTACCTATTCCACATGATGTGGACCAGCCTTATTCTTATGCTATGATTATACCTCATTGTAATTATATAGCAATAAGTAAGGATAAAATAACATATGTATGCCTCAAGGAATTAGGTAAATGTGTTAAAACTGTTAATCAGATTTATATATGTAATAATCTCGATGTATACTCAATTCAAAATATGCCTACTTGTGAAACAGAAATGATAAGTAAAATTATTAATAAATTGCCTGAACAATGTGAAACTAAACTAATCCATGGAAATATAGATATTTGGCAAGAATTAAAAAACAATAAATGGTTATTTGTCAAATCAGAACCAACTAAACTTACCCTTGAATGTAATTCACAGATAACAGAGTACAAACTATTAGGTACTGGTGTAATCAGTCTAGAACCGGAATGTAAAGCTTATTGTAAAGATAGGGAACTTTTATCTAAACCTTATTGTACAAGCAAACCCGTACATATCAATAGTATTATTTTTATGCTGACATCGACGCGCAGCGAATGAATAAAATCACACATTAGAGTAAAAAGTAGTAGTTGCATAGCATCGTTGTTGGGTTGACTTATTCGCCGCGGGTCGATCATATATCAGTTTTTCGGGTGTTTAAATCAATATATAATTTGCAATCAAATCAGTTTATCATTAAAATGTACCTTACCCGTACATTTTTGGTCCTTTGAGCCGGATGTCGCGTGTGTACATTACAGTGTAGCAACCAAGTACTGTAAAGTGTTTCACTAGTGACGTCAAACGAACTAGCAGTGAGGGTGTTTGTACTGCCAGCAATAGTGCAGTACATAGCAGCAGCAACAGCAATCAGCAGGGATCAACAGGGATCCGTATTTCGTGAGCAACACAGCTCCCGCTTGGACAATCAAGTAAGATCGTTTCATTTACTATTATTTCTATCAACAACACGTCTTCAATGGAGGAAGTTCTCGCCCAACAACAGCAGTTACTCAATCAGATAGAGCAAGTTTACACCAACTTCAAAAAGGATGGCTCCGAACGCAAAACCTCGGACTACATACGCCGAAGGTTAGAGAATTTGCATGCATGCTGGCAAGAGTATCAATCTAATCATATAAGATTGTGTAGCATCGAGTATGCCAGATCGCATACTTACTTCACTTCGAAGCAATTTGACACTGTGAAGGAGAGATATGAGAAAATCAGAGCAGTTATTCAGAATCATCCGCCAACAGAGGAAAGACCGTCAACACAGCTTCTAAAGCCTGCTACTCCTCTAGCTACTTCAAGAACCGTACAACAACCTTCAGGTCAATCTTTAAAGTCTCAGGGATCAAACAGCAAGACCGATGAGATGATGAGGAAACAGATGACCAACTTCAAGGCTTTTGAACATACTGTTTCAAGTATCGACATGGGCACTGTAACAGAGAAATGTGAATTCGATCATCTGTTGAGCATGGTAAGGTCTCGCTGGGCGAAGATTGACACTCAGCACTGGGACTTAGACAGTGAGCTGGGAGACCAGCAGGGTTCAGTATCATTGGTTAAATTAACGTGTGGTTTGTGTCACTGATTCTTTTATTGATATTTAGTTTTGGTAAGAGAGTTACCATAAAACTGTTGTTTTGGTTACACACCTATAGTATTAATTTAATTTGTTGAACATTTTGTGTATAAATTAATTATTAATAACCGTTGCTTGCATTTTGAAATCATGAATGCCAATACAGTTGCTTGTAAAATTAGAGAGGAATTGAGATGGGTGACTTCGGCGGCTGCTTTGATAAGTAGATCCGATCGATCAGAGGCTCTATTGACACGAGCTAGTGAACTCCCAGTTCGTCAAGCCAAGGTGGACAAGTATTATGCAGATTTTTTAGCGCTTTTGTCCACCGAAGACACTGAGTTAGCCGCTGCGGTTGAGGCAGACGTCACACGATTCTACAGCTTCTCGGATGATATTGTAGAGGCAACCGGCAAGTTGAGGGGTTCTGCGCAAGAGGCTTTGAAGGTTGAGACACGGTCTCCCACCCATCCTGCCTTGTTAGGACAGCTCCCTACCTTAGATTTGCCACACTTTAGTGGAGATTTGGGCTCTTGGACTGCCTACTTCGACCTATTCAACAGTTTAGTGGACGCTAGGGCAGACTTGTCGCCTAGTCAAAAGCAGGCCTACTTGTTCTCAACGTTAAGAGGAGAGGCCCTAGATTAAGTGAGTCATCTAGCGGTTACGGATCAAAGTTACCCTACTGCCCGGGAACTGTTGATTAAACGCTATGCAAATGTGAGGCTTTTAGCGGACGCCCACGTCTCTCGGGTTTTGTCGTTTCCTCGCATCCATCGGGTTGCCACCTTACAAGTGTATTTGGTCAACCCACTGACGGTGGCCTTAAATGCTTTGAAGCGATTGGGCCTACCCATCGAACAATGTTTGTTTATGTTGCTCCACGTCGTTTTGTCGAAATTGCCTTCCGATTTGAAGGTTCGGTTCGATCAGAAGTATGGTGGGATAATCCCACATACCTCCCCCCTTTTTCTGACTTATTGAAGTTTTTGGATGAGGAATGTCGCCTCTTGGACAACTCTGGTTTTGAAGGTCCCTCGCGGGCCCCAGAGCGGCCCTCTCCGGACCAGCGTCGTGTTGGTGCGCCCCCCCCCCCCTCCTCGTGGGATGGCTGAGTCACGACGCCATCCTCATACATATGTAGCGACCCAGGCTCGCAGTATGCGGTGTATATACTGCAACACAGATGGCAACATCGTCACCTCCTGTCCGGAGTTCTTGGAAAGGAACACAAAGGACCGACGTGGAATCGCCAACAGCCGCAAGTGGTGCTACTCTTGTTTAGGACAGCACTCGCAGCGGGATTGCCAGAACTCAGATCCTTGCCCACGCTGTCAAGGTAAGCACCACAGCGTGTTGTGTTTGAACCGGAATGGGGTTGCTAGGCCTGATGATGCTCGACGCTCCCCCATAGGCGGGGGTCCGCATCCCCATAAACCCCAACAAACCCACGTGGATCCTCGACGGGGTTCACCTCGCACAGGCGGGGGCACCCCTCCACCCCCTCCTCAATTGGAGGAGAGGTATTTGGGAATCGAGAGGACGGCCGCGCCGCTGCGGTTCTCACCACCGCTACATGAGCGACCGCGATTGGAGCGCCGTCCGCCCCAGTTTGGACGTGCACGCTGTTACCAAACCCCGATGACTGGGCGAGCCGGGAGACACCTTGACACTCCGGTGGACAACTACCTACACTCGAACTGGTCCGCGTCCGATCTTCCGGACGACTACCAACCCCAGGGGGGTTATCAACAATAGTCGCCTCCCTCTCCTCCACTACAGCCGCCCAGCCAGAGACCGTCCTTCTGCCAACCGTCTCTGTAAGGATCTGGGACCCGAAGGGTAAATCTTTGTTAGTTCGTGGTCTTTTGGATTCGGATGCTCAAGGCTGTCTTGCATCCTTTTGTTTAGTGGAGAGATTGAGTCTCTCACGTAGACCCCACTCTTCTGCTATACGTGGTATTGCTGGTATTGAAGCGGGTGGTCAACGGGGAGAAGTTGAAATTTGTATTTCGCCTGGTCATGGTGGGCCAAGAATCTTGGCCAAGGCCGTTGTTTTGAATGATATTATGGGCAGACACCCGAAGGTAACCCTTAGCCCTGCAGTGGTGAAATTAACATCGGACCTAACTCCTGTCGACCCGAAGTGTTTTGTACCCGGATCCGTAGACTTGCTTTTAGGTGCGGATATTTTGGGTTTGATTTTGTCCGGGACCAAGCGGGTTCTGCAGACGAATGGGTTAGTGGCTATACCAGTTAGTTACCAGAGTATACCAGAGTAGTTTTTGGTTTTAGTTTTATGGGTCCCGTGTTGATGGGCTCCGCCCCACGGATTGAGGACAAAGGATTGAATGTGGGAATCTCCCTTTCCGACGCCGTTCAGCGCTTCTGGGAAGTAGAAGAGCTTCCACTTGCTTCAAAAGTCGATCCAGCTGAACAAGTGCGAATTGATTTACCAGAATAATACTGGTCGTCTTGCTGATGGTCGTTTTGTCACTCGATTACCGTTCCAGGCTACGCGTCCTCCTCTTGGTCATTCCTATGCCTTAGCGGAAAAGAGGTTATTGTCCATGGAGCGTCGAATGCGTAGGAATTCGGATTTTTGTAAGAAATATGTTGACTTCATGCGGGCGTATGAAGAGTTGGGACACATGTCACCTTCTTATATTGATTGCCGTTCAATCGAGCACTACTTTTTGCCGCACCATGCAGTTTTGAAAACACCGGGTTGTTTGCACTCGGGTCCCAAATTGCATAGGGACATTTCGGATATCCTCACCAGTTTCCGACGACACCAGGTCGTTTTTGTGGCAGACATCCGTATGATGTTCAGACAATCCCTTGTTCATCCGGACGACCGGCGCTATCAGATGATACTTTGGCGTGAGCGGCCTTGTGATCCGATTTGTGCGTATGAGTTGAATACTACTATGGACTCAGGTCAAGTCCCTATATCGCCATCCGCAACTTATTGGAGTTGGCTGTCTTGCGGGATGAGCTAATTGAGCTCCTGAAATCAGGTGGCTTCGAACTGCGCAAGTGGTTGTCGAATCGCTCAGAATTGGTGAGTGATCTGCCGGTGGAACATCAGCAGGATCCTTTCCTTTTTGTGGATGTGAATAACCCTAATTTAATTGCCGTCCTTGGCATCCAGTACCAGCCCGTACAGGATGTCTTCACCTATCGAGTGAAATTGGATGCTCCCCAGACCTGGACGAAGCGGTTGGTCTTGTCAACTGTTGCCCGGACATTTGATCCTAATGGATGGATCACTCCTGTCATATTCTTGGCTAAGTGGTTTCTACAGAAGCTTTGGTTGGCCAATATTACTTGGGACGAGCCTCTGCCGGGAGACTTGATGAGGGAATGGTTTGCGATCGTGTCCGCACTCCCGGATGTGAACCGGATTTCTACCAGCTGGTAAGTGTCGAGTGAGCCTCCACGGGTTTTGTGACGCGTCCGAACGAGGGTACGCGGCCGTGGTATTCTTATGGACTGTAAGTTCATCCGGCTTTGTGGAGGCCCACTTGGTGATGGCTAAGAGCAAGGTGGTGCCTATTAGGTCACGGTTGACCGTTCCTAAATTGGAATTATCTGGAGCAGCTCTCCTAACTAGGCTCCTTCATCATGTTTACAGCACTCTGGGTCGCTCAGTTGATATCTCAGACGTCTTTGCGTGGACTGACAGTGAGATCGTTCTTTGTTGGCTTCGCACCTCAGCTCATACTTTGGAGGTTTTCGTAGCAAATAGAGTTTCACAGATTCAGAACTCTGAGACTAAATTAATCTGGAGACATGTCCCAGGAGAATTGAACCCCGCAGACTGCGCGTCGCGTGGTTGCGAGGCTCATGTCCTTGTTAACCATTCTCTTTGGTGGGGACCAGACTGGTTGACGCATCGCGAGTCGTCCTGGCCTCAGAATAGGTTCTCCTCCCCAGAGGTTCTGCCAGGGTTGCGTATTGGAGTTGTGGAAACGCAACCGGCATACAATTTGGATTATCTTTTAGACAGATACAGTTCCTTGTCGAAACTATTAGGGGTTACCGCTTGGATCCGACGTTTCATGCGTAACGGACGAAACCCGATTAATAAATTATTATCCTCAGGGCCTCTTGACGTTCATGAGGCGACGATGTTGTTGGTTCGTGCTGTACAGACCGAGCATTTTGACCAGACTATTGAGGCCCTGAAGAGAGGCTCAGCTTTGAAGGGCTCTGTCGCTCGTCTTAATCCTTTCCTAGACCCAACTGGTTTGCTCCGAGTCGGAGGACGACTGCAGAATTCGAACCTGCCTTATGGTGCTCGCCATCCTTTGTTGCTCCCTTAAGGAGGAGCGTTGGTGAAGTTGTTGGTGCCCTATCGACACCTTAATAATGCACATGCAGGCTGCAACGCCCTCGTTGCCATTTTGCAGCGTGAATTTTGGATTTTGTCGGCCAGACGTACCATTCGTGGCATCATCTTCAAATGTATGCAGTGCTATCGTTTGAAGGCTACTCCCATTCAACCCATAATGGGCGATTTGCCCTCCGATCGAGTAACTGAGAGTAGGCCATTTGCTTCTGTTGGAACCGACTTCGCTGGTCCTTTCTTGGTGAAGACTTCTCAACTTCGTAATGCTAAGGCTATCAAGGCCTACTTGTGTGTGTTCGTCTGTCTGGCCTCCAAGGCGGTTCACTTGAAACTTGTAACTGCCCTCAGCACAGATGCGTTTGTTGCAGCGCTAGGTAGATTTGTTTCCGGCCGAGGACTACCATATCTGATCCGTTCTGATAACGGTACTAATTATAAGGGCGCTGATAGATATTTAAATGAAATTTGTAATTATTTAAATAAGGTTAAACAGAATCTAAGATTTGCAATGTCCCACATGGGCATTAATTGGCAATTTAATCCCCCAGTTTGCCCTCACTGGGGTGGCATTTTTGAAGCCGTTGTAAAAATAGCAAAAACGCATCTCCACCGTGTTATTGGTGAAACAATTCTAACCTTTGAGGAACTTGTTACGGTATTTTGTAAAATTGAGGCTGTCCTCAATTCGTGACCCCTCTGTCCGATCTCCTCAGACCCAAATGATCTGGAAGTCTTGACCCCTGGCCATTTTTTGATTGGTCAGCCCCTTAACGCCCTGCCGGAATACCCCTTCATCGCACTTGACGCGTTTTGAATTGCTCCAACAGATGTCGCAAAGCTTCTGGCATCGTTGGTCTTTGGAATATCCGCATATCCTGCAGCAGCGCGTTAAGTGGACTGACAAAACTGACCCTCCTAAAGTCGGAGACCTTGTACTTGTTAAAGAACCTAACTTGTTGCCTTTGTATTGGCGTCGTGGACGCATTATAGATTTAATTTATGGGTCTGACGGAGTTCCCAGAGTTGCGGAGGTCATGATCGGAGATTCGGTTTTGAAGCGAGCAGTGGCTAGTTTAGCACGCTTGCCCATTTATTAGCGGACATAAGTCCTTATGTCCGAGACGGGGGGATGTTACGAACACATCTTTCGTTCATTATTTCTTAATCTGTGGGCTGTTGTTAGCCGTCATCCGGTTTGACACCGGGTGAGTGAATTTTGGCGTTTCACACCTCTCTTGGAAAAAGCTCTCGAACGCGTACATACGTTTTGGAAGGTTTTTTGTTGGATTAATTGAAATTCTGAAATAGTTCACCCATCCGAGATAAAATCACTAATAGACATTCGCGATTGGAGTAGTGCATCGCCCGTGCAGTCGTATTTGTGTGTATTTCGCGGGCCAAGCTGATTTTGACCGGGAACGAGAATTCTGCCTGCTGCCAGCCGGAGTCCCGGAACCCGCTTGCTATTCCATCGCATCATTGTCCCTTATTATATATTTTTATCCCTACATCCTCGACCAGGCACCGGATTGAGCAAGCACAAAGGACCGCCACGAATAACTCAGGTAAGAGCTCCGCAAACAAACAACAAACCCCTAGCCACCGCTGCTGTGTATCACAGTTTTGCGGGATATAGGTCCTGCAGATCCAAGGGTCGCATGACTGCTATGGGCCCCAGTTCTTAAGCCCTTGGTTGTGACCGCAAGCCTGTATTTAACAATATGTTAATAGAAAGGTTGTCTATCGGCTCTGTATTAAAAATATTTGATCCTAACTTAAAAACTGAGTAACATACGGATGCTTCCAGCATAGCTATATCAGCTATTCTTATACCAGTTCAATATATGAGTGTTAGGGCCAACGAGAAACAAAGTGGGTACTCAAGTTATGAACTAGAGGCATTAGCCATAATAGAAGGCATCAAAAAGTTCCGCCATTATTTATATGGAAAACGCTTCAAAATAGTAACTGATTGTCAAGCTTTTCAGCAAACCCTGATGAAGAAGGTCCTTACAGCAAAAGTAGCAAGATGGGTGATAATGCTGATTGAGTATGACTTCGAAGTGAAGCATAGAGCTGGAGAAAAGATACGGCATGCAGATGCACTTAGCCGTAACCCCTATGTGGCCACAGTTACGTCCTTAATTGATCAGGTTAAGCTGGCACAGGATCAATACGATGGTGTAAAAGTTATCAAAGAGGTGCTGAAAGAAAAGTCTTACAAAGATTATTTTATGGATGGAGACATACTTTACAAGGGCCCAGGCAATTTGTTGGTTATACCTAAAAATTTAGAAAAGGAGATTATAGTACGGATTCATGGTAATGGACATTTTTCAAAGAGAAAAATGAAAGATTTAATATGTCGAGACTACTACATAAAAGATTTGGACAAGAAGTTAGAAGAATTTGTAGTTACCTGTATACCATGTCTGATGGCTACATGAAAAGAAGGCAAGCAGGAAGGATTTCTCAACCCCATTGGAAAGGAAAGCATCCCGTTAGACATAATGCACCTGGACCATGTAGGACCATTAACGGAGACCAGGAAGCAGTAGAATTATATTCTGACAGTGATTGATGCTTTCACTAAATTTGTATGGTTATTCCCTAAAAAGAGCACATCTAGTGTGGAGACACTGAATAAATTAAGAATACACCAACAAATATTTGGAAATCCCAGAAGAATTATAACAGATCGTGGAACAGCATTCACCAGTCATGATTTCCAGGAGTATTGTAATGAAGAAAACATTCAGCATGTAACAATCACCACAGGGATACCAAGAAGAAACGGTCAAGTTGAAAGAGTCCATCGAATAATAATCCCTATGTTGACCAAACTTTTGAAAACAGGCGTGTGGTATAAACATGTGAGCAGACTTCAAAGAGCATTAAACAGCACATTTCAGAGGAGCATTAATACCTCATCCTTCTTTATATCTCATCCAAGATGAGATATAAAGAAGACATTGAATTTTTCAAATTACTTGAAGAAGAAACTGCAAGACAATATGAGAGTAATAGAGAAGAGTTACGTCAAAAAGCTAAAGAGCAAATATTGGCTGTACAAGAAGAGAACAAAAGATATTATAACAAGAGAAGGAAACCGAGTCATAAGTACCAAGTAGGTGACCTAGTGGCTATAAAGAGAACCTAATTTGGTGCAGGACTCAAGTTGAAGGCCAAGTACCTAGGACCGTACCAAATTACCAAGGTTCATCCAAATGACCGCTACGATATGGAGAAAGTGGTTAGTGCGACTGAAGGTCCCAATCGCACTTCCAGCTCAGCTGATCAAATGAAGAGGTGGCCAGATGGAACTACCACACAATAATTAAGCAAGTGAGTAGTTCAAAGGGGTATGTAATGGTGATGAATGGTATGAAAGTGTTTAGTGTAAGGTTATGTTAAGTTTAAGTTAAGTTTGTGTGTATTTAAGGTTGCTAAAACAAACATGCATAATTGTAATGTGTTAGAGTTATGGCATCATGTACCTACCTAGTAAGTAAGTATTATAAGTGTAGCATTGAGTCACTATAGTGTTGTGTCACAGTATAGATATTTATACAGTGGTTGTGTGATCTGTGTACTTGTACTACTACTACACAATTTTGCTATGTAGTGAATTTGATAAGTTAAATAATGTTTAATTTGTGAATGGAGTGTAATAGTATTTTGAACAAATGCAACAATTATTTTGGAATAGTATCCAACCAAATTAAAACCAGGTGACATAGTTATTTTAAAATATGATAATATAAATTCACTTAACTGGCCAGTAGCAAGAATTTTAAAAGTAATGATATGCATATGCGTATATCTACTGTCATGTTCCTTGTTCTTAAATTTTCTGGCGAAAACTACACTGAACACCACACACTTACCCCACACCATACTCACACCACTCTGTTTTTATCGAATACTAGCAATCTTTTCACTTTGTTTATTTATAGAAATTTCTTACATAATTGACCATTTTTTATTTTTTTTATTTACAGCCGACTTCGACCATGGACTGGCGCGCTCTGTCATTTGTCTACGGTTTTGATAAATGATCATTTAGCCATCGGGCTTTTGGCTTAAATCATTTAACCTAGCTTTTGGTCGTATATTTATTGTTTTTTATTTATATATTTGTTTTATACGTTATACACATACATACTGTGAAAAACCTTCTGTGTAAATACTATTTTGTTATTATTTATCTTATTCTATTTTATTCCTTAATTATTGTATGTTCAGTTTCCGTTTATGTGTCCGTGGAATCAACAGTGGGCCCTATCAGAATATTAGCGCAGCGTTATTTTCTTTTTCATGTCGTTGCATCTTTTTAGTTTCGCAAGGGGTTATTTACTTGTATTTTTTATTATTGTTTGTGTTTTGCTTAACTAGTGTCTTATGTGCGGGACACAAATAAATATTTAACTTTCTTGCTTTCTTTCAAATATTGTTAGTAGGTATGTCAATAACCAAGGTCCTTCACATGTTACAGCTGTAAAAAGAATCTTACGTCATTTAATTAATTCTAAACATATGTCTATTGTGTATCAGGGTAATGATGAATTAGTTGGCTACTCTGACTTAGCAGGTGATTTGGACACTAGGAAATCTAATACAGGTTATATATTTTTACTGGTCCTGTCACTAGGTCTAGCCGTAAACAAAATACTTTGGCATTATGCACAACTGAGTCCGAGTACATGGCAGCTAGTGAAGTTACTAAATCAATTTTATGGCTTAGGGATTTTTTTTGTGATACTGGGGAGCCACAAGACTTAATTACTTTAAATGTTGATAACCAGAGTGCAATTAAATTGATAAACAACCCTGTTTTTCATAGAAGAAGCAAGCACATAGATATAAGATGTAATTTTATTAGAGAGAATGTTGCAATGAGAATTGTAGATATTAAATATGTTAAGAGTTCAAATCAATCAGCTGATTTCTCAACTAAAGCTTTGCCTGTAAATAAATTTAATTCAAATAGAGATAAGATATTGAGAAATGCTTGATGTGGCTATTGTTTAATTTAAAGTTTAAGTTAGAGTTTAAATTTTTAAAAAACATGTTTATTTTCTGAAACTGTTTACTTAAAAGTAAAGTTTAACACTCAGTGTGGACGCCTACGGTCAGGGTAGCCGCATGTAGAGAGACCACTAATGAATGATGGCCACCAGATGTGCGGCATGCGTCCCGCCCCGCGCCCGCGCAAGCCTCGGGCCCGCTGACCCGCTGGCCAGTGGTCAGTACACATTCGATTCGAGTCGCGCTCGCTAGATAGATCGGGTATTCACGGTTCTAGCACGTTCCGCCAAAACTATTGTCGTAGCTTTAAGTTATAGTTATACAAGTAGTTTAAAACCTACTCACTGAACTTGTACTACCCGTAGAACATAAAAAAAGAGACAAAAATATCTTGCAAGTAAATTCCGCCATCATTTTATTTTCATCGGAGATAAAAGTTTTTTGCGCTGTTGGGTATTCTAGTATTGCAACACCAACATTAAAAAAGTAAATCTTTGTGATCGGTGGCACCACCCTTCCCTTTCTACTGTGTCACTGGTTGAATACACACGTGAGTTTACTTGGCCGCCGTTTTATTTATTCTTCCTTGGCACCAACGCTACCAGCACCTCATCAGCAACCAACACACTTACACCGCTGCACATTGGTCCTTCGCGGAGAACAGCGGTGCTGCGAAAGAAGCGGGCTAGAGGTTTGCCAAGTTTTTTCTCTCGCCGTGACACAGCCATTTTGGTTGGCAATACAAATGAGCTCTGCTTCGCTTGGCTTAATTGTCGCAACATAATCGCATCATAAATATCGATTCGACAACTCTTAGCAGTAATATACAAGAGAAGCAGTACAGCAGCAAATGCAACAATTGGTAAACATAATTCCATCGATTGCCTATGCCGTCACCGCCGGAGTCACATATGCAGGTGTGAAAAGTACAGCTGACATCACAAACAAAAGGTATACCAAAAGAAGAAACAAGATGGCACACATCGCAGTATTCAACATTACAAACAACATTATATGCAAGCTTAGCGCCGGCGCGATCCACGCACGAGGTGCGTGCAACAGAAAGCGAATTACGCACGAGTGCAAGAGGGACGGCAAGCGACGCCAAAAAGTCGTCGTCTCGTCGAAGCAAACTTCCAGAGCCACCATTTTGTGGCATTCGATCGACTCGTCTTCAAGATCAGTCCACGCGCATCGAATAATATTGCACTAAGAGATTACATTGTTAAGTGTTTGTGGAACATTTATAGCGTTACAATATTAAGTTTCGTTAATAATCAAGTGCGCTAGTATAGTTAGAAATGGAGGACATTTTAGATTGCACGAGGCTTGATTATAGCTTCTCAGGCGAATGATACCGCTTGAGATATTATACCTCCGGTATTGGAAATAATGGGTAAATTGTATCCCAAATAAAAGTAAGTTTCATTGTACTTGTTTAACCTCAAGAAATTGTGATGACGGATTGTATGTTCAAGAATAAAATAGTTGACCAAACTGTGAGACTTTTACTTCAGTCAACTTCATGCGAAACCATACCCTACATAGTCTCATGCTGATCACCTACCCTTGAGCTAGTTGGTGAGTAAGGCAAGTAAAATACTTTCTTACAATTTGAATAAAAACATTTGATCGTAAGTTTACATAATACGTACCATTCATTAATTTGTTCGACTCATTGATTCACAATGATATTATTCTTGACCATATTCAAAAAAAAAGTTTTTGAGAACGTTTTTAAAGGACGAACCGTATAATTTGATAAAAAAATATGTTTAACCCAAGAAAGTTATAGTGAAGCTCGCAAACTGTTGCAAGATAGCTATAATAGCAAATATAAGATCATAAATGATCATATAAGTAACATTTTAGATTTAAGTAACATTTTTAATTCAACATCCGGTAATATGAAGGATTTTGTATCATTTATTAGGCAACAATTAGCTGCAATTAAAAACATTGACTTAAATGTCGTGTACTGGGATATTGCATCTGTTATGTGTTCTTTTTCGGAAATTAGATGGAATTACTGCGAGATGCCAGTGTACAACCTAACCTCGAAGACTTCCTGCAATATATTGAAAGACGAGCTGTGGCACTGGAGAATGCCGGACAGGGTATTCACTTGCAGCAACAGTCAACCAAAGTAACAGCAGTCGCCACTACAGGAGCAACATGCATCTTTTACCCTGTTACCGAACCAGCAGTGCACGAGCATCAACGTGCTAAGGCTCAGCGGGCAGTCATCAGAGCTCTGCCCCGGAGTGCTGCTCATCCATCGCAGCAGCCTAGTAACACGTAACTACACATCTTTAACACTTACTTCGGGCACATTGTCAAAGCCTCGTGGGCGACTGAAGAGCCGTACGGAGCCCACTGTGTTATATATAATTTTATTATTAAATCAATTAAACTACATTATAAATTCTACCCTGAGAATAAAGTTCTATAGGTTCTTAACTTTTTTTAGATATGTGTTTTAGGTAGTGAATCTTTCATAATCTTCTAGAAAAATAAGAAAATTGTCAAAAAAAGGTCGTTTTAGAGTCCTTTTTCAGTTTTTTTTTTGGATCGAGCGAAGTTTTCGATATCATGTTTTGAGTCTCAGAAATGAAAAGTCCATTTAGTAAACTGCAATATGTATATTTTTTGCATTTAAACTATCGCTATTTGTTTGTTTAATAATGAATCAAAGAGATGTAAAAATGAGACTACCTGACCTTAAATTACACTCTAAGGCAGTCTAGGGGTAGGGCAGACAAGACTATTGACACAAACACACAAGACACAAAATATTGACTTTTTAAGACAGTGACAGACAAACAATTTTAACTTAAGTTTAAAAATGCAATTTTATAGAAATGGCAATATGCCTAATAAAATTATTCCAAATAATATTATGCTATCTTCATAGTACGCCAAGTGAAATTGTACCAAATAATCGTCGCTCTAAATAAACGTTATGATAAACGAAATTATGCGTAATTTTAACATTTTCTTTTTTAATTCGGACATATAAACATTCCGCCAAACAATAATAATATGAAATAATTGTTATGCCATAAAAATATTCGTTTAAAGAAGACTATGCCAAGTGTGTTATGCCAAATAAATTTCGGTGCATCAAGGTTCTGCCAAATAGAGGGAACCCAGTTGTAGGTCGTGGGTTCGAACCCAGGCCGGCCGGCTTTACTTTGTGTAAATTATTTCACCACCACTACTCTCAAAAACGGTGAAGGAAAACATCGTGAGGAAACCGGCATGTCCTAGAACCAAAAATTCGAAGACATATAACATCCACCAACCCGCACTAGGCCCGCGTGGTGGATTACGGCTCGGTGGATCACCTCTCACAGAGAGGAGGCCTGTGTCCCAGCCGTGGGAACAATAATTGGCTGATGATGTGATGTGTGTGATGTATTTCCTACAAAAGATGTCGTGAATGTCAAGGCGATCATAACGGTGTATTGACCTGGTCCCCGTAATCTGTGTCCCCGCAACGGAGAGAACAGACGTCATAAAATTTCCTTACCGTTGTCCCCGTTATGTTCATACGGGCAACGGGGACGACGGACAGTTGAGATTTCCCGTATGGTACTCCACTTTATTACATTTATTTTTATTTTTCAAACGTGTGTAATTTAACGCGAAAAGCCTGAAATTAACATTAAAGTTATTTTGTAAATCAAATATGCGTCAAATCTGCGTGCGACACGATTTGTGATGACTCTTGAAAACTGCTTGTAGACATGGCTAAGAAGCTAGAGGCATTATCAGTCTTCTTAAAAAGGAGTACTCTTGCATCATGCCTGCGGCGTTTTCCCCTCGAGTATGACGGAATCAAACAGCTTCTGAAGGGCCTCAACAACCGGTTTTCCACCCGCCTTAAGAAGTTCGGCCGTAAGTCCGTCGTCAATCGGCGCCTTATTGTTCTTAAACTGCTTCGGAGCCAACCTAATCTATCAAATCTATCCGTACAGGCTGATGTCCGGGATGCGTATTTCCATTTCCGTGTTCACTAGGAGGCAGTACTGCCTTGAAACACGCACGGGTTTGTCGCGCTAACTGCCTTTACAAACTAATGTTCAATTCAAGGCACGTGTCCCATTCATGCACGGGTTTTTAACGCCAACTGTTCTTCTAAACACGTGTTCAAGGCGATGCATGGAATTTAGCCATGAAGTTTGCGCGTACACTTCCCTCGCGTCTCGCTACTTCGACAGTCGCATTCGTCTGTTTTTCCACTGTGCAGCATTTCAGATAAGTATGTTTTTAAATAATTAAATACCAGATTATTGAACTATTAAAAGATAAATTGGTAATATTGTGAACAATTAATACTTAAGATAAAGTATTAATTGTTCACAATAAATACAAAGCAAACTGTAGTTACACCATTACAACATTTTGAAGTTATGTTTATAGAGTGTGCTTTCTATTAATATGGAAATATTTAAGAACATACTTAGTGGTATTCAGCACAATTTTGAAGTCGTAAAATATAATGGAGACAATTATAATTACCAACGTAAAATTCGGTGCTCTTTATCTTGTGAAGGATTACGACAAAAAATGTGGTTATTTCATTGAAAAGTTTTCGTATGCAACTCTAACAAATTGGATTATGTTGAGACGATATTCTCAGCAGATACGATATGATTTTAGAAAAGAATTTATTTGTCATCTTTCGAAAAACAACAAAACCAAAGATAAAATCCATCATCGGACTACAACACGTACGGCCATGCGCTATCGGTACATGGTAGTCATCCCTCCCATACGGACAAAGCGTTTAGCTAATACTTTCATAGTGCGCACAGCTAAGGAGAGGAACTCCCTTCCGGAGTCTTTGTTCCCTGATAGCTACAACCTTCGGGTCTTTAAGTCAAGAGTGAATAGGTTTCTTCTAAACAAGCGTGCTTCATCGTAGACCACATCATCGCTTAACATCAGGCGAGATAGTGGTCAAAAGCGAGCCAATAGATTATAAAAAAAGAAAGAAAGAAAGGTGTGACTAGAAACTATAATTGTAAAGCAAATATTGTTTTTTTTTTTAAAGTAACTAAGAATATGATACAAAATTCGCAACTAATGAAACGGGGATTAAATGTACTAATAGAGATAAACTATATACAATTTGAATCGTATTTTGAAGGTGGGATGATAGCTGCAGCAGCAAAATTGTATCATGAAATAGCTATCATTAAAGAATTTGAGAAGAATGCTTACATTACTTTATCTAATGCGCAAAAAAATCCATGGGACTGCCAAGTTACTCATCTGTATGAACAAAGGCGCCGCCGAACCTACGGGACGCGAGACATTGGTGATATAATTGAAGTTTTAAAGCGAAAGAGTTGCCTAAAATAAATGTCGATATACATTTAAAGGAAGAACCAACTGTGTGTGTTGTAATGACACCTATTATGCAAAGAGTGTTCATGGCTGGTTTTGCTGATGAAATGGTGATTATGGATACAAGTTGATCTTGTGATCAAACAAATATCTGTGTTACATTTTTTTTGTTGTCATTTTGCACACAAGTCAATCACAAGAAAATTATACACATTGTTTTCAATATGCAAAAGATTATTTAGAGGAGACTTGCCAGAAAGTTATTCAACGAAAAATCGTGATGACTGATAACAGCAGCGCAGAAAGGAATGCCTTAAGAACAGTATTTCCAAACAGCAGATTACTTCTTTGCATATTTCATGTAAATCAAGCTTTTTGGCGTTGGTTGCGGCAAAGCGAACATGACGTTATTAAAGTAGATCGGCAATCAGGTATGAAGAAATTCCGTACTGTAATGTATGCCAATACAATGTAAAAGCCGAAATTAGAATTTCTGTTTTATCAAATGTCTCCCCATTTGAGTTAAGAAAAATAAAAAGCTTGATAAACATTTAACAAGTTTATGGAGTCTGCGTGAGAAGTAGTGTTTAGCATATCGTTCTGATATTCTAACGCCCCTCGCGTTTATATAATAACACAAAAAAAATACTGTTAATCCTCAATAAGAATATTTAAAGACGAAGTACTGCAGCGCTCTAAAGTGTTCAATATGTGCACGTAACTTGATTTTATCACGAATACCTTTGAATCATACCACAAGAAAAGGTTGATTTGATTTTGCCAATGGGCGGGCAAGAAATCTTATGTTAACGTATGCAAAATTTTGCCAAGCAAGTAGCAGTATTCAAGATATTATGATGAATTGCAATACCTACTTCGTGAAAGAGAAGACTGATGTTGTTGACTGTGAAATAGCAACATGTGACTGTCCGTATGGTGCTGGGGGCCGATTTTGTAAACATCTCTGCGCTATAGAAAAAACGCATGGGACTGTACTTACCACATCGCGACATTTGACTATGACTGTAATCGTCAACAATTTGCAAAATTCGCTCTGGGTGACCAGTTTTCACCATCATTCTTTGAAAATATTACCGGCGAATCAAGCACAAATAATGAAGACCTAAGCCAAACTGACTCTATTACACCAGATGATTTTGTACTAGACACTTTTGAACTTCCAATAAATCGAACGGAAAACAGTGTAACTATCAGCAATGAAAACTTTGACAATGCTGTTCAAAATATTAAAGCTCTGTGGCAAATATTGATTAATTACTGACATCTTGGAAAATAATTCAAATGCTGCGTGTACAAATATTCTTACAAAGTTTGGATCTAATTTGTCGAAGCTACAAAATACATCGAGTATTATATCATTTACAGTTGAATAAATGTCCGACGAAAATCTCGAAAAATTCATGTACATCCAAAAACGATAGCACGCCGTAAAGAAAGAGGTCCATGCAGTGGAAGGATTCAATCAGATCGAGCAGCCAAGTTAGAAACGCGCAAGCAAAGTTTTCGGCGCGATTAGAACACATACAACAGTCCGACAACAACCGTTGGGCAATTGCCCGGACCAGACACAACACCCGTCTGGTCGGAGGATCCTCCCTTTTCTATGAAGGTTTGTAGGACTACACCCTGTTCCGCATACCCCCAATCTGGTGACCCTCGAACATGAAGGTCAGCACAGCCTTCGTGCAGAACTACTTCGTCGTGACATCATCATCACTTCCTCAAGTTTTCTACGGGGGTATCCTGACCACCAGCATGCAGCGGACGCGCATTCCTGGTCATCATCCTCAGGTTCTATCATCACTGCTCCGACCCCCTCTGCAGCAGAAGGACAGATAAGCAAAATCCCGGAATAGCAAAATCCCAGATTAGCAGAAGGACGGATTTGCAATAAAAAGATAATGTACTGTCGCCGTCAAAAAAGTTACAAATCCTAGTAACCTTATTATCAATTTGTGACCTCTTTGATTTATATATTATAATCTAAAGGTCATGCATGGAGTACTGTTCTCACCTCTGAGACGGATCTGCCAAATACCAACTTGATGCACTTGGGTTGATTGACAGACGGGCCAAAAGACTGATCGGGAACGATGTCCTGGTCGACTGAAAGCTACAGAGCCTTGAACACCGACGACGGCCGGAGGTTGCCAGCCTGTCGGTTTTCTATCGGTTACATTTCAGGGAGTGTGCGATGGAACTGCACAATTTGATTCTGCCTAGCCCTTTCCATCATCGGACAAGAAGACGTACGGCAATGCGTCATCGGTACAATCGGTGAATATCCCACCCATACGCACAAAGCGTTTTGAAAATACTTTCATTGTGCGTACAGCTAAGGAGTGGATTTCCTGCCGGCGCAGCATCTTTGTTTCCCCTGGTAGCTACAACCTAGGGGTCTTCAGGTCAAGAGTGAATAGGTTTTTTCTAGGCAAGCGTGCTTCACTTTCGACCACACCATCACTTAGGCGAGATAGTGGTCAAACGCGAGCTTAAACAAAAACTAGTTACTTTCAAATAAAATTTTACCAATTGTAACTATTCAATTTTATTTTTGTTTTCTGTGTGGGTCTGTACTTCTGCCTTTATTTTTGCTATTTTGAAATTTGCTATTCCGGGATTTTGCTTATCTGTCCTTCTGCTGCAGAGGGCTCCGACCCACTGGAGCCAGCAACACTATCCTGACTCACTGGGATATCATCACCCCGACTCACTGGGGCACAACCGCATACAGTTCCGACTCACCGCGAACTCTGCGACTTCCGGTTCCGACTCACGGCAACCAACCTAGCACTGGCCAGGCACGCATCAAAAGATGTACGGACGACTCAACCTGCTATCGATCTCCGGTCTCCGGAGGGGAGTGATGTAGCGGCACCGACGCCGCCACTTACGAACTTGTTACCGTGTTATTCCATAACTCAGGAGCTAATTTCTTATTTGGGCTTAATATTGCTATGGCACGCAGGCACTCATCTCTGGATGAGGTTCTTGGAAACCCCGTTTCGTCTTATTAATAGAACTTCCTAGGTGTTTCTGTTGGTTTGTTTGATGACAATCCCTTAATTTTGACTGATTTAAATAACTTAAAGGACATGGCCAGAATTTGTATAGAGCTGTGCCCTAACAAAAAATATTCATGTACATTGACATACAGTACGTCATTTTAAAGCTTAGAGGTATGGCTTTACAATAGTTTAAGTTTTATGATCATAGAAGAAGCGAGAGACACTATAAAAAAGAAACAAAAAAAATGCCTAATCATTTTGAATAGCAATGATGTCGTCAGGTGGCACGTGTGATAGTTGACAGTGACAGTTGACAATGACAGTTGACTATGACAGTTGACAATGACAGTAACAGATGAGTAATTGAGCGCCTTTAAGAATTTATGAAAATAGAAAATGTATGAAACACTCTCACTGCCGGTGTTCCTAGCATTTTCATAGAATTAAGCTTCGACAGTCGGCTAGTGAAGAAACAGTCAAAAATCAAAATACCAATAACGTAATCACATTCATGTAAGTAGGAAATAGTCTGTCCTATGAAATATCGTGTTAGGGCAGGCCGCGATAGCGAGGAAGAGCTCGTCGTTTACTTATATTACTGGGATATTATGACTATTATAAATCATACATCCTCATAGCGACTTATAAAAAAATATACAATTGGATATGCAACAAAACACTAAAATAGAACAGTAACTAACAACTGTAACAGTAACTGTCTTTATCTGTATTTTGTAAATGCGGTGTTAAGGATGTTACAATATTACTTCGCATTCGAGTAGAGGCCACACTGCACAATTCAGGCACCTTGACATCGTGAAATCGTGACTCGTGAGCGTCCGAATCCAAATGGTAAACAAAGAAGTACAGTAAGTACAGCACTAATATTCACGAAGAAGCGTAAACAAAAGGCCGATAAACGATAGCATGGGGTTAAGGCGACAACACGCCCCAGCGACCTTGAGCGATTGGGAGGAGCTTGCGCCGCACCCCCGCGACCCCGCAACTACACGCTCGTAATTTCGTAGGGTAACCATACGCTTCAGATATTATTTTATTAGTGGTGAGATCCTACGACTATTAAAAATGCGAAAGTATGGATGAATGGATGGATATTTGTTCCTCAATCACACCAGAACGGGTGAACGGATCTGGGTGAAACTTGGCACAGAGACAGATTACAGTTCGAAATATCACATTTATTTCATCCCGGTAAAATGTTCCCTTGGAGCAACAAAACACAACACGCGGGTGTAACCGCTAGCAGAAGCTAGTGGTTTATATATTTACGTAAGTAATCAATGTGCTCATTCATATATGGGCAACTAGCTGTCCCCCGCGGCTTCGTTCCTTACCTACTCTACCCTACCCACCTACCTACCCTACCTACTCCACCCAACTCTACCATACCCTACGTACCTACCAATAAAAACAATAAAATACTATAAATAGCCTATGTCCTTCCTCAGGATGCCATCTATCTCCTTGCCAAATTTCATTGTATTCCGCTTAGTGGTTTAGACGTGAAAAGGTAACAAGTAACGTAAAGGTAACAAGTGATAGGTAAATAGTGTAAAAATAATATCAAGTGATAAAAACATAAAATAAAGACAAGTGATTTGTGTGCATGGGCGGATCCAGGAGTGGGGGGGGGAAGCTAGAAATAAAATGATGTGAATTATAAACATTATTTTATTTTTAACAAGTGATAAAAACATAAAATAAAGACATGTGATTTGTGTGCATGGGCGGATTCAGAAGGAAGGGGGGGCACGGGACACTTGAAATAAAATGATGTGAATTATTAACATTATTTTATTTTTAGCAAGTGATAAAAACATAAAATAAAGACATATGATTTGTGAGCATGGGCGGATTCAGGGGGGAGGGGAGCACAGGACACTTGAAATAAAATGATGTGAATTATTAACACTAATAAATCCATTATAACTTGTGGTGATTTTAATGTTAATTTGTTGGAAAACTCAGGTTCTTGTAGTAAAATAATAAGTCTGTTTCAGTCCTACAATCTTGTAAACCTATTTTTGGAGCCCACAAGAATAACCCCTACTAGTGCCACATGCTTAGATAATATTTATACTAATGTTGTACCAGTCCACAAAGAAATTATAAATTTACTAGATTCTGATCATTGCGGGCAGAGGATTACTATACCAATCCAAAACAACAAAGTGGCTAAAAAGGATATCACTGTTAACCCCAAAACTGCAAGTCGCTTGAAAGCTTTTAAAGTTTAACTCATTGATAAATTACCAATTTTGCCAATTCATGCTGAACCTAAACATCAATATGATGATTTTTTAGTATATACTGTAAACAATTTAATTCCACCTTTATTCCCAAGACAATCTCCGTTAATGGTAATGCATCATTCAGTGATTGGGCTACCATTGGTATTCATAAAAGTAGAACACGGCTTTATGAGCTGTACGATGAAAGGACTTATGTTAACACTGCTGAATTTAATTTATATGTTAGAAATTATTCAAAATTATTTAAAAAAGTTTGTTTTTTGGCCAAGTCGCGTTATTTGAGTTCGAAGATTAAAAACAGTAGTAATGTTATTAAAACGACTTGGAATATTATTAATAGTGAAACGGGAGGATCTGGTAACCGAAATATTGACTACAGCCTGTCTATTAATGACAACATCATAAAATCAGACTCACAAGTCGCACTGGCCTTTGAAAATTTCTTTTCGGATATTCCCGTTTCTACTACTAAATCCTTAAACTCATCACCTTCTGTTGCTGAGTCTTTGCTAAAAGAAAATGTTAATGTTTGCGATTCGAAATTTATTTTTGAACATATTACTTGTAGAGACATAATTAAAACCTTTCACACATTAAATGTTAAAAAGACTGCTGATCTGTGGGGTCATTCTGTTGAAGTCGCCAAGTCTATTATTGATTATTATTAGTCTATTATTATTTTATTTTATGTTTATTTTTATGATTATAATTATGTTATTTCAAAATTGTACACTGGATCCTACCCTCTTTTGTTATCATTCTCTGTCACTCTCTAGGGTTTGCTGTAAGAGAACTCAACATTGAGTTAAGCTCGCCTTTGTAAATAAATAAAAAGCCTTTTTATTTGCTCCTATGAACTAAGTAACATTTTGTTTAGTGGATTAGTAGTTATAATGAAATAAAGTATTTTTGTTAGTATTTATTAGTTAAGTTTACATTTATTTGATTTATTCCATAGGAACCCCCGTGCGGGTGAAGGCCTCCTCCAGGTTGTGCCATTTATCCCTATCTTGTGCCAATCCGAGCCAGTGTTTGCCTGCGGTCTCGCGTATGTCATCTGACCAGCGTTTGAGCGGACGACCTTGTTTGCGCTTTCCACTTCCTGGTCCTTTCCACTCTGTGACCACTTTCGTCCAACGCCCATCCTCAAGTCTCGCTACATGACCGGCCCTCTTCCATTTTAGTCTCCTGATATGTTGTATAGCATCTCTAACTTTGGTACGTTTCCGAATTTCTTCATTTCTGACCCTGTCTTTAAGTTTTATCCCTAGGAGACTTCTCTCCATCGCTCTTTGGCATACCGACAGTCTATTTGCATTAGCTTGTGTTAAAGACCAGGTCTGGCTGCCATAGGTTAGTGTTGGTAGAATAATAGAGTCCATGAGTCTCCGTTTGTGAACAATAGGTAGCTTCGATTTAAGAAGATTTTTCAGAGACCAGTATCGTTTCCATGCCAGCGCCATTCGTCTGTCTATTTCCTCCGAGTCAATCTCTCTGAACGAAACCAGTTTGCCCAAATATATATACTCTTCAACGTACTCTATTTCTTCGCCTTCGACGCTGAGAGTAGGTTTAGTATGGTTTGTAATGATTTTGGTCTTGTCAAAATTTATTTCGAGACCAACATTCTCGCTGTGCTGATGTAGTGCTATCAGCATGTCCTGTAGGTCTCTAGCGGTATTACTCAGAAGAACCAGGTCATCTGCGAATCTTAAATGGGTTAGCCTTTTATTTCTGATATTGATGCCTCCCCTATTCCAGTTTATATCGTGTAGTATAAGCTCAAGTACTGCAATGAATATTTTTGGCGACAGTGGGTCTCCTTGTCTGGTTCCTCTTTGAATTGCGAACAGTGGGCCCTTTCTGTCTAACCTTATTCTACTTCTGCACTTACTATAAATATTCATTATTATATTGATGTATGTGTCGTCAATTTCATGATACCTAAGTGCCTTTACTATAGCGCTGTGGGAGATAGAGTCGAAAGCTTTTTTATAATCAATGAAGGCCAGGTATAGAGGCATATTGAATTCTTTGTATTTCTCTACTACCTGGCATAGCACATGGATGTGATCAATGGTGGAGAATGCTGGTCTGAAGCCAGCCTGCTCTATTGGTTGTTTGACGTCAATTTGTGGACCGATCCTTTTCAGGAGACACTGCGAAAATAGTTTGTAGAGATTCGACATTAAGCTTATTGGTCTATAGTTTGATACACAAGAAGGGTCTCCTTTCTTGTAGAGTAGAATTATTTCTGATTCACTCCATTGAGTTGGAACCGTCTCCTCTCTTAGTATTTCATTAAATAATCTATTTATTAGTCCTAATATTTGTTCTTCTCCTAATTTTAACGCTTCATTTGTAATATAGTCGGGTCCGGGGCTTTTGTTATTTTTTAGATTTCTAATAGATAACTGTATTTCTTTTCCAGTAAAGTATTGTGGTTTCTCGTTTTCAGTTTGATGTTTTTTATATCCTGTAATAATTATTCTTTCGTTTGTTTCTTGTTTTTGTCTATATAGGTGTTTGTAGAAATCAGTGGCCATTTGTACTAAATCTATTCTATCTTCTGTAGTTGCTTGTAATGTTTTCAAATTCGGTATCCATGATTTATTATTATGCAATTTTTTATGAATTCTTTTTATTCCGCTAGTTTGCTCTATACATTTCTCATATCGTTTTAGCTTGTAATTGTCATAGTCATCCTGTATTGTTCTTGGTATTATTCCATATAATTTTTTTAACTCTGTTTTTCTTCTGTTGTTCTATCTGATTTTTGTTGTAGAGTGTGCCTTCTCGATATGAGTGACTTGATGTTATCGGATAATGTAAAGGTTTCTTTCGGTTTTGATACTTGTGATTCAGTTATGCTTTCTGTTAATGATTTTTCTAAAATATCATAGAGTTGTTGTATTGTTAATTTTTCTATGTCGGTTGATTCACGCTGGTAAAGTTTCTCTTCCAAAATATTCTTATATCTTTTTTGTTCTCTTATTGACTGTAAATTTGATCTTGGTTGTGTATATTTCTTTCTGTTTTTTCGTTTTTCATTTATTATTATTGTTCCTCTTAGTAATCTATGGTCGGAAGGGAACGTTAATTTCCTTATCACCTCTATATTTGTGAAGTAGTGTTTTTTATTTGACAGGATGTAGTCAATTTCATTCTTAGTGTATCCATCTGGCGAAAGCCAGGTCCATCTTTGATTTTCTTTCTTTTTGTACATTGTATTTAGTATTGTCAACTCTTGGTCTATAGCGAATTGTTTCAGTTTTTCACCACGTTCATTTGAGGCGCCTGATCCATATCTTCCTATTACTGAACCTATTTGTACGGGTGAAATACCGATCTTCGCATTGAAATCTCCTAATAAAATTATATTTTCCGTTGACTTTTCTTTCGCTCTACCTAAATCTTCATAAAATTGATCTATTTCTATTTCACTGGACTTCTCCATCGGGGCATAGCTTTGTATGATTGAAATTTGGATACATCCAAATTTTATGTTCAAAACTGCGACTCTTTCAGATATTCCATAGAAACCAATTATATTTAATTTGTGTTCTTTTTTAACTAAGAAGCCCACACCTCTGTGTCCTTCGGACTCTCCATAGTGATAAAATATGCACCAATTTAGTTCTTCAATTTTTAAACATTTTCTCTTCACTTCGGACAGTCCTATCACGTCCCATTTGACCCTTTCAAGGGCATATTCTAGTTGTAACATTCTTTTTTCTTTTTTAAGTGATCTCACATTATAGGTACATATGTAAATTTCTTGTTTAGTATTTGAAGCGTGGTTTGTTGTAACTAATTTTTTTAGAGGGTTTATTCCTGGAGGGTTGTTGTCATACTCTTCCTCGGTGACAAGCCGTTTTGGAAGACGTGCCGGGGGGGCAGCTGATTGCTACTTTTTTGTGTGAGTAACGTAATCTTTCATGTTTAGTTTCTTTTTTGGGTTGTTCTTGTTGTATTCTCCGTTATCATTTTTTGAAATTTCAGGTGAGGTGGACATGTTGCGTTTCTGGTTTATGGTATTTCCACTGTCTTGTGGGCTTCTAGATGAACTTGGGTTATTTACAGGTGTCGGAACAGAAGTCTCACCTATTTTTCCGTCTAGGTATACCAGTTTGTCATATCTGATAGCTACTTTTCTTCCCTTCTCTCTTTCTGATTTAGCAATTTTTTGAAGTTCTTTTCTTTTCGAAAGTATGTTTGGAGGATAGTCTTCTTTAACATAATGTGTAGTTTTGTTAATTCTGGACTCTCTCAGAATAGTTAATTTCTTGCCAAATGTAGTCAGAGTAACCACCACAGGACGTGGGTTTTCGTTTTTTTTTTTTCCAATTCTGTATATATCCTGTATCTCCATATCTTCACACCTGACCTGAAATTCATCATTTATAATATCTAGTACTTTTTTCTGTAATTCAAAACTTTCGCCTTCTTCTATTCCGAAAAATACTAAGTTTCTCTTTCTTAAGCCTTTTTCCATGTAATCTATAGTTCTTTCTTGTTTTTGTATTTTTTCTTCTAATTCTGTTTGTTTTTCAGACATTTCCTGAAGCTTTGCATTGACTGTAGAGTCTATTTTCTGTAAAATTTCTTCTCTTAATTCTTGGACAGCTATTTTTTGTGTTTTTTGTTCTTCCCTTATTTCTAACAGCAGTGCTCTCATTTCTTCCATTTTTTTTTCTTTATTTTTTCTTTTTCTTTTCAGTTTAAATAAATAACAAACCGCTAGCGCCCTCTATTTTTATGTTCTGGAACTATTGCTTTGGTTAGGTGGCGTCCTCTAGCGGTAGTTAGTTGAAATTTAATTATTAGTGCCCTCTGTGGTCGAGTAGCGAAATTTCCTCCACTTGTTTATCGATTTATGGTTCTTATTGTGGTGTCATAAAGGTTCTCGTATAATCCGTTAGATGTCGCTAAATTTTGATTGGAATGAACTTTGGACTCGGAATGATAATGCACTTTGAATGATTTGAGGTTATTTAGATGATATTTTTCTTCACAAAGTTCGCACAATGTTCTCAAAATTAATTAATTGTTTTTCACTTTAATTGCACTGTTTGTTTTTTGGACGCACAAATCGATTTTTATCGTAATTAAGGAGTTCTCAACACTTTTAGTCGGTAATGTTACTAGTCACTTTTTCACTGTTTTCACGCAATGTTTCTTTTGTCCTTCACTTACACAGGTTCATTTCAGTGTTTAGCACTCGATTTTAACGACTAATCACTATTTCAACACTTCATTATATATTTAAACTCAATTTATAACCACAGTCGATGTAAACAACAGGACACCAGCGACATACCCATATAGTCGCTCGCCTTTGTACATGTACTTTATTATCACATTGTATTGAATATTGTTTTTGGTGTACAATAAAGAATTAAGAATAGAATGTGCCTAATTAATATTAATGCAGCATGACTGTTAATTTTATTATGATATGATGTGTATGACTAATGATCTGAGACATTGATGCAATTTCATGATATTATGCATGTACCTACCTACTTGAAATATTTGCACGATTAATAAGTCGAATATAGTGAGACTAAAATTATTTTACCATGTTATTATGTAAGTACCAGTATTCTTGCAAATAAATAAATTTCATTTCATTTCCAAGCCACGTACAAAATCTAAGTCTTAATAAATTCTAATCATTCATGAAACGTATTTTGTGCCAAAAAGCGTTAGGTTAGTTTTTAATGATGCTCTGGCAGTTTGAGTAGTTTATGCGGCCTACTGAATGTCCTTTCTTTGGTATTGTCCGTCGAATCGTTGAGCTCCTTAAATTCTGAGTTGAGCTGCTCGGTTATTGACAAAAGCGTGCACTGACTGGACAGGTCCACTCAATCTGGCTGGTTCTTTCCTCAAAACAGTCAGACCATATAGAGTGATGTCTACATGGTCTCTTCTTCACATGATCTAACCAAGATTTTGTCAGGACTTTAAAAGAGACTGTGACCTCTGAGTTTGTTTTGGTCTTTCTTCTCAGAGTAGTCAGATAGGAAACGCCGACCTCATGAAGTTTTAAAAAAAATATGTAAGACATGTAAAAGTGTTTGTACAAACCAACTTACAGAAATAAAATCATTTATTTATCATTTATTTTACTCTCATAACTCTATTTCTCTACTACTCTATTTTGTTCAACCTACCTATTTCATTGTTTGCAGACTGCAGTTCCAGTTTTAGTTTGTTGATATCTTCTTTTATCGAAGCGATATCATCACTAAATTCGTTGTTGTGGTTAGGTAAACTATGATATAAGACATCGAGGTCCAGTTCACCTTCGCTTACATGTATACAATGTTTTATTCTTTTTCGTTGAGTCACATTTGTAAGTTCGTCCATGCTGTCATGTTTATTATGCCGAAGGTTCGAAACAATAATACAAAAGCGCTACTGAAGCGGTGGGGGGTTATGCGCACTTCGTCCCACGTTCGCAGTACGTCCCATTCGCGGTTAGTCCCATTCGCGGCTGGTCCTATTCGCAGTTCGTCCCATGCAAGTATTTTATAAGTGAAGAGGTATGTTTATGGACCAAAAGAATTCGGTGCCCGGTGGTGCATAATTGTTGCGTGCGCCTATACAAAACTTAAGATGAAACTTGTAGAAATATCTTTATTTATAAACCTCCAGGCACTACATTTAATAAAAATATGTGTGGATAACTTGAAATAATTTCAGCATAAAATTAGAAATGAATTTACTTGTAATCTGTTAAAATAACGTGGGTCGTGTATTGTTAACGTCTGTTTAATTAAAAGTATTTAAACACACCTCAGGAGTCAGGAGGCCTGATAATCTCTAAAAGCAATAATTTGACATTTGCGTGTGTTAATTTTGACTCAGAGATAAAAAACAGGCTTTACATATTATATATTAAGTTTACTTGTAAAAAATAGATCAAGAATTTGAATTTATTACAACTCGTAGCGGTAAACTCTTTAATAAAAGGAACTTATACATGTAACAAACACTGTGAAAATCGAGACGGAAGTTCGAAATGGCGATGTTTAAATAAGAAATAAATGCAGTGCATCAACAACAATTCAAGAAACGAGGAAAACAAGGAAACGCAACATACTTGAGAGGCAAGTCATAAAGATATAATAGAACAGATAATTATTGTATCTCTCAAGAAAGCCGTTTGCAGTGATTTTCGTCCTATAACTTTAGTCTATGAAGATAATATTAAAAAGCTGCAACAAAAATTTTATAGACATGATATGCTTTCTTTCAGTTATATTAACTCCTAGTATGCCGTAATTTACTGAAACAATTAAAATACCACTGTGTCTCAAATCTCGTAAATCTGCGTTCGTAGATATGAGGGGTTATGCACGTAAGCGGTTTTTGAACACTTATAAATTGAAATACAATAGTCCTAAAGCAGTGAATATACCAGTGAGTCTTGGTAAGAAGTTTTTTATTTAAAGATGGCGACAAAACAAAATGTATTCGCGACTAAATAAAGTAGAAAAGTGATTACAACTGCAGGGTCATATTATCACAGAATATATATACAAACAGTATGGCCCATACCCCTAAGCGGCTCGCACTTCTGACAGCACTGCAGAAGTGCCTTAATGGTCTCGTTGGTGCGTATGTTTGTGCGTAAGTTTCCAATCCCACTCTTCCAACCCACTACCGCCCCATTTCTATCCTTTCCTTCCTATTCAAAGTGCATGAGGCCTGTGACCACAAACAATTTTCAAACTTTGTGCAGAATAATTCACTCATTAGTCCTCTACAATCTGGGTTCAGGCCCGGTCACAGCACTGTATCGGCCATTCTTAAAGTGACTGGTGATATAAGGGCGGGACTGGAAGATACCAAAGTCATTGTACTGGTGTTGGTTGATTTCTCGAACGCCTTCAATACCGTCAGTCACGAAATCCTGTTAGCCATGCTGTACTATTTGATAGTCTCCCCCAAAGCATTGGTGGTTCAATCAGCATTACAGATGTTTCATTTTGTCTAAGTCCCGTCCTTATAATGCGACCGTGACATTTGATCTTGGATCGACTAAATCATGGCTGCGATTAGTCCGGATTGTGTCAATCTGTGTAAAAGTCGTGAGGATATCTTTTTAAACAAAAACAGTGCCAGTGGAGGAAAACATTCAGCCACAGTGGAAGACTAAAATTTCATCTGTCAGCAATAAGCATAGTGCTGATGGTCATATGTACAATATTGTTCCTCGGATTCTTGTATATTGGCTACAGGTTGTTTAAAAAATGCCATCAAACTTGGATGAGAGACCAATTAACGCGTCATGTCCTGAGGCATTCTGATCGAACCAGGCATTATCGGAGTCCAGGAGTACCAGTTATATGCGAAGACTGTAATTGCAGAGCTACCAATTCCTGCCAGGGAACTCCAGTAAAGTGACGAGTGGATCTGTCATCCGAACTAGTCTTGTATGTGCTCTTCCCATTAATGAAGATAATAATTAGGTTTTGAATTGTGTTATTCTTTAATTTTATAATGTTTTGTTCAAAAGGCCAGATGTAATTAATTCAACATTAAAGTGAGTTTTAATTAAAACAAAATTACTTTATGTTCACGCCACGAACAGACATGATGAAGTCGATCTCATTTTCATCGTCATCTCTCATTTTTTGTTGCACCATCGGGGCTCTGCCAGGTCCACTTCCTGTGTTCACGCTTTTTGAAGAAGGAGTTCATCATATAGAGTTCCTCCTTCTCCATAAAACTGGTCAGTAGGTGATCCCGGTGATTCCGTCGTCCAACTCCAAATTGCCCCACTTGCAGCTCATCCTCGTCTCGTTTGCCCAGTTTCGCGTTGAAGTGCCCCATGACAACGGTGAAGTGATCAGCTCGAGATCAGCTTAAGATTCAACATTTAGTAACAGGTCAACCACTTGTAGCATAACCAGAGGAACATTATAAAGATACTAAGATGTCAACGCTAATCACGGTTTCAAGTTATTTAAAAAATGTATCAAAACATTATGGACTCGCTGGCACTTAAGAGTATTAAAGTACATTACAGGCTCTTAATAAATGGTATAATCAATCAGAAAGTGTAAGTATTAATGATTTAGTTTTAATTATACATGAAAATTCACCACCACTTCTATGGAAACAAGGTAGTCATTGAATTGTATAATGTTAGAAATTCAATTGTAAGATCTGTAAACGTTAAGTCTCAGTACGGTGAATTTATAAGACCAGTAGTAAAACTATATAAATTGCCAATATATTGTAGTACTAAAAATTTAAATTAAAATGTTTATTTGACACAAAGATAACACGTAACATGATGATGCTAACTCCCAAACTAGGCCTGAGCCTGTATTTTGGGGGCTAGTGAACCATGGTATTAATATGAAGAAAAAAAAAACATGAAAATGAGATGTGTTGCTACATTGCCTAGTGGTAATCTTAAATACAATCAGAAAAATTAAAAACATTTTAAATCAAAACCAAATTAAATTAATTAAAAGAACAGAATCAATTAAAATTATAATAAAACCAAAACTTTTTAAATACAATCAGAAAAATTAAAAACATTTTAAATCAAAACCAAATTAAATTAATTAAAAAAATTATTATCAATTAAAATTATAATAAAACTAAAACCAAACTAAATCAAGTCAAAATCAGGTTACAATCAAATAAGAGTCAAATTTCAAAATCAAATCACATAGAAAATAAAAACAAATTAAATAAATTGAATTAAATAAAAATGAACAACAAATTAGAATCAGATTAAAATCAAACAAAAGACAAATTAAAATCAAACTAAAATCAAATTAAAATCAAACTAAAATCAATTATAAAATAAAATAATCAAATTAAAATCATAGTTATATGAAATCAAAATCAACCATAATCAAATTAAAATCTCAGTTATATCATATCATAATCAAACTACAATTAAATAAAATTAGATAAAATTAAATATCAACTCATAATCAAACTTGGGCGCACGGTTGGCTTAGTGGTTGAGCGATTGACTGCTGCGCTGCGTGTCGCGGGTTCGATTCCCGCACGGAACAAATATTTGTATGACCTACAGATTGTTGTTCCGGCTCTGGGTGTTTGTGTATGTGAGTTTATATGTTTGTAAACGCACCCACGATACAGGAAGAAATTCCTAGTGTGGGGCAACGTTTTTTAAAAAAAAAAAAAAAAAAAAAAAAAAAAAAAAAAACTAAAATCAAATTAAATTAAATTAAAATCAGGCCAAAATCAAATTAAGAACAAAATAATACATTAAATTAGGATTAAGATTAACTAGAGAATAAACGTTAAATCAAATAGAATTCAAGAGGGTAGAGAAAACAACAAACATACCCGGTTGTGGTTTTCGTGAGTGTAGTTGAGAGTTGAGATGAGTTGAGTGTAATGTGTGTAATGTGAGTGAAGGTGGGTTCGCACTCGTATCCTCGTATATCATGCAACTGTGACTGTTGAAGTTGTAGTTATGTGGTGAAAGTAAATAACCCTTCTGTCTCCTGATAGTCTTGTGTTTGGAGCCAGTGTGATAGTTTCTTTTTGGTCTCTAGTCGGGTCAGTCCAGCTAAGTTTAGTTTATTATTTGCAGTGTTATACAACTTGCAGCTTAAGGAGTTAAACTGACGACTAGCAAATGAGGTTCTACAAGAGACTGCAGGGGAGATGGATTTCTTGCGACGTTTGTTTGGGTCTGGGAGAGGCGCACTTGGTTGTGTTCTTTGGATGGATTTGATCACGTAGAGTTGCCGCACTGAAAGGACCCTACATTCAGCAAAAAGTTGTGATGTAGGATACCTATACGGCTTTTTGTTTATGACCTTAAGTACTGCTCTCTGTGCTCTTTCCAGTCCGAGCAGATACGTCTTGCCAGCACCTCCCCACACGGTTATGCAGTATTGTATAATAGACTGACATAAGGCCAAGTAAACCAATCTTAATTTTGCTGGTGTTGCAGAATCCCTTAAGTTTTTGAAAACAAAAATTAAACGCCTTGCTCTAGATATAACAGTGTCAATCTGCTTTTCCCACCTCAGTCCACTATCAATCTGCACTCCCAGGTATTTAACAGTGCTTACCCGAGAGACAACCTGACAATTACAGCCTTGCTGGTTATCGCAGGTGTGTGCCTTTATGGAGTAATCAGGCGGGGGTTTTGTGGTCGGCCTAATAGCGAAAGGTAGGAAATTGGTCTTATTTAGGTTAAGTGTCAGTAAATTTTGTCTTAACCATGTCATTATCCTAGAAAGAGAATATTCGGCTCTTTCCTTGACTGATTGCCAGTTCGGTCCCCATACGAAAACCGCAGTGTCGTCTGCGTATGTGAAAATCCTTGTATTTGGGAGGTTCATTGTGCAGAGGTCATTTACGTAGACTTGAAATAGGGGAGGACCCAAGAAGCTCCCTTGTGGGACTCCAAATGAGATATTGTATTCGTCACTAAGGTAGTCCCCTATTTTGACACGCAGTTTCCGCTGAGAGAGATAGTCTTTGAAGATATTGAGGGGTAAGCCTCTCACTCCCACTCTCTCCAATTTAGCTAGGAGAATGGGCACAGAAACTGCGTCAAATGCTTTAGATAAATCTAGGAATATGCATAGGCATCTATTCCTTTCGTCTAGATTCTTTACTACCACACCTGTCAAATCTAGGACGGCGTCCTCGGTAGAAACTCCAGGCCTAAAACCGTACTGATTATCTGCTATGATTTTAAAGCGATTTAGGAAATTTGTAAGCGATTTGTACAGTACTCTTTCCAGGATCTTAGACATCGCTGATAGGACTGATATTGGCCGATAGTTACTGACGCAGTCTCTGTCCCCACACTTATATATAGGGTGGACTACTGCTTTTTTCAAAGCGTCTGGAAAAATACCAGTCATAATGGCTCGATTACAAATGTGGGTGATAGCAGGAATCAAGACGCGTCGGCAGTCTCTGAGAATGGAAGGCGGAATTCCGTCCCAACCGGTGGCACAGTCAGGCCTTAGCTGTAATATGGTAGATTCAACATCAGCTTCGTCCACCTCCATTACAACGAGAGAGTTGGGTAGGGAGGGTGGAGTGTCGGGGATAGATGATTGCAGGGGGGCATTATCAGTAGGCGATGTTTGTGATTGAAGTATCACATCTGCCAGATTTTTTCCGACCTCCGTAAAAAAGGTGCAGGCTTGGTTGACAGAAGCTTTAGGGTTGTTAGAAATTTTGAGTAGTTCTAGTGGACTGGTTTTTATTTTCTTTGCATTTGTTATTTCCTTTATAATCTTCCATAAGGCTTTAGGGTCATTGCCAGCTTTTTCTAATTGTATTCTTTCATGGGCTATTCTCAGTTTTCGGAGGAGTTGGTTAAGAAAATTCCTGTAGCGAGAGTATGTTACTTTGAGCGTCATGTTGTCTGGGGCTTTTTTTGCCTTCATGTGTAACCTATCACGGTTTTTAATGCAACGCAGTAGACCCGGTGTGACCCACGGTTTCAGAATTTTATGTTTTTTGGGCACGATGACCATTTGCGTATGTTTATTTATGACAGAAGAGATGGTTAATATTAAGTTGTTTGCTGCATTGTTAGCGTTTATCATTCCTAAGATATGTGTAAAATCTGTGCTTTCTAGTTCCGATTTAATTGATGGGTAGTCAATGCGAAGTTTTGTCATATTGTGTGGAAATTTCGAGTGTATATTGTCTATGAACAGTACGACAGGCATGTGGTCGGTAATGTGTGACTCTAGTACTAAGGTTGTAGAAGTAAATTTTGATTTTATTAGGATGTGGTCAAGGCATGCTTTGAATCTAGTAGGAAATATATGGGTTGGAACGAATCCGTGGGTTGCATGGAAGGTTAGATATTCCTCTGAACTTGAGTCTCTGCTCTCGGTACTAATGTCGATGTTGATATCACCAATGAGGACGGCATTACTGGTTCTCAGTCCGGTATAGACGTCATTTAGGCTATCGATGAAGTTGTCGAAGTGATTTCGAGTCTTGAGTGAGGGAGAGCGATATATAGCAACTATTTCTAGGACTTTACCTATTCGACATACAAGACAATTTGCGTCTTTAAAAACTGGTTCACGAATTGAGCAATTTAGTTTTGTACTTGTGAAAATAACTATGCCGTCATTCTGATTTATTGTGTTCCGGGTGTAGTGTGAGAGATAGCCATCTAACACAGGCAGATTTGTAACCTTGCTAAGCCAGCATTCGGTAAGGACGATAATGTCGAACTCAACATTTGTCAATGATATTAACATACAAAGTTGGTCGAAGTTTTGGTTAATGCTTCTAATATTTATGTGTAGAATTTTAATTTCTCGATTTGAGTTGCCACCATATTTTCTGCATTCTTGTGGAGAACAGGTGTGCGAATTAACAAAATAGCATGAGTCAAGTTCGTTGTTTATGTTATTTAAATTGTCAAAGTTAGCCATTAGGGGGCGTAGATATCTCAAAACGGTGTTTGAACGTTGTATAAAGGTGTCTACGGAAGTGCACTGGGAGGGTTATATGAGGAGCATGAATGTTAGGGTGATTGTATGTTTGTTGGAATGTGTAGTGTGTGTGAAGGTGAGTTGTTGTTTTTAAAATTATATTACTAGTTTTCATTTCACTTTTGTTGGTAGTATTCACTAAAATAAAACAGTTTACCTGACCGGAGTATGTAGAAGTTAAACAAACAATTGGTGCCATGTGTAACAAAAATAGTCACTTAGTACTGCGTAGATCCAATAATGATTGCTCTGAAGAAATAAGTATTTGCTTTTCGCCCTGTACTTTGCGTATAAATATGTTCCCATTTGAGGACCAACAGAACTTGTAGCCGTTGTTTTTCGCAAATTCCTTGCTGAGGTAGAACAGTTTCCTAGTGCTCGCAGGCAGGTGATCGCTGACGTAAACTGCCTGTCGTTTACCGGGGACACCAATAGTTTCTGTGTTCAATTTGTCTTCTGAGGTTGCTTTACTGTTATTAAATGTCCGTACGGCGGCGATCGTCTTCTGCTTAATTTGCACTGAATGGAACTCAACAACTATCGGTCGGATCGTGTCAGGCTTGCCGGGTATGCGGTATATGTCACGGAGATCCAATGCGGACGTCTTTGATCCAATGGCATGTCCAATTTTGCAGACAATGTTGGAAAGGTCCGCACATGTTTCGTTTTCACCCTGTGGGATATTTCTTATTTCGATACTAGAGGATCGGGATTTCAAGTGAAGGTCATGTACTTTCTTTTCCACACTTTCGATACATTTTCGTTGAGTTGAACGTTCGTTTTCCAAGCGTTCCACCACCGACTTGATATCTTCGTACTGTTGACTGATGAATGTCATGGATCTATCTGCCTCTTCCAAGGCTTTTTGCATGCTGGAGTATTGTATCTTCAGTTCTGATAAGTCATTGGAGACCTGAGCTATAAGGACATTTTGCTTGTTAAACATATCATTCAATTTGGAATCAAATTCTACCTTCCAATTATTTAACATGTCCATTATTTCTTTCTTAAAAACCTGCTGCAAGTTATTCTCCAGCACTTTATCGTCAGGTGAACGGGGACCGTCGGGGCGAGGGCGTTTCTTGTTTCTTTTTTTGTTTGCGTAGGAATTATCGCTTTCTTGCGCAGCAGTGCTTAGGTCTGTTTCAGTCTCGGTATGGCTTGATTGAGTTTGTGGAGGCGTGCGGTGTGACATTTTGGTATTGTGCGGTGATCAGTTGCAGTCGCCTGATGAAAAGGCAGAGCAATGTGTGGATATGGGATGACGACCACTTTCTGTTTTTATTGCCAAGATAATTCACGGTCCGCCACTGCCGAGTTGGAAATAATTTATTTTCCCCAATATGTGGGAGCTCCGAGTGTAACTGGCAACTTTACTTTGGCAGATGTCAAAATCCAATGTCAACTGTATCAATGACAGCTGTCAATTGATGTTGACATCAGAAAATTACTGTCTTGTAGGGTAGTTTTTAAAAAAATTGACACTAATCAAATACGGGGGTATAAAAATGTAGTACTTGCGGCTATTATTTATCTTGAAGCTGGGCGTGCTCCAATCAGATAACAATAGGTTGAGTTCTTGAACAGTTGATTAGCACATTGAACAGCAATATATCGCCTTTGCAGTGATTTAAAGCACTTTTACTAAATATGTAACGCAGAATGTAAACAGAAGAACTGTCAGTTATCAGTGTTGCCGTATATTGAGTACTAGTAGTACTAGTTAAGGTTTAGGATAAATAAATTCATAGTTATAGCATGTCAATGTTTCTTTGTTTGTTATTATGATAATGCTGTCAATGTTTACAGTCGTAACATTGATCCTTCTCTTCCTAGGGGCCCCAAGAATGTTAACGCAAATTAACATGTTTTCTATATTTTATTAATTATTTGATGAAAGTTCTGAATTTCATAAACTATATCTAATCTAACTATATCATATATTACCTGTATTTTGTATAGAAACATTAATTTTGTTACTTGCAACACAATTAATGGAGACTCATGTCGGCAGAACGCTTTTAAATCAGCTCTCGATTTCATTTATTCAAACTCATGTAAAATACGGAATAATTTATCAGTTCATTTCCAATTCTTCAAGTTATGGTCAATTGTGTATGTGGATACAATAAATCAAGAGATCAAGCGAAAACAACAAGGTTTTTCATTTGCCACCGATGTTCACAAAACCCCCAACTTAACATTCCGGTTGCGATTCAAACCCGCCAGCGAACATGTATGTTTGTGAATTTCTTTATTACCTCGTATCTTTCAAACGGCTGGGTGAATTGCGACTGTTAATGTATCGTTAGATTCGGCTCAAAACCAAAGTGTCTTTCGATTTGTGTTTTAAAAATAAAATGGCAGATTTTTGTCGCTAAATTGTAAGTGGTTAATAAAATTATTGAACCAAACCCATCGTGTAGGGAATTAAAATGAAGGAAATTAAAAGGAGATTACAAATATATATATAAGTCATATGACCTACTGACTTAAGATCCTATGACCCCTAGTTGGGGCAGAGGACTTCCACGGTAGTCCTCCATCGAGACCGGTCTTGAGCTTCGCGATTCACCTCGCTCCACGCCATTCCGATACTCGTCGCTTCAGCCAATATGGTGCGTCGCCAGGTTTGACGGGGACGGCCTCGCTTCCTTTTTCCTTGAGGATTCCAATCTAAAGCCTGTTTAGGAATGTGATCGGAATCCTTCCGGAGCGTGTGACCAATCCAACACTATTTACGCCGCTTGATCTGGCGGGGTCGATCGATCGGGGTCTCGTGGCATCTCTCCAACAGCTCTACATTAGAGATGATCTCGGGCTAGTAAATTCCGAGGATGGCGACGAAGACATCGGTTGACGAAGACCTGGATTTGACGTGAGATGTCCTTTGTTACCTTCCACGTTTCGCACCCGTTGAGCAGCACGGATTTGACATTGGTCCCGAAGATTTTGAGTTTAACCCTTCGGGTCAGTTGCCGCGATTGCCACACAGGTCTCAGCTGTGCGAAGATTGCTCGCGCTTTGGCGATCCGTGAAGTGATATCCTCTTCAGTTCTCAGTCTCAGACACGACTCTCCCGAGGTACGTGAATTTGTTAACGCGTTCCACAACCTCTGTGCCGATTAACATCGGAGATGAATTCCTCACACCTTTACGCATCTCCTGGGTCTTTCGGATGTTAATTTTGAGCCCAGTTTTCGCCGCCTCCTGGCGCAGGTCGTCCAGTTTCGCTTGCATGTCGGCATGTGTATGACTCAGCAGGCATAGATCATCAGCATAGTCCAGGTCTTCCAAGACGTTGGTAAATCCCCACTCTATCCCGCGACGCCTGCTTTAGTTAATGCGCAACATGATTCCGTCGAGAACGATTATAAAAAGAAGGGGCGAAAGAAGACAGCCCTGGCGGACACCAGCGTGCACTGCAATGTCCTCCGAAATGAGGCCTTGGTGAGTCACCTTGCAGGAATATATCCTATAAATGCCCTCCAACAGGCGGACTATTTTTGGCGGCACTCCTATGTCTAACAGGCGGGACCAGATGCTGGACCACTTCAGCGTATCAAAGGCTTTTTCGAAGTCGACAAAAGTGAGATCAATTTCCCTTTGCCATTCTGCTGCCTGCTCGAGAATTATACGAAGAGTGTTGATCTGGTCCGTGCATGAGCGGCTCGAACGGAAACGCGCCTGTTCCCCGCGCAGAAGAGGCTCAACGGCCTTCGACAGTCTAACAAGTAGTACCTTACAGAAGACCTTAGAGGGAGTCGACAGCAACGTAATGCCCCTCCAGTTATCGCAACTGATAACTCGACGGCGGATGCTAAGTCGGCTTGTAACATTTCCGCAGTTATTAGGTCGAGTCCAGGTGCTTTGCCTGCCTTCAAAAAGAGGATCGCTTCAGTCACTTCAGAGGCTGACGGTGGTTCCGTGTCGATTTCAAGAGGTCGAGGTGGAGTAGAACCTACCTGCAGCGCGTCAGGCGTAAGAGATGCTGACAATCGGAAGACCTCCTCAAAATGCTGGCGCCAGCGCTGCAGCCGCCCTTCTGACGTCACAATATATTATTTATTCTTCTCCTATCGTTCAGTCCCTCCAAAGGTTGTCTGTAAGAGATTGCCCTGTGCGATAAGACCGCCCATTGTACACTTTGTTTTTAAAAATGATTGTTCTGTATGTTTTTTTATTATGTGGTGTACAATAAAGTATAATATGTCGCCGCGTAGGCGTGAATTTGCTAATTTATTATCCTAATTAAACGTTTTAAGTGTCTATGTCTATTTAAGTTGGGTTTTGAGTTCAGCGCCATCTATTGGCTCACTGTGGAATCAGTATTGATTCATAATTCGTATGCTAATTTCAATGTTTAATTAATACGAGATGTTTAAATTAAACAGGAACACTTATTGTAGGACTTTTGGATTTGTTCTCATTTTAACTATTGCACATTTGACTAAGTAAATGTGTTTGATTATGTTATTCAGATAAAGTTGTCAAACAATGGCGGATGTTATAATTTCTATGACCAATAACCAGATTTAATAATTTAATACGAGAACTAAACAAATTTGAGTAAATGATTAAATACTAAGAAGTCATAAGACTATTTTATACAGCTATGTAATAATGAGAAACTTTCTAATTAGTAAGATTGTTAGATCACCGGAAAATTGAATAGTTTTGTTATTAGATGACTATTTCAATAATAAACTACAAACCACTTTATATTTGTGAGTATTGAGGTTGTTTAATGTTAAAATAATTAACTGATCAGCATTTTAGTATTGTTTGCTAACTTTACTCAACTATCCAAGTAATTAGTGACTAAACAAAAACAATATTGAAGTTCCGCCCACTTAGAACGCGCATCGCGCGGACTATGTGTGAAAAATAAGAACTGATTAATAAATGTAATCGAATAGATGTTTGAAAACCTAATTAATTGTCATAAAGTGATTGTGTAATCTATAAAAACATTTAAAAAGAGTATCCTGGAGTTTCTTGCTAGATCTCCTCCAGCGATCGAAAAGGGCTTTGCGATCTAGCAAGCCACACGATGTGGTTTTAGCTTCAAGTTCATTTGAAAACTCAAAGTGCCTGTAACTAAATCAAATAAACACTCTTGAGTTTCAATCCAGTGTTGTGTGTTATTGAAGTAACCCGCTCCAGTCAAGAATAAAGGAATTGCCTCTAGACATTGGGGTTAAAGATGGCGATTCTACGATTCATAGGTACTTCGACGTGACATCAGAATTGGGCTCAGCTCCCACTATCGCCTTCTGCCCATGCTATGAAAGCCATCCGAAGAATTTCGTACAACATCGCCAGCGCCGAGGGTATGGCAAAAGATTTTCCTATGATAATTTCCAAGAGTAAGCGATGCCCAGACATAGGCGAAAATAACTGGAATATTTTTACGTGAACGATCTGAACTCTATTGAAACGACAGAAGAAGCTACTAACTAGTGGCATGGATGCTGTCCTACACCATTGTGGCCAAAACTTTATACAGCACAGAATGACCGAAGCAGCTAAACGAACAACTTGATCTGTCCATTGATAGATTTCATCATGGTTGAGGGGAGTATTCTGTTTTTTTATTTATGTAACTTAACATTCTTAATTATTTTCATCATACAAGGCAAGGTCATTGACCTTTTGTGTGACAATTTTAATCAATCTGCCTAGTCTTTTCCCAACCAAGTCCGGGACAGCTTCCATTATAACTGGATTCAGCTGAGTACCAGTGTTTTACATGGAGCAACCAAAACCCAGTAACTGGGTAACACAATACCCCTTACTGACTGAGTGGTCCCTGCTGTTGTTTGTGTGGCAATTTGTGGAATTAAAATGAATGAAACGGCTTAAATTACTCCATAAAATAAGACAGCTGACTAGGAACTCAATGTTATTGTTTAAATATGGTTCTTTTGTCTTAAGAATTGCAATGGCTCAGTTATTTGAGAAACTTTATTTTATTTGAGGAGTATGTAAGGATCGTAGCAAGTGGCAATCTGTGGTTGCTGCCTATCCCCATGGGGACAAGGTGTGAGTGTATGAATGTTAAACAATTCAAAGTACCTACGTTGAGTTTTGTACCGGACAAAAAGTAACAACTTATTTTTATAGCATTCATTACATTAAGGTAGCTAAAACAAAAGTTTAGTAGGTAAATAAGTTAAGTAAGTTACAGAATGTATGTGCAACAGAAGTAGTAAACATTTGGCAGAAAGTGCCATGACATATTCATGTTGACGCACTAATTGGCATTTTTGCAATTTATTGTTTTTACCCGACTACCAAACGGGGTTTATTATTGAATAATGTGGAACCCGTTGCATGTCATACTTTTTTTAAAGTAAAGTAGGATAAGAAAATGTATTAACACATTCCTTAAACATGAAAAGCACAACAAATAAAAATAAAATTATAGTGTGCTCAAGAAAATACTTACAACGATTTGCATTTAAGTAGCTGGGGTGAGAATAATTGTTTGGTTACAAGACTAAACAATATTTAAAATATTATCTAGAGGTTTTAGTAGAGTGAGTATGCATCTAATATAAATGTATTTGTATGAATGGGTGAAAGGGTTGTGATACACCTGGGTGAGTCATTACAAACTTTATAATCAGGGTAAGTATCAGCAGAGCTTCAGTTCATGCATAATCATAATATAATAATAAATAGTCATAAGCTGATAGCCACCTGGTAACTTTTAATTTACAAGTAGGTACGCTTAGTATGTGTGAGTAACCTATTATGTATGGACCTTGTGATTTTTGGTAAATTAATGGTCCTGTGTATGTAGGACATATTTGAGTGAATCTAATGTGATTACTGTGTTCCATCTTATCTGTCTACATGATCTGGTAGATTTGTTTTGGCTATGGGGTTCTTGACAGTGATAGCGCTATAAGTTAAATCTAATTAAAAAATTGTCTGACCCTACATTCTTGGTTCAGACTGTCAGTTGGATACTGATGGGGCCTTTTATAAGCTCTAAGATTTATGCTTGTTCAAGTTAAGTTTGTTATAATAAAGTTTATTTAATCATTCAATATTTGAGAACCTTCCTAATGAATTAAATCTCACAATGGGTTTAGTTGAATTTTACTTGTTATGGTACATGGGTGTAAATAGATTAGTAATTTCTGACAGATTTCAAAGCTTGTTATTGGATGCACTTGCACGGAATAAAAACAATCAAAAGACAGGTTTGTTTTTTGATAATTTGTCACTTTTCGCATTCAATAACTTTCTTTTCTTTTTGCAACTTTTTACCTAGCTTGTATTCAAACTTGTTCACACATAAATGTTTTGTAATGAAATAGGTTTGTAATAGGTGTGTAAATAGGTTGTTGTGTGTGTGGTATGCAAACATGCATCATTAAAAGTAGTTTTCAACATGTTTTAACATTAATCTTTAGCTAGTGCAAACACCGTCATAAGTAATGCAGCAATCTTCATAGTTATTCATTTCAGTGTCATCAGATTCTAGTTAACTTTGAATTACTCTCTTTCTATTTCAAAACAATAACATAATTTATTTGTTATCAGTACTAACTCCTACTTATTTAAATATTAATAGGCTCATCTTTTCTTTTATTATTATTTATCTGTATACCTTCTCACATTCCAGATTCCTGTGTCATATCAAAAATCAAAATGGTTACCTACATAGTCAAGTATTATCAAGGATGTGGAAACAAAACTAAAAATACCTGGTTTGCAAGTGACCGTGTCGCCGGGTCAGGACCTTAGAAGCTACCAACATACATACATGCCACCAAATAGAGGTCAGCTGAAAAATGACTTCCAGCCAAACATAACTAAAGTAAAAGGTGAGAAGTTTTCAAACTATCTTCTACTCACCTCGCTAACTGATACGGTGTTGTTGTATCAGAAGGCTCAACACAATAGCCATGTCGAATAACTACATGACGCTTGTGCATGATACTACCATGCAACAAAGTACTTTTAAATTATTATTCCTGGGTTCAATTCCTAGGTTGGGCAAAATTTGTTTATGGGGTTTTTCCAATAGGGATTCCTCTGTAGCAGCCCAGAGTTTTGAAATTGGTGAACCCCCATGCTTCAAAAAGCATGTTGAGCCATTGGCCTTGTGCACCATAGTACCTCCTTATGCAGATGGCTCAACAGTCAGGAGGACTACTGTTATTATTGTATTTTTGTAACTCGTTACAGTTTATGCTATTCTATTCTCATATTTAGTCAATTATAAAAATGAATAATAAAACAAGCTCTAATTATTGAGATGTCCAATAACCTATAGCTCTGGAGGCACTTAATAACATAATAGGTTATATCAACACCAAACTATCAGCATCCATGGAGATGGATTTGATGTAATAATGAGAACACAATAAACTATCTTATTATGCTGTGGAAGCAACTAAGATTGATAACACAACAAACTATCCTATTGGTATGCTGTGGAATCAAGTAATAATGATAACACAACTATCTTGTTGGTATGCTGTGGAAGCAACTAATAATGATAACACAATAAACTATCCTGTTGGTATGCTGTGGAAGCAACTAATAATGATAACAAAATAAGCTGTCTGTTAGTAATCCGTGGAGGAAACTAATAGTGATAATACAACACACAATCTATTGGTTTGCTGTGGAAGCAACTAATAAAGATTTAATATCCATTGGTTAGGCGTGGAGGCCGCTAATGAACAAATCTCTCATGTTATCCTGCTGGGTCCACGGTGTACAAGACCACCCAGAGCCTGGTTCCTTATATCCTGTCAAATCAAAGACTTCGTGCCTGTCACGGAGCAATGATCCTAAACTCCTTAACCTTTAATCCTGTCAAATCAAAGACTTTGTGTCTATCACAGAGCATTACCGTCCCGTGAGAATGAAACTAAACAAAAAACAGCTGATCACAATACTTCTACACTACCTACACTATACTTACCAAATACAAGGCTGCTATGTAAGCCTTCTTATAAGTAGGTATGTGCTCATTAATGCATCAAATATTTTAATTTGAGATAAACTTAATAGTTACCTAATTTCATAAGTATTCAGTGATAAATTGATAACTTAAACTGACTTTTACCTATTACAAATCAATGAATATTGTAAGATAATACAAACAATAACATGCTGCAAACAAGATTCAAATTGGACTAGTAAGCTAGCAACTGATTATTCAATGTCAAAAACCTGAAATAGAAATTGTATGCCTTCATTGACATGACATGTAGCAGTTAGTTGTTTCCTAACAACATTGGTATTTACCATATAGCAAGTAGAATACCTAAAGCATATAGCTGTGGGTGTAAAAATACATTCAATATTTCAAAAATAAGGCAAACTCAGTTTAGATTTATTACAAGCTGTCAATGATAAATAAAACCAGTTGTTATCAGATCCTAAACTTAATTAATACTGTAGGATGATAAACAACAATAATCTGCCGACAAATATTTCTCCGCTATTACAGATAACAACCAAGAAACACAGAGACTGAGGACACGAGACTGAGGACACGAGACTGAGGACACCTCTAGCTGCAGAGCCCGCAGCTAGGTCCAGTATGGCCGTGTCGCCGCGTAGGCGTGAATTTGCTAATTTATTATCCTAATTAAACGTTTTAAGTGTCTATGTCTATTTAAGTTGGGTTTTGAGTTCAGCGCCATCTATTGGCTCACTGTGGAATCAGTATTGATTCATAATTCGTATGCTAATTTCAATGTTTAATTAATACGAGATGTTTAAATTAAACAGGAACACTTATTGTAGGACTTTTGGATTTGTTCTCATTTTAACTATTGCACATTTGACTAAGTAAATGTGTTTGATTATGTTATTCAGATAAAGTTGTCAAACAATGGCGGATGTTATAATTTCTATGACCAATAACCAGATTTAATAATTTAATACGAGAACTAAACAAATTTGAGTAAATGATTAAATACTAAGAAGTCATAAGACTATTTTATACAGCTATGTAATAATGAGAAACTTTCTAATTAGTAAGATTGTTAGATCACCGGAAACTTGAATAGTTTTGTTAATAGATGACTATTTCAATAATAAACTACAAACCACTTTATATTTGTGAGTATTGAGGTTGTTTAATGTTAAAATAATTAACTGATCAGCATTTTAGTATTGTTTGCTAACTTTACTCAACTATCCAAGTAATTAGTGACTAAACAAAAACAATATTGAAGTTCCGCCCACTTAGAACGCGCATCGCGCGGACTATGTGTGAAAAATAAGAACTGATTAATAAATGTAATCGAATAGATGTTTGAAAACCTAATTAATTGTCATAAAGTGATTGTGTAATCTATAAAAACATTTAAAAAGAGTATCCTGGAGTTTCTTGCTAGATCTCCTCCAGCGATCGACAAGGGCTTTGCGATCTAGCAAGCCACACGATGTGGTTTTAGCTTCAAGTTCATTTGAAAACTCAAAGTGCCTGTAACTAAATCAAATAAACACTCTTGAGTTTCAATCCAGTGTTGTGTGTTATTGAAGTAACCCGCTCCAGTCAAGAATAAAGGAATTGCCTCTAGACATTGGGGTTAAAGATGGCGATTCTACGATTCATAGGTACTTCGACGTGACATCAGAATTGGGCTCAGCTCCCACTATCGCCTTCTGCCCATGCTATGAAAGCCATCCGAAGAATTTCGTACAACATCGCCAGCGCCGAGGGTATGGCAAAAGATTTTCCTATGATAATTTCCAAGAGTAAGCGATGCCCAGACATAGGCGAAAATAACTGGAATATTTTTACGTGAACGATCTGAACTCTATTGAAACGACAGAAGAAGCTACTAACTAGTGGCATGGATGCTGTCCTACACCATTGTGGCCAAAACTTTATACAGCACAGAATGACCGAAGCAGCTAAACGAACAACTTGATCTGTCCATTGATAGATTTCATCATGGTTGAGGGGAGTATTCTGTTTTTTTATTTATGTAACTTAACATTCTTAATTATTTTCATCATACAAGGCAAGGTCATTGACCTTTTGTGTGACAATTTTAATCAATCTGCCTAGTCTTTTCCCAACCAAGTCCGGGACAGCTTCCATTATAACTGGATTCAGCTGAGTACCAGTGTTTTACATGGAGCAACCAAAACCCAGTAACTGGGTAACACAATACCCCTTACTGACTGAGTGGTCCCTGCTGTTGTTTGTGTGGCAATTTGTGGAATTAAAATGAATGAAACGGCTTAAATTACTCCATAAAATAAGACAGCTGACTAGGAACTCAATGTTATTGTTTAAATATGGTTCTTTTGTCTTAAGAATTGCAATGGCTCAGTTATTTGAGAAACTTTATTTTATTTGAGGAGTATGTAAGGATCGTAGCAAGTGGCAATCTGTGGTTGCTGCCTATCCCCATGGGGACAAGGTGTGAGTGTATGAATGTTAAACAATTCAAAGTACCTACGTTGAGTTTTGTACCGGACAAAAAGTAACAACTTATTTTTATAGCATTCATTACATTAAGGTAGCTAAAACAAAAGTTTAGTAGGTAAATAAGTTAAGTAAGTTACAGAATGTATGTGCAACAGAAGTAGTAAACATTTGGCAGAAAGTGCCATGACATATTCATGTTGACGCACTAATTGGCATTTTTGCAATTTATTGTTTTTACCCGACTACCAAACGGGGTTTATTATTGAATAATGTGGAACCCGTTGCATGTCATACTTTTTTTAAAGTAAAGTAGGATAAGAAAATGTATTAACACATTCCTTAAACATGAAAAGCACAACAAATAAAAATAAAATTATAGTGTGCTCAAGAAAATACTTACAACGATTTGCATTTAAGTAGCTGGGGTGAGAATAATTGTTTGGTTACAAGACTAAACAATATTTAAAATATTATCTAGAGGTTTTAGTAGAGTGAGTATGCATCTAATATAAATGTATTTGTATGAATGGGTGAAAGGGTTGTGATACACCTGGGTGAGTCATTACAAACTTTATAATCAGGGTAAGTATCAGCAGAGCTTCAGTTCATGCATAATCATAATATAATAATAAATAGTCATAAGCTGATAGCCACCTGGTAACTTTTAATTTACAAGTAGGTACGCTTAGTATGTGTGAGTAACCTATTATGTATGGACCTTGTGATTTTTGGTAAATTAATGGTCCTGTGTATGTAAGACATATTTGAGTGAATCTAATGTGATTACTGTGTTCCATCTTATCTGTCTACATGATCTGGTAGATTTGTTTTGGCTATGGGGTTCTTGACAGTGATAGCGCTATAAGTTAAATCTAATTAAAAAATTGTCTGACCCTACATTCTTGGTTCAGACTGTCAGTTGGATACTGATGGGGCCTTTTATAAGCTCTAAGATTTATGCTTGTTCAAGTTAAGTTTGTTATAATAAAGTTTATTTAATCATTCAATATTTGAGAACCTTCCTAATGAATTAAATCTCACAATGGGTTTAGTTGAATTTTACTTGTTATGGTACATGGGTGTAAATAGATTAGTAATTTCTGACAGATTTCAAAGCTTGTTATTGGATGCACTTGCACGGAATAAAAACAATCAAAAGACAGGTTTGTTTTTTGATAATTTGTCACTTTTCGCATTCAATAACTTTCTTTTCTTTTTGCAACTTTTTACCTAGCTTGTATTCAAACTTGTTCACACATAAATGTTTTGTAATGAAATAGGTTTGTAATAGGTGTGTAAATAGGTTGTTGTGTGTGTGGTATGCAAACATGCATCATTAAAAGTAGTTTTCAACATGTTTTAACATTAATCTTTAGCTAGTGCAAACACCGTCATAAGTAATGCAGCAATCTTCATAGTTATTCATTTCAGTGTCATCAGATTCTAGTTAACTTTGAATTACTCTCTTTCTATTTCAAAACAATAACATAATTTATTTGTTATCAGTACTAACTCCTACTTATTTAAATATTAATAGGATCATCTTTTCTTTTATTATTATTTATCTGTATACCTTCTCACATTCCAGATTCCTGTGTCATATCAAAAATCAAAATGGTTACCTACATAGTCAAGTATTATCAAGGATGTGGAAACAAAACTAAAAATACCTGGTTTGCAAGTGACCGTGTCGCCGGGTCAGGACCTTAGAAGCTACCAACATACATACATGCCACCAAATAGAGGTCAGCTGAAAAATGACTTCCAGCCAAACATAACTAAAGTAAAAGGTGAGAAGTTTTCAAACTATCTTCTACTCACCTCGCTAACTGATACGGTGTTGTTGTATCAGAAGGCTCAACACAATAGCCATGTCGAATAACTACATGACGCTTGTGCATGATACTACCATGCAACAAAGTACTTTTAAATTATTATTCCTGGGTTCAATTCCTAGGTTGGGCAAAATTTGTTTATGGGGTTTTTCCAATAGGGATTCCTCTGTAGCAGCCCAGAGTTTTGAAATTGGTGAACCCCCATGCTTCAAAAAGCATGTTGAGCCATTGGCCTTGTGCACCATAGTACCTCCTTATGCAGATGGCTCAACAGTCAGGAGGACTACTGTTATTATTGTATTTTTGTAACTCGTTACAGTTTATGCTATTCTATTCTCATATTTAGTCAATTATAAAAATGAATAATAAAACAAGCTCTAATTATTGAGATGTCCAATAACCTATAGCTCTGGAGGCACTTAATAACATAATAGGTTATATCAACACCAAACTATCAGCATCCATGGAGATGGATTTGATGTAATAATGAGAACACAATAAACTATCTTATTATGCTGTGGAAGCAACTAAGATTGATAACACAACAAACTATCCTATTGGTATGCTGTGGAATCAAGTAATAATGATAACACAACTATCTTGTTGGTATGCTGTGGAAGCAACTAATAATGATAACACAATAAACTATCCTGTTGGTATGCTGTGGAAGCAACTAATAATGATAACACAATAAGCTGTCTGTTAGTAATCCGTGGAGGAAACTAATAGTGATAATACAACAAACAATCTATTGGTTTGCTGTGGAAGCAACTAATAAAGATTTAATATCCATTGGTTAGGCGTGGAGGCCGCTAATGAACAAATCTCTCATGTTATCCTGCTGGGTCCACGGTGTACAAGACCACCCAGAGCCTGGTTCCTTATATCCTGTCAAATCAAAGACTTCGTGCCTGTCACGGAGCAATGATCCTAAACTCCTTAACCTTTAATCCTGTCAAATCAAAGACTTTGTGTCTATCACAGAGCGGTGTTCCTGATCCTATCCTTAAATCCTGTCAAATCAAAGACTTTGTGTCTATCACAGAGCATTACCGTCCCGTGAGAATGAAACTAAACAAAAAACAGCTGATCACAATACTTCTACACTACCTACACTATACTTACCAAATACAAGGCTGCTATGTAAGCCTTCTTATAAGTAGGTATGTGCTCATTAATGCATCAAATATTTTAATTTGAGATAAACTTAATAGTTACCTAATTTCATAAGTATTCAGTGATAAATTGATAACTTAAACTGACTTTTACCTATTACAAATCAATGAATATTGTAAGATAATACAAACAATAACATGCTGCAAACAAGATTCAAATTGGACTAGTAAGCTAGCAACTGATTATTCAATGTCAAAAACCTGAAATAGAAATTGTATGCCTTCATTGACATGACATGTAGCAGTTAGTTGTTTCCTAACAACATTGGTATTTACCATATAGCAAGTAGAATACCTAAAGCATATAGCTGTGGGTGTAAAAATACATTCAATATTTCAAAAATAAGGCAAACTCAGTTTAGATTTATTACAAGCTGTCAATGATAAATAAAACCAGTTGTTATCAGATCCTAAACTTAATTAATACTGTAGGATGATAAACAACAATAATCTGCCGACAAATATTTCTCCGCTATTACAGATAACAACCAAGAAACACAGAGACTGAGGACACGAGACTGAGGACACCTCTAGCTGCAGAGCCCGCAGCTAGGTCCAGTATGGCCGTGTCGCCGCGTAGGCGTGAATTTGCTAATTTATTATCCTAATTAAACGTTTTAAGTGTCTATGTCTATTTAAGTTGGGTTTTGAGTTCAGCGCCATCTATTGGCTCACTGTGGAATCAGTATTGATTCATAATTCGTATGCTAATTTCAATGTTTAATTAATACGAGATGTTTAAATTAAACAGGAACACTTATTGTAGGACTTTTGGATTTGTTCTCATTTTAACTATTGCACATTTGACTAAGTAAATGTGTTTGATTATGTTATTCAGATAAAGTTGTCAAACAATGGCGGATGTTATAATTTCTATGACCAATAACCAGATTTAATAATTTAATACGAGAACTAAACAAATTTGAGTAAATGATTAAATACTAAGAAGTCATAAGACTATTTTATACAGCTATGTAATAATGAGAAACTTTCTAATTAGTAAGATTGTTAGATCACCGGAAACTTGAATAGTTTTGTTAATAGATGACTATTTCAATAATAAACTACAAACCACTTTATATTTGTGAGTATTGAGGTTGTTTAATGTTAAAATAATTAACTGATCAGCATTTTAGTATTGTTTGCTAACTTTACTCAACTATCCAAGTAATTAGTGACTAAACAAAAACAATATTGAAGTTCCGCCCACTTAGAACGCGCATCGCGCGGACTATGTGTGAAAAATAAGAACTGTTTAATAAATGTAATCGAATAGATGTTTGAAAACCTAATTAATTGTCATAAAGTGATTGTGTAATCTATAAAAACATTTAAAAAGAGTATCCTGGAGTTTCTTGCTAGATCTCCTCCAGCGATCGACAAGGGCTTTGCGATCTAGCAAGCCACACGATGTGGTTTTAGCTTCAAGTTCATTTGAAAACTCAAAGTGCCTGTAACTAAATCAAATAAACACTCTTGAGTTTCAATCCAGTGTTGTGTGTTATTGAAGTAACCCGCTCCAGTCAAGAATAAAGGAATTGCCTCTAGACATTGGGGTTAAAGATGGCGATTCTACGATTCATAGGTACTTCGACGTGACATATATAATAAATTATTATTATTATTTTTATATTTTTAAATGTTTTTTTTATTTTATTTTTATAAGATAATATTTAAAAATGTAAAAACTATGTACAATAATGAAATAAAGGAAATAATAATAATAAGCTGCCCCTCTTTGGGTTTAAGCGGCTTCTTCTTCTTGAGCCTTCTGTTTCCTGCCAAGGTCTTCGTGGTTTTATACAGCTCTTTCAAGTTGCCGGTGTTCGCAACCTGTTGAGCACGATCAGCAATATCATCAGCCCAATGCCTTCTATCTGCACGCGTACTGCGATAAATCGCCTTGCGCTTCCGGCGGTATTGGGCATTGAATTTACCGCAGTATCTCAAGACAAAAGTCTATGACCAGTGTGTGTTGCCAGTGATCACCTATGGGACCGAGACGTGATCGCTCACAATGGGCCTTATCAAAAAGCTTAAAGTCACCCAAAGGGCAATGGAGAGGGCTATGCTCGGAATTTCCTTGCGTGATCACGTCAGAAATGATGATATCCGCAGGAGAACCAAAGTTACCGACATAGCCCGAAGAATTGCCAAACTTAAGTGGCAGTGGGCAGGGCACATTGCTCGCAGAACGGATGGCCGATGGGGCCGAAAAGTTCTGGAATGGCGACCGCGAACCGGCAGACGATACGTTGGAAGGCCTCCCACTAGGTGGACCGATGACCTGGTTAAGGTTGCGGGAAGGCGCTGGATGTGAGACGCATGAGATCGGTCAATGTGGCGACGCCTGGGGGAGGCCTATGTCCAGCAGTGGACGTCTTTAGGCTGAAATGATGATGATATTTTTAATATGTTATCTAGAGCTGTGTATACTCAGCAATGTGTAAGATGTGGTTGCCTGTAATTGGGTGTGCATTACAGGAAAATTATATTTTGTATGAATTTTTATATTTTGTGTAAGATGATATTGTATTTTGGCACCCGTTGGTGACCCTTAAATTAAATAAATAAACATTTGTTTGGCTTTTTCGGCACTCTACTTCAAAATAAAATGATTTATACCAAACCAACTCCCTACGTACTCTAGAACTCAAGTCTACTCTAAAGTTGACTCGTTAAGTCGTTCCATACCTAACGTATAGATTTATCTTCAAGTTACTATCTGTCGTCACAAAACATTTTCGTTCATTTAAAATACTGCCTTAAAAGTTACAGAGCATTCACTCATTCACCACTGTGAAACGCCAACTCAATATTACCAATACTCCGCAACATTGATTTGCTTTAATAAGTATCAACATCGCATCAAAATGAGTATTACAAAAGTTTACAAAACTAACTAGTTAAAATTACTTTTAGGATAATTTGATATTTGGTCCAAACCAAGTCTCATGTAAGAGTTAATTTACCATCAACAGGCACATTTTAAATCAATTTGCCAAAAGACGCAGCTGCACTTATGAACTGTCTAAGCTGTGTTACAGTTTCAGGGTATGTAAAGTTTGTAAAAAGTAGTAGTAAAGTACATTTAGTAGTAGTAGTAAAGTACATTTATGTAAAGTTTGGGATAACATAAAAATATTTGATTTTCAACCTTAAACACATGCTTAAAAATATATATAAGTTGTGAAATAAAGAGAAAATAATCAAATTGGATTCTCAGCCAGGTTGGCAGGGTGGTAACTGGTATATCGGTAAGAAAATATTTTTATTATTGTACAGAAATTGTTAAATGATTTATTATATATTTTATAGGTAATACTTAATATTATTTATGTACCTTTTGTGAGATTAAATAGTTAAGGCGTGAATGATATTATGGAGGACTGCATACCAGAAAATCAATACATCACGCTATAATCATTATGAGATGTTAATTAATATTCCTTTTTTTTGTTACAGATCGAAGATTCTCAAGATCTTTTCATTTTCCCGCCTATGGAACCTCGGATGGTGCAAAACGAGTTTGGCCAGGAATCAACGAGGCGTTTGAATCTGAAGACGTCCAATGATTGGACGCATTACAGTTTTGTGAAGCGACCTTTAAAAGGATCAAAGATAAGCCGCATCGAAATATACGATGCACTAGATTTTGCCGATCGTGAAGAAAGTTCATGCAAATGCAAAGCAGATTTGTGCGTACAGCATGTTGTCAAACACGCCATGGTGGACGGTATATACCAATCAACCAAGGACCTCATCGTGAGGATCCAGGAAAATGCTATTTAATAAATAGATAGGTCATAAATATGTACTTACTACCTAACTACACTGTTTACTATTAATTATAATAATACTAGTATGATAAGATGCCTTATTAAGTACGTGTAAATAGTATGTACCTACTTTATAGTTAATAAAAAAGTATTTACTACTTAGGCCCTGCGCAGACGACAGACTATCCGTGACGCACTTTTTAGTCTGTGAAAATAGAACCTATGCAATTATATGCAGTAACGCACACGACGCGCAAAAAGTCCGGCGCACAAAAAATCCGTGTAATTCGGGCAGACCGCACCGCGCCGCGGCGCGCCGCTCCGCACAAAAAGTGTGTGAAAAAAATTGAACGTTTGCTTCAACGCGCGCTAACGCAGACGGCGCACACTTTAGTCGGCAATCTGCATTTGCTAGGGGTGGACGTAACGCACGCGATCTATTATCATGGCGCCAGAGGTCGATGTTTCTGAATGAGTCAAAGCAGGTCTCAAAATAAATAGCAACTCATCAAATGTAGTAACATAAATTTTATAAAATTTGAAAAAAATTGCCGGATGTTGTTTCAGAATTGAATGTTTAGTATGGAACTGTCCCTTCAGTAATCTTTCCGAAAGTATAGGATGTACCCAAAATTCTCTATTCCTCCTCCTTTTTTGTACTTCATGTACAAAATAATACTTCGCGATCTCTGCACAATTTCCATAGCGTCTACGTCCCTACAGCTCTGCCGACAAAATGATCGAAGATGTGCGTCGTGTGCGTTGAGTCTGTGAAAAATCCGCGACCGACTTTTTGCGCGCCATGCAGACTTTTTGTGCGCCGCAGACTCGATCGCACAAAAAGTGTGCCGTCTGCGCAGGGCCTTATACTGTGTAACATTACAATAAAGGGTAATTTAAAAAAAAACATTTTTATTTAGTGTGTACCTACTAGCTATTATTATTATACTAGGTAACGAAATAATACAACCATCTTTCATATTAAGAACACAAGATCATGTTCACAGTTTCACGTGTAGCACGAAGTCAAGCGCCACACACGATGCATTACTACTTACAAGTGTCTAGTCTATAGTATAATACACACAGATCACTGCATGATTCATTCATTCATTTCACATTCAGCAACGTAACCATAACAACACACTTGTGCCTTTGTTTGTATTTAAATAGATTGGATAGATGAACAATGTAAATTGGGGGCTTCTAGATCAGATCGCAAGAGCTGATCTAGAAACCCCAATTTACAACTACTCACCAACACATAACCAATCATTAACCACAAATTTAGTTGTCGTACTTTTACTTGACGTAAATTTAGTTGCACGCAGAAGCTCAGTTCATCACCATGAACACTCATCCTGAATGCATGGCAACTCGCCGTTTCCTACTGTTTCTTCAAGCACCAAACAGCCGCTTGCTCGTTTATCTGCTAACTGACTTGTAATTGTAAAGGCCTCCAGATCAGCGCTCACATTGATGTTTTGGACAACTTTAATTGCTTGGCTGACACTGACGTCATCATTACACTCTAGGTACACATCTTTTTGCTTTCAATACGTAAAAGCTCGTGAAATAATAACAAAACATCAAGCCCGCGCTGTCCTTAGGGGAAAGCAGAGTTAAGCAAACACAGGCAGTACAAAACATATCACCAAACCTTATAAGAGGCTATTGTTATAAAATGACTGGTTCTTACAGTGAAGAAATCTCAATTTATGACCAAGCGTGGTAAAAACAGAGCAATACTGACGACTCCGGTGTTCAATGTTTTAAGATGTTTTAGCAAACCAACTTAACAAATTCTGGTGTAATTCAATTTAATCAATTACAAATGTAATGAAATAAATTGATTAGTGTTATCCTAAAAGACAAACATTCAATGTAAATGACAAACAAAACATGAATGTGTGAACCTGTGGTTTCTGCATCTTTTTATTAAAACCAATCAATTACATTTAACCGTGTAAGCAATCTGGTATCCTAATAAATGACACAGCGCTAAATGGTTTCGTCTTGTATTAAGTTGTCACACACAGCAGTGACTGCACGTTTCCATGCAGTGTAGTGATGGGTAACTCATCATTTTTATATGAGGTTGAGGGAGCACCTCATTTTACCTCGCGAGGTACTCACGAGGTACCCCTCATTTGAGGTGAGGTATTGTAGGTACGTCGGCGTATTCACCTCATGAGCCGAGCCCGAACCGTACTCAGCCGATTGTCTGAGGCAGCGGCAAGCGAGGCGAATGGCGCTTCGAGTCACGAGTACTCACGATTCCGATTTTTACATCTCCCTCACACACATCATTTTCTTACGCTCATAAATTTTACACCGCCAAAATAAAAAATAAATGACACTTGAATATTGAACACTGAACAATGCCAATGTTTTTAGAGTTTATAGTTAAAGTTTAGAGTTCATAGTCATCATTCGCTCACTAAGCTCACTCAATACTCACTCGCGAGTACTCGCCTCAATATAATCACTAGTTATTCAAGCAAAGCAAAACTATCTATTTTTCAAATCGATATATTATGTCTCAAACATCACTTGTTATTTATGAAACGAAACCAAAGCTGTTGTCACAACGCTATAAATCCCCGCAAACAAGAACATACCCACTTGAAATTGTCAATGTAGCTAGTTTAAGTAAATAAGCCAGATAGAGCGTTTTGATGCGTGCTACTTACACGCATTAAAACGCGTATAGTAGTAACGCGTGTAGAGACCTGTACTCATTGGGATGGATGTTCAGCTGAATTTGACAGTGCGAAAATGAAGCTTAAGTAACTTAGGACGATATTATTATTATGTAAGATTTCGTTTTGAACTTTGACTTTGTCGCATACGTTGCGATTGTAAACTGCGACATATTTGTTTCGAATTTCGATTTACTATCTCGATTTGTACAAGCAATCACATAAATGCAATTGTTAACGCAAATTAACATGTTTTCTATATTTTATTAATTATTTGATGTCATTTTTGAATTCCATAAACTAATCATATTTTACCTGTAATTTTATACAGAAACTTTAATTTTGTTGCATGCAACTCAGAGCCTAATGGAGATTCATGTCGGCAGAACGCTCATAAAATCAGCTCTCGGTTTCAATTATAAAAATTCATGTTAAATACTGAATAATTCATCAGTTCATTGTTCAAACCTTAATTTACGGTCAATCGTGTATGTGGATACAATAAATCAAGTGAAGACAACAAGTTTTTATATTCATTTGCCACCGATGTTCACAAACCCCCAACTCAACATTCCGGTTGCGATTCGAACCCGCCAGCCGGAGTGAACATTATTTGGTGGCCCATGAGGGGAATCAGCAAGAAGTCATTGGATCAAAACTCATCAAGAACGTAATCGCGTGGTCTGCGCGATCGTCATCATCAAACAAGTCAACGGGTTTCAAGTTTCAACACGTCGCATCGAGGCATACCTATTCAATGCATTCAATTTTGTCAGTCGTCGGTAGCGGTACATCGGAGTAAACTACAGTTCATCACATCAAGTTCTACTATACATCGGAAGTCATCTTAGGTGATAATTATTATTATCATAGCGGCACGACCCATCATCGGAGGTAATTTGGCGCGAACGCCAACGTCAACTGTCAGTGTCAAGTGATCAAGTGTCAAAGTGTCAGTGTCATCAAACTAGACTTACAACACGGTTGTTAGAACTTATTAATTTAGGTGTTTATCTGTGTTTTATTGTTTGTTTTTAGTGTTTTAAGTAGTTTAAGTTAATCATAACGATGCCGTCATCCGAATATAATAAGTGCAAAGCGCAGTTCATATCTAAACATCGAATGTTAACAGATTTCTATAATACTATCGATCAAAACAAGTCATCGATCTCGGCCAATGTAGCTAAACGCCAGTTCGATAAATATTATGGTGAGTTCATTTCAGCTTATGAGAAACTACTCCAAATGGAAGAGGTTCAGGAAGAAGAATCTGACAAGCTTCAGGCGGATTTCTCTCAAATCAATGAATATTTGCTAAGGGTGGAGCAGGCTCAATCAGAAGGTAATCAGACACCCAAAATTAAAGGTAATCATTCAGATTTACATGCTAAACTACCATTCATCGAGTTACCCTAGTTCTCTGGTGTTATTATGGACTGGATTCCATTCTTTGATTTTATTTCAATCATTAGTTCATGAACGTCACAACTTATCAGATGCTGAAAAGCATTACTATCTTCGTGCATCACTAGTACGCGAGGCACTGTCATTAGTCAGACAGCTACCAATGGATGATGCCAATTATGAGGTGGCACTTAATTTACTCAAGGGTAGGTATCATAATACGCGGTTATTGTTGGATACATATATTGATAGGATCCTCAAATTACCTATAATACAGCCTCAGTCATCAACCCTTAGGAAAGATCTATATGATCCACTTCGAGAGTCTGTCCAAGCGCTCGACAAGTTAAAGATGCCTGTCAAAGAGTGGTCATATTTAATTTTGTTCATTATCCTACAGAAATTACCGGTCAGGATCAGATCCTTGTTTGAGGAGCGATATGGCAAGGATCAGGCAAAGCTGCCAACCCTGGATCAGCTCATGGAACTCCTGGATGAGCAATGCAGACTTCATTTGACCATCACCGAGACTGAAAGCAGATCACTCCCGGCAAGAAGGAGAGCAACTCATCAGCTGTCTGAGGCCACTTCAGGACCCACATCTCAGAGACATTTACATCAGGTGACTTCTAACTCAACTGAATGTACTTATTGTCATAGTTCATTTCATAGTTTATATGTGTGTAGGAAATTCAATGCACTTCATCCTAAGGCAAGACAATCATGGGTATATAAATCAGGTCATTGTTTTAAGTGCATGAGGAAGCACTATGCAAGTGAATGCACTCATAGGAATTGGTGTAAACATTGTGGATCTAAAGATCACAATTCACTCTTATGTGTTAATGAGCAGCAGCCCTCACCAAATACTGGGTCTCAGGAGATCAGTACACCATCACAGGCTCCGCCAACATCATCAATTGATCATCGCAGTGAATCTGGAACTGTATCTCAGGCTCAATCCAGGAATCACCAGGTTAGACAAAAATCACCAATCAATCAGGTACAAGAAAAACCATATCACATTAATCTGGAGTCTACTAGGACAGGAGAGCGTGCAGCTCGAGCTCAGCTTAAGTTTCAAGAGTTACGTTTTGGATGCAGGCGCAGTCCTGATCAATTCGAATGAGATAAGTCGACTGTTGGTGACTACAAGGGTCCATTGCCCATAACCATCTGCCCAACAGCAGTTGTAGGTATAAGGGGTAGTGATGGACACTATTATAAGGGTAGAGCTTTATTAGACACAGGGGCAAGTGTCTCGGTCATCACACAATCATTGGTAAATAAATTGAAATTGCACCAACAGTCTAATAGTACAAAGATATATGGAGTAGGTAATAACAGTGTTGATTTACCTGGTACTTTAGCAAAATTAGTAATCAAACCAATAGGTAAACCAGTCCCTATCATCAGTACAGTAACTATCGTCATGTATTATATTTCTGCAGAAATTCCTTCATATCCGATCAACTATAGGCATTTAATTAAGGATAAAGGAATCATATTGTCAGATCAGAACTTTGACACACCCCAGGAACTGGATCTCATCCTTGGTACGGATGTTTTAAACTATGTATATGAAGGTTCTAAGATTTCATTAAATATTCCAGATCTTTATGCATATAAAACTTGCTTTGGTCATGTCATCATGGGATCACTACTCGAGTCAATGTGTGATAGATCACCGAGAGGCTGTAACTCAGTTCATGATTATGGAGTCATGGCATCCAGGCTTGAGGAGGTTCTCGAGAGGTTCTGGAAGGTAGAGGAGCCATCATCTGAGCCAGCTGTTCATCCGGATCACATGGAATGTGAAAGGTTATATAATTCTTCTGTCAGTCGAATGCCTGATGGCAAATATATGGTAAGATTGCCATTGTAATCTGAAAGGCCTGTGTTAGGTGAATCAAAAGCATTAGCTATGCAAAGGCTCAAGTCATTAGAAAGGAAAATGGATAAGTATCCTGTATTTGCTATTAAATATAGAGAATTCATGGAAGAATATGAAACACTAGGTCATATGTCACTATCAAGGTTTCAATTTGATTCAGAACATTTCATTATACCACATCATGGGATATTCAAGAAAGGTACGGACAAGTTAAGAGTTGTATTTGATGGGAGTGGGAAGACTTCCACAGGAACTTCATTAAATCAATGTCTTCATAGTGGTAAGCCACTTCAAAATGATGTTACAAAAATATTGTTGAATTTCAGAAGACACCAGGTCGTCTTTACTACTGACATTAAGATGATGTTTAGAATGACATGGATTCACCCTGATGATAGGAAATATCAACTCATACTGTGGAGAAGAACTCCTTCAGAACCAATTAAGGTATATGAGTTAAATACTAATACCTATGGACTAAGGTCAAGCCCATTCATTTCGATCAGAACACTATTGAAATTGGCTGATGATTGGGAATTAGATCACCCAAATTCTCATGCAGCAGAAACTATCAGAAATCAGATCTTTGTCGATGATATTTTAACTGGGGCCGATACAGTAGCAGAGGCCAATAAATTGAAGGAAGAACTCAAGCAATTGATGAAGAGTGCAGGTTATGAGCTTCGTAAATGGTCATCAAACAATGACAAGGTATTGGAGGATTTACCAGGTGATCATTGTGAACAACCACGTCAATTTGATTCTCAGGATAGGAGTTTTATCAAGGTCTTAGGAATCGAGTGGGATCCGGTTTCAGATTCATTTTCTTATCAGATTAATATACCTACTGGAGAAGCTACCACTAAACGAAGTATACTTAGTACCATAGCTAGGTTATATGATCCATGTGGATATTGTACACCCATCATATTGAGATTTAAGTTACTTCTACAATCATTTTTCACAGATGGACTTAACTGGGATGAACCAATCAGTGATTCAATCCTTGAATATTGGAACGATCTTATAAATCATCTTCAATATCTTTCATATTTACAATTACCAAGATGTGTTTCATTGCCTGAAGCGGTGTCATACTCACTTCATGGATTTGGAGACGCTTCTGAGCAAGGATATGCCGCATGTGTATATCTTCGAAGTATGGATTCATCAGGAAAAGTTATGGTGCAACTGGTCATGGCTAAGTCAAGGGTCGCACTTAAGAAAACTACTCAAACTATACCCAAACTTGAGTTAAGTGCAGCTCATTTAGTATTTAATCTATTAAATCATGTAGCTGAGGCATATGAAAATGTCATTCATATTGATAGTATAAACGCATAGTCAGACAGTTCAATTGTATTAGCATGGCTAAATACGAAACCTCATATGCTCCAGACCTTTGAATGCAATAGAGTCCAGGAGATTCAAGGTTCCCAAAGGAATATGGTATAGAGGCACATTAAATCTGAATTCAACCCAGCGGATTGTGCATCTCGAGGTATGTCAGCACAGGAATTATTGCATTACGATAATTGGTGGTCACCCAATTGGCTTCTTCAACAAGAGGACTGGCCTAAGTCAGCTATCATCATGCCGGATAATTTACCAGGATTTAAGAAACTCATTCGGGTCACAACATCAACAGAATCATGGGATCAAGCATTATTATCAAGAGTTAGTAAATTCAGTAAGCTTATTAATGTCACAGCATTTGTACTGAGGTTTATCAGAAATCTCAGGTTACCAAAGTCACAGAGAAACTTAAGGAAGATATTGTCTATTGAAGACGTAAGAGAAGCCAGGAAATATTGGATTAAGGAAATACAATCACAGTCATTTGGTGAAGAAATTGCATTACTGAAGAAAGGGAAGCTAGTATGCAAGTCATTGCAGAAATTAAGTATATTCACGGATCAAGATGGATTAATCAGAGTAGGTGGACGGTTAAAAAGGTCAGAATTGCCATATGGGGCTTGTCATCCCTACCTACTACCTAAGGATCATAGATTTGGTCAGCTTTTAATAGAATATTATCATCGATCATTTTGTCATGCAGCAACCAATGCGTTAATTGCTATTCTTAGAAGAGAATATTGGATCACATCAGTCAAGCGTCAGGTTTCCAAGTTCATAAGAAAATGTTTAGTATATTTCAGGTTCAATCCGTCAATTCAGCCACCATTCATGGCAGACTTACCCGCTGATATAGTCACAGCAGCGCGTCCATTCTCAGGGGTTGCAACAGATTTTGCTGGACCCTTTTTGGTTAAAAGCAGTCTACTCAGGAATGCAAAGTCAGTAAAGGCTTATCTATGTGTCTTTGTGTGTTTAGCAACAAAGGCTGTTCATCTTGAGGTTGTTTCATCATTATCAGTAGAAGCTTTCATCGCTTCATTCACCAGATTTGTTAGCCGCAGGGGGCTACCTTCGCTCATTCGATCAGATAGGGGTACAAACTATAATGGTGCTAATAATTATCTCAAGGAGGTAAATCAGTTTTTAATTGATCATGAATTAATTCTTCAGGAGGAGTTAAGGAACCAGAATATCAAATGGGAATTCAACCCACCAGCTTCACCTCATATGGGGGGACTAGCTGTTGCCCGCGACTTCGTCTGCGAAGCATTAGTAATTCGAATAGCTTATTTTTTATATCGCAGCATAATATTGTGGGTTTTTCATACAAACTTCTACCTCTCTTTCCACCCCCTTAAGTAAGATTTCCGGGATAATAACTATGCTATGCCCTGCCCAGCGTCTCAAAATATCTCCGAAACAAATTGCATCTAAATCGGTTCAACGGTTTAAGCGTGAAAAGATGGACAGAGAGACAGACAGAGTCACTTTCACATTTATAATATTAACTCCGCGCGCGACTTCGTTCGTGTGATGGCAACCAAAAATAAGCTGCTATTAAACCTGAGACAAACGGTCCAGTTCGGTAGTTCCAAATCGATGTAGAGGTCCCCATCCTAGTGCCATTTGATTCTTCAAAGAAACTTTGACACCCCTAAATCGTCTTCTGGGGGTAAATCCGAAAAACTTATGATGCCATCCTTTATTATTTTGCCAAAGGAATAAGATTTTATACAAATAAATGTCTCCCTTTTAACCCTTTAAAAAGTTGAATTTCCAAAAACCCCTCCTAAGTGCTCCCCAACGTCATAAAAAGAAGCTATGTGCAGTAAAAGTAATCAAAAATCTGTACCACCCCGAAGTCGTATTTTAAGGGTAGTTTCGAAAAACTAATTATTGAAAACCTTTATTGTTTATTTAGGTTGGTATTTATGTAAAATGTATTGTTTATTCACCCAAGAAATCAGATTCTTCAAAAAAATTAACATCTCTTAAGTCGTCTTTTGGGGGTAGTTTCAAAAAATAATAACAGCAACCTTTTTTATTCATTTAGGTTAGTATTTGTGGCAAGTTTATTGACCCAAGAAACCAGTTTTTAAAAAAAACTGTAATACCTCCTAAATCGTCTTTTGGGGGTAGTTGCAAAAAACTAATAATGACAACCTTTATTGTTTATTTAGGATGGTATTTATGCCAAGTTTCAAGTTTATTCACCCAAGAAATCAGATTCTTCAAAAAAACTAACAACTCCTAAATCGTCTTTTGGGGGGTAGTTGCAAAAAACTAATAATCACAAACTTTATTGTTTATTTAAGATGATATTTATGTCAAGTTTCATATTTATTCACCCAAGAAATCAGATTCTTCAAAAAAAATAACATCTCCTAAATCATCTTTTGGGGGTAGTTTCGAAAAACTAACAATGAATATCTTTATTGTTTATTTAGATTAGTTAACTGAAGTAATAAGATTCTTCAAAAAAACTTTAACACCCCTAAATCGTCTTTTGGAGGTAGTTTCATAAAATAATAATAGCAACCTTTATTATTCATTTAGGTTAGTATTTGTGGCAAGTTTCAAGTTTATTGACCCAAGAAATCAGATTTTCCATACAAATTTCAACAACCCCTAAATCATTATTTGGGGGTTGTAAAGGTTGTTTGTTGGGATGTTGAATGAGAGATAGTATTGTTCACTTAAAACTGTATATTGTTAGGAAAAGTTACAAACTGTTTGTTAATGGAGCGAGGGAGCACGCGCGACGGCACCTAATGCTAACCGATCACGTACTGACGTTAATTGTTATTTGGGTCGCTTGGCGTAAACGCGTATAATGCAGATTAAGCAATTAATATTAAAGTTATGATGTGCGGTTCGCCGTACATGCTCCCGGGCGAACATGTTACAAAATTTTATGCTAATAAAAATATAAAAATTAAACAATATCGTCCCCAGTGTAAAAGTTACGTCTTTGTGGCCTAGGGGACGTTGCTTGGTCATGTACAGTATTTAAGCTAGTGTTGCTAGCTATCACATTCACTTCACTGGGCTGACGGTCAGCCACTATGCTCTGCTTTCGCGGAAGTTTCACTTGATTCACTTCACTAGAATTTAAATTGATGTTTCGCGAAAATTTAACTGTAGGTTCCGTCTGCGTGAAGTTTCTGGTAGACGCCTTTCTTCTGCGCCACAGGAATACCGCTGCTGCTACAATGGATGCGCACAGCAAGCCATAGCAAATGGCGTATTGATGAACGTCATGTGTTGATAGGCTAAGGTGATTTATTTCGATCGATCTCGATTGAAGTGTTTGTTGTAGCCGTTTTCAATTGTTGTATCTGTTGGCCGATGCTTTCTAATGTTTGGTTTAGCGGATCTACGGATTCCGTGTAGTCTGATAGGGAGATGTTTACTAAGTGATGGAATTCGGTTATCTGTGGAGTTTCTATTTCAGGGTCAGTTTTTATGATGTTTCCCGAATGGGAACGAGAGTACAGAGCAAAGTCTTTGCCTTTAATTATGCACTTAGGCTTCAAACTTATTATACCAGCTCCACTGATTTGCTTGTAGGTAACTTGATCTTGACAGATGATCCTGATTGGATATGAGTTGCAGCAAAAGTATAGGTACTTAGATGGGTCGTTCAACTCAATCCACATATCACCGCACTGATATTTGCTTACTACACATTGATTAGTATAGTGATTGATTTTACAGAACTTCTCGTCAATGGGAAGATAGTTGACTGGCTTGTCGATTGTACACAAATATGAATTTTCATTATGTTGACATAGCTGAAGTTCCGTGAATGATATTGTTAGGTAAGCATCCTTTTTCAAATTTATTGCTACGTAGTCTGTTATCGGCAATACATTAAGCATGTTAGTACCGATTTGATGAGGAACTGAGAGGATCTTGTAAATCTTATAACTGTCTCTACTAGCCAATGGAAATGTTATCTCGAATATGACGTAATCTGTCATTACTCTTGCCTTTGCACTCAGCATACTATAGACTGACCTGAGGTCTGATTGTATATTGTCCACTGGTATGGTCACGTCTTTGTTCAGCTGCCCAGATATGAACTGTAATTCATTTCTTAATTGATCAGGGGTTAATAAATGGGTATTGAATTTGCCATGATAAACGTCTGTTATGGTATCTAGTAGAGTATTTTGAATTTCTTTCAGACTGTGCAGTAAGTTAACTGCGGTTAGTGCTGACAAAGTGAAATCCTGACTGTCACTTAACTTGTCCATGTTTTCTTTAATTATGTTAGTTGCTCGATCTAGCTCGTTTAAATGCTTGTTAATTGTTTTATGTTGCCGTTGTATATGTTGTTCAGTCCGTTTTAGTACATTGTATTCGGCCTCAACGATAGATGTTTGGTTTTTAAGTAAGTTGGTAAGATGATGCTCATTTTGTGTTATAAGTTGGATATCTTTTTTATACTGTTCGGCGAAACTCTCGTCCAATACTCCGAACAGTGCGTTTGCAATGTTACCTATTCCATTGATAAGGCCGCGACGCTGTCTGTCGTGCGCGTCAAAATGCTGATTCAATAGGAGTCGGTTGTAATGTTGTAATTCAGAGTACTCGTGATGTAATTGGAGTAGTAGCATACCGCAGCGACTTGTTTCTGATAATGTGCTGCATGTTTTCTCTAAATAGTTCTGGAACTTTGTTGCTGTTGTCATGCCGTCCCAGTACGCAGTCATATTGTAGTATACAATGAGGGTCCATTTATCTCTTATAAGTTGCATGTTGTTGATAGAGTCAAAATATAATGAGATGTTGTTAGTAAGTGGTGATATAATTTCTGTTGTTTGCGATGTTGTTACCAATGACATGAAAATTATCAAAGAAATCGCCATTGATGTAAATAATGACTTGGGTTTATTTGATTTAATCTTTGTTTCTCCTACACTATTTTTATTACTGTCCTGGTCGTTTTTCATGTCTTCCTGTTTGTGAGATGAAATCGGTAGAATCGATAATTTGACAATAGGTCGTTTTAAGACACCATTTTTTGTTTTTAATGTTACAACTCGAACGAGACCGTCCTGTCCAGGGTGGAGCTCTATTACTCTGCCCATTATCCATTTCCCTGGCGGGAGATTGTCGTCCTGTATAGTTACCAACTGCCCTATTTCAATATTGTTTTTAATGTTCATCCATTTAGGGCGCATTGACTGTTGTGCTAAATATTCTGTTTTCCACCTTTTCCAGATATCATTCGCAATTTTGGCAGATAGAGTCCACCTGGTGCGTGCATCTTGTTCTGTTTCGATGATTGATGTTCCTGGCCTCCCAGTTAGGAAATGAGCTGGAGTCAATGCTTCCAAATCATCTATGTTTTCGGATAACGCACACAGCGGTCTAGAGTTCAAACATGACTCCAATTTGGCTAAGACAGTTGTATATTCCTCAAAAGTTAGCTTCTGCTCACCTACTACTCTTTTGAGGTGATGTTTTAGGCTTCTAACAGCTCTCTCCCATAATCCACCTGCACTTGGCCATAATGATGCTCTCTGTATTTGTATGTTGATGCTGAGTTATCAAAGCATTTGTTTTGTGACTCTGACTATATTTCGTTTTAAGTTCTTGGTTGTAAAAAGGATTGGTTTTGATAACTCCAAATTTGCATCGAATGTTTTCAAAGTGTTAGGTCCTTGCCACCACAGACTATGATGTTTTAACTGAGATGGCAAAATTCCTCTGCTTGCTGCGTCCGCTGGATTCTCTTCGGACTTGACATATCGCCAGCAGTCTGGTTTTATTACTTCAGTAATGCTTTTTGTTCTGTTTGCTACGAACGGTTTCCAGCGTCCGGGATCGCCTTGCAACCAGCCCAAGACAACCATCGAGTCTGTCCATCCAAATATTCGCATTTTTTGGTCTCCTAAACAGCTGATGACTTAGTTCATTAATTTTCCCAGTAAATGTGCTCCTGATAACTCCAATTTCGGTAAAGTCACACTTTTCGAAACCGGAACTAGTCGAGATTTTGCCACGACTAATACTACTGAAGATTTGTTATGTTTTTTGATACGCGCATAAATAACTGCAGCGTACGCTTTTATTGACGCATCGCACCCCATAGGTTGATACCCGATCCATCTTGGTATTTTATATTCATTTATGTTTACTATGTCTGTTTGTAACGTATTCCATTCGTTTTTAATGTTTTCTGGGACTTCTTCATCCCAGTCCAGGTTATTGATCCATAGTTTCTGGAATAGAATTTTTAATTTTGTTGTCACCGGTGATATCCACCCTAAGGGGTCAAATAGTTTAGATACCTCGGCCAAAAGCGTTCGCTTTGTCAATGTTATGTTGTGTTTTGCTGAATTGTGTTTAAAAGTAAACTGATCATCTGTTGCATTCCAGCGTAATCCTAATGTTTTTGATGGGTTTTCTGTTTTGAAGTTAAATATAATTTCTCCTTCGCTCTGATTGTTATCAATGTTTGCCAAGAGTTCCGAACTGTTTGCTGACCATTTTCGTAGTTGGAAACCGCCTGACTTTAATAAATTGTTAAGATCTGTTATAAGTTGTTTACCATCCTGTATTGAATGACTTCCATGAATCAGGTCATCTACGTAGAATGAATCTGTTAAGACCTTGGAAGCTTCCGGATATTTCTGCTCCTCATCCTTTGCTAACTGTCGCAAGGTCATCATTGCTAAGAAGGGAGCTGATTTTGTTCCATAAGTTACTGTTGCTAGTTGATATGTTTCAATTGTTTTGTGTGGCGAATCTCTCCACACTATCTGTTGATATCTACGATCTGCTTCGTTCACCATTATTTGTCGGTAAATTTTTTCGATATCAGCTGTATATGCGTAACGATATTGTCGCCATTTGATGATTAGTTTTTGAAGGTCTTGTTGTAAATTGGGACCTTTAAACATTAGGTCGTTGACACTATTCCCGCTAGACGTCCTGGCCGACGCGTTGAACACGACCCGAAGTTTTGTTGTTGTTGACTCAGCTCGTTGTACAGCGTGGTGTGGCAGGTAGCAGGATATTGTTTGATTGTTGTTGTTTTTCCTTGGAACCATGTGACCTAAAGCTTGGTATTCATGTATAAACTGTTTATATTGCTCTGCTAAGTTTGGCTGTTTTTGAAATTTCCGCTCCAAATTTTGGAACTGAGCTATGGCCATTTCTTTAGAAGACCCTAACTTTCCCTCGGTATTTGATTTAAAAGGTAGTCTGACTTCGTAACGCCCATCTGCAAGTCGTTTTGTTGTTGCTAGATAATAGTCAATACATTCCTGATCCTCTAACGACACTTGCGATGCTTCGCTGATATCTTCAATCTCCCAAAATCGTTGAATGTCTTGGGTGTTGCTCAGTACAACATTGCATCGATATGACGTCGTTTCTTCACCACCTCCGTATATGATCCATCCCAGTTGTGTTTGTTGGATTACCGGATGGGAAGGAATTTCTCCTCTGATTAATCCCGATAGTAATATTATGCCATGGACGTTGGCATTAAGTAATAAGTCCACCGGCCTGCTTGAGTTGAATTCGGGATCTGCTAGCTTTAAATTTTCTATATGACACCAATTAGGTCGATCAAATGTTTTGATTGGTAAGTTCCCAAGTAAGTTGTCCATTATTAGCACATCTGTACTAAATGAAAAGTTGTTATGGATTGATGAGCAGTGAACAGTTAGTTTACCTTTACATTTGTTATGCTGTTCTCCTATGCCCATTACGATTCCTTTGCATCGCAATTTTTGTAATCCTAACCTTTTCACTGCCTCTTCTCTGATTAGAGACACTTGTGAACCCGGATCTATCAAGGCTCTTAAGACTTGATGGGACCCATCAATGGCTTCAACCTTGATTAAGGTAGTGGCTAACATCACTTCATTAGTCGTTAATTTATTCCCAGTGACATGTGATGAAACAGACATGATTGGGTTTTCATTAATTTGCTGTTGGTTGATAATGGCCGCACTGTTAGTAGTTGGCGATCTTGATTTTGTGCAAGCATCATGCATAATTGAATTGTGCGTTCCATTGCAATTGCGACACCGTTTGGTCGAAGTGCATTGTTTACCATTATGATCGAATAAGCAATTAATGCATACTTTCAATTGCGAAACTGTTTTTAGCTTGTTTTCGCTGCTCGATTCTAAAAACCTTTTACAATTATATAGGCCATGCTGATGACCGCAAAGTGGACACTTATACGGCATCGACACGTGTAACGCTTTGGAGAATGATTTACTGCTGTTGCTATGCTGATTGTTGTAGCCTGTTTGATGATTTTTGTTACCCGAAGTTCTTGTTTCTTGATTGGCCTTTTGTGTATAACTTTCATGTTTTCTACGCGAAGATTCTAGACTTGTAAACTTGCTCTCTAGGAAGTCGAGAAACTCTTGTAGAACTGGTAGCTCACGTGCGTTTTTCAAGGAATCTATGTAATCCCCAAATGTTTCCTGATCCAATTTTTGTGACAATAAGTTCACAAGTAGTGGATCCCATGTGTTGATGTCGACACCCAGATTTTTTATACCGTGTATGCTTTCTAGTGTGACGTCATGCAATTTTTTGATTTGTGTCCACGATTGCTGTTGCATGTTAGGTAAACCGAGTAAAGTGTTGACAATAGAGTTAAAAATAAGCTTTTTGTTGTTGTAGCGATGGTTTAAAAGTTCCCAGCTTGTGTTGTAGTTTTCACTGCTTATTGGAAGATGTTGTATAATCTTCTCTGCCTCACCTCGCAACTTTCCTTTCAAAAATTGCATCTTCTGGGCGCTTGACATTGACCGATTGTTGTGTATGGTCTCATTAAACAAATCTTTAAAGGAGTACCATTGGTGATATTTGCCTGTGAATATAGGAATATCCATTTGTGGAGTGCTATGTTCTCTGTAAGACACGGACCACAGTTTCTTGTTGATTGCTCTTTTGAGATTGATGAACGTTTTTTCATTGTTGCTGTAGATGATGTCATACTCTTCATCTGCGCCACACAGTTCACCGTCAATTTCCCAGTGTAGCTCATCAACCTGCTTCCATTTTGACTGTAATGTTCTAAGGGCGTCCTCTAATTCCCACTTTTCATTGAGATCTTCCAGATCAATGTTGGTGATGGCCCTCTTAAAGGCTTTGATATTCGCCGTTTGCTTGCGAACCATGTCATCAAGTTTACTTGTCGAACCCTTTGACATCATCACTTGGCTGGTATCCGGACCCCTTTCTGTTTGCTCTTGTTGACGATCTTCCTGTCTGGATTGAGATCGTTTTTTTGGTGATGGAGGAATTTTTGCAGCTAATTCCTCACATTGTTTTAATGCTAGTGTATAGCTGACTTGTTTGCTCGTGCTCCGAGTTCAGAAAGTATTTATGCTCACTGATCCCACTCGCACAGATACGTATGTGATTGTTCTGGTAATCTCCCCAGTAACTCTCAAGTAATTCCGAACGACGTCTGAAATAGTCATCCGTCTTTCTTTCGGCTCCATCCTTTTTTATATTAATTTTCAATTTTTTGAGCGCTTCACTAATCTCCTGTTGCGATTCGTAAAGACGTTCCATTTTGTTGGTGGATATAATGCTTATGTTGTTAATTAAAAAGGAAAGATCTTACTTGTGTTCTCCGTCTCTTACGGCTGTTAGTTCGATGTTGATGTTGGCGGAAAAAGTTCTGCTGTTGATCCTGTTCCCTTGCTGCTGGCGACGCCCTGCTGCTGACGTCTTGCTAATGTTTGTTTGTTGTTATGCGGACTGCTGCCACAATGTTGATAGTTCAACGAACGAGTGTCCTCACTAATTTTTGGTCTGCTTTAACACTAGTCAACTCCTTCCGGACGGAGGACTATCAAAAACTCGCGAGGTCCCGCTCGATGGCTCGAAGGACCATGTAAAGGTTGTTTGTTGGGATGTTGAATGAGAGATAGTATTGTTCACTTAAAACTGTATATTGTTAGGAAAAGTTACAAACTGTTTGTTAATGGAGCGAGGGAGCACGCGCGACGGCACCTAATGCTAACCGATCACGTACTGACGTTAATTGTTATTTGGGTCGCTTGGCGTAAACGCGTATAATGCAGATTAAGCAATTAATATTAAAGTTATGATGTGCGGTTCGCCGTACAGGGGTAGTTTCGAAAAACTAATAAAGTCTCTACAACTAATAAAATCTTTATCATTTACTTAGAATACTATTTGTGCTTAGTTTCAAGAATTTTTGTCGAAGGAATTAGATTTTTCATACAAACTTTCAACCCCCTTTTTACCCCCTTAGGGGTGAAATTTCCAAAAATCCTTTCTTAGTGCACACTTACGTCACTTGAGGAACCTTTCTGCCAAATTTCATGCTTGTAGGCTTAGCAGTCTTGGCTGTGCGTTGATTGATCAGTCAGTCAGTCAGTCAGTCATCTTTCGCTTTTATAGATATAGATAGATTGTTTGAAGCTGCCGTCAAAAGTGCGAAAAATCAAATCTTGAAAAGGGAGGTCAGAGATACTATTTTAACATTTGAGGAACTCACTACAATATTATCCAAGGTAGAGGCTATTCTCAACTCACGCCCGCTAATGCCGATGTCAGATGATCCTTGTGATTATGAAGTATTAACTCCAGGTCATTTCTTAATAGGTCAACCACTTGTAGCTTTACCAGAGGTTCATTGGAAAGATACTAAGATGTCACGTTTATCACGGTTTCAGGTTATTCAAAAAAATGTATCAAAACATATGGACTCGCTGGCACTTAGAGTATTTAAGTACATTACAGGCTCGTAATAAATGGTTTATTCAATCAGAAAATGTAAATATTGATGATTTAGTTTTAATTATAGATGAAAATTCACCACCACTTCTATGGAAACGAGGTAGAGTCATTGAATTGTATAAAGGTAGAGATTCTATTATAAGATCAGTCAAGGTTAAGACTCAGTACGGTGAATTTATAAGACCAGTAATAAAACTATGTAAGTTACCAATAGATTGTAATACTATTTAAGGTTTAGGATAAGTCAATTCATAGTTATAGTATGTCAATGTTTCTTTAGTTAATATTATGATAATGTTATCAATGTTTACAGTAGTAACATTGATCCTCTTCTCCCTATGGGGGCCCAATAATGTTAACGCAAATTAACATGTTTTCTATATTTTATTAATAATTTGATGTCATTTTTGAATTCCATAAACTAATCATATTTTACCTGTAATTTTATACAGAAACTTTAATTTTGTTGCTTGCAACACAGAGCCTAATGGAGATTCATGTCGGCAGAATGCTCATAAAATCAGCTCTCGGTTTCAATTATAAAACTTCATGTTAAATACTGAATAATTCATCAGTTCATTGTTCGAACCTTAATTTACGGTCAATCGTGTATGTGGATACAATAAATCAAGTGTAGCAGTCAGCGGGTTTACTACGAGTAGGTACTTGGATGTGATATGTGAAATCAAACTCAAACTGTTCATTACTTTTATAGTGTAAGAAAACTGTTCTAAACAATAGATACAATTTTACAACAATGTCTATGAATTTGAGCACTCTATTTTAACCAAGCGTCTCAGGCGACGACCATCGACCGAATGTGTCCTCAAGCCACAGCTAGAAACACTCAACAAACTAACGAGTGTTTACCATAAAAAATTATCGCCTCCATGGCAGCCCTTGGGAATTATTAAGACATATAGGTATTTATATAAAATAAAAACCCTAACAAATAACCAAATTGCGTAATAAGATCATTCGCTTTTAATTAAAACAAGCCATTATTAGTTAAACATGATCAAAACCTAACAATCGTCCGTCCTGACATCGTGTGCGTCCCTGCACACGACTCCAGGTGGAAACCTAACAATCGTATCACCACACGTGCGTCTTTGTTGTTTAATCGTTTAAAATAAGTTCTCACAGCTTTTGTACCGCATCACTGCTGTTTGTTACTCTATCAACTATTTTACTGTAGCTCTTTTCTGATGCACAACCAATCTTATTACAACGTGTGCACTTCACAGCGGCTTAGTGCTGTGTGAAAAATGAGGCGCCTACTACTATCTTGTATTTCGCTTTTATAAATGAGACGTTATTTTACATAATAAAACACCTCGTTACGCTTGCTCTCTGCTAATCATATTTTTAAAGTTCTAGGCGTAGTTTAGTTCGCACGGAAACGCGTTCAATAACTTCTCTTGCCATTCTTGCCCAATAAATAGAATAGCACCTACTTAAACTATTGTGCCATATCGTGGACAACCCTTGTTATTTTTAGTTAGCAAAATTAATGGTGATACTTTTATCCCAACTGTATACCGAACCGCACGCATTCAACTTATGCACGAAAATATGTAACCAAACGTCTATTCGATGGTTTTTGGACGAAGAATCAAATTTGATAATTTTTCTGTAGTGATTTTGCTGCGCTTTGGATCACGGGTGGCAAAGCTAGACCTTTCCTAAAGTTCTTAATGCTATCAAATAAAAAGAAGGACTACGTGACCTGTCAATCCATGTTTCGCGGTCGCGCTGCCGCTGTCCGCGCCTCGCACTTTCCTCTTCACGTGGCTCGTTGTCTCGTCTTCACACGGAGACGCTGCGATGGCGGCTGACCACTCGTGGCTCGTTGCCACGACGCGACGCTTCCGCAGGTCTTCGGCGGCGCCAGCACAGTCGTCTCGGCGACGCGCTGACGTTGAGCTGCTGCATCAACGCCTGGCCGTCCGTAGCTCGTTGCCACGACGCGACGCTTCCGCAGGTCTTCGGCGGCGCCAGCACAGTCGTCTCGGCGACGCGCTGACGTTGAGCTGCTGCATCAACGCCTGGCCGTCCGTAGCTCGTTGCCACGACGCGGCGCTTCCGCAGGTCTTCGGCGGCGCCAGCACAGTCGTCTCGGCGACGCGCTGACGTTGAGCTGCTGCATCAACGCCTGGCCGTTCGTAGCTCGTTGCCACGACGCGACGTTTCCGCAGGTCTTCGGCGGCGCCAGCACAGTCGTCTCGGCGACGCGCTGACGTTGAGCTGCTGCATCAACGCCTGGCCGTCCGTAGCTCGTTGCCACGACGCGACGCTTCCGCAGGTCTTCGGCGGCGCCAGCACAGTCGTCTCGACAACGCGCTGACGTTGAGCTGCTGCATCAACGCCTGGCCGCCCGTAGCTCGTTGCCACGACGCGACGCTTGCGCAGGTCTTCGGCGGCGAGCACACGTTCGCGCTCTCGCCGTACTTCCTACTTCAGCATCTTAAGCTGCGCACGGCCCGTCTCGATGTCTGCTTCTGGGCTTCATCGCCGCAGCTGAGTTCCGCGCCGCTTGGCAGAGTGGGCCGTAGCCCGGAGATTTCGGCATGGTCTGAAATCTCGTGGCAAAAAAGAACTTTAGAGCCGTAGATTATTAAATTCTAAGCCTATTAAGAAGTATTTTTGGGAAGACAATTAATTAGCATCCGTCCAATCCTTTTTCAAGTCAATCACATGTATAAATGTGAACAGTTAAGCTTATGTAATTGTCTAGACATTACGTTAATCATATTATCATCAGTTAAGCATGATTATCATTTTCTTTGTTAAAGTTAATTCACGGTCAACATATTATATTAGACAAACAAGCTTTGACACTTAATTTGTCCTGTTCTAAAAATAAACAAAGGGACCTTGGTTCTAAGTGTAAACACTTGAGTCCCATGCGAAGAATGCGGTATCAAGTGTTTCGCTTGGGGTACCGGGTGACGCCCCGCTTGATAAGCACCGTCAAAACCCAATCGGGCTAAATACTGAGAGATCTATATAGACCAATTACGACACAGTTTTCTTTGTTGATTATTATTAGATAACCTTACAACGTCTCTGGCTCACTCATCTTATTGATAAAATGCTAAGTAATGACTAGGAATCGAACCCATGACACATAAACCGACAATTGTTTAAGGTGTGAACAAATTTAGATTTAAACGTGCTTACGCTGTAAAAACTCTTGATTATAAACTCACAAAACTAAACAGTAATAGGAAAAATGTGATAGACCAGCCAAACTTGATTTCAAAACATTAACGTTCAACATGATGATACATGATGCTGGCAAAATGCAAAAACAAGAATGCAATGTTACTTAATTGTTTAAGTCAATGTATCATCTTAAGAAGACTATGGTCTCACGGATCTGGTTATATTGTAAAGATCCGTGACTGACCAACATCAATAATTATGATCACATCAATCAAATTATAATTATAATTGAGGCGTGTACTTACGTTTTGGTTGTTCTTGTCACTTCTGAGATGTAGCAGTCAGCGGGTTTACTACGAGTAGGTACTTGGATGTGATATGTGAAATCAAACTCAAACTGTTCATTACTTTTATAATGTAAGAAAACTGTTCTAAACAATAGATACAATTTTACAACAATGTCTATGAATTTGAGCACTCTATTTTAACCAAGCGTCTCAGGCGACGACCATCGACCGAATGTGTCCTCAAGCCACAGATAGAAACACTCAACAATCTAACGAGTGTTTACCATAAAAAATTATCGCCTCCATGGCAGCCCTTGGGAATTATTAAGACATATAGGTATTTATATAAAATAAAAACCCTAACAAATAACCAAATTGCGTAATAAGATCATTCGCTTTTAATTAAAACAAGCCATTATTAGTTAAACATGATCAAAACCTAACACAAGTGAAGACAACAAGTTTTTATATTCATTTGCCACCGATGTTCACAAACCCCCAACTCAACATTCCGGTTGCGATTCGAACCCTCCAGCCGGAGTGAACAGCAGTGTTAATAGCAGGACGTGGAATCCAGCCAGTCCTAAGCCTGGTAATGTACGAAGTGAAGTTCGTCGTATACTAGTAATAAAGTAAGTTCATCGTGTTTGGTAAACGTGTTTAAGTTAAACCGTATGGTCACACAATAAACATTTAGAAATAGATAGTTGCCAAAATAGATAGTTTTGTCAAAGGTTGACCAACGATCAACGGTGTCGTTACGTTGTTTGAAAAACGATGATGAGATACATGTGGATTGAGATTTTTGTCATGTACACTTCAAGAAAACATCCCTGCAATCACTTTAAATTACTTTTAGCATAATGATGGTGATTATTCACTTCGGAAACGAATAAAAACACGGCATACAACACACTTTCTTGACACCTGACATAAATAACAAACGATTAATTCCGATTTTGGCCGCGCGCAGACTTTTCTTGCGCGCACTCTAGTTTACAGTTATCTGTAATCATTGTCAATGCCAATCGTTTTCAAAACGAAAGTTTCTCGTTTCACTTCTTTGTTTTCACTTTGTCGTTTGATTCCATACGTTAAAAGTATATTTGTCTTTCCAATCGTTTTAGCTTTATTTATCCATTCTTTATAACATAATGGAATCTGAAAAACGCAGTAAAAAAATTACTGAAATAGAGAAGATGCTTCTAATCTTATAAATAATGTTTATTTTTCTTTCACAAATAACACATCAATTAAAAACTGAAAGGAAAAATAATAATAACGATATGTCACATAGTTATTCGCGGGAGATTGGTGCTGTGCTGGCTGGTGCCCTACAGGCAAAAAACAATATAATTATACATACGAGTATCACATCAACTACTTACAAAAAGTACTACTAAAGTTGGTCTTGAACTGCTCTTCAGGCGGAACACACCTATCGTTCCTTTTTAAAAAGCCTTTCGCCTCCGCCCACAACCCAACTGGCGCAGTCGGTACGTCGCGTTCTATCGGTTCCAGTGGAAGATTTCCGTAAACCTTGATTCCGTGGCGTGATCAAAGAACCTACCGTGGGCAACTAGCAGAAGCGGCAGGCAGCAGAAAATCCAGCAGCAGCAGCGTGAAGACGTTGAAGACTCATCTATCATCGAACAGTCTCTCATCGGCTATGCTCGTGGGGTAAGCATTGAATCTGATTATTCTCGAGACGCCCTCCATTCTATTCCTGACACAGTAATTATAAGCAAAATTTGTGTGTTTCTAGTGTCTAGGTCATCAGTATTTTCATTAATACATTATTTTTCAGTGTTTTTCAATCATTTGTTGCTACTCAACGTTCTCGAAACTGTTACCCTGTTACGATGGGAACAAGAGGACGTTAGCATTCTAAATCGAAGGTGTAGAAAATGCTTTAAAATTAATTACTAACAAAGCCGACGGATGTATAGCGTGTCTTATTCGAAACAAACTGACAGGAAAGGCTGTCGAAGCGTTTTTAGAAAACCAAGGTACCGAAACATGGGAAGATATTTAAGGTGTACTTCAAAAAAAAAATGGAGAATTCAGAACTGAGATTCAGTTAGTTCAGGAACTAATGCTAATTAAAAGAGAAAGTAACAGCATAGATGCATTCGGTGACAGAATTAGATCCTTAATGTGTACGCTTGTTTCAGCTAACCCTGAAAAACGTGACTATTACGAGCAAATGGCTCTGGAGACGTTTTTAGAAGAACTAAACCCCATTACAGCCATTTTAATTAAACTTAAATACGTACAAAACCTAGACCAGGCCATCACAGTAGCCAAACAAGAAGAAATTAAACTTAGGGCTAAGCGTAATGATCAAAATAAACCAAACATGTATAAAACAGTTAACCCAAAAAATATACCAAACAAACCGGGTACATTCCAAAAGAAATTCCAAAACAAAGCTCCTAACAATATAGAACAGTCTAAAAAACTACATTTCCAAAATGAAGTTGACGAAGGTGAGGAAAACAACGAAACCTTGTAACGATTATTTTTATATCAAAGCGACATCTTGTGCTATAGATGAGAACCAGCTTGGCATGGGTGTGTCACCAGTTGATCATTGCGTGACACTGGATGGCGTTGCTATCTGCAGTTATTTATTAATGATATAATAAAATAACAATTTGTGTGTATCAATTTAATTCAACAAACACACAATTCAACACTAAAATAATAAATGATTGGCTTCTTTAAAATATCTACATAAAGAAAAACCAGACATAGACTTAGACATGTCAAGTCTATTGGTTAATCTTCAATGTCTATGACTGACAAGAATGACAATTCTTTTTCATTGGAAGTACTGGGACAGTACACTTGATAAAAACTTTGATCCCAAAAAAAGCACAAAGAAACAAATAAAATGACTCGTAGGCGGCAGGGAACAAGCCCCAAATATAAATATAGAATGTGTCAGCAATCGCTGTAAGTATAATGTTGAATTTAACTAAATTTCCATACTTGTGAAAACATGTGCGTGTTTGATGCTCATCATGCATTTCTTCTCCTTGGCAGGGCACTCTAGGATTAATTTTTATAATACAAATAAATAAGAAAATGGTCAACTATAACTAACTACAACTACATATTTAACTACAATTACTGAAGAAAACAGCAGTTGAACTCCATCATTTGGTTCCGAATACAAATGGCATTTTAGCTTGCACGAGGCTGGATTATAGCTTTCCAGGCGAATGATACTGCTTGAGACATCATACCTCCGGTATTGGAAATAGTGGGTAAATTGTATCCCATATAAAAGTAAGTTTCATTGTATTTGATTAACCTCAAGAAACTGTGATGTCGGATTGTATGTTCAAGAATTAAATTAGTTGACCAAACTGTGTGACTTTTAGTTCAGTCAACTTCATGCGAAACCATACCCTACATAGTCTCATGCTGATCACCTACCCTTGAGCTAGTTGGTGAGTAAGGCAAGAAAAATACTTTCTTACAATTGGCTGCCCAACGTGTCGCATTTGGTTTGACTGAAGTACTTAACCACTTACTATGTTTCTGCTTTCTACAATAACTCATTAACTAAAGAACTTAAACAAACTATGGGTTAACTTCATGATTGCTTAATTTAAAATTTGAAATAACATAACATTAATATTATGTAAAACTTAAAGTGGGGTTATAGTCACATGTTTTATTTTAAAACTATATACCTTTTCACTAGTAAATTTTATGTTAAACTTAATAAATAACTCATATTTAAGAAAGTTATAGAAACTGTTAATTAGATATATATAAATATGGAACAAACATTGTTTTGTTCAACATGCATAGCATTAATATAAACTTTAAAACAAAACATTAACATTATATAGAATTTGAAAGTGCGGTTATAGTTACATGTTTTTATTTTAAACTATATACCTTTGCACTAGATTTTTTTTTGTTATTCTGAATATAAATCACTCTAATTTAACTTAGTTATTTTAACCGTTAATTAGATTTAAATATACAGAACAAAAATATTGTTTTTGTTCAAAATGCATAAAGCAATCTTGTTAAACTATCTTCATAAAGAAGAATATTTTCTTGCATTTCAACAGATCTAAAAGCAACTGGAGATGAGATTCGCAAGCGGTGTCATTCCCTGTGTAGTCGGTGTCAGAGTAGCAGCATCAACCAGATGGATTTTCCAATGCCAGCATTGACCGATGAGGTACCTTCACATGTGTTCGGAACCTAATGCAATGCTGTTTTATTTAAATAAAGAGTAGGTTTAAGTAAATAATGTTACAATTAGACGTATCATAGCTTGCTCACAATATTACTTAATGAGAATTTCTCGAATGATTATTATCATAATTGATTTTTTAAACTTTAATATAAATATAACTTTTTATCACAATTTCTCTTGAAGTTAGTGATGCCAAGAGGAAAAGTGGGACATCTATTATATCTATTTCATGATGATCCAACTGGCGCCCAATTCTTAAAAAAATAAAACTTAAAACTATTTGAAGCAATTAGTAGCGACTTATTAGGTTATTTTCTTGTTCAACTTTAAAGAAACACAATTTAATAGTATACTTTGATTACTATAGTGGCTATGTTATAGAAACAAGCAATGCTATAGTTATGCTGCAAGGTACAAGTTATGGACAGAACACTGACAACGCATCAGCGATACGCGCACATGAGACACCGAAAGTTTTACCTATCAAGATAAATTTAGAAGACATAGAACTAGATAACTTGAGGAAAGCCATGCGACAATCGGAAGAGGTCGAGTCTTCAATAATAGATCCAGTAACCATATCAAGCACACCCAGTTGGTCATCGATATCCCTGTCGGCGCACACCTTAGTACAGCAACAACCTGAAGCTGTTACACTCCAACTTCAGTCGCAGCCTTCGGCGCGCCTCTATATTAAGGGGGAGGAGTTATATAAGCGTAACAACGTTATTACACAATAACCTCCATTGTAATTAGGTAATAAGATTACATTACAAGTAACTTCCTGGTACTGCGATAACAGGAAACATTAAGATTGTAATAAACCATTGTTTATGTACTTAGCTTCTAAGATTCGATTATTAAATAAAGTTAGTCTTGAACTGCTCTTCAGGCGGAACACACCTATCGTTCCTTTTTAAAAAGCCTTTCGCCTCCGCCCACAAGGTTGTGGACGAAGGCGAAAGGCTTTTAATAACTAACTAGGTAACTCGGGCAGAAAATATATTATTTGGATGAAACATGGGTCAATGAAGGTATGATAACAACATTAATATGTTTTTTAAATAAATATTGTACACCTTTGCAGGGCTCTTCTGACCCTGCTTTGTGAAGCAGTGCGACTAGTCTCGGTCTCGGTTGTTGACTTATGCGGATCACGCGAGGGCGCCAGTTTTGCCGTTGGCTTTGGACTTGGCTACTCGTGCTCGCTCGTGCGCTACTGGTTCATAACTCGTGGCCCAATCACCTGGTTCTTGCCTGCGTTGGAGGAACCGCAACCCCTGACATGTCACTGACCACCTTCAACACGGTCATTAAGGACGCCCTAGCGGCGCAGCCTACCTGGGGCTACACGGTGAGTGGAGTGGCTCCGCAGACCCACGTCGGTGGTAAGCAGATATACTCCGCCAGCCTAATACCGCCCAAAATTCAGGGCGACACTGTAGCGTTACGTATAGCTCCGGAGAGCTATACGTAAGCCACGTTAATAAAATTAAAGAATAAAAGGTTAAAAATTAAATTAAAGCTATGAAAATTAAAAAGGGATATAGAGTATAAAAAATAAGGTCTGGCTTCATACGAAGTGCCGTTGTATGAGGTCGGGACGTCCTTGCAGGCAACAGGACGGTCAGGAAGTCTTCAAAGTTGAGAAGGAGGCAACCGCAGACCAGGGCGGCGTGGCACGTTGTGATGCGACAGCTGGTGGAGCGCTGCCGTGGCATGTGGGCCCTCGTGTATAGCGTGTACACCCTGCGCGTACTGCTGGAGGTCTCGCGCGGCCTCAGCGCGCAAACCGACGCGCCGCTGAGGTCCTGTCAGCCACAGTTCATATTCCACGTGCCAGAATGGCACACCTTGTTATTCGAACTGGCACATCGTAGTAATGAGCAGTAAAACATACTTTTAAGAGTCCAAGGCAATAATTTATTATTTTCAGAGATTCTATTACACTCTTTCACAAGTAGAATTCATTACAATTTTATTAGTACATCGTAGATAAGAATATACTTTGTATTTTTAGGCTAAAACATGTCTTTCCAAAATATTCCACCAAAATTCCAACTGTCAGCGTTCAGAGCTGATTCCAGACTGAAAAAAGCTGAAGCCCGTTTTTCATTCGATCTGCCATCTCTTCTCAATTTCAAATTCAAATCTCAATCAGAACAGAGCGAATAAAAACGGCTTTACAAAGGCGGGTCAGCCTGCTCTGACCTTACAATAATGTACAACTAGCTTAAGGAAAGGTCTAGGTATTATAGTCCATGGTACCTATGGTATGTCTATGGCTTTAAGAAAATAAAATAGACAGACATATGTCATGTCAGATAAAACGTCACAGTAGAAAAATATTAGAAGAAGAATTATAAATTACGAATATAATTTAAGTTTAGATATTTAAAACAGTCAGAGATAACTAAATATGCTTTCCAGATGTAATAATACAAAGAATATATATAAAAATGAGTTACACAAATTGATGCGATATCAAAAGATGTGAAGATGGATTGTGGAGTGTTATGAAACGTAAGTAGATCTTTAATAAATACCACAACACGCCCTGCACCCCGGAATCCATCAACCCCGCCTTCAACGCGCTCACAGTGCCGGGCTTCAAGTACCGCGGTCTCGTGGTACTGACGTTCGAGTCGCACCTGCCGCTGCCCGGCCCAAGCTGGAGAGTGCAGGTGCATTACTCTAAGTAATGGGTGCGGAAGCAAGTCGTGTCGCGTCCTGGGAGCAGCGCGAGAGACTAGGATGTGAGCGAGGACTACGATGGTAAATCACTTTTTAACATATGTTCAGCTCAAGGGAAACCTATGACAGAAACGGTTACAATTAATGGTATAAGTTTACAATTTCAAATCGATAGCGGTTCGGCAGTTACTGTAATATCAGAAGGTACATATAAAAAGTTAATTGTTGACACACCGTTACTTTCATCTCAGAAAAAATTCTATAGTTACACAGGAAACATAATGGAGTGTGTAGGGTATGTGCGTTTGCCGATAACATACACGCAGCGCAAGCACACACTCGATGTTTATGTAATACGAAGCGGCGGCCCACCTTTGCTCGGCAGAGATTTTATATCAATATTTAAGTTGAAATTAACTCCGGTCAATTTCGTTAACGATAGCCAAAGTGTAGGCGAGCAACTACAGTCGCGGTTCCCAGTAGATATGTAGATAGAAAGATTACTGGGCTTAGGAATAATAAAACCAGTTCAACACTCTGACTTTGCTTCACCCATAGTGCCCGTACTAAAGAGGAACGGTTCGGTTAGATTATGCGCGGACTATTCCGTAACAATTAATAAGTTATTGGTAATTGAACAATATCCGTTGCCCACTATCCATGAATTGTTTTCCAAATTACATGGGGGTCAGCAGTTTTCAAAACTAGATTTATCAATGGCGTACAACCAATTTCAACTCGACGAAGAGTCGCAAAACATGACATCACCGTGGATTGTTTAATTACACGCGTCTCGTGTTCGGGTTGTCGAGTGCGCCGTCTATCTTCCAGCGCGCCATGGAGACTTTGTTGTCTGGATTAGATGGGGTTTTGTGTCTGCTTGACGATATCTTGATAACTGCGGAGTCAGCTGATTTGCATATGAAAAAATTACATATAGTATTACAAAGACTGCAGGATGCAGGGTTAACACTGCAAAAAGAAAAATGTGATTTTTTCAAAGATGAAATTAATTACTTAGGTTACGTTATTAATAAAAACGGGCTGAAGAAAGATCCACTAAAAGTCAAGGCAATTAACGACGCCCCGGTGCCTACGAATGTCAACACCTTGCAATCATTTTTAGGACTAGTAAATTACTACAGAAATTTTGTACCGCAAACATCAAGTATTCTTTGCCCATTATACGACTTGTTAAAAAAAGGAGTTAAGTGGAATTGGACCACCGATCACGAAAACGCGTTCAATAAAATAAAAAATATTTAACGTCCGAACAAGTGTTAACACATTTCAATAGTAAGTCAAAAATAATATTAACGGTAGATGCTTCTCCGTACGGTCTAGGTGCAGTTCTGTCACAAGTAGATGGAGACGGCATAGAAAGACCAATTTCGTTCGCGTCACGCACACTGAATTCTGCTGAAAAACGATACTCGCAGATTCAGAAGGAAGCGACTGCTATTATATTTGGGGTAAGGCGCTACCACCAATACGTGTACGGGCGTTCAGAACCATTTATATTACGAACCGACCATAAACCACAAATATCAATATTTGGTCCATATAAGGGTATTCCAGAAGTAACGGCAAACAGATTGCAAAGGTATGCAATGTTTTTAAGCGCTTATAATTATACCATCGAGTATGTTCGTAGCGCCGACAATAGCGCAGATTATTTATCACGGGCGAGTATACGCTGTGAGTGAAAGGTCAAAGGTGGGTGCACACGCCGCTGCCGCCGCCGCGCTTGTAATAGACCGCGCGTCGTACGTCAATTTTGTCATCGAAGGTACCATGCCTGTGACCTTGGACGAGTTTCGCGAACAAACGGTTAAAGATGTCACTCTAAAGAGGGTGATCGATTACGTACAGAACGGATGGCCAGGCAAATTATTAACAGACTTGCGGTTAAAACCATATTACTTTTGTAGAACACAACTATCTTTCGAACACGGGTGTCTTATGAGAAGTCATAAAGTAGTTCTGCCCGAAACGTTACGTACTAAAGTATTGCAAGAATTACATAGCTCACATCTGGGAATTATGAAAACTAAGGCAGAAGCCAGGACTCGGTTTTGGTTTCCAGGTGTAGATGCAGCGTTGGAAACAATGATAAACAGCTGTGAGACATGTCAACAACTGCGGCCGTCCCCAGCGCGAGCGCCACTCGCTCCGTGGCAGTACCCTTCAGTACCTTTTTATAGATTACACATTGACTTCCTCGGTCCGTTCAACAATCAAACTTTTTTGATAATTGTAGACGCATACACTAAGTGGGTAGAAGTGTATGACGTAAGCTCGTCGACCACTTCAGCAAGCGTCGTGGAAAAAATGTTCGATTTTATGTCAAAGTACGGTCTACCTCACAATATAGTCAGTGACAACGGTACCGCTTTCACGTCTTTCAAGTTTAGGAATTTCTGTTCGCTAAATGGCATCACACACTTGACATCACCGGCCTATAACCAAGTAATGGACAAGCAGAGAGCTATGTCAAAATTGTAAAAAAAGGCATAAAAACCAGTATTATCTCGTCACAAAATAATGCAAAGCGAAAGTTAAAGCTTTTAAAGTACCTTTTCGATTACCGAAATTCGGTACATTCTGTCACAGGTTTCTCACCGGCTGAGCTAGTGTATGGACGAAAGCTAAGGTCACGTTTAGATTTATTTGACCCACAAACCTCGTCGGTCTCGCTTACAACCCTAACAGATAATGTTACTCGCCAACAGTGCTCGCAGATTAAGAACTATCGTGGACATAACAAACAAGTGTTTAAACCGGGTGATCAAGTATTGTATAAAAAGTTTAAACACAATAACAAATATGATTGGTGCTTGGGAACTGTTAAAAACAAAATAGGGAAGGTAATGTACATCATTCAAGATAAAAACACAGCGACCAATGTAAAAAAACACAAAAATCAATTAATTATGTATAAAGAAAATAATCCACTAAAACAGCAACAAAACTATGGCTTTGATGACTACGAAATAAGTAACAGTACACCATCAACACAACCAGGACCAATACCCGCGGGAGAGGAGAGAGATGGGGCAAGTGCGCCGTCTTGTTCCCCCGCAATAATTGAGCCGGATACTCTGGCTTCTAGATGTGCCAATAGACTTTTGCAAAACATTCCACGCGTAGACTATGATGCCTATTTTTAATATATTCAACTTATTTTTATTATGTATAGATTTGTATCAATAAGGAGAGGAAGTGTGTTACGCATGGTCAACCTTAATAGATCGCTGCATCGGCATACCTGCATATACATTGCACACGGCACCTACGGGCACGAAACGCAAGCTCAGCATAACGTGACCAATTGACGTCAATCGAACCTTTCCATAGAAACATAAAAACGTGGAGCGGCACTTTTGGATCTGACATCGACCAATTGACACTTTAATATAATTAGTCGTAATTTCAATACTTTGTAATACAGTAATAAATTAGTTTATTAAAATAAATTTGCATTTTTTTGGATCCTCCGGTTGCACCCATCGTAATTGGCGCAGTCGGTAGGATAGTCCAGTAAATTCAGTGAATCGATCACCGACAACGGGCTATTCGAACCTACGGGTGTGCGGCTACGGAGGAGTATCCGAATATCGATACCACAGAGAGATGCAGATTTGGTAAGTACCTAGATCTACTAGAGTTGCTCGCCTTCCTATATTTTAGTATCCTTTGTGTAATTTCCTTTTTTTTTCCCCTGTGTTTCCTTTGTGTTAATTTCCTCAAGTGTTTCTATTAAACTTTCAAAATTTTTCACCCACGTATATCACGGACTCCTAAGTCGAGTATTTCTAATAGGAACTCGCAAATCGATGCGAATAGGAATTTAGATACTATATTAGAAGATAGTGAAAGTGTAGAATCTTGCTTAATCATAGAGAATAATTTAACTAACAAAATGAGTACCGATTTGGTAGATCAAGTTTACAAGGCCTTACGCCTCGTTCCCGAATTCGACGGGAACCCGAACGTGCTCACGCGGTTTGTACGTTTATGTGACCAACTTGTCGCGCAATTTGTTAGGGCAGAGCCAGATTACGAACTAAGTAATTTATCCTTGTTGAACGGCATACTTAATAAAGTTACCGGAAATGCCGCCCGCACAATAAATTCAAACGGCATTCCCGAAACCTGGCAGGGTATTAGAAACGCCCTGATTAATAACTTCTCGGACCAGCGGGACGAGACCGCCTTATACAATGATTTGGCCCTGTTAACGCAAAAGAATTTATCACCACCGGAATTTTACGAAAAGTGCCAAACTTTATTTAGTACAATTATGACGTATGTGACCTTGCATGAGCCCATATCTACTACCATCGAGGCCAAACGGGCACTATATAAAAAATTAACCCTACAGGCATTCGTTCGTGGCCTAAAAGAACCTTTAGGCTCGCGTATTAGGTGCATGCGACCCGACACCATCGAAAAGGCCCTCGAGTTTGTGCACGAGGAAATTAACACCATGTACTTACAGCAGCGTAATGACCATTTGCCGGAGCGGAGACCTGTGCAGTCTACGTCTTCATTTAATCCCAGTACGTATCAGATTAAGCCATTTAATTTGCATACTCCACAGCCAGTCACTTTTTCAGCGCCGATTAATCAGCCCGGTCCCTCCAAAAGTTTTTATCAGCCACAACCGCCAAGGCCAATGCAAGCTTGGGGACCCCAAGTGCCTTTCAATCGCGGTCCCACGCGAACCCAACAAATGTTAAGCGCACCCCCGCCTAACCATAGGCCCCAGAGCAACGTGTTCCGATTGCCTCAACAAAGGCCTAGTTACACGCCCATTAATAATGGCCCTAAGCCCATGAGTGGTGTAAGCCACTTTGTTCCTAAACCTATGCCGAGACCTTCGACAGGACATGACTGGACACAGCAAGGAAATCCACCTCCCAGTAACTACTTTAAGACTCGTGAGATGAATGTTAACGAAGTAGACTTTTACGACTATTATGAATACCCCGACTATGCCTATAATGACTATTACGACCAGTTCTACCCTGTACCTTACAATTACGAACCTGTGTATGAGCCACTAGCTCATAGTGATTATGTTCCTGTGCACGTAGAGGAACATCAGAATGTGCCTGAAGGAACATCTGCCCAAGGAACGTCTGCTGAAGGCCAGGATTTTCATACAGCCCCGAAATCAGACAAACCAAAATAGAGATTAACTTACAAACCCAGAGACAACTTCCATTCATTCAGATTGCTAATCCACCCATTAAACTATTAGTAGATACCGGGGCGAACCTATCTTTTATTAGCCCGAACGTTGTAGAAAGATTTTATCATCATATCCAGTGTAATTATGAGCCTTTCGAAGTCACTAACATCCACGCGACAACTCGTAATAATTATTCCATTACTATACCGTGCTTCCCGGAATTCGGAGAAACCTGTGACATTACCCTATACATTTACAAATTCCACAATTATTTTGACGGCTTAATAGGCTTAGACTTACTAGAAAAGTTAGAGTCTAATATAGATCTAAAGAATAAGGTTCTTGTTACACGTAACTCATCTAATCCCTTGCGAATGTATGATTCACGTAATTGTAATCTTTACGAGGACATAGTACCCGCTAATTCATCCAAATTAGCTAGAGTCCCCATTAATCTTCATGATGGTGACGTAATAATATCAGAGCAGACTATTTCCAATTGCCCTATTCGCGACTGTGTTACTTCTGTTAAAAATAACCGTGGCATCATAGAAATAACTAATCCAACCAAACATGATGTAGTTTTCTCAATGGACAGGCCAGTTACCGCGGAACTTTTTAACGAGCAAAGCGCGACCATCTATCAGCCTAGCGATCGCGTATCCGAGGTATTATCAAAACTACGCACTGACCATCTGAATCCTGAAGAACGAGCCAACCTAGAATCTCTTTGTGCACAATATGCTGACGTTTTCTATATCGATGGTGAACCTCTAACTTTCACCAATAAGATAAAGCATAGTATTCATACCACCGACGAATTACCTGTCTATACTAAGACCTATAGATATCCCTTTGTTCACAGACAGGAAGTTCAGGATCAGATTAGCAAAATGTTAGACCAAGGGATAATCCGTCCCTCGCAGTCAGCCTGGAGCTCACCCATCTGGGTAGTTCCGAAAAAATCTGATGCGTCCGGAAAGACTAAATGGCGCATAGTCATTGATTTTCGTAAGGTCAACGAGAAAACCCTCGATGACAAGTACCCAATCCCCAATATTAATGACATCTTAGATAAACTTGGTAACTGTCATTACTTCACAACTCTAGACCTTGCAAGTGGATTTTACCAGGTAGAAATGGACCCAGCCGATATTCACAAAACGGCCTTCAATGTAGAAGAAGTTTCATGGGCACTTTGAATTTTTACGCATGCCCATGGGTCTCAAAAATTCTCCATCCACGTTTCAACGCGTGATGGATAATGTCCTCAGGGACCTCCAAAATGTCATATGTCTCGTATATCTCGATGACATAGTCGTTTTTAGTGTTTCCTTACAGGAACACATGGTAAATTTAGAAAAAGTATTCAAGAGATTAAGGGAATCAAACTTTAAGATCCAGATGGATAAGTCGGAATTTTTAAAGCTTGAAACTTCATACTTAGGTCACGTAATAAGTAAGGACGGTATTAAGCCTAACCCCGATAAGATCATCGCCATCCAGAAATTCCCTATTCCTAAGACAGCTACCGAGATCAAACGCTTTTTAGGCCTGTTAGGATACTATAGGAAATTTATTCCTGACTTTGCGCGCATTACGAAACCCATGACGCAATGTCTCAAGAAAGGTTCTAGGATCAACTTCAATGACCCTAACTACATCGACTGTTTTGAAAAGTGCAAATTACTACTGACTAACGACCCTATACTGCAGTACCCTGACTTTTCTAAGGAATTTGTGCTTACGACTGACGCATCTAACTTTGCCATAGGAGCTGTCCTTTCTCAAGGACCTATAGGACAAGATAAGCCCTTAGCATACGCGTCCAGGACATTAAACTCCAGTGAGATTAACTATAGTGTAATCGAGAAGGAGTTATTAGCCATAGTTTGGGCTACTAAATACTTTCGTCCATACTTGTTTGGGAGAAAGTTTAAGATAGTTACAGACCATAAACCCTTACAATGGGTTATGAGCCTTAAAGAACCAGGCTCCAGACTCACACGTTGGAGACTTAAGTTGAGTGAATACAATTTTACTACAGTATACAAGCAAGGCAAAAAGAACACTAACGCCGACGCATTGTCCCGCATTGAAATCAACAACGAGGACGCTATGTCCATAGCGGTAAATGTATCTAAAAAGCCTCACTCAACAGCAGGTTCTGAAACACTGACAGCCCCTACAAACAACCCTGACATACTCGATAACTCTGACACAGCAACTGTTCACACTAGTAACGAAGCCCCTATTCTAGAAGTGCCAATATCAGACGAACCCTTAAATAAATTCAGTAGACAAATCTGTTTTGTACTTGTAGGCGATATTAAAAAACGACCGACAGTGAGTAAGCCATTTGAAACGCATACCCGAACTACCATTCAACTATCTGAGTCTAACCTGACTAACGACGTTATTAATGCAGTTAAAGAATATGTGAACCCTAAAGTCAAAACCGGTTTAATCATCCATCCTCCTCTTGCTATGTATAAAATAATCCCCATAATTCAAGACAACTTCAAAAGCTCTTCAATGAACATGGTTCTAACTAAAGTTGAATTAGAGAATGTTAAAGACTACCTGCGTCAACAATACATCATAAAGAAATACCACGAAGGTAAAACAAATCATCGCGGTATCACTGAATGTTACTTAGCCCTATCTTCTAAATTCTACTGGCCTAAGATGAAAGAACACATCTCCAAGTACATAAATGAGTGTACTATCTGTGGTCAGGCTAAGTACGACCGTCACCCCATCAAGCAAAGATTTAACATTGTACCACCCCCTAGTAAACCTTTTGAAATTATCCATCTAGATCTGTTCACAGCTCAAACAGAGAAATTCCTTACCATTGTAGACGCTTTCTCTAAGTATGCACAAGCTTATCACCTTAGAGATAGCACCGCCTTAAGTGTAGTACAAGCTCTACTTGTATTTTGCACCCACCATGGGGTCCCATTGACTATTGTCACGGACGGAGGCCCTGAATTCACAAATCAGATTTTCTTAGAATTCAACCGAGTTCATAAAATTATTCACCATAAAATATTAGCGCATTCCCCTAACGACAATGGCATAGTAGAAAGATTCCATTATACCATTTTAGAACATCTTAGGTTATTGAAATTAGAGAGACGAAATGAACCAGTCGTTAATCTTATGCCTTATGCCATCTTAGCGTACAATAGTTCGATCCATAGCTTCACAAAATGTAGACCCTTGGACTTGATAACTGGACACTTTGACCCTCGAGACCCAATAGATATTGACCTATCTGAACACTTACTGCAACAGTACTCACAAGACCATAGGAAACGAATGGGTCAAGTATACGACCTTATTAACCAGACATCCTTACATGACAGGACACAACTGACTGAAACCCGTAACAGGGACAGAGAACCCGAGAAGGACTATACCCCTGACCAGCAAATCTTTGTACGCAATCCCATGGCGTCTCGACAGAAGTTAGCCCCGCGTTATACGCAAGATACTGTACTCGCAGATCTTCCAATCCACATCTATACGAAGAAGAAACGCGGTCCAGTAGCAAAATCTCGCCTTAAGCGAAGTCCTAAAGATCCCACTTTGTTACAGGATAATACTATGGCTGATGACCCTACATCCGGCCCAAGGACAAGAGATAACAGTTGAATCACTTGACAATGGACCAGGACTACTTCCCTTCAAATTGGGAGCGGCAAAGATCGTTTCCCATTTCCATTCTTTCCTAAGTCATATAGATTTAGAGAATATCCATCTTCAAATTGAAGTGGTAAAAACACAGATGGCTGAATTAAGTCCCATAGTTAACAATAAAACCTTATTCCTATTCGACCCTCATCTGAAACATCTCAATAGTAAAATCAATTTAATTACTAGTAAAATTAGTATGTTTGAATCAACTCGTAGTAAAAGAGGCCTTATCGACGGTTTGGGTTCTGTAATAAAATCAATTTCTGGTAATTTAGACTACACCGATGCACTTAAATACGAAAACGCCATAAACACCTTACGTAATAATGAGCATAAATTAGAATTAGAAATTAATAACCATGTTAGTTTAAATAGTAAATTTATTTCACGTAGCTCTCAAATAATAGATAGTATAATTTCAAATCAAGATAAGATGAGTAAAGCACTAAACTTAATTTTGGAAAGTAACGCTAATAGGGATACAGATTTAATTAAATACGCCCATCTGGCCCAACATCTGTTAATCTTAGGAGATAATGTAGAAGATCTTTATGAAGAATTACGAAGTTTAGAGAACACCCTAACATTTATTCGTGCGTCGAGTACCCCGTACTCTTTATTTAATTTAGATGAAATTAAGTATATGTTAGGTAAATTAAGGATTTTATACGCTAATGACGAAATCCTTGACGTAGAAATTAGGCATTTTTATGAAATAATTAAACTAGGTTACTTCTATTCTAATAAGCAGATAGTAGTAGTTATAAAAGTCCCGATAGTTGTTTCCTCCACATATAATTTGTACAAACTTTCCCTTGTTCCTAACAGAAACCACGAAACTCTTATACCACCCTCACCTTTCGTAGCACTCTCTAGCTCAGACTCTAGGTACATAGAGACAGAATGTCCGAAGGTAAACTCCATATATCTCTGTGAGTCAACAGCCAACCTACAAATCCAGAGCAAACCAGATTGTATCCAGCATCTCATAGTCCATCAAGAACTTCAACCCAGCTGCAAGCTGACACCCGTAGCTCTCACCACCGAAGCCCTGGAAACCCTGGACGACAAGCATTGTACCTTAAGTTTTCCTGTACCAACAAAAGTGAAGATGTCTTGCGGTCAAGAACAGTACCGGACCCTACGAGGCAGCTATTTGGCAATCATCCCCCACAACTGTAACCTGAGAACACCCGCCTTCACCATCTCCAACACTGACGACCACATCAAAGGACATGTCGTGAAGATCACTGAGATGCCCCTAACAACGAGTCGAGGCCTGAAAATTATCCGAAGCTCATCCTAAATTCGCCAAATCTACAAAAACTTCACACGCTTAGCAACGAGATAGCGACGCAACTGCCTGTACATTTAGATGACGTCACCGATCCCGTCATTTACCACACTACTATACCCATGTACCTCGCACTATCCGGTACATGCGCACTCATCGCCACTCTAATCTATCGTCGGCTACGCATAAGAAAAGCATCCAGAGAAATCACAGAAAACTTCAACAGCAACCCTGAAGTCGTCTACGCAATCCCACCACCACGCACTATCAACCCAAGCCAAATAAGGATTGACCCTGGATGTCTACCAGCGACCATCTTGAACAAGTCCATCGATACTCGCTGTTCTACGGGGGGAGGTGTTACGCATGGTCAACCTTAATAGATCGCTGCATCGGCATACCTGCATATACATTGCACACGGCACCTACGGGCACGAAACGCAAGCTCAGCATAACGTGACCAATTGACGTCAATCGAACCTTTCCATAGAAACATAAAAACGTGGAGCGGCACTTTTGGATCTGACATCGACCAATTGACACTTTAATATAATTAGTCGTAATTTCAATACTTTGTAATACAGTAATAAATTAGTTTATTAAAATAAATTTGCATTTTTTTGGATCCTCCGGTTGCACCCATCGTAATTAGTGTACTGTATGTATGTGTACACAAGCTATATCTGTGTGTGCGGGCTGCGTCCCGCGCCGACCACTTGTCGTTTATTAAACCAGTGTGCTTATAGCTGTCAGTAGTTTCACTTATCCCTACTCCCTACGCTCCTACTTAACAGTAAATATCTTGTACGAGTAAACTCATTAATATTGTTTTTTGCAGGACACACCAAATCTTCAACATGGCAAGATAATACAATAACATGCTGTAAAGAGGCGCTTAGGCAGGGTTTGTCTACAGGGTTAAAGAATCCCAGCGGGAAAGGAAAACGCCTTATTTTAGGCCACATTGATAAGTGTATTACTTTATAGCCTTTATTAGAAATGCCAAAATAATTATTTTATTTTATAAGCTTGTGATAAACATCATATATAGTAAACATAATAAATCACTCCTTGTTTCCCCGAAGGGTTGGGCAGAGGTGTACCTATAGTACATCCACATTTTGCCAGTTATGTTTAAGTCCCATGTAATTGGGGGCGAGCCATTAACCGGACACAACTCCAGAGTCCAGGCTGCTACTGAAAATTCCAGATAGAAAAACCCTTACACTACCCGTCCTGGAAATCGAACTGTGAACTTCATGCTCAGCTGTAGCGCTTGCGACCACTAGACCAATGAGAGAGGCAATGTATAATAAATTAACATTTCAAGTCAAAGTACATGTGGGATGCTCATATTATAAGAAAATATAATTATTAATCAGTTGTTGAATGTTATTTAAAACTATGTTTCAGGTTCATAAAGTGGTTTTGTTGAAGGAGTTGAACTAATATTTCAAGCATCTAAGGGTGATGGTGATTACCACTCAGAAATGTAGCACATAATTTTGAGAAATGGACCACTCAATTTTGGTGATGGATCATGCACCCTATCACAGTAGAAAAAAGATAAAGTGCCAACAACCGCATCAATAAAGGCTGATATTCAGAAGTGGTTAAAAGAAAAAAAAAGCTTTTGAAGAGAAGCAGAATTAAAAGCACAACTATTAATAAAAGTTAAATATGAAAAACACAAATATCAATTCTGTTTAAATTTTTTGATAAATTTCAATTTCTGGATAAATTAGCCAGAAAAAGCCAAGAAAATAAGACATTTAAAATGGCTGACCTAAAAATTGTTTTGCCAGAGGCTTTACCTAATGTAACTGCAGAGAAATGGAAAAATTGAGAGGATCATGTAATAAAAGAAGAACAGAAAATGTTTAAATTAGACAAAATAATAAATGATACCACTGACGCTTTATTATTAATGTGACAGATAGTTCATCAGCTAGCTAGCTTAGTTGATAGTTCTGATTCAGAGTAGAGCCAATTAATATGTGAGTATAAATAATATGATTTTAACATTTTAAATAAAAGGTTTTGCATCTATGAGTCACGTGGTTTTTTTTTGTTTACCCCTTTTAATTACCCAAACCTACGATAATAATAACCTACCTATAATTCTTTATTTGATCGATGTGGCTAAAGACTTAGTGCACATTATCAACAAAAGAACGGACGGGACTTCTGTGGATGCCAAGAAACAAGCTTGGGTGGCGCTGACTAATAAACATAATGCTATCTCGGCAACTAGATTTAGGACTGAAAAGCAGTTACATGCTTTATATGCAAAGCAAACCCTAAGCGTACCATTAATATACATAGTATACATATTTCTCATGTGCTACGCCTCAAGACTAGTATTATGTTACACAATAGTCCCTTAAAATAATGTAATTTATTTAGATTATTTTTTAATTTCAGTCCGAGATGTACATTGTGTGGAACTTTTTGTCCTAAGACAACCGCAATTGCTGAGAAAGTTGTGCCCTTATTGACTCCTCAATTCAAAACATTATCCAATGAATTTGACTCATCCGCACCATATTAGGTAAATCCAGAGTTTTTTCTAATATCATATGTAGAGCGGTTAATTTTTCTCATTTCCAATGCACTAGCAAAGGATATTTTACCAGTGCTGTACTTTTATGATTATAAATAAAACAATTACAAATCCACATTCAACATAGGTACTTAAACAGTAGCCTTTGGTATAATTATATTATATCATGTTACACATAATCATCAGTATAGTTGTACGGTGAACCCGCACATTTCGTAATATTAAGTAGGATAAGCTACATCAGCGTTTGCATACGCGCCATCATTTTAGTCCACTTACTTAGTATAATAAATTAGTGATTTTACCACACTCAACACGGGCGGTTTATTTCATTATCCCCGGGTTTTCATCATCTCAAGTGTACAGAACTATCATCGTGCACTTGAACTAAGTGGTCCTTCGAGAAACTGTGATCACGCGAATTTATCAATCAATCGGGTGTAAAGATCAAGGTGTGTTGAAATCGCAGCCACACACTTGATTATATTCGTTGAGTGCTTCGCGACAGTTCCGTAAATAGTTCAACTCAGTCCATTCAGTGAACCATCTGTGAATTGTTCCAAGAAGACATCGGTGGAACTGAATCTACATCAGTACTACACACGGCGTTGGCAGCCTACAGTTGGTATCGCAATTCGTCAGTGTCCAAGTAAGATTGTTCCTATATTAAATCATAATGGCCGTTTTAAGCGCTCGTCAATCGGAAATATTAGAAGGTCTCAATAGGATTAAGGTCAACTTCGGTAAGGATGCGCTGCGAGAAAAACGCCAGAATACATCCAAAAGAGAATAGAGTCGTTGGATAACCTCTGGTGAGAGTTCGAACAAAATCACTTGAAACTATGAGTTTCCGGATAGGGAACCTCAATACTTCGCATCTAACTTTTATCAACAGGGTAAGAGCCTCTACCAGTCTACTCTAAGCTAACTTACTGCCTTTGGTTCGGGTGAAAAGGGTACGCAGTCAAACCTTGAAGCCACTGAGCTGTGGGCTCAACAGAGAACCAATTTTAGGCCTTTCATCAGGTCGGTGAGGAGCATCAACGTAGACGAAATAGGCGAAAAATGGGAACTTGAAGACGAGCTTAGGGCTATACAAGCCAAGTGGAACACTATCGATACGTTACATCTTCGAATCGACCACATACTTCAAGTTGGAGATATTTCGTACGAAGTATGAGAAATGAATTAAGCATGGACGAGCGTAGCTACAAAGATATGAAGCGTTCTCTAAATAAGAAAATATCGTCCATGGTTCATATACAACATGCAACGCCGAAGCTCGAGATTCCTACCTTTACGGGGAAATACACGCAGTGGCCAACATTTTGTGACCTGTTTACAGAAGCTATTCACGACAACAATACAATAACCAAGGCTCAGACGATGCAACACTTGAAAGGCAAGATCAAGGGAGAAGCCGAACGCCTTATTCAACATCTTCACATTTCGTCTGAAAATTACGACACAGCTCGGGAAATCCTTAATCACCGATATAATTGTAGGGCCGCTATATAGCGACAGTTTGTACGTAGGTACCTATCTAGTATGTAAGATGATACTACATAATGTAAGGCGCACAAGTGACGTGGCCACTCGTACGCGATCATTCCTGTGTGTAGACGTGTCAACTAAATAAAGTGAATACATGTGAATTTGGTAACCTATTGTTTTATTGAGACACTACTCCTAAAGTGGTGACCCCGACAAGAAAAAGTGAACTTTGCGCACGAGTGTAATACCGTCAAAAACTATAAATATGGCAACAACACCAGTTCCGGTAGCCGAGTTGGCCGCGATCTCTCTTACCTCAAAAATACCGGATTTTTGGACAGACCAACCGAGGGTCTGGTTTATCAGAGCCGAAGCAACGTTGGCTCCACAAAAACTACCAGATGAAGCAAGATTTGACTTAGTGGTCTCAAAGCTCAGCAAAGATGTAGTCGAACAAGTAACGGATATTTTGATGGAGCCGCCAGCTGTGAAGAAATACGACGCACTGAAGACTCGCTTATTAACTATATACGAAGAGTCCAAAAATAAACAGTTACAAAAGCTAATAAGTGAAATGGGCTAATAAGTGAAACTGGGCGACCAGAAGCCGTCGCAGCTCCTACGTCGTATGCGGGAGCTAGCCAAAGACAAAATACCAGATGTGACACTGCTGATTTTATGGCAAGGTCACTTGCCGGCCACGATACGGGCAGTTTTGGCAGTGTCTGACACCAAATCTTTGGACAGCTTAGCAACAATAGCGGACAAAGTCTATGAAACCACGCGGACGACAAACGGCGTAAACAAAGTTTCGCAGCAGCCACAGCAGCAGCCCTCGACTTCAAAGGATACGGAGCTAATAATGGCCGAAATAGCGAAACTGAGTTTCGAGGTCGCAGAAATGGAAAGATCAAGACCAAGATACCAAAGACGCTGGAATAGCGATAATTATAAGGGTTCACAGTCTGCTTCTCGGAATCGCAGCCGTGATCCCTCCACGCAAAGACGGACGCCTGAGAGCCCAGATTGGCTTTGCTACTATCATTTTCGTTTTCGCACCAGGGCAAAGAAGTGCGAAGAACCTTGTGCGTGGAAAACTAAACCGGAAAACTAAGTAAGAGCGGGGGCACACGATGCGTTGCGGCGGCGGTACGGCGCCGGAGCGGTGTCGCTGCGTCGTCTTACATAGAAATATCTGTGGCATGTCACACGATGCGCTCCGTCGCCGCACCGGACTTGCAACCACCAAGACGAGGCGGGGAGGGGTGAATGCGTTGCGACGTCGGAGCGGCACCGCTCAGTTGTTTTGCGTCACAAGGAAGGACACACGCTCGCTCGTTTCGAATTTTTTCTAAGTATTTTTGTTTATTGTGATTGAGGTTTTAAAAAATGAGTGCCAACCTAGATGTTATTGATATAGACTACCTAATTACATTAGTCCAAGAACGGGAAAACCTTTGGGATAAGTCCAATGAAGACTTTAAAAATAAAACAATGAAAATAAAAGCATGGGAGCAAATTGCCAAAATTTTATTTCCAGACTATGATAATTTTGCTCCTGATATAAAGAACCAGATAGGTAAGTAATTATTTAATGTTTTTATGATGATCAAATCTTCTGTAACTGCCATTGTAGCGACCCTCTGTTGCTCATAAAATAGCTTGCAAATTCATCTCTAATGACATTTGCTGCTGTCATCTCTTCATCTTGAGGTTGTAATGAGTGAAATTCATCATCAGTTATTGCCAATTTATCCTTTTGCCGAAAACCATCCCGATCTGCGACAAAATTGTGTAGGACACAACATGCCTTCACAATGTCAGTAGCAAAATTATAGGACACGTCTATCGGTCTGTGAAAAATGCGCCATTTATTCGCCATAATCCCAAAAGCGCATTCGACATATCTTCTGGCTCTGCTGAGACGATAATTGTAAATCTTTTGTTTAACATTGAGATTGTTACCTCCATATGGACGCATAATGTGGTTGCTCAATCCAAAAGCTTCGTCACCCACAAATACATACGGGGTTCGTCTATTGGAACCACACAGTGGCTGGGGATCAGGCAATGGTAGGTCATTGTTAATGAGTTTCTCATATAGTTTTGAATTTTGAAAAACAGTTGAATTGCATTCTTTACCGTATGCGCCAATGTCAATAAAAATAAATTTGTAGTTTGAGTCCACAACAGCTAAAAGGACTATTGAGAAAAAGGCTTTGTAATTAAAAAAAGCGAGCCACTATTAGCAGGATTACGCATGCGAATATGCTTCCCATCGAGGGCACCGATGCAGTGAGGAAAATTCGCCCTTAAATCGAAACTAGATGCAATATTTTTGAGTCTTTCTGTTGTTAGTTCGGGAATGTTGTCTTGAAGAATATTTTTCCATATAGCACGACAAACTCTCCTAATCATATATCTAATCGTAGATTTTCCCCGTTTGAATTTGTACTCCAAATCTTGTAGTGAATTTCCACTTCCTAGATACCTGTAACAAAAACGTTTATTTAAATAATAAAATCTCATGTAATCTTAATGTTAATATTTTATTTTTAGGTAATGATATAGTGAAGAAATGGAGAAGTGTCAAAGATAACTTCTATAAATATTTAAAAAAGTTAAAAGAAGCTTCTAAATCTGGCTCAGCCGCTAAAAAACTGAAAAAATATCATTTTTACAATCAACTTTTATTTTTAACAAAAGTGGCACAAAATGAGACAGACAGTAGCTTAGACGTAGCTGGAGAAACCAACACCGATTCTACAAGTGATATTGCACCGGAGTCTTCGCGTTATGTTCCTATCACCCGCAAAAGAACAATGCAAGCTGATGATTTCGAAAAGGAAGCATTAAAAGCCCTTAAGGAGCCCGAAGATCGCCACTTGTCATTTTTTAAGGGTATTTTGCCTTCAATTCAAGATTTCACAGACCTTCAAACTCTCACCTTCCAAAGCAAGGTGTTACAAATTATCACTGAAATGCGGTATGGCTCAATGTCCCAACAATCATCATCATTTAGGTTTGAACAAACGTCTCAACAGCCTTCATCACACGGGTATCATACAAGAAGTTACAGAAGTACATACACTCCAACAGACTTGAGCTCAGATTATAATTTATTGACATCTCCAGGTGAAACATCTCAAGACAGCGTAGAGTACGATTTTGCAAATTTGTAATTAAGATTTATCAAGATTACTATTAAGAAGATTAATAAGATTGATTATGATTATTAACATTTCCTTTTTTGATCGTTTTGAAAATTAAAAAGTATTATTATTCAAAAAAAAAAAATTTCATTACTTACCTCAAAGTGATGCCCAGCATTTCTATTGGCTCCACTGGATTCCTCATGTTAGTGTACTGTTTCCGTATATGTGGTTCTAAAGATTTCAATAAACATTCGAAACTTAACACACTCATTCGAAAGAAATTGTAAAACTTCTTTTCGTCCAACAGCAACTCTTTATATTCTTGGAGAAAAAACTGTCCATCACTGTTCCTTAGTGCAATAAAAGGACAGATCCAGTATCGTCGTACGCTTCTACGTCGATTTCGGCGGTGGCGTAATAGTAGGGCCAACAATAGACGTCTTTTACGATCCATTTTCATTAACAGACTGTCCAACGGTGCTACGGCGCCGCTGCGACATAACAACGTTACGGCGCCGCACCGCTCGTGTGCCCACTGACACGGTGAAATCTTTGCGGTGCGGCGCCGCAACGCATCGTGTGCCCCCGCTCTAAGGCGCAGACAACGGCGGAGCTCTGCGCCATCTCACCGAGTCACCGCCTCAGGATGATGGACAATAACAGTGGACTATATTTCTTAGTGGATACAGGAGCAAATGTGTCAGTGCTACCGGTCGTAAAAAACCTAGTACTCGCGAGTGCAGTGAATGAAAATTATTTGCAGCCAACGGGACGGAGATTAAAACTTATGAGGTAAAATCATTAGTTTTAAATTTTAAGTTACGCAGGCCATATCGGTGGGATTTCGTTATTGCAGACGTAAAACAACCAATATTGGGTGCAGATTTTCTAAGCCATCATAAACTTCTGGTTGACGTCAGTGCACGAAAACTCATCCACCAGGTAACTGATTTAAATGTCATAGCATCAATAGTAAGCATGATTGAACCTTCTGTACTTTCTGTAAGCATCGATCATCCTTATCATAACCTCTTACTGAAATATCCAAGCATAACTAAACCAATGTCATTCGTGGAAACGAAACCGAGCTCGGTACAGCATAATATTGAAACAACCGGACCACCGGTATTTGCACGAGCACGGCCTCTAGCACCTGTCCGATACCAACGTGTCAAAGATGAATTCAACAAAATGCAAGAATTAGGTATCTGTCGCCCTTCAAAGAGTCCTTGGGCAAGCCCCTTACACGTAGTTGACAAAAAGAATGGGGGCATAAGGCCATGTGGCGATTACCGCCGACTTAATGCAATCACGAAGCCAGACAGATACCCAATTCCACGGTTACAAGATTTTACCAATAACATGGCCGAAAAACTATTTTTTCAAAAATCGATATAAATAGGGCCTATCATTGCATTGAGACCGCGCCGGATGACGTCGAGAAAACAGCGATAATCACGCCTTTCGGCCTATACGAGTTTCCTCGAATGACATTAGGATTGCGCAATGCCGCGCAGACCTTCTAGCGATTCATGGACTCTGTTTTCCACGGCCTAGATTTTGTTTTTAATTACATAGATGATGCACTGATCATGAGCGAGAATAAAACTCAGCACCTCGAACATTTAGGTATAATTTTTCAGCGGTTACATAAACACGGGATAACCATAAAGGTGAACGGCAGATTTCGTACCGCATACTTTTTTTGTTGTTCGGTTATAGAATTTGTACTTCTTATTAAGACAACTAAGCCAATTTTTTTTTTTTATGTAAGTTAACTATTTTTAGAACTTCGGATTAATTAATAATATCAGTAAAAAGATTTTAATAAACGTAATAAAATCGTACATTAAATGCGGTTATATTTTAAAAGTTGCCTTGTTTAAAATAACACAAATATTGAAATGATAATTAATTATTTAGAAATACAAATAACACTAAATATAATCAAACTCATCATTATCAAACTGTTGCAATCCGCTACTGGACATAGGTATCTTATAATGCCCTGAGAAGGTACAATCCTCATCTCAATCTACCTACTTAATGGTAAGTAAAACACTACCCCTCTTACTAATAAACGCGGAATAAAGTTATACCAGGTATAACTAAAGTATACCCATACATTTTCATAGGTTTATACCTGGTATAACTTTATTCCGCGTTCCACCTGCTAGCTTATTAGAAAATAATTTAGTATCGATCCCGAGCACACGTTCTACATTTTAAAAACTAACCATTTCGTTTGTACCAAAAATGGGCAAGTCATACAGAAAACAAGAGGAAATTATAATAGCCCAAAATGGCGAAAACAACGCAAGTAACAGTTCCCTAGAACAGAAGTTAGAAATGTATGGCATGCTAATAGCCATAATGTTGTTTACTTTGCTAATTATTGGTGCCTGCTTCATGGTTAAGAAGTGCAACAAAGGAATGAAAAAGTGTGTCAGGGCAGAATTGTTATCGGTTATATCATCGACCCCAATCAACAAAACGGGTCAGCAGCCAGCTACAGTCCAATACGAATAGTGTAAACGTACTTATAAAGTGTGCATCCTGTATAAGAAGTGCAACAAAGGAATGAAAAAGTGTGTCAGGGCAGAATTGTTATCGGTTATATCATCGACCCCAATCAACAAAACGGGTCAGCAGCCAGCTACAGTCCAATACGAATAGTGTAAACGTACTTATAAAGTGTGCATCCTGTATACCAGTGATAGTGTAGCTTATAAATAAACAGTGAAGTAGTTGAACAGGTCGCCTGTGACATCAGAGTTCGTTATGTATTCCACTACTGCTGCTACGTAGTGGTCATCAAAGAGGATGATCTTTGCACAGAGAATCCATATAAATAAAAAGAGGCCAGTTTTTCAGTAATTGTATATTTAAAATAAGATGCGTTGTAATTAAATTATAATATGCATCATGTGTTAGACGCGTAAGCAGTCTTGACCTGCCACGCTTAAACATTGTAAGATGATCCCATTGTTATTATACTTGAGACAATGAGTCAATATCATTGTCGTACCGTGTTATCGCCAACATTTCGTACCTATTTATGTTGTAAGAAATTATTATTTTCATTTTTATTTTTCTTAAAAAGGGGAGGAATATTGTAGGGACGCTATAGCGACAGTTTGTACGTAGGTACCTATCTAGTATGTAAGATGATACTACATAATGTAAGGCGCACAAGTGACGTGGCCACTCGTACGCGATCATTCCTGTGTGTAGACGTGTCAACTAAATAAAGTGAATACATGTGAATTTGGTAACCTATTGTTTTATTGAGATACACTACTCCTAAATAATAATGCTCAAGTTCTCTTTACAAATCAAATAGAGATATTTTTAAATTAGCCTTCTATCTCCAAACAAACAGCATATGAGTTGAAGCGGTTATATGATACCACTACGGAGTGTATACACGCTATACACAACCTTGGTGTGAACACAAACACATGGAATCCGTTGTTAGTACATCTTCTCAGTAAGAAACTGGACCAGGAGACTTACGGTGACTACAAAGTGGCGCGTACATCACCCAGGGAGCTCCCATCCTTGACGGAATACCAAGAATTAGATCACATGCGGCAGGTCGAAAGTACAACCGATCAGGCGTACTACTTACCACATCATGGTGTATGGAAACTTGATTCCACAACAACAAAGTTGAGAGTAGTTTTTAATGCCTCATCCAAGACTACATCGGGTAACGTTCTGAACGACTTAATGTACAGTGGACCCAACTTACAAAAAGACCTATTAGCACTTATCATAAATTGGAGGCAATACCAATATGTAATCACTGCGGATATTGAAAAAATGTTTCGTCAGATACTCGTTAGAGAGCAAGATCAGCCTCTGCAAACGATCATTTGGAGAGATTCAATGGATGATCAATTGAATCTATATCAATTAACCACTGTAACGTACGGGACCAAGGCAGCTCCATTTTTGGCTATGCGGACTCTAAAACAACTCGCGGCAGATGACGCAGAAAAATATCCATTAGCAGCAGCAGCTGTACAGAATTCCTTTTACATGGATGATTTGCTGAGTCGACAGAATACCGCCGATCAAGCAAAAGAGCTACAACTACAGCTTATCAAAATGCTCCACGGTGGTGGTATGAACCTGCGAAAATGGTCAAGTAACGCTCCAGAACTCCTGCAGCATTTAACAACCGACCAATTGAACAGTCCGTACGAATTTAAATGTCTCGAATCAAGAAAGAGTCTAGGCTTAAAATGGAACCCATCGTCCGATACATTCATGTGCCAAAATCATGTAATCCCTAAGAGTAATGCAGTAATTACAAAGCGGAAATTATTGTCCGAAGTATCAAAGCTCTTCGATCCTCTTGGTTGGTTATCACCGCTTACAATCAGAGCGAAGCTACTGTTTCAAAAAACGTGGTCCATTGAAACCAACTGGGATCAAGAACTACCAAAGGACATGCAAGAATATTGGCTTAAATTAAAAGAAGACATCAACAGCATCGACAAATTTCGCATACCAAGATTCTTAGGTAACACAGAAAAAACCTGTCAATTACATGCATTTTGCGATGCATCAGACAAAGCTTACGCTTGCGTTATTTACCTCGTCACCAAGAACAATAAGGGCGACTACACATCGACAATTGTTGCTGCAAACACAAAGTTGGCACCGGTCGCAAAGAAAACATCGCTCCCTAGACTGGAACTCTGCGGTGCGCTACTTCTATCTCAACTTGAAAAGAAGGTCATTGAGTCCTTACCAAATATAGGTATGACGCTTCATGCATGGACAGATTCTATGATAGTTTTGGGCTGGCTACACGGAGATGCAACCAGATGGAAGTCATTTGTAGCTAACCGGGTTGAGCAGATAACCAACATCGTTCCGGCAGAATTCTAGAGTCATGTCAGCTCGGAAGAAAACGCAGCTGATTGTGCTACACGAGGCATAACGTCTCATCAATTATTAAACCAATATTTGTGGTGGGAAGGGCCTGAATGGCTAAAATGTTGCGAGAGGAAAGATGCAGTAAAGATCGTACACCAGTCCCCAACAATAGAAACAAACGCGGTTTGTGTGAACACAGCCTTAGTGGAAAATAATGTTACATTTATTACTGAATTACTGCAAAATTACAGTTCGTTGACACGAATTGTGCGGATTACTGGCTGGGTTTCACGTTTCATCAATCGAATTCGCAACAAACAGTTTGCAACACATGGTTTTCTGAAGTCATCAGAAATAAACAACGCTAACAATTTAATTATTAAAGAAGTGCAATCACAGGAATTTCATCAAGAATTACAACATATTAAGAGCGGTCAATTCGACATAATTTTCATACAAACGCTCGTACGTGATTATGCCGTTGTAACTCATCTATATTTGATTTTTTTGAACTAATAGGTATCTTGTGCACTATATCTAGGTTTCTATCAAAGGAGAAAATAAAAATTTGGAGAAACCAATTCAGTATCAGCCTCCAAAAATCTGCTTTTTTGCACAAATTTTACCTGAACTTTGACCGTTCATTATGTACTCATAAATTGTAAAAGTAAAGAAATCATCACGATAGAAACCTTCCAAATGTAATAGAGATTCTAAATGACCAATAATTATTTCATAAACTTGTAAGACTTATTCAAAAACACGTATTTCCTGGAACAAGTTTTATGAAATTTTCAAACACAATTTTTCGTTCAATGCTATCGCGTTCTCACTTGTTTGTCAGTCAACAATGCGGTATGCGGGGCGCGGGGTGACGAGTCGTGCGGGGTCGGGACGGGGGGAGCCGGGGGAGTTCAATGAAGATCGGTGCTCGCTCGCTCGGCTAGTAGGTAATGAACTAATGAATGAATTTGTTGAGTACTGCGCGTACGTGAGTGAGTGTGCATCGTATCTATTTAATTTATTTAGAGAATTCTGTTTTACCTTTTACAACGATTTTGCTTTCAACAAAAATCAAACCGACTTCCAGAACAAAAAACTACAAAGCAAAAAATAAAATTCTTTTCCGAAGTCGGTGTCTTTTTTACCCATTGTTTTCCGTTTTTCGACACCGACTTCGGAAAAGAATTTTATTTTTTGCTTTGTAGTTTTTTGTTCTGGAAGTCGGTTTGATTTTTTGTTAAAAAGTTTTTATTTTTCTATTTTTAGTTTTGGTAGGTACCTCCTATTAACATGGTTATCATTTATAGCCAAAGTACATCTCATGGCGATTCCAATAAGCCCAAACACGACTAGGATACTTTGTTTTATTTGAGAGTTCGAGTGCCTACCTTCCGGCTTCAACATCAGATCAGTTCGATGGTGCCATTTTCATCAGTACCATTTATTTATAAGTATTTGCTTCATTATAGTCGAGATATCTTATGCCCGTGACATACTTAGCATTTCGGAGTTCCAGTGGCCATCTGTGGTCTTCTTCATCAGTTCCTCTTCACCAAATGATACTTTTTGAGTGCAAATGATTGCATTGTTGATGAAAATACCAAAATCGCTATATGTTTGCCTATAATAGTCGAGGAGTTCCCTCGATTTCTCTAGGATTCCATCATCAGATCCTGACCTGATGACTATGGGACCAACTAGGAAGTATACCCTTTCAAACAAAAGAAGAATTTTTAAAATCGGTCAAGACGTCTTTCGAGTAATCGGGGCACATACATAAAAAAAAAAAAAAAAAGATTCCGACGAATTGAGAACCTCCTCCTTTTTTTGAAGTCGGTTAAAAAGATTTGGTAGTTTTATAAGAAATGAACCTAGCATTAGTGAATACGGACACCGAATTTATTTTGATGGTAGGTTAGGTACCTAGGTTGGGTAGGTAGGTTAGGTACCTAGGTTGGGTAGCTAGGTAAGGAGTAAGGTAGTTAGGGTAGGTAAGTAGATAGGGTGGGTAGGACCTACCTACCTACTCACTCTACCTACCCGGTAGATAGGGTGAGTAGGTAGGTAGGTCGTGTAGGTAAGGTAAGAAGGGCAGGTAGGTAGGTATGTACCTAGGAAGGGACCCTCGAAACACCCGCCAGAAGCTCGCAATACTTCCTTGAGTATAGGTATAAAATTATTGATATTTTTATCGCTACTCAGTACTGATTACTAGGTAAGTATATCAGGCTGCAACGCAACGTTGCGAGATCGCACATCACCGGCGCGGGCGAACGGCGCGCAAATTTGGCGTGTGACGGAACGGCAACAGTGTGCGGCGTATATTTGATCAATCAAAAGAAAGCATCGCATTCGCAAGTTTCTTGCTACGTGCGTTGAAGTTCCGCGTGACGTCACGTAAAGTGTCATCTCGATCCCAACCCAACTCCTAAGCTTTGACGAGCTTTATCTTTATCAATTTTTAATGATTTAATAAATAAAAAAATACGTGTCCAATATTTTTCGATAATCTAACTGACGGACTAATTAGAATTATTATTTAAATCTGACTACACCGAGTTACAGACAAATGGTTATGTTTTGTAAGTACCTATCTACAAAACACAAACATTTTCATTTAAAAAATACGCGATTACACTCGATTTAGACGAAGTTAATTACTTTACATTTTTGCTTTTTTTATTGTATGTTACTGTTTTGTTATATCTCTATTTCTGATAGGTAACTACCTACTACCTAACTAATAATATTTATAAAAAAACAAACAGAAACAAACGAAAAAAAAACCTTTTTAGGTAAAATACAAACAGCTATCTTGATACACCAATCACTACAAACCAAAATTCACGTAGGTACGTACCACACGGCACACGCAGCAGACACGGATGCAGTCCCTGGCCAAGCGTGAGTTCTGGCTATGGCTCTCCTCTGGTTGTGGGGTTCTGCAGGGGTCGGTTTTACAAAATCTCTTGTGGGATCTCGCATACGATGTGGTCCTGCGTGTTGACCTCCCCGTCGTCAAGGACTGGTTCAAGCGCTTCACCATAGTCTCACGAAGAGAACGGATCTCGCCCTAGTAGCCCTTGCGTTGGACAAGTACCTCTATGCAACTGTGCTGTCGTCTGCATACTCAAATTGACGATTTTAGCACTTTTCGCTTATATACTGCAATTATACTGTTGCTGACCCATGGTCGACCAAGGACACCATCCGAGCCTGGTGCGTATGATTACAAATATAGAGAGAGAGGGGACGGCAACAGAAAAGATGGATGGACTGTATGAGGAGTGATATGAAAGAAAAGGGAGTTAGTGATAGAGTGACAAAAGACGTGGAGGTATGGAAGAAGAAAACTTGTTACGCCAACCAGAAGTAACCAGACCAAAAAGTAACCATGGCCAATAACTGGCCGGGGAGCGAGGGAGCGTGACTAAAAGCGCAATCACTCCAGCGCCCCGGCCGAAGGTACCTGCAAAACACCGTGTGGTTTTATTCAGTTAGACTCTGACAGACCCCTTCGCTTGCCCCAGGGCGGAGGACATCCATGGGGACTTCCAAAGGAATAAAAAAATAAGTTTTGGTAGCCATTTTGTCCTAATATATAAAACACTAAAATTGTTTGTTCCTAAGTCCGTTACAGAGCTTGAAACCATCCAACCGTTGTGACCTAAACCCAAATATATATGTCAATGCCCAAACCGGTTTCATTATGACAATAAAGCACAGATGGTTTTAGACCACTAAAACAAACAAAAAATAAACAGAATTTATTTATTTACCGACTTCAAAAATAAAGAGATAATGAATTTGACACGTATGGATGTAATATTATTGGCACTGCACAGTATTCACATAATAAGTTACGCTATCTGGGCTTCTAAACTGTTGGAGTATAACGCTGGCCATTTTTATGAAGGCTTTTTTTTTTAATTTAGTACTCTCTGTCAGCGCTGTCTCTGTCTATCGTTTAGAAAAATATATGTCATGTGTCTGTAAAAATAATATATTAAATGTTTTTACATTGTTTCCACTACGTCCGTATTACTCATTTCAATAACCCTGTAATAGGTAATGGGCCTTATCGCGGCAATGTGAATATTGTGTGAAACGAATATTATTTTGTGCAAAATATGGGTGAGTATTCTAACTCAGCAGTTACGATGGAGAAGCTGAAAGGTACCATCAATTATCGTGACTGGGCATTCCAAATGCAGAATATTCTCATATTTGAAAACCTTATGGCATTGTATTAAGGGGCAGGATGAACCCGCAGTACTAAGTACGAGTACGAGTATGAGCACTGTGGATCAGGCCCGTAAAGAGGAGAAGGCTCGAGCGAGGCTTTGTTTAAGCGTTGAGAAGTCATGTTACCCGCACATTGTGCAGGCGAAGACTGCAAAAGATGTTTGGGATGCCTTAAGGAAGGCATACGACGACTCAGGTTTACATAGAAGATTGACGTGGTAAGCAATCACGCGCTCCCTTTGTGACTAATCGTAATAAGCAGGTGGCAGACGCACGGCTGGCGCTCATCCACAGTGACGTTATGGGACCGATGCCGACCACTTCTCTCGGAGGCAAACGCTACGTCCTCACGTTCCTAGATGATCACTCAAGGAAGGTGTTCGTATATCCTATTGCGAAGAAGAGTGATGTGTGAGGTGATGACGTGGAGGAGATATTGAATACTACGCCGGTTGAGGCGGAGCCAGATCAGTTTTTCTTCGAGTCATCAGATTATCCACTTGAGGCGGAACCGGATGCATTTCCTGTTGACATACCAAGTCATCCTGTTGAGTTGGAGTGTGAGCATACGCCAAGTGAAGACTTAGTAGCAACGCCTGGATTGGCACCAGAGTCTACTGATCAGCGTTACGATTGATCATTTAGATGTACAAACAGCATTTCTAAATGGTGATTTACATGAAGAGATTTTTATGCAACAACCGGAAGGTTTCATATGCCCTGGGAGTGAAAACAAAGTTAATAGACTACGAAAGGCTGTTTATGGGTTGAAGCAAGCATCGCGATCCTGGTACCAAAAGGTAAAAGATGTGTTACTTTCTTTGGGATACGATCAATGTAAACAAGAGGACTGCATCTTTACTAAGAGATCTGGTGAGTCAATTGTTTTTATTGCTCTGTATGTCGACGATTTTTTCGTCTTCTGTAACGACAAACGTCTAGCTCAGGGCGTCTACTCCCTAAGCACGAAGTCCGTAGTTTCGACCTTAGTTACGGGCATTTCCTACTCCCTATCGCCTACGGACGGATGATTCGTTCGGGGCCCGAACGAAGAATGAATGGCAACACAATTTGACAGTTGAACCTACTCCCTATGCGTTTTTATCCGTTCGAAAAATTGAATTTGACACTTGTTATTACGGATCGTTATGTCAGATATTACGACATCAAAATAGTTATCGTGCGGTCGACGAAACTTTTAATTCCCAATGATGGCTGCTTTTTTAATGCTCGCAGAAGATCTACAGGAAGAGCGGAGGCAACGTTGACGACATTTGCGCCAAAACTTCCAGTTGGCAAGTATTCCCGACGTTGAGTTCTTAGGGAACGATAGGCTCACTCGGGAATTATTTGAGGACTTGTGTGAGCCTTCACACAAGTCCTCTCCACTTAAGACGAAGTGGTGTTGATCCAACAATGAAGGTAAGGATAGGTATATTAAAGATTCTGCAACTTATTGAGCTGTATTACCAATCAGTCCCACCGATTTTACTGTTGTTATTGTTTTATTTCAGATCCCCGCTGCTCATAATTTTATGCCCGGGGGAGTGACCAAGGTGCAGTGGGCCTTAGCAGTGACGTTCTAATGGCACAACAGACAGTGTCACGGTTTCTGCGGCATGTCACAAATGCACTGAACATGCCCCTCATTAATAAAAAAGTATACAAGGTTTCCACAGAACTTGGCTGAGAGGAACCTTATAAATAAAAAGACAGTAAGTTTAAAAGCTTGTACCAATTTTCTAAAACAAATATCCATAGGTATTTAATAAAATATAGCCTGCCATTTGAACAATGACCACCTAAGCTTTGAAGAGTGTTTATACCTACCTAAAGAGTGCACTTTAATAAATTGTATCATTGAAAATATAGCTGACCCCCGCGGCTTCGCTCCCGTCATAATTATAGCCTTTGTTACTCGGGAATAATGTAGCTTTCCAAAGGTGAAAGAATTTTTAAAATCGGTCCAGCCATTTCAGAGATTAGCCGGAACAAACAGACAGAAAGACAGACAAAAATTGTAAAAAAATAAATTTTGGTGTATGTACCGTATATATATTCATATACATGTAGTAAAAAACGGTTATTTCAATATTACGGACTCCCCAATTTTATTATATGTAATAGATATGGCCTGCCAGGTGTAGTGTTACAGGGGATTTTGGGTACCCACTCGGAATAGACAATAACATACAAAAACATGCTCGGTCCACTATAAAGCGTATGTTTGGCATTGTAAAAGGTCGATTAAGATGCCCCCTTAGCAGCAAGAGAGCTGCATTATGCACCGGTCAGTTGGTACTTGACACAATTTATACTAGGTATAGCTATGTTTTTCTAATAACGCATTGTATGGGTGAACAATATTTTTGTTCATATATTTACATTGAGGTAATAATGGACTATGCACATTTAAGAGCATATTTTAATTATATTTTCAGGTAAAATTGTCATTGCCTGCTGTCTTTTACCCAATATGTTTAATCCAGCAGACTTAGAAGAACCTTCCCTCAGCGAGAATATCTTCAATTTAAGCGCAGTAGACAGGGAGAAGTGTCTACAAATATATTATCTGCCCATCAAGCTCTTCAGCAAGGACAAAGAGCGAGGGACAGATTAGTGCAATTGCTGGCAAGAAATAGATACTTATGCATTCTCACAAGAAAACTTTACGAATAAAACAAATAAAAATGCATTGGGTATGTGTATGACTAGATGTATGAATGTGAGTGAGCAAAAAAAGTATAAAAGGATTGTAGCAGGTGGCATTCTGTAGTTTCTGCCTATCCCCATGGGAAAAGGGCGTGAGTTTATGTAAGTATGTATTATTGACTTTTCGCAATAAAAGCATTGTTTTTATTAATTTATTTTTTATTTTCACCTTTCAAATCTGAATAAATTTAACAATTAACAACACTATGATTTATACAATAACTACAAAAATACAACTACAAGAGGCAAATAAAAAACCTTTTTGCAAAAAAATACTACCGACTTCCAAAAATTATGTTATTTTTCACTTTTGTAGTGTTTCACTTGGAAGTCGGTTGTATATTTTTGCAAAAAAGTTGTTTATTTTTCTCTTTTTAGTTTTACCTACCTAATAGGCAAGTTGTTTAGTACCTTACTAAACAACATGCCTATTACGCCAGAATAGATTACCCGAATAACATGAAACTTAAACATAACCGGTGAAATAAGAGATCTGCATACCCCTTTAGAGCGTACTGGCGTGATGTTATGTTATGAAATGGTATAAACAATAAACAGACAATCCCGAGAGTTTTGCCGTTATTTATTGAAGAGTTCTGTTGTATATCACCGAAGTTCTTCATCAGACCTTCACCAAATTAAAATGGGGCCAATTTAAAAACATACCCTTTCAAACAAAATAAGATTTTTTTAAATCGGTTCACAATTGACGGAGATATCGGTGAACATACACAAAAATGAAATAAAACAAACATACAGTCGAACATAGAACCTCCTCCTTTTTGGTAAGTCGGTTAAAAAGATGTTTCATTCCATAAACAAAGTAGTTTTGAATTTGGTAGTTTGCACACTTGATTAGTTACCGAAATCACAGATAATATCCGAAATTAAGTGTTGATAAGAAAACAACCTTTATGGGTATGTGTCTTACCGTACTTTAAGTACGAAAATTGACAAAATGTTAAAACAAAAATTATTTATTTATGACCCGCACAGGAGACACGAGAAATAAGCAAAAATTAAACAATAATAAAAATAAAACCCCGTGCAAGACCAAAAAGGCTCCTATCTCAGCATGTACAGCGATACTCAAAAAGAAATAATGCTGCCCTGATATTATAATTTATATGAAAAAAAAACCATGTTGAAGTGTCCACGTGGTTTTCCTTTTACTTAACAGTCTTAAATTAATGCTAGGACCTTAATTTCTCTTACTTGTCAACTTGAGTCTCAAATACCTAATAATCTGAATAAAATTAACACTTAACACAGTATAACAATCAAAACATAGATTTCCTTTTATTTATCACTCTTAAAATATTGCTAGGAACTTAGTTTTTCCAGAATAATCAGCTTTACTTCATCGAGCATCTCATTTCTCCTAGTTTCGCTTATAAGCCTTTGCACTGCCTCGCTTATAAGCCTTTGCACTTCCACCTTTGGTAGGTGTAGCAGCATGGGTGGGTGAGATGGCGGCTGGTTCTCTTACTGGTGGACCCTGTACAACAAAATCTGAATATCATTAACGGATACAACAAAAAATATATGATTGTTTATCTGTAATTTATTAATATTTAGTAAAAAAATAGTCTACTACCATATTTATAATTATTATCATTTTGTTAAGTATTACCGTTGGAAAAGCTGGTTGGACTCTTGACTAGATTTGTGGCTCTCCAAAACCCCATCCAATAAACGACAGGATCTTTAACTCCATTTGTGACCGGGTTGGTCTTACCATTGCACCTGCTGACCGTCTGGCAGCTCCAGCAGCTTTCTTGGCCAAATGTATTTAACAGCCCACACCTAAAATTTGGATATTTGGTTAATTTTAATTATATAAAAGGTATATTATATAAAAACACAATACTCTTAAGTACTCTTACAGATAATAGCCGAGTCAGTAAATAATTAAAAAGGCTTTTGCCAAAGCTGGCGTAGTCGTGATTTGCACATATGCATTCGTATTGTAACGCCTACTGACTGGGCTTTAAGTATTTGCAGGATGGCTGATTATCATTGTTTGCACTTTACTGATGACAAGACCTCAAAATCATATTAATATTGACGAGTAATGTAGTAAACTCACCCTTTGCCGTTGGTCGACGAACTTTGTGCAAATTCCCATTGAAATTAAGGTGCTTGCACAGGTTTTCTTACAGCTGCTTTGAGCGAACTCATGAAGTCGACAAGGGCCTCAATTTGCACGTAATTTGCTGCAGCGGTCGGGGTCATTTTAATTAATTATTAATGAAAACAAAAATCTGCCCGAATATTTAATAGGAATTGCTTGACGTTTCATTTGAAAGTTGCCGTCAATCAAACAGAAAAAAGGCAATGGTATCAACAGGATAATGCCACTTTCCGGACTAAAATGACAAAAGTAATTCATTTCTATATTGATAGACATGAAAAAATTATATTGTTAAAAATATGGTCATTTTCTAACGTAAAAATAATACTATATTTTGTTTAGTAAGTTTGAAACCACAAACTAGGAAAACCGGTAATCGACCGTTAAAATAGTACAACTCTAACGTCATCCGTCGTTCGTTCACGAAAATTGTCCATGATCCCGTTCGAAGCTCAATAACCCGAAATCGTTAGGGGGTAGGGTGCACTCCGAAGTTTCGGAATACTTTCGGACGGCCCGTAACTTCGTCGACGAAGATAGGGAGTAGACGCCCAGACTTTGAAAAGCTCTTTGTTAAAGGTTTTTAAACTTAAAGACTTAGGACCGGTACGAAATATGTTAGGTATTAAAGTAGAACGTGATGAAACTTCCATTAAACTTAGTCAGGAAAATCGGATTGACAAGTTGTTAGATCGTTTTGGCATGACAGACTGTAAGTCTGTAAAGTCTCCCATGATAACTAACATTAGTTCTGTTTGTGAGAGTACTTGTAATGCTACGAGTAACAATGTAACGAAGTTTCCGTACCAAGAGTTAATTGGTAGTCTAATGTATTTATGTGTAACTACTCGCCCCGACATTTCGTTTGCCGTGTCATACTTAAGTAAATTCAACAGTTGTTATACGGAATTCCATTGGATTCAAGCTAAGCGTATACTGAGATACCTGAAAGGTACAAAGCAAAAAGCTTTAGTATTTAACAAATCGAATGAAAGTCCCATTCTTGAAGGATATTCTGATGCGGACTGGGCTTCAGACCCTGATCGGAAGTCATATACTGTTTATGTGTTTAAATATGGCGGCAATTCGATATCTTGGGGTAGCTACAAACAGTCGTGCATAGCGCTTTCGTCCACCGAGACGGAGTATTGTAGCTTAAGCGAAGCGAGCAGAGAAGCGGTGTTCCTGCAAGCTTTAATTAAGGAATTGTTAAAGACGACTAGTTGTAAAATAGTAATGTATTGTGATAATCAATCTGCTATACAGCTTGCTACCAATCACACTCTTCATAGAAGAAGCAAGCATATCGAAATAAGATTTCACTATGTTAGATATATAATTGCTAGATTTAACGTTGAAATTGTATACATCCCTACAAATGAAATGATAGCAGATGTGTTCACCAAGCCCCTGGGCTGTGTCAAGCACGAGGTGTTCACTCGTCAGCTTGGAGTGGCATGATGCCATGATGCCCACGTTATGGGCGGGTGTTAGAGTATAACGCTGGCCATTTTTATGAAGGCTTTTTTTAAATTTAGTACTCTCTGTCAGCGCTGTCTCTGTCTATCGTTTAGAAAAATATATGTCATGTGTCTGTAAAAATAATATATTCAATGTTTTTACATTGTTTCCACTACGTCCGTATTACTCATTTCAATAACCCTGTAATATAAACACGTGTGCAAAATATCATAAGTGTATGTGGTATGTATGTTTGCATGTATGTATGTTCGTCTACGCATTTCTCCGAAACTACTTATCGGATCGTGATCATTCTTTTTGTGTTGGATTGAGTATTTCTCAACTTAGGGATTAGTGCAAGTTTATTCAAAATCGGTCCATCATTTTTCAAAATATGGAGCATACAACCGAACTCCATAGCAACAAACAGCACGAATGTGTACATTTAGTTATTATAGGTATTTTGTCAATGACACCCAGATCCGGAACTATTATCTATAGGCCATAAAAATATTTTTCTTCTGAAATCTGAAATCTTCTGGCAAAAACCTTCTACCCCGACGACTCAACGGATGCCGAACAGCCCTACCACACTGCGCTAAGGAGGCTAGCGGAGGAAAAGAATCCTCAAGGTCTGTCTGCAGACGATCCGCCCTTCACGACCGCGGAGCTGGAAATGGTTCTCCAGAACCAAAATCCGAAAAAAGCCCCTGGTCCCGAAGGATTAACAGCAGACATCTGCATAGCGGCAATAAACTGCGATAGGGAGGTGTTCTTAGCGATAGCAAACAAGTGTCTGTCGCTGTCACACTTCCCGAAGCAGTGGAAGGTCGCCCACGTGTGCATTATCCGCAAGCCAGGAAAGGACGACTACACTAGCCCTAAGTCGTACAGGCCTATAGGTCTGCTCTCGGTCCTAGAGAAAATCGTCGAGAAACTTTTAGTAGGCCGACTACAGTGGCACTTCCTCCCAACACTACACACAAACCAATACGGCTTCATGCCACAGCGCGGAACCGAGGACGCCCTCTATGCTCTAGTGGGCCACTTACGAGCCGAAATCAAAGCCAAAAAGATCGTGCTTTTGATATCACTGGACATAGAGAGAGCCTTTGACAACGCGTGGTGGCCCGCACTCAAGCAGCAGATGGTAGACAAGAATTGTCCAGCAAATATATACTCTCTCGTTGCCTCATACCTGGAAGACCGGAACATCAGGGTCAACTATGCCAGAGCGACTAGTGAGAAGGGAACCACGAAAGGATGCGTCCAGGGCTCAATTGCCGGACCGACGTTTTGGAACCTTATCCAAGATTCACTCCTACACAAAATGGCTTGTATGGGGGTATACTGCCAAGCCTTCGCGGACGACGTTGTCCTGGTTTTCTCTGACTTCACAGCCGGTCCCCTGCAGCAATCAGCCAACAGCACGCTAGCCAAAGTATCGGAATGGGGCGTCCAAAATAAGCTACGTTTCGCCGCGCACAAGACCAATGCGATGGTGTTAACGAGGAAGCGAAAGTACGACGTTCCGGTTATTCATATGTCAGGCACGCGGCTAAACCTGGTTGAGGAAGTGAAGCTGTTAGGTCTCACGATAGACTCCAAACTCACTTTCAATGCGCACGTGTCTGTAGAAACGACCTGTAGAAAGGCCGCAGACATCTATAAGCAGTTGGCATGTGCGGCGAGGGTGACTTGGGGTCTGAACAGAGAGATAATCAGGACGATATACGTGTCGGTGATAGAGCCCCTCGTGATGTATGCAGCGAGTGCGTGGGCCCCCGCAGCTGAGAAACTGATGAAAAAGAAAAAGTTTGACTCACTGCAGAGGGGTTTCGCGCAGAAGATCTGCAAAGCATACCGCACGGTGTCTCTGACAACGGCACTTATCCTGTCAGGCCTACTCCCGCTAGACCTCCGGGTAATCGAGGCGGCAACCCTTTTTAAGATCAAAAAGGGACATTCCCAAAAGTTCATACCGCTGGGCCGCGTGCTGGAGTGCAACCTGCACCACTCCAAAAATCCCCACCCAGCGCAACTCACAACAACCGAGTATGAATGCCTAGAGAATTTGACTCCCGAAACCCTGGCAACCCACCAAGTATTCGGTCCCCAAATTTACACCGATGGCAGCAAGATAGAGGGGAAAGTCGGAGCTGCCCTAACTTGGTGGGAAAACGGGACGGAGTCAAGGTTCAACACCTTCGGCTTGGAGCCTCACAACACAGTCTTCCAATCGGAAATGTATGCTCTCTTCAGAGCTGTCAGGATGGCAAGAGAATCCAAGGCGGCCTCCGTAAGCATCTTAAGTAACTCGAGATCGTCACTTGACCTGCTGAGGCGACCGTCTGCCACTCACCACCTGGCACTCCAAATCAAGAGAAGCGTCCGTGAAATCAGAGAGGAGGGCAGAGAAGTGAGGCTCTTTTGGCTCAAGGCCCATGTGGGAACTGCCGGGAATGAGAGAGCGGATGAGCTGGCCAGGCAGCCCTAACAAAACTCACATCAGACTACAGCAAGGTCCCCGTTTCTTTCGTGAGGAGGAAGATACGGGAGGGGACTATAAGGAAGTGGCAAGCGCGATACGAGTCCTCGAGTACAGGATCGGTTACGAAAGTGTTCTTTCCAGACGTCCTAGCGGCGAAAAGGACACTCAGAGACGCAGTGCTCACACCGGTCCACGTACAAGTCCTTACAGGACATGGCGGATTCTCAGCACATCTCCACCGCTTCCATCTCAAAGATAGTCCCTCGTGCGTCTGTGACCCAAGTTGCGAAGAGACAGTCTGGCACTTGCTCTTCGAATGCCCAAGGTTCAGCCAAGACAGAATGGAGCTCGAAGTAAAATTTGAAACCCAGTTTAGCCAGTCCACTCTCCACACAATCATGGGGAGACCGGCTACTAGGATTCCATTCTTGGCATTCGCGAGCAAAGTCGCCACAATAAGCCTCACCACTCAAAGCGGATCGGAAAGGGCCCAGCAAAAGGCAGCAGCCGAAAAAGCCGCAAAGGAGCAGTGCAACACCATAAACCCAGAGGACCGGGATCGGTCGAGGAGTCGCCTGAAAGCGTTTGGCACTTTCCTCAGTGCACGGCTCCCAAGCACCAGCCACGCATCACCATCTCACAAGCAGGAGACAGCACTGGAGAGGTTCTTCAGAAAAACACCAAAGAAACCAACTCAGCAAAAGCCTAAGCCAACACGAGCCGACAAAGGGCAAGTCAGCCCGCCGACCCTCGCAGTAAAGTCGGGTACCACGGACCACGTAAAAAGCGCATTCCTCGAGTACGTAGCAATCGTAAGAGCAACCAGAGAGGTCAATCTTACGACATGCAGGAAGATCCTGCAGACCTTCTAGAGAGACACAGAAGGTCTGTTAAGGGTACTGCTCGAGGAAGCTGGGGCGGCGGTGTACGACAACGTCACATCAAAGGGGAAATGATGGGGTCGTATATGGCAGCCTACAGCGCGAGGAGTGGTTTTGTGGCCCTGGACAGGGAGGAGACGGAGCGCTCGGGCAAACTCAAGTTCAGTATGCCAAATGACGACCCGATAGTGGTTACCGCCAAATGTACCAAAATCATGCCGGATGATAAGATCCTGGAAATGGCACAGTCCATTTCAGAGACCTCAGGTATCCCGGCATCGCAGCTGGTAAAGCATTTCGACGAGGACAGGGACGTGATAGCCACCACGACAACAGAAGCTGCCAAGGATCTCAGGGAAAAGCTTGCGCGCCGCTTAGGAGACCGAGCAAAGACAAAGGTGCGCACTATGGCCTCAATCCTAGCAAATGGTTTCAAGAGCCAAGACAAATGCTACCGTCTTACGGTAGACGAGGCTCTTATGAACCACTTTGGGGCCATAGTCATGGCAGTAAAGTTGTCTGGAGCAAGCGAGCTTGTCCTCGTCGGAGACGTTAACCAGCTTCCATTTTTGGACAGAGAAAACCTTTTCGAGCTTAGGTATACCCGTCCAGACTTGGTGGCTGGCATCACCCAGGAGTTTCTCTGCACACACCGCAATCCAATGGACGTGGCGTTTGCACTGAGTGAGATATATCCCGGTATATACTCCTCCAAGTCGTCGCTGTCGCTGGTCCATTCCCTGAGGGTGAAAGGTTACACAGGGGCGCAAATACCGAGCACTGCCTGGTTCCTGGTTCATACGCAGGGAGAGAAGCTTCTCTTGCGAGCCAGGGATTTGGTTCCGGCGAAGGGTCGCGCCTGCTAACCATACACGAGGCTCAGGGGTCGACCTACGACAGCGTCATCATCATCAACACCAAGTCCAGGAGGCTTCAGGTCCACGACAGCATCCCCCACGCGGTAGTGGCAGTGCATACAGTCAGTTGTGTCTATTACACTGACGACGCCGATGACGCCGCAGGCCGCCTTGCTAAGAGGGCGATGGATGCGCCGACTAAAGCGGTCGTCAACTACAATCTTAAGACGGCCATGCAGCATCGTGACGTAGTCGTCATAGAGGCCTTGCTCACGCAAGCGAAGTCCCTGGTCAGCAAACATCACCAAAATACCACCTAACAAGTCCCATCCAAAAACTCCAGCCCAAACCATCACCCTGTCTAACCCTGTAAGCCAATAAAAATAAATAAAAAAAATATGTAAAGCTGCATGGTGGAGCGAGTCAGTCATACTCACCTTAACGTCCTAACGACGGGGTTCTATAACCGGAACCGTCGGCCGGGACTGGTTTGCTCGCACTGCCATGCATCTTCCCCGAAAGTGTGCCAATAGATATAAGTAAACAAAATAGTAAATAACATAAGCAGTGTACCTATCAATAGAAATAAGTAAAAAAAAATAGTTATGATAAGTAGTAAATAGAAACATAAAATTGTAATGCCAGTGTGTAATATGTATGTGTATATATATGTCACGTCGAAGTACCTACGAATCATAGGACCGCCATCTTTAACCCCAATGTCTAGAGGCAATTCCTTTATTCTTGACTGGAGCGGGTTACTTCAATAACACACAACACTGGATTGAAACTCAAGAGTGTTTATTTGATTTAGTTACAGGCACTTTGAGTTTTCAAATGAACTTGAAGCTAAAACCACATCGTGAGGCTTGCTAGGTCACAAAGCTTTCGTCGGTCGCTGGAGAAGACCTAGCCAGAAACTCCAGGATACTCTTTTTAAATGTTTTTATAGATTACACAATCACTTTATGACAATTAACGTTACATGTTTATTAGGTTTTCAAACATCTATTCAATTAGCAGATTTATTAAACAGTTTTACAGTTATTATTTTTTACACACACCATGCACCGTACGCGCCATGTGTGTTCTAAACAATGGGCGGGACTTCCATATTGTTTTTGTTTAGACACTTATTACTTGGATAGTTGAGTAAAGCTAGCAATAAAAATAAACAATACTAAAATGCTGATCAGTTAATTATTTTAACATTAAACAACCCCAATACTCACAAATACAAAGTTGTTTGTAGTTTATTATTGAAATAGACATCTAATAACAAAACAATTCAAGTTTCCGGTGATCTGCAAATCTTACTAATTAGAAAGTTTCTCATTATCACATAGCTGTGTAAAATAGTCCTATGACTTTTTAGTATTTAATCATTTACTCAAATTCGTTTAGTTCTCGTATTAAATTATTAAATCTGGTTATTGGTCATACAAATTATAACATCCGCCATTGTTTGACAACTTAATAAGAATAATCAAACACATTTACTTCGTCAAATGTGCAATAGTTAAAATGGGAACAAATCCAAAAGTACTACAATAAGTGTTCCTGTTTTATTTAAACATCTCGTATTAATTAAACATTGAAATTAGCATACGAATTATGAATCAATACTGATTCCACAGTGAGCCAATAGATGGCGCTGAACTCAAAACCCAACTTAAATAGACATTCGACACTTAAAATGCTTAATTAGGATAATAAATTAGCAAATTCACGCCTACGCGGCGACATATATGTAGTATTTATTGAGGGATGAACTCACGTAGACTTAAGTTAGTTAAGTAAGCTTAAAATGATGTCCAACGTAGGAGTCTAGCAATTGTAATTCTTATGAAAAAAAAACAAACAAAATACAAACACAATAAAAAAGAGCGCGGACTGCCACATGTCCAAAAAAAAACATTGTATGTTCTTGTTTAATTAACTCTCCTAAGTACAAAATTCTGGAATATTGGGCTCTTAATTCACATTTCAAAGATTATTTGAACGGATCATTTAAAATTGATGCCATAGATGGCGCATTTTTAAATTTCTGAGGCATTCAACTCGATTGTTAAAATTTGCATTTCAACACATATTGGTGCAAAAAAACTGTATCAACATGCAAAAAAAACACTATAAAACGAACCTTCACTGTATTTAAAGAAAAATATATTCACAAACCTCTAAACTCTTTTACTTGCAAGGCGCTGCTAACATAACGTGACCAGACGTCCCGTTTTGAACGGGACTGTCCCTTTTTACAATTACGAGTCCCGGTGTCCCCGAAATGAACTGCGGGACGCAAAATTGTCCCGTTTTCAGAAACCGCGCGAAAATTTGAGTAGCGGATACAGCTCGCCCGTCGATGTGACGCCCGCACCAACCGGACGCGAGCTAGCGGTGTGCGAGAGCGAGACCGCGTCATCGACGATGACTCATCGTCAACATAACGATAGCGGAGAGTGTATCTATCGCTCGTGTTTTGTTTACTTAGGTATTAACTATTGTGTGACAAACTTTTCATTCGCCCACTTTTCGCTATTTGTTGTGTTTTTATTTGATGCTCGTGTAGTAAATAATTTCTTTTGCTTTAGAATCAGAAGTTAAAATGCCGAAACGCAAGTGTTCGTTCAATGTTAGCTTACAAGCAAAATATCCGTTTATCAAGCAAATAAATACTCCATCAGATGTCAGATGTGAAAAGTGTCGTACAGAATTTAGTGTTTCCCACAGTGGTGGCGGTGATATTGAACAGCATTTAAAGTCTGACAAACATAAAAATGCCGATCGTGCCGCCGCTTCGAGTTCTTCGATGTTCGATTTTTTCAAGAAATCGGACGCGCCGACTTTGAAGGATTTGGATATCGCCGCGGCAGAAGGCGTCTGGGCTTATCACACGATACAAGAAAACCACAGTTTTCGTTCTAATGATTGTGCATCGAAATTGATTCAATCATGTTTTGATCCCAAATTTACATGTGCGCGTACGAAATCAGAAGCTATTGTAGTAAATGTTTTGACGCCTACAGCGATGAAAGAATTAAAAGATGACCTTGATAAGTGCAGTTGTATTACAATACTAAACGACGCTTCAAACCACGGTAACAAGAAAATGTACCCTATTGTAGTGCGCTTTTTTCAACCTTACGTAGGTGTGCAAGTAAAAATTTTAGATTTCCAAGACCAACCTGGTGAAACTTCTGACATCATTGTCAATTATTTAAACCAAGTGTTGACAGATAATAATTTGACAGAAAAAGTCGTAGCATGTTGTGGGGACAATGCCAACGTCAATTTCGGAGGAGCAGCTAGGCGAGGGACTAACAATGTTATAACGAAATTACAATCATCTCTGAAAAAAGAATTAATAGGTATTGGATGTGGAGCCCATGTAATTCACAATGCAATAAAATCTGCTGCAGATGGGCTACCGGTAGATTACGAAAGCGTTATTGTGAAGATTTATTATTTTTTTTATATTTACACGGTTCGAGTTGAAGCTCTAAAGGAGTTTTGTGCCGAAACTGAAACGGAATATCAACAAATGCTCGGCTATAGCAAAACCAGATGGCTTGCTCTTATGCCTGCTTTGGAGAGGGTTTTAAAAATGTATCAGCCGTTAAAAAGCTACTTTTTGAGTATTGAAAAATGTCCTCTGTTACTAAAAAACTTTTTTGAAGATCCCACATCCGAATTGTGGTTTTATTTTTTACACGCTCAGTCAGGAAGTTTTCATCCAGCTGTCTTGAAACTTGAAGGTCAGACTGTATCGGCAATTGAAGCTGCGAAAGAAATCAATCAATTAAAAGACAATTTAACTCAGAAACAGACCAATCAGTTTCTTCCATTTACTGTCCGTCAATTAATGTTAAAATTGAAAAATACTGGTACTGATATCGATGAAGAATTTGTGAAGAGGATGGCTACAGAATTTTATAAAACAAGCCGTGAATATCTGGACCAGTGGACTTACTTTCTTACCAAAGAATTGGAGATATTTTATTGGGCAGATTTAAAAAAGGTCCCCACATGGGAAGACATTCAAAAATCTCTGGATGTATTAATTGAAAAACAATATATTGACTGTAATAAGGATACTGAAGTTTTTGACGAATTTTCATTAATTTCTAATTACATTACATCGCAAAAAGTGACTGAATGGAATAATTTAAATGTTTCCACGGAAACCCGTTGGGTGGAACTATTCAAACACTTTCGCGCCAACAATCTTCAGCATGAAAACTTTTCGATTTTAATTGAATATATTTATGTTTGCCTGCTACAAATGCTCCAGTAGAAAGAGTATTTTCGATTATGAACAAATTGTGGACATCTGAAAAAACCCAGTTACAAATTTCAGTTCTAAAGGCGATGTTGATAATTAAGGTGAATATAAAAAAAACGTGCCAAGAGTTTCATTCTTACTTGAAATCGTCTCCAGCTATATTAAAACAAATTTGTTCCTCTGATAAATATAAATATAATTAAACATTTTGGGTACCTATATTTTGTGATTCGTAACTTTTAACCAACTTTTTCTGAATAAATAACTTTAAAAAGTGTTTTTTTTTTTTTTATTGACAACCTATTATTTGACCGAAATAAACCGATGTCCCGTTTTGAGTCAAAGAATAAATGGTCACGTTATGCTAACACCATCTATTGCCGTGAAACGGGATCGAACGCGATTGATGTACTCACAAAAATAACAAGATTAAGCAGATGAAAAACGCTAGTTACGTCGGCACGGTTTTTTTGTATGGGATGAGGCATCTGTATGCTAGTATTATATTATCTGTGGCAGGACATAGAAATAATAACTAATAATGAAAATCATCTTCAAAGGTTACTGAAGAATCAAACCTTGGTCTTGGAATCTGAATATAACATTCTGCGACCCAGCGAGGAGACTATAAACAAACAGTCCAAATTTTTAAAACAACATCTGCAAAACGTCTCTGACGAAATCAATAAGGTGCGTCTAGACAACAGAAACGGCATTTATGTTACATCATCCGCCCTAGCTGCGAGTATCATATTGTCAAACCAAATGCGAATCCAACACACACTAATCGACACCGTGACAGACATCAGCCACGGTCGCATCGACCCATACCTTATGACTCCTGAACAGCTGTCTCGTCAGATCAATATTATTTCCGGACAATTGCAAGGAAATCTAATGACCCCAATCGAGTCATCAAACCTATCTGAGTTGTACAAGATTATGAAGGCGTCTGCAACGCTGTATGAAGGCTATCTTATTATAGAGATGAAAATTCCGCTTGTGAGCAACGATATCTTCGAGTTGGATAGAATAATACCTATCCCCCAGAAAAGGATCTCGAATCACGTTCGCACTGTCCCAAGCTCACCGTACATTGCCTACAACATACAAAAGGACCTCGCTCTTCTCCTATCAGATAGCGACCTGCAAGCATGCTTCCGTATAATAAGTAAAAATCGCCTACTGTGCTCCATTGATAAACCTATTTACAATTTAGGAATAAAACAGTCGTTATGCGATATCCAGACTGTAAGCAATTTGAGCGCATGTAAACAAGAAGTGTCCACGTGCCACAATTATTGGGTTAAGTTACACAACTTGAATTGCTGGTTTTACACCTTTTGTGAGTCATGCGAACTCCGTATTTCCTGTATTGCTGATACAACAACGACAGTTATACGGGGCAGTGGTATCATTGACCTAGGTTATTGATGCACACTGAAATCCGATTCGTACAGTATTCACACCCACAACAACTACTTACGCTATTTGAACATGCGATCAAAAATCGAAGTCCCAGAGGTTTCCATCTTGAACTCTCTAATAAATACAACCTTGCCCAACGATATCGACGTACCGGAAAACCACACCCATATGTGGAATCAGCTGAGAGACCAAATAGCCAATATAAAGGAACAATCTTCTACACAACTAAACGTCCACGACATCCACCATTATTCCGTCGTGTACGTTACTTTGGCCTTGGTACTCATCTTAAGCGGCATATGTGTATACTTACTTATCAAAAGTAAATGCCGCACCACACCTGCGCCGCAGCAGCGTGAGATGTTGGAGGTACGTGTACCGGAGGGCGAGCGAGCCCCGGGGGTGGAGGCGCAAGCTGAACCCACAGGACTGGGATCTACTGAGTGCGTGCGTGAAACCGTGCCAGTGTCAGTGATCAGTGAGATTAGTGAAATTAGTAAAGGTGTAAATAAAGGGACCTCTCCTATGGTGGAATATTAACAAGAACATAGTCAGACAATTTAGTGTTAGGTATAATCTAGTACTATGTATACATAGTACTAGAGTAGATTTTGTTGATATCACCTTGTAGCATCTTTCAACAAAAAAACATGTATCATCTATCCTAAGTCATCATTTGTATTGTATTTAGACACACTAGGTTTCATCTAGGTTTAACATATGCCCTAGTTTTCTCCTTCAGAGTTGGCAGAATGTACGGTGAACCCGCACATTTCGTAATATTAAGTAGGTTAGGCCTTTGCCACACTAGACGGAAATTCCGTCGCCGAACTTCCGCGGCGGTCAATCCGTTCTATACGGTACCAGCCACACTGAATATTCAGTGGCAGATCATCAGTCGGCTGCCTGCGCTTATACGGTGTGGTCGTGAATTCGTGATGGATCCGATAGAAGTGATAGCTATTTATGAGGCATTAGAAGAAGAAAGAAGAAGAAAGCGTAAATATTGGGTTCATCCCTTAAATACTCTTCGACTAGAAATTGGGCAATTTCATACCCTGTATATGCAACTAAGACTTAATCCAGACAAAGCATTCGAATATTATCGAGATTTAATATTTCGAGATTTATTTAAAAAATATTTTATGGAAGAAGGTAAACTAGAGTGGCAACACAACTTCATTTAGGTAAGGTGACTGATATAATCATTGATAAGTAGGTTTATATGAATGATAGTTTCAATTAGTACCTACATGCATACGAGTACTTATAATTAGATATACCTAGGTATATAAAAATAATAAAGTGATAAACTCACCAAGTTCTCGCTGTTTTGTTTCTATTTCACTATCCCAATTGTCGTACAATATTTTCGCAATCTCTTCCCATGCTCGTTTCTTTGCAGTTCTATCCGGCTTTTCTCTAGAGTCCCAAAAACTCTATTTTGCACTTCGATAATAAATCGTTCAGTGTCAAACATCCTGTGCGTGCGTCGTCACTGCGAGTTATCCGCTGAATGTGGCGCGATGCATACAAATACCTGTAATGCGACGTTGCCGATCTTACGCTGACGGAAGATCGGTGCGCGGACGACCGAGCAGACGCGGCGAGTGAGCGGTCCGCTCCGAGCGACCGATCGTCCGCGACGGAACGACCGATCTTCCGCGTAGTGTGCCCGCTATTTGTGTGGCAAAGGCCTTTGCCACACTAGACGGAAATTCCGTCGCCGAACTTCCGCGGCGGAACGCCAATACATTGTTATTGCATATAAAATACAAATAGCGGGCACACTACGCGGAAGATCGGTCGTTCCGTCGCGGACGATCGGTCGCTCGGAGCGGACCGCTCACTCGCCGCGTCTGCTCGGTCGTCCGCGCACCGATCTTCCGTCAGCGTAAGATCGGCAACGTCGCATTACAGGTATTTGTATGCATCGCGCCACATTCAGCGGATAACTCGCAGTGACGACGCACGCACAGGATGTTTGACACTGAACGATTTATTATCGAAGTGCAAAATAGAGTTTGCCTTTGGGACTCTAGAGAAAAGCCGGATAGAACTGCAAAGAAACGAGCATGGGAAGAGATTGCGAAAATATTGTACGACAATTGGGATAGTGAAATAGAAACAAAACAGCGAGAACTTGGTGAGTTTATCACTTTATTATTTTTATATACCTAGGTATATCTAATTATAAGTACTCGTATGCATGTAGGTACTAATTGAAACTATCATTCATATAAACCTACTTATCAATGATTATATCAGTCACCTTACCTAAATGAAGTTGTGTTGCCACTCTAGTTTACCTTCTTCCATAAAATATTTTTTAAATAAATCTCTCGTATGTATGGCATTAGAGGGTCTAGATGTATTACAGTTTGGTAATGTAGGTAGATCAGAAGTTAACAATTCGTCGTTGTAGTTCAAACCGTCTCGTCTCCGTACAAAGTTATGAAGAACACATGTTGTTTTTACTATCTCTGTAGCAAAATCCGGGTTAACAAGTATGGCCGTATGAAGAACTCTCCACTTGTTGCTCAATATGCCGAAAGTACATTCCACATAACGCCTTGCACGAGATAGGCGGTAGTTAAATGTACGTTTTTCTATGTCTAATGTTTTATTGGGGTAGGGTCGCATAACATGTTTATGTAAAGCGAAAGCCTCGTCAGCTACCAGTACAATTGGTAGTGCTGGGCCGGTAGTACCGGGGAGTATTTTATCCTCGGGTAGGTCTAACATGTCATGGTAAAGTTTCTGTCCGAAATTTGAACTTCTAAATACATTACTATCAGCTTCTTTTCCAAAAGATCCAACATCGATAGAAATGAAGCAATAATTAGAATCTGCGGCTGCCATAAGAACTATTGAAAAAAACTTTTTATAGTTAAAATAGTTAGATCCGCTGTTGTCAGGATTAATTATTCTTATATGTTTACCATCCACAGCTCCTAAACAGTTTGGAAAATTTGCGTATTTATAGAATTCTTCTGCCACTTTTAAAAAGGATTCCTTATTTGGCTCGGGCATTTCAAGTGATTGCAGTACTTTCCAAATTACTTCACAAGTTTCTTTTATTATTTCTGCAACAGTCGATCGTCCCACCAAAAAATCGTGAGATAAACTTTTAAAATTCATTCCGGTAGACAAATACCTGAAACAAAAAAAACGTTCAGCATCATCACGTTTTCCCGCCAGTGGCTCCCCCAATCTAAAATAATTAATAAAACATTTATAAACGAACTTATGAAAAATTTGCTTCGGTCAATCCCTCAAGACTACATTTAACAATGTTTCGCATCGATTCACATAATTTACTAGTGATGCCAACTCTCACCTTCGGCGTATAAACAGAAAAGTGGCACCTTTGCCTTCAAAATTCGAAGTTAAGAGTTCGCATCGCTAATACACTAAGTGAAAACATAGTTAAATGTAGTTTTGAGAGGGTCCACGAAGCGGATTTTCCATATGTGGTATAGATAAATTATAGTAATTGTAGTTATAATTAATTATTTTCTATTGGGGGCGCCACTATTGGAGCTATATCACCCTAAGCTAAGTTATTTCGACATTTTGTTGATACTTATATTATTTAATTTTACAGTGGATGAACTTCAAAAGAAATGGAAGCACTTAAGAGATTATTACGTAAAAGAAAAAAAACAAGATAAAACAAGAAGTGGAAGTGCAGCACCTAAGAAACGTAAAAACTCGTACATTGAATTGCTGCGATTCTTGGATGTGGTGAAAGAGTCTCGGGTCTCATCGGGGAATATAAGCGCTCCGGCAGGTGATAATGACCAAAATGAAAATTCTTGTGATGAAATATCAACTAATACAAACACTCAACCAAGAAATGCAAACGCACAAGAAACTGTAACTGAGAATTTTATTCCACCTCAAACTGAAGAAGTTTCAGGGACCTCCCAAATGAAAAAAAAACCTAAAATGACAGTCTTTCAACAGAGTTTAATTACAGCAATGAATAAAAAGCAACAATCACCTAAAGCAGCCGAAGAAGATGCCGACACGAAATTTTTACTTTCTTTACTTCCTCAAATTAAGAGCCTAAATGAAAGACAAAACTGTGAGTTCAGAATCGAAGTGATGAATTTGATTTATAAAATCAAATATCGTAACTCATATAACATGTCACATAATCAAACGTATTCTTACAACCATCCTGGCTATAGTACATACGAACAATCACCTACAACATATAGTATACCTACAGGAGATGTGTCTCCGCCGGTGTACCAAGGATATACTACGAATACAAGCAGTGCAAGCTCCTATTCGACCATACAGTCACCCGATTGTACAGAAACTCAAGTACGTCCAATTCAATCAGCTGAAACTGAAACAGCACACTCAATTGAGGAAATAGACGAAATATTTCAGAATAGGTCCACTTAATTGAGATAATAGAGGAAATGTTGCAGCAATTTAATTCAATAAAAAATTAAAAGTTGAAATTTTATTCAATAAAAAATTTGTTTCATTTAATATACTTAATATTTATCTTACCTTAATGTAACGGTCAGCCTTTCTTCGGGAGGTATAGCTGTTCTAAGTTTTGTATTTTGCTTGGTAATGTAGTCCTTAGTTAAATTCAGCAATACATCAAATGATTTTATGGACATACGATAATATTCGAATGCTTTGTCTGGATTAAGTCTTAGTTGCATATACAGGGTATGAAATTGCCCAATTTCTAGTCGAAGAGTATTTAAGGGATGAACCCAATATTTACGCTTTCTTCTTCTTTCTTCTTCTAATGCCTCATAAATAGCTATCACTTCTATCGGATCCATCACGAATTCACGACCACACCGTATAAGCGCAGGCAGCCGACTGATGATCTGCCACTGAATATTCAGTGTGGCTGGTACCGTATAGAACGGATTGACCGCCGCGGAAGTTCGGCGACGGAATTTCCGTCTAGTGTGGCAAAGGCCTTAAGCTACATAAGCGTTTGCATACGCGCCATCATTTTAGTCCACTTACTTAGTATAATAAATTAATGATTTTACCACACTCAACACAGGCGGTTTATTTCATTTTCCCCGGGTTTTCATCATCTCAAGTGTACAGAACTATCATCGTGCACTTGATTAGTTCAAGTGCACGATGATAGTGTATAGACCTTCGTCGTACCTACAATAGTGACATCATATCAGTCATAATCATATCAGTATTAAGTGTTATACATGTCAGTACAATCATCAGGAACTCAGTAGTAACAATGTTTTATTTATTCATTACAGATATTTCCAGATATATCCAGCACTGATGCTACTATATCTCCAGATTGCGATGGCAAGCTTTAGCCCGCATTAGCTTGAGCGTGCACTCACCATACTTGCAGTATGTTCGCAATGCCGCTAGTGCTTAAGAAGCATGGGATAAATTAAAAAGCGTATTTGAGGATAAGGTATTATACAGTCACGTGTTATTGCTGCGAAAATTACATAATATAAAATTTTGTGATCATGAAACCGGAAAATATTGATAGGTTAATGACCCTGGTGCAGCAATCGCGTGACATAAATCCACCACGGATGTCGAAGTCGCTGAACTACTTTTGAGTGGGCTACCTGCAGATTATGACGTTCTTGTGTCAAATTTATCTAGGGCGTATGTCGGTGGGCAACTAACAAGTTGTCAGAATGAGGCTATTACAGGCAGAACTACGTAAAACCTCTTTTGTACAGCACAATACAACTGAAAATTCTTTGTTCATCTCCAAAAGAAAACCGGGTAAACCGATTATTTGTTATTATTGCAAGGAACCGGGACACATCAAGAACGTATGTTATAAATTTAAAAATATTATGAAGGACAAGGATGCAGATAAACAAGCGCTCGTGGCATTTCGTTGCGTTGACTTCATGGATGACTGGGTTTCCAACTCAAGTGCATCAGCTCACATCTGCAAAGACTCTAAGCGGTTATTTAATTTTAGACCCTGTAATGATAAAGTTCTGGAGTGGCGACCGCGAACCGGAAGACGTTGCGCTGGAAGGCATCCCACCAGGTGGACCGATGACCTGGTGAAGGTTGCGGGGATCCACTGGATGACGCACGGGACCGAGTGAATGTGGCGACGCTTGGGGGTCCTAAGTCCAGCAGTGGACGTCTTTCGGCTGATATGATGAATGATTAAGTTGGTGGTGGTGTCACTTTTTTATCCGACATGTCTAATAAGGCCTCTGCGAGTTGGTTTCGGCCCCTGGTTTGCCTTTCAAAGGTCAGGGACCTTAGAGTCCCGAGAATCTAAAAAAAAGTCGTTTTAGCAAATAATGAATTTTTAAATCGCACTGGTCGTGGTAATATTGGAATTTCAGTAAAAAATGACACAATTACTTAAACAGATATTATGTTTGTACCTGCACTCTCAACCAATTTAATATCAGTTAATTGATACAGTGATAATTCTGTTGTTATTTTAGGCACAAAAATTAAAGGACAATGTAGTAAGTCTCGGTAGTAGGGTTAATTGTTCTTATCGACAGATACAGAAGCAAGGCATTTCTTTGGTACAGTCAAACTTGAAAAACTCTGATGTGGAAGGCTCATGCAATGCAGATACTGCTTGTTTGGTGTTATGGCACAAAAGACTTGGACATTTGAGTCATCGTGCTATATTTGCTCTGAAAGATATCTCTTGTGGTGTTATGTTTCAACCTTGGCAAGACTCTGTCATCAAGGATTGCGTGTGCGTCATGTGTTGAGGGGAAGCAAGCGGTAAAGAAGTTAGAGAATGTGGAGCTCATACATTCTGAAGTTTGTCGGCCCATATTTATTTGCAGTCTTGAAGGAGCCTGGTTCCTTCTAACTTTTACAGACGACTACTCGAGGAAAACCTTTGGATACTTATTAAAACATAAGCATGAGGAAATGTCCACTTCATTTATTTTAAGGCTACAGTAGAAAAACAAATGAGTCTGTCTATTAAGCGTCTTCGTACTGATAACGGAGGAGAGTATACCAACACAAGTTTTAAAGAATATTTACAGAAAGAGGGTATTGTTCATGAAACTTCAGTTCCTTATAGTCCCTAACAAAAAAGGTGTGGCTGAACGGCTCAATAGGACGCTTATGGAAAATGCAAGGTGCATGTTGCATGAGTCTGGCCTTGGTAAGCAACATTGGGGTGAAGCCATTATAAGGGTGATTTTCTCAAGCATAATGTTTAGGCGGCGCGGCTGAAAATCATATCTTAAAGTAAACGTACAACAAAGTTATTTTTTTTAAAGAAAGAAGGCGTACTTATCTTGATCAGGCCGTCAATATTTTATTAGATAACATTTTTGTAGTGAAAAAAAAAATAGTTATTTAGCATAATTCTAAGTTTGGTGGCGCGTCCACAATCTGTTTTTCTGTGGATGACCACCGCTTAAACGAAACTACACTAGTTTACTAGAAATTACTAATTTTATTTGTATTCTGTATTATTTTTTCTATCTAATGACAGTTTAATTTTTATATTTAGGGCAATACTTTATCCTAGTGAAAATCGAAAAGGACTGTCCGTGCGAAATATTAAATTTTGGTGGGAGTAATCTAATCATTAAATAACTCGTATTGAATTAAAATAGAAGGACAACGCTACCATCGTTCACTTCGTTTAGTCAGGCGCTCTTGCGCAGCAGTGACAGACGTGTGCCATCCCGTTGTGATTTCCCGCCAAAAACGTAAGTAAGTCTTTTCGTAGTAATCGGACAAAAAACCTGCAATTTTGGTGTAATGTTTTAAAAACGTTTTATGACTAAGTCGGTTTTGTAAATTAAATTTATAATTAAAATGTTAAGGTATCCTTTCAAAATTATACAAATATAAATAGTACATTCTTAGTAGTTTTTTTTTAAATAAACATATTCAACGAGATTCTAATTTTGGTGGTGCAATTTTGGTGGTTTTGGTGGTATTTTACCAATCACCAAAATTGCTTAGTTACACCAAAATTAGTTTTTTGAATTACGTACCTGAAAGAGAAACGAAAACGAATCATAATAAGATAACTCGGTTTGGAAGTACAGTATATTAAACCTACGAGTAGCTTGAGAGTGATGAAGAAACAAGAAAATGTATAACGTTCGTGTTCTGTACACTTAGAACGAAAAATGCTTTCAATATCAATCAATCAATAGCAATAAAAAAATAATTTAGGTATTATTTGTTTTACAGCATGACAAAGAATAAAAAATCAAAGTTGACACACGCAGAGTGCTTGGAGAGGAAAAGGATGGCAGAAAGGAAGAGAAAAGAAAAAATTAGGAATGATCCCGTCAAAATAGAGGAATTGCGAAGAAAAGAAAGAGAAATATATCATAAAAAAAAAGCTGAAGGGAAAATCGTACCTTTGAGTGAAATGCCAACGCGTGCTCGCAGAGTTCAACAAAAAAGGAATCGGGTTAATTTCAAAGCTTATTATGAAAGGAAAAAAAGGGCAATCCTAGTGAATACTGAGCAAGCAAATCAGATATTATGTGAAACTACCGATGATGAAAGGATCTCACCATCAATATTGCCTCGCTCTGAAAGCCCTATTCCAACTACATCCCAGATACAATCATTCAGTCAGCAGATTCATCAAAAGTCTTCGCGAATTCTACGTTCTCAAAAACAACTTCCAGAAGAAACATCTAAGGACATTCCCATTGACTGTATTTCAGAAACAAACTCCGTTGAGGTTCGTTCAAGGCGAGAACCTCTCTCTCTGGCTCTTTGGATTGAACAATCAAGCACTCCAGTTTATCCACCATGTTCGCCACAAATCGCGCCCAGCGTCAGTACCATACACTCGCCAGTTTCTACTTTTGCGCTCAATAGTCCAAAATCTGATGTGTCAACGAATTCCTTTGTTCTAAGACGAGAACTTAATTATAAACTAAGGCAATACCAAAGAAGAAAATACGCAGAAATTATGATGCTAAAGGAAACTATTATAAAAACTAAAAGAGAAAAGGAAATGTATCGTAAAAGACTATATAGATTACAACAAATCACAAAGATCAGCCCAAAACATAAAAATAAATTGACCCCAGGATTCATAAAAAAAAGATCAGTCCTGAAAAACGAAAAATACGAAACATAGTGAAGTCATTTTATGAAGATGACGAAAATAGTAAACAGTGTCCAGGCAAACAAGACTGTATCACGCGACATAAGCTAAAAAAACAAAAAAGGTATCTAACCGACTCTCTAAAAATCTTCATCGCAAATACCTCGACACCGGACACCCACCCATTAGTTATGTCAGTTTCACCAGATTAAAACCATTTTGGGTCCTACAACCAAGCTTAAACTCTCGTGATACTTGCTTATGTAAACCGCATGCCAATATGGATTTATTAATTTCTTTCTTAAAAAATAATAAGATTATTCATGAAAATTCCACCTATGAAGTTCTTCGTAGTTTGACTTGTAACCAGACGAAAGTTGAATGTTTGCAACGTAGATGCAACAAATGTAAACATAAAGTTATTAAGTATAATGAATTTGATAACTCAAACAGTATTTCCTATTACATTTGGGAAAAAGGCACTAAAATGTATATAAAAAATAATGAAGAAAAGTCTGCAAACATTATTAAGAAAGTTCAGAAAATTGATAAACCTATAGAAGTAATTAAACATTTTGAAAAAGAAATTAAACCGTTTATGGCGCATTGTGGTAATATAAAAAATCAATACGAATCTATTAAAAAAGTAAAACAACGAATTGCTGAAAACGAATGTTTAATACATATGGATTTCAGTGAAAATTATAATACGAAATATGGCTCTGAGGTTCAATCCGTCCATTTTGGCGCTAGCCGATCTCAAATTACATTGCACACTTCAGTAATTTACTATCGTTCAGGAAATGAAACCAAAGCTCAGTCATTTTGCACTGCCAGTACATCTTTGCGACATGATGCATCTTCGGTATGGGCACATTTAATACCGATTTTGCGTGAGGTTAAAGAAATCCTTTCCGAAGTTTGTACCATTCATTTTGTTTCTGATTCTCCGTCAGCACAATACAGAAACAAAAAAGTTTTCTACCTAATATCTCAGTTAAAAACCGATCTTCCTAACTTGAAATGTGTTGTATGGCACTACTGTGAATGTGGGCATGGAAAAGGTGCACCTGATGGCGTTGGCGGAGTGCTCAAGAGATCAGCAGATCAGCTAGTTGCCTTTGGTAATGATATTACAGATATCGACAGCCTTGTCCAAAGATTGAAAACAGTCGTCACAGGGGTTAAAATTGAAATTGTTCAAGAACATGAAGTCATTGAGAAAGATGAGCTTTTACCAAAAAATCTCAAACCATTCCCTGGATCAATGAAAGTTCACCAAATTGTTTGGACGAAGACTTCTACCAACGGCTTGGCAATGCGTTCGTTATCTTGTGTTGAGCAAGTCTGTCTTTATGATACAGTTCGATGCTGCCATGGGAAGCATATGGGCTTTTATGAATTGCCAACTGAGACACATGTTCAGGAAGAAGTCGAAACAATAAGGGATGTTGGGTCACTTACAAGTTCGAGACAGTCATCGTCAATAACAAATGCCCGTTCCGATGTTCAGTCACCACAAATATACACCGTGAAATTTAAGTGGTTGTTTTCCCGCGGCAGAACGACTTGCCTTAAGGAGTACTTTCGAAGCATAGAGTTAAAGTAAAAAAAATACGATGTTTTTGTTTTAAAATAATTTAAAAAATATTCATCAACTCGAAAAAGTGAGTTACAATAGTAACTTGTAGGTACTAGGTACTACTCGCGTCACCACCGGCAAAGAAAAGCGATGCACAAGATAATGTTCAAACCAAAATAAACTCTCCAAAATAGTTTGCACGGAACAATACAAAAAATCGCCGCGAAACCGACAAAGAAAAGCCCGATTTAAAAATGTTCAAAGTGAAATTAGCTCTCGCGTGTAGTGATACGGAATAAACTAGCCTGCGCGCAACAATATCAAACGAAGCCGCCAGCGCCTATTTTACCCGTGCGGCGCGCGCGGCTGTGACCCTGACCTACTTAGTTTTTCCGCGAATATCGTACGCGCAGCACGCGTCATCGCTGTAAACTGCAATGGATCGCCATTACAAGTTCAGCAATGTGGAGTACGTCGCTATGGTGCAGTTGTATGCTAGGGCTGATTATGACTCCCATGCTGCCCGGCGACTTTACGCAGAGCGGCAACACTTGGAGTCGCTCCGTCTTCGCGGGGTTCTGAACCCCCAAGTCCCATCGCCACGGACGATCGTAGCGGCGACACAGCGGCTACTAGATCATGGACAGTTCGACACACCGGCACATGCACAGGGCAGAGGTCGACCGGCCATTATTTTGCCAGCGCTCTACGAGGAGATCATCGAGTACTTCGAACGGGATCCTCGTCGAAGTACGCGCCAGGCCGCGGCAAGGTTTGGCGTAAGCCAGTACTACGTCTGGAAACTGCTTAACTCTGAAGGACAGCATCCTTATCATTTTCGCGGAGTTCACGCTCTCCACGAAAATGACCCCCAGAACAGAATTGCGTTTTGTCAGTGGTTGATCGAAAACCAAGATAAGAACATTTTGTGGACGGATGAAGCAACTTTTACGCGAGTTGGAATCTTCAACCAGCGTAACGAACATTTTTGGGCTTCAAATAACCCACATGTTATTCGCGAGTGTGCGCATCAAGTGCGTTTTAGTGTTAATGTGTGGGCCGGCATAATTAATGGCCACGTCATAGGACCGCATTTCGTGGCAGGACACCTAACAGGTGGAACCTACCTGGAAATGATACGCAACGTAATCCCGGACTTATTGGACGACCTTCCGCTAGCGGTGCCCATGGACAATCTCCACTATCAGCAAGACGGGTGCCCGGCTCATTATCACCGCGCCGTGCGAGAGCACTTGAACTTGGTGTTTCCCCAGCGCTGGATCGGACGCGGCGGGCCAGTGCCTTGGCCACCACGAAGCCCGGACCTAACACCGTTAGACTTTTACTTGTGGTCTGAGCTCAAGCGCCTAGTGTATCGTGAGGAACACGTAAGTCGCGACGCGTTAGTAGCTGCGATAGTGGACGCTTTTAATATCGTACGTGAGGACAGAGACACCTTAATTAAATTAAAAGAAAACCAATTAAAACGTGCGCGATTGTGTGTACAACAGAATGGCTTACACTTAGTGTAAGTACCTACTCGTGCTTTTGTAAATAGTAAACATTTAAAAGTAGTTTAGTTGATTACAATTATTGTAAATAAGTTGATTCAAATTTTTTAAATACGCCCCAAATACTTTTTTAAGTATCTAATTCAGATAATTCGTTTTCTTAGTTAATTTTTCTTAGTTTTCTTTTTAATTTAATTTTGTGTTCAATAAATTGCAGATAAAAAAGTATTTATGACGGTCCTAAGCCCGTAGAAGTATGAAGGGAAAATTTGAATAACATGTTGGATAACAGCTGATTGACAAACACGTGGGTCAACGGCCCCATGGTCTTTAATAGTAACACTAGACGTAACATGTATTGTAGGTACTACTGGTGTGGCGTCACACGCGGCACGCGCCGCCGCCGTCAAAGGAAAGCGATGCATAAATGGTCAAACCAAAATAAGCTCTCGCACGTGGTAATACGGCATAATAGTTTGCACGCAAAAATAGAAGAATCCACCGCTAAGCCGACAAAGCAAATACCGATTTATTAAATGTTTAAAGTAAAATAAGCTCTCGCGTGTAGTAATACGGCATAAACTAGCCCGCGCGCAACATTATCAAACGGAGCCGCCTTCGAACCTAATCCTTTTGACAGTGATCCTGACCTACTTAGCACCCGGGTCAACGCCCCGCTGTCGTTCGGCCGTAGATATCGGGAGGTATTACTATTGGTTCGTGATCGCTTTCGAGTTAAGTTTTTCACAATGTTAAATATGCCAGTTTTTGTTTCTAATATTTTACATAACTACGAAACGATTGTATTACATAGAAAAAACCATTTCGCTGCGTGAAAACAACCATTTAAATTTCACGGTGTATAGATTTCCAGCATCTAACCCATTTATTTTGAAGAAACCAAACCAAATTAAACTAACCGGCCCTTCGCATGATTTGGTTAGTATGACAGACTATGACCAAATACCAACTCCAAATGTTTCTTTTTTTGATAATATCAATAGTGAAATACTATTACAATATGAATGCACAGTAGAGGATATTAAGGAAGAAAATAAAACAGCTAATATAAATTATAAAAATGATCATGATAGTGATGACAGCGAAGATGATATGAATATTTTTTAATTTACAGACTGAAAAATTGACAAGACTTAGAATAGTAAGAAAGTTTATTAGTTGATTGATAATTTTTAAAATTGATCTCATTACTTAATTATGTTAACATAAAATGTTAAAAAAATACTTATATAAAATTAAAAATGATCATGATGATGATAGAGGTTACAGGAGGTGATTGCAATTCATGTTACAAATTAAAGACTAGAATTAACAAGACAGAAAATTAAGAGAGTTGTTTTTGTTGATTATTTTTTTTTTTTTGATCTCATTATGTTATTTTTTTATTAAAACATTTATCCACTATAAATAAGATTTTTATTGTTATTTTATTTATAATTTGGTTCAGTAAAAAGAAATTGGTGTCAATACTTTCTAATTTTGGTGAAAGAAATAAATTCTGGTGTCAATATTTCCAATTTTGGTGTCAGATATCAATTTTGGTGTCAATATTTCTAATTTTGGTGTCAGATATCAATTTTGGTGTCGTACCAAGTCTGGTGTCGACAATATATTAGAAACTTTCAGGAATAAATAAATTTCTCTCACATTGTATGTATCTGAATACGTATCTCTTGCTTATCAACATCTTAGATTATTAAAAAAACCAAAAACAAACTTTTCCACCAAAATTAGATAACAAATCATAGTTGTTGAAATTCACTCATAACAGCTTTATATTTTAAAAATAGAAGCCCCACAGCCGCTGTGCTAGGCAAGACCGCTGAACGGTATGGTCAGGTAATAAAATTAACCTGAGTCACTGACTTGTATTTGGTTGTAAGGCCATATCTCTTATACCTAGTTGTCCGCGTGATAAATTAGATGCCAAATCAAAACAATGTACAGTACAACTATTTTCTTAATATCCCTCCGCAAACTTTATGTTTCGTCAGTCGTCGGCTTTCTATCAGTTGCCCTTTGCACTTGGTGTAGACCGGACGCTTTTAATCAACTTGGAAGTATATAGAGTTGTTAATACTCTTTTACCTAAACGTTAGAAATGGGAGGAAAGCTGCTGAAGTCGAAAAGGAAAATAGTTTTAGACACAATGAATTTAATAATTGATGGACATGGAAATTAGCATTCGTTTGTATTCGGAAATGCGATGATTGCCGAAGGACATTAAGAAAATAGTTGTACTGTATTTGTGTTGACTATTGGTGACACTCATAAGGATAATTTAAATAAATTATAAATTATTATTTCTCGGAATGTTGTATTTTTTTAAATAAATTTTATGTCAAAGTCGCCTTAAATAATTCTGGTAAATATTCTGATGGCAAAGGCCATGTAATAGTGAATGAAGATGATTCTATTTTCTCAGGTCATCCAATTTTGGTAGGTTGAGCTGTAAACTTAAAAAACAGACCAGTGAATCAAGATAGACGGTGTTTCTGCTTTCGAATGAAGGCAGGTTCAAAACTGGCAAAGAGATTGTAACTGCAACAAATACTTGTGCACTGGACTCCATCTGTCAAGCATTAGCTAGTATATACTGATGGATCTAGCATAAATCCAACAATACAGGGAAGTGACCGTATGCTATGTCAGCTAATACGAACCAAGCGTGACAATAACAGCGGTGAAGAAACATATAAAATTAGATCATCTATTGCTCAAACATATTTCAAGAACGTTCAAAGAGGAGATGTGACTGAAGTAAATTGTGAATGCAATGTTCTATATATTTTTGATAAAATTCTGATTGACTGCTGTCTTTACAGTGCGGATGAAAAAACCGGCCAAGTGCGAGTCGGGCTCGCGCACGAAGGGTTCCGTACCAATATCGCAAAAAAAACGGCAAAAAAATCACGTTTGTTGTATGGGAGCCCTCTTTAAATATTTATTTTATTCTGTTTTTAGTATTTGTTGTTATAGCAGCAACAGAAATACATCATCTGTGAAAATTTCAACTGTCTAGCTATCACGGTTCATGAGATACAGCGTGGCGACAGAAAGACAGACGGACCGCGGAGTCTTAGTAATAGGGTCCCGTTTTGCCCTTGGGTACGGAACCGCAATAATGCATGTACTAACTTGGACTGCTCATAAATAAAGTAACCAGGAAAGTGTCTGTCTTACGTTTGCACGATAAAAGTGTAGCTGATATTCAAAAACCGGCTAAGTGCGAGTTGTACTCGCGCACGAAGGGTTCCGTACCATTATTGCAAAAAACGGCAGAAAAAACACGTTTGTTGTATGGGAGCCCCACTTAAATATTTATTTTATTCTGTTTTTAGTATTTGTTGTTATAGCGGCAACAGAAATACATCATCTGTGAAAATTTCAACTCTCTAGCTATCACGGTTCAGGAGATACAGCCTGGTGACAGACAGACAGACAGACGGACCGCGAAGTCTCAGTAATAGGGTCCCGTTTTTACCCTTTGGGTACGGAACCCTAAAAAAACTGCAAGTACACTGATTCAATTAAATAATCAACAAATACTATGACAATTAGAGCAAGAACAAAAATACTTAGTATTTTAAATGAAAGACAAGGTGTGAGAGTCAATTCAAATCGTAATAATAAAGAAATATGATTAAAAGTAAAAATAATAGTTTGTGTTCTCACTTAACTTAGACAAATCATTAATCGTTGTTCAGGACAAATGGCAGTACGATACTTCGTAGTTTGTTTTATAATATGTGGCACAAGAAGACCCTAAAATTCATCAAAGGACCATGGGCAAAAATGTATGAAGCCTGGGCTCCCCCACCAACAGAGATAAGATCACTTGGAATATACTTGTCCTTCAATAAATATAAAGATGTAAACTAATTTTTGTGAAGAATCCATGGGGTTATTAAGTTATAAACATTTTTTTTCTGCCATAAATCTCGAATATAAACAGAAAAAATGTTTCTACCTACCTACCTATGTCCGTTACGACTTTGAAACCATCTAACTGCTGTGAAAGGCAATAATGCGAAGCTGGTATCAGACCAACAAAAAAAAATGGACAATAAGAAGTTGCTAGATAGGTACATTGTACTTTTTGTTTTAAATCTTATGCTAGTTTTAATTCAAAGTGCAAAATATACATAAAGAAAAAAAAAAAAGCTAATCTCAGTTAAAAATATTTTTACTAACATCAAACATATGATGCGTCTGCGCACGTATTTTACGACACTCTTCGTAACTCTCACACCACTCGGACGCATAACAGCCGGGCGAGCACGGCCTCTGTGATAGGCTTGAGTCACGCATTTTATCTGTCAGTCAACACCCATAAAGTCTGTCCTGCCTTCGATCAACACGGGTTGTGAGTACCACCCGCCACCGCGGCCGCTCGGAGTCACCACGCGCAGCCGCTCAGTGTCACCACGCGCCCCCGCTCAGTGTCACCACGCGCCACCGCTCAGTGTCACCACGCGCCACCGCTCGGAGTCACCACGCGCCACCGCTCGGAGCCGCCGCGCCGTACACTACCGCTAGCCGCCGCGCGCTGCTCCGTGGCTATTGGCCGCGCCCGGAGGTGCCGACTTGCCGAACACCGCTCACGTCGCTCGTCACAGTATCTTTGCCGCGCCTTTCCAGGGTTGCGAAGGGCCATAGAAATTATTTAGGATAAAGTTTAACGTGTTCGTTAATTTATTCAATTATTATGTCAAACAGAACATATTTAAGTGAAAATATACAACCGACATCCAAATAAAAACACTTAAGTGAAAAATAACTTCAATGTCGGCAGTCGGTGTCATAAAACGAAAGAACGAAAACAGGAAAACCTGGAAGTCGATTGCATTTTTTGTAAAAAATCTTTTTTTACGACCCTAACAATAATCATGAATATTTACTTCTAATAATTTCTTAAATTTTTCACCAAATATGCTCGTACCAGAGCTAGACCAGAAAAACCATATTGTGAACGTTTTAATACCAACGGAAACAGCATTACCAGAGGACATGAGTCTGAATAGATCTGTCCATTCTTGGAGAACAGATTAAAACGCTGAAAACCACCAAAGCCGAGGTCGATGGCGTATCAGTTCATACATCCAACAGTACACCATCCTTTACATACTGCTGGGAATTGTACTATGCGCAGCAGCAGTCTGGATCTGTAAAAGAGCGAGTTGCTGCTCGCATTCTACGGCCAGCCGGGCGCAGCCTCACCACAGACAGGAGTCTGTGGCGACCACATCGGAGTCAACCAGAGGGCTTAGTGAAATGCAACCGCGAAAGCATAATACCGCTGACCGTCAGCAAAGTGAGAGTGAACATATAGGTCTAAGTGCATATTTCGCCAGACGATGGCCTAGTGCTTTACGTAGTGCGGGTAAAAAGGAAAGGGCTACGTTGCCTATAGTGCGAAAATAACGTGTGCTTACAGTGGAAAACTCATTAGTTTAAATAATTAATGTTTTTAAGGACAACCATAATTTATACTTTTACCTTTTTTACCATTTTACAACAAGTATAAAACTAAGATGATTTGATGAGTATTTTACCCTCTTCTTATCTCATCTTGTGCTCGCGAATAATTATAAAACTAAGATGATTTGATGAGTATTTTACCCTCTTCTTATCTCATCTTGTGCTCGGGCATATGTTAGGTACAATATTTGCAACCGAACAGCTCAGCACAATTGCCTGCGAGCATTTGTTTAAATGCATGTATCGCAGCTAGCGTCAGTTAGTGCGTGTTCGGATACCAATCGCGTAACTCGAATCAAACCATCTTAGTGCTACTTTAGCTTAGATTAACCATTTACTATTTAACCGTTAATTAGCATTTGTCTACGACGAGACACTGGAGCTGGTGCTCAATAAAACGAAGTTTCAACTTTAACTTTTAGGTATAATTTCATCAACAGAAGAAAACATTAGATACACTTCGTTCTATTATGAATTGATTATGTTTTTACTATAAATTAAATATATATGTGCGGATCGATGTTTGTCCGTATTAGAATTCCTCAAGAAGAATGATAAAACCAAAAGTCAGGTAGATATTTTTCTTTAGCCGATTATTTTTCGAAGTACCGTCACTATGAGCGCCTGATCCAAAATATTTAGCAAACATACATGTATGCCAAACCATCAGGCGCAAACATCCTCCCCGGCGTTAAAGGCGTCCCGCCTTTAACTCTCACTCGATAAGGTGCTCCGTCGCAGGCAGAGGGCAGAGTCGCGTGAAAGGCCTCCGGTAAATTCCCTGTGTTGTTTGAACATCTGCGACCCGACATATTCCATCAGGACCAGGAAAGAGTTTGCTGATCCGGCCCGTACGCCAACACAATGGTGGTAGGTTGTCTTCCTGAAGCAGTACTAGATCGCCAACGTTCAGCGGAGAACAGTTGGTGCGCCATTTCGATTTTTGCTGCAGCTCAGCCAGGTACTCCCTCTGCCATCTCCTCCAAAATTGCTGCCGGATTTGTTCAAGTCGTTGGTAGCGCCTTCAGTTGAGTGGACGTGCAGTTTTCTAGGCTCGGTGAAGGCAGCGCACTTAGCGGCCGTCCAAGCAGGAAGTGCCCTGGGGTGAGGAAAAGGAGGTCATTTGGAGACGTGGACATGGGGTAAAGTGGGCGGCTATTTAATATGGCTTCCACTTGTGCGAACAACGTGGATATCTCTTCAAAATTTAAATGCGTGTTGCCCATTACACGTCTTATATGATGTTTAGCGGATTTTACCCCGGCCTCCCAGATACCACCAAAGTGGGGAGCGTAAGCAGGTGAGAACAAAAATTTAATCTCTTCTTCGTTAGAGAAATTTGCGATCGCTTGGCGGTTACATTTCAAAAAATTGCCAATTTCCTTGGCCGCGGTAACAAAATTGCGGCCGTTGTCACAGAAAATTTCAGTAGGCTTGCCCCGACGGGATATGAACCTACGCAGGGTAAGAATGAAAGCGTCTTTCGAAAGATCACTCACCGCTTCCAAGTGTACGCACTTGTATCTTAGGCAAACAAAAATGCATAAATAGCACTTTGTTACCCTTGATCCGCGACCCTTCCTATTTGAGACGTAAAAGGGTCCGGCAAAATCTACACCGACGCTACAAAATGGGAAATCTACCGTAACGCGCTGTGAGGGCAAGTGCCCCATTAAGGGTGTTAAAGTCTTACCCTGTACCTTTCTACATGTAATGCAGTTGCGCACAGTCCTCCTAGCGAGTTGTCGCCCATTGATAGGCCACACGTATTGCCTGACACTAGCGAGGAGAAGCTGTGGGCCAGCATGTAGTTTGTGTAAGTGTTCCCGCTCAAAGATTAGTGTTGTGAGATGGTGTGAGGAATGTAGTAGGATAGGGTGCTTGCTGTCAAATGGAGCAGCCGAAGCATCCAGCCGACCTCCTACTCGTATCAACCCATTTGCGTCCATGAAAGGTGTGAGCGCTATGATGGGTGATTTCGTACTTATTGATTTTTCTTTAGTTAATAAAGCGTATTCCACAGGAAAGGATTCCTGTTGGGAGTTACGGCATAAAAGATGAAATGATTTTTGTAATTCTTCTAAATTAAGGGCGTCAAAGCGCCGAGAATTAGGATTGCGCAAATTATAAAAATATCTTAATGCATACGCATAATCTTGTTTTAACCTATTCAATTTGTTATACTTATGAAATGGAATGATTGAAGAACTATTATCTATCTCAGCAACAATGTTTGACTTTATTTCAGGGATTTCAAACTCATGTTTATTTGATAAGGTAGGCCAAGAAGATTCGCCTTGTAGTAAAAATTCGGGCCCTGACCACCACAGACTACGATCTATAAGCTCTTCGGGATAAACGCCGCGCGAGACGAGATCAGCAGGATTCTCAGAGGTAGGTACGTAACGCCAACAAGACACGTCTGACATTTCCAGTATTTCTGCTGTTCTATTAGCCACGAAGGCCTTTAATTTTCTAGAGCTAGTATGCAGCCAAGCAAGGACGACGCTGGAGTCGCACCAATACTGTTTACGTGCTACTGGGTGCCTTAAAGAATCGACAACGGTCTTGCAGAGCCGAACAGCTAGTAAGGCTGCACACAGCTCTAAACGAGGTATAGTACAGGCCTTGATTGGTGCCACCTTTGATTTGGAACACAAAAGGTTGACATGCACGCTACCTCCTTCATCAATTGACCTTATATAGACGCAAGCGCCATAAGCCTTTTGGGAGGCGTCGCTGAACATTTATGTAGCTCTGTAACAACAGGTGAGTTACACAGAACCTGTCTCGGCAGTGTAAATGTAGCTAGACAAGATAGATTTTTGGAAAACTTACTCCAAGCTCTTTCTATTTCCTCGGAAAGAGGTTCGTCCCAGCCAACCCTGTCAAGCCAAAGTTGCTGCATTATTAATTTAGGAATAATAATACAGGGGCTGACAAAACCGAGAAGGTCAAATATTTTAAACGATGTTGATAAAATATAGCGCTTCGTAATTTTGTCATTGACAGGGGGAATTTCGAAAGAATAATGTAGACTATCAGTTTTAGAGTTCCATCCTAAACCGAGAGCATTTGAGGACTCACTAATGATAAGCGTGTCTGTAGAGTTTTCGGAGCAAGCTTTAAGAACGCTAGACGAATTAGATTTATATTTTCGTAGATTAAAACACGCTGCTTTAAGGGCATCTGATACATATTTTTGAATATGTAATAGTTCTTTCTCAGAGTTACAGCCCGTAATTAAATCGTCTACGGATCATGTTGTATAATAGTTCTAATGAGTGGATCCTCGCACTCCTCACCCGATTGCCAAAGACACCTTGTACTTAAAAAACTTGCGCTTGTGAAACCATAAGTCACCGTATTTAAACGCAACGACTTAAGGGGCTGGCGCTCGTCTTCTCTCCATAGAATAAGCTGAAGATTTCGATCTGACTCGTCCACTAATATTTGACGAAATAATTTTTCGACGTCTGCTGCTAAAAGATATTTGTAGAAACGAGCTCGAATTAATATGGAGAAAAGAGAGTCCTGAATTTGAGGTCCAACCATTTGTATGTCATTGACAGAGAGGCCTGAGGTCGTGCGAGCTGATCCATCGAAGACGACGCGAATTTTTGTTGATTCGCTATTTTCTTTGAACACTGGATGATGAGGTAAGAAATAGCATAAATTAGAATTTAAGTTATTTAGCGCTATTTCAGAGAGATGACCTAATTCTGCATATTCTCTGATAAACTCAATATATTGCGCCTTAACTTCAGGCTGTCTTCTAAATCGCCGTTCTAAATTATAAAACCTTTTCTTTGCCATTTTGTAGGAGTCGACGAGACAATCCGGTGAGTCAATAAGAGGTAACTTGACAGAAAATCTGCCGTTTCCTAAGCGGCGGGTGTGTTTCAAAAAATGCGTTTCACATGCCTGCTCGCTTTCGCTTAAATAAGATTTAGATGGGATTTCTTCAAGCTCCCAAAATTTGTTTAATTTTAATTCTACATTTTCATCATAAGGGAAATGGGTAAGTACATGATTGCATTTAATATCCTTAGGTTGTTTTTGTTGCAGGGGGCCGCCAATCAACCAGCCCAATTTTGAGCCGTGCAACTTAGGATAATTGGGACCTAATGACCGCTGCTGACAACCTATAATGTTCCAAAATAAATCTGAGCCTATGAGAATATCTATGAGAGAAGGCTGATAGAATTTAGGATCTGCTAAGATAATATCTTGAGGAATATTAAACGATCTAATATCGATTACCGCATTGGGGACTAAGGCTGTTAGTTCCTTCATAACATAAAAGTTAGAAATAACGTTGAATTGTGTATTTAATGATTTTAATTGGGCAATGCAATATTCAGTTATCGTACCTGCATCATTGTTGCCAAAACCGATTATCTTTGCAGCATTGATAGGACAGTCCTCTAATGACAACCTTTGTTTCAGGTCTAGAGTTATGAAAGAGGATTGGCTGCCACAGTCAAGCAGGGCTCGTACCGTTTCTGATTTACTAGTCTTGGGATTGACTATTTCAATCAAGGCAGTACAAAGAAGAGCATGTTTGGTACCTTGATTATTACAGTTAGCTAACGTCTCAGAGGGGCTGTTGGTACCAGTACTAGGTAAAATGTCAGTCTTACCGGTGGGAAGGTGTAACAAAGAATTGTGTCTCTTGTTGCATTCACTACAACGACCTGAACGACATCTAAAAGCAGGGTGACCCGACCTTAAACAATTAAGACACAATTTCAATTTAGTCGCCTCGGCTATACGCTCGCTTATGCTCCTTGCCTTGAACGATGGACAATCAAATATTTTATGATCAGAATTACAACATGGACAGAGGTAAGACGAGGATGATTGTGTTTGTGGTTGGTTACTACTGCTAATGTATGCATGTGCTTTAGGATGACGTATGTGGTCCGGTTTCTTCGAATGGCCTTCTGAACGCTGTTTTTCATGGTTAGGGTTAACGGCGTTATCTGACTTGCTGCGGTGCAAGGACTCAAGCACATTTGCACGATTGTTCAAAAATTTATAAAATTCCTTAAGTGTAGGGGTGTCTGTTGACAACGCGTTACGGTGTTCCTCCCATTTCACGAAGTTGTTATTGTCCAACTTGGAAGCGACTAAGTGAATGATAAGGACATCCCAAGACTCAGTGGCTTGCCCTAAGTTGGAAAGGGCACGTAAATTTTTGGTCACGTGGTCAACTAAGAAAAGCAACGATTTCTCAGACTCCTTATTCACAGGATTTATGTTAAACAATTCGCTGAGATGATGACTTATCAGCAACCTTTTATTATCGTAACGTTCAAGCAATAGGTTCCAAGCTTCCCGATAATTATCAGCAGATACTTCTAGATTCGAAACGGTTCGTGCTGCTTCACCTTCTAAATAAGAAATTAAATAATGGAACTTGTTTACTGAACTAATTTTACTATTTTCATGTATTAAGGATCGGAACGTGTCACGAAAATCCATCCATCGAAAGTATGATCCGTCGAATTTAGATACCTGTATCAAAGGTAGCCTGAAACCCATTTCATTATGATCGACAGCGCAATGAGATATATTGTGATGACTGCTCGAGTCGTGGACGCCTTCATCCCTGCCGTGCAATTGTAACAACCCTTGAGCCGTTACAATATTGCTAATAAATTCCTTCTCAATATTTTCTCGTTCTTCGAGTTCATCCTTCAACACACTAGAATTAAAAATTTCAATTTGACTTTGTAAGTCATCGAACCTTAAAGATAAGGTTTCAAATTTACTAAGTTTAAGTACAAGTTCCGCCCTATGTGTTGCAGTAAAAGTGTCTAAACGCGATATTTTTTCTAAGTAATTTCTGAACCTTGTTACTTGGCCCTTGACGGAACTACGTCTAACAATTGATTCCGCCAAGTTCTTGGCATCATCACCTAAACCCATTATGACCTTTTATTTCAAACAAGATTCTCACGAAGAAGAAATTAAACTCAAATAAGTAGGTAGGCAAGTAAATTTGAAACGAACTCAGGAAAAACTAACGTTAATATTAACCAAATAAAATAATTAATAAAAGAATACGCTCACGCCCCTGGTTGGTGGTCTCTGCCGCACGGGAAGCCGAAGTCGCAGGCACCGGTCTTAGGCTGTACAGACGTTGCGCGCTGCGGCAACGCGCGACGCTTTGCGATGCACGAGAGACTTGGGCGAATCTGAAATGTTCGGCGGAATAATCACTAAACAGAAATAAATGGGCACGATAGCCTGTGGAAATAATTTCCTAAAAGAAAATAAAGTTTTTAATGACTTCGGGTACCTATGTAGGTACCTACTTTGAGATATTAAATGTAGGTACTTATAAATCCGCTTGGAAATTCACCCAAAACGGTGCAAAAATTTAAATATCCAGGCGTAGATCGCCTTAGGAATTTTATTGTCACTGATACTAAATAATAGCGGACTTAAGGAAACGTATAAAAAAACATCATTCAAGAAAGTATGACGCAATACTGTAACCTTGACAAAGGTGAAACAATAAAAAATATGAAATTGCACAGGTGAAAAAACCATACAGAAATTGGATAAGGACGTAGGCTACGTGGTTTCAACGGAAGTTTAGGAATTAAGGAAAGGCACTTAGCTGCAGAAATCCTGCTGCGCTGCGGTGTGACGCTGTATTTAGCATCAATGTCCGGCGGTGCTAAGTACTGCCTATGTTCTTCCGATGTACGTGCTTCTCCCAAGGGCTGGATGCGGCGCGGTGCTGACCGACTGATAGCTGCGGCGCGGTGCTGGCCAACTTCTGCTAGACCTTGGTACTCCGAGTTCCTTGCCAATTCTGTCCTGTCACGGTCGCCAATTATGTCTACGACGAGACACTGGAGCTGGTGCTCAATAAAACGAAGTTTCAACTTTAACTTTTAGGTATAATTTCATCAACAGAAGAAAACATTAGATACACTTCGTTCTATTATGAATTGATTATGTTTTTACTATAAATTAAATATATATGTGCGGATCGATGTTTGTCCGTATTAGAATTCCTCAAGAAGAATGATAAAACCAAAAGTCAGGTAGATATTTTTCCTTAGCCGATTATTTTTTGAAGTACCGTCACTATGAGCGCCTGATCCAAAATATTTAGCAAACATACATGTATGCCAAACCATCAGGCGCAAACAGCATTAAATATAAGCATTAAAACCATATTATTGCATATCATTAAACCAGTGGACGTAAACCAATAACCAAACCATTACTAGTTATTAATATAAAGTCAACCAAATCAACCAACTCAGAGTTTAGTGCTAAAGCAGGCGCTAAAATCTACAATCAATGTGATTCAGATAGTGCTGGTTTCCCGAGAAGCTTAATGCAATCTTTAAGCGTTGCCTTAAATCGGCCACTAAATTATTTTTATGTAAATAAGCAATATTGTCATCGAAGAAATCTAACGTTAAGGCCTATAAAGTGGCCTTTTAGCATAAGCTACAGTTTGTGACCAGGCCACGACTCATGTTAAATTGGTAAAAAATCTGGAAGCAACTGTTGACTATCCATTTTTTTTGTAAATGAACGTAAGATTTATGCAATATTTGATGCTCCTCATTTGATTAAAAATATCAGGAATAATTAAATTAATGATGATTTTGAATTAGATGGCAATCAGATCTCATTCAAAGATATAATCAATATATGTTTAATATAGATAAAAGTAAATCTTTAGAAAAACTGACTCCAGTGAATAATAATGCAAATAATGAAAGTTAAACTAGCCATCCAAGTTTTGAGTGCTTCGGTGGCTGGGGCCATTGACAATCAAAACTGCCATTGACACCGGAGAGTTGAAGAGCAGTACCGCAAAACACACGACTGATTTCGTTCAATTGTGTAACGACTTATATGATTGATTCAATTCAAAAAATAAATTTGATCCATACCCATTTAGCTACACATCTAAATGGGTATGGATCAAATTTATTTTTTGAATTGAATCAATCATATAAGTCGTTACACAATTGAACGATATCAGTCGTGTTTTCATCATCATCATCATCATCAGCCTTTTAATGTTCCCACTGCTGGGACACAGGCCTCCTCACTGTGAGAGGGAATAGGCCATCATACACTACGCGGGCCCTGTGCGGGTTGTTGGATGTCGCATGTCTTCGAATTTTTGGTTCTAGAACATGTCATTTTCTTCACGATGTTTTCCTTCACCGTTTTGAGAGCAGGTTAATAAATTGAAGCGCCTGCCTTAGATGTGCAATTACAGATAATCGTAATGCTGTCGTTAATCAAACTCTAATCAAAGGCAAAGATGTTTTTAGAAAATAAATCAACAACGGAAAAAAAATTAACAACGATATTCAAACAATTAATGCGGTACTTCAACTCTCAGCTGAAGAATTCTCGACAGGCACTAGCGTTAAATTTATTAACACTTTTCGTTTTAATCAAGATGTAATCGAAAATTTGTTTGGTATTTATAGGATTAAAAGTAGATGCAATGGAAACACATTTGGAAGAAAAGGATCTATTTAGAGTTGAAAAAGAGAGTGATAAAACTAAAGCGTGTAGTAATTACATCATTGCGGTCTATGATCTTCAGGCTGTTCTTCAAACTCCAACAGGAGATGTCTCCGTTATTTATTACAAATTAAAATTAAATAGTTTCAATAACACTATCCCCTTGAATGCCTTTTGGGAACTTTGGTTGTCAGAAACAATTGTTTTTCTATTGTTATTAGCGATTCGAACTTACTTTGCCTATTGCAAGTATAAATTGTACATACAGCAGCAGAGAATCTTCACCACTAGAAATGTATCAAAAGCTACACCTATGGACAGGAGGATATACTACGATGTTTAAGTGCGCCGCGTGCGCGCCTTCTCTGTGATATCAATGAAACTGCTAAGATATTCAAACTAGAAATAAAATAAAAAACTTTTTAACAAAAATTACAACCGACTTCCAAACAAAAAAACTACAATGTGAAAAATAACTTAAATTTCGGAAGTCGGTGTTCCTGTTTTCATTTCTTGTTTTTTGGCACCGACTAATAAAAGTGAAAATAATCGTCCTTTGCAACTAAATCAAAGTTTAAAGAGTATTGCTCGAGAATTAAAGATTGACGTAAGTTTAATCTAAACTGTAATCAATTTATATTTGAATTTATTGCCATTAGAAATCTAAATTTTTAATTTACTTCTTTATAGAGAAACACAGTTCGTTTATGGGTGCGACGGTATCAAGAAACTGGTGACGTGAAGTGTAACGTAACGTCCGATTGATTACACAAATCAATCCAGTCGTCATTGTGATATTGTGATTAGCCAAACCACGAATTCTTTTTCTTTTACTACCACCCGATTGGCATTTCGCTTACCACTGTCCGAAGACATTTGACACATGCAACTGGGATCTATAATTATAAACCTGCCAAAAAAATGAACTAACCGAAGCTCATCGTCAAGCCAGGATAAGATGTGCACCTGCCATAGCGCAACCTATCTCTATTTTATTTAGAAAATCCCTAGCCACTTGTGTTGTCCCGCAAATATGGAAATCAGCGTTTATATCGCTTTTACATAAAAAAGGTGTCAAAACTGACATAAAAAATTATAGGCCGATATCTAAACTGTGTATTATAGCCAAGGTCTTCGAAAGAATTATATATAACCAGGTTTATTCTGCACTCAAAAATTCGTTTAGCACGTTCCAACATAGTTTTCTTAAAGGTAGGTCTACTGTCACGAACCTGATTCTTCTGAAGGAATTTATTACTGATGCCATGGACAAAGGTAGGCAGGTCGATGTCGTTTATACAGATTAAAGCAAGGCGTTTGACCGTATTGACCATAACATCCTCATATCTAAGTTAAATGGCATGGGAATACGCGGTGATCTACTCAGATGGATTTCCTCTTACCTTTAAAACCGGTCCCAAGCAGTAGTACTAAATAATTATACATCTAGCTGGGTCCATGTCCCTAGTGGAGTCCCGCAGGGTTCATTGCTCGGTCCTTTGTTATTCATAGTCTATATTAACGACATTGACTCCTGCTTGACTTCATCCAGATTATTGTGTTTTGCCGATGATATGAAAATGTATGCCTTGATATCGTCGCAAATGGACGTAATTGCACTCCAGAACGATCTGCATCGTTTAAATAATTACTGACATAGTAGTAAACTTGATTTCAATCCCGCCAAATGCTCGGTTATGACGTATTCTCGGCAACGCTCAGTCATTGCTACATCGTATGCCCTAAATAATCAAATTTTACTTAGATCAAATTCCATCCGTGATCTGGGGGTTCACCACGATTCCAAGCTCAGTTTTGAAACACATGTTGATGCAATAGTCGCCAAGGCATCAAAATCACTGGGTTTTATAATGCGGTTATCCAAGTGCTTCACTAAAGCTAAAACTTTAAAAATCCTATATAGTACTTTTGTTAGAAGCCACTTGGAATATGCGTCTGAAATTTGGAACCCATGTTACCACAAGTACATTAACCGTGTAGAAAGCATCCAAAAAAGATTTATAAAATACTTATGTTACCACCAGAAAGTACCATATCAGTCCGAAAATTACCTTATCCTTTGTAGAAAATACCATATATTGCCTCTATTCATTCGCCGCGAGATTAGTGACTGCGTTTGTTTGTTGAAAATCTTCAACAACAGTATAAACTGCTCCGATATTTTATCCAAATTTTATTTTAACACCCTAGGAAGTCAAAAAGATTTAATCCACCTTTGCAGGTTCCATCAGCCTCTACAAATTGACAGAATTCGTATATTGTGGGGGCGGGTAGTCATCTTAATGAGTTGTGTAAGCAGCACGATATTGATCCATTTCTAACTATTGTGCCATCAGTCAGGAAGTGCTTATGCCGAAACTTTTTCAATCAGTTCAATGCAAAGTAAAGGTTGTCGTGTGGTGTGAGCAATAACATGGTGTTAATTTTATAAGTTGTTAAGTGGTCTTGTTTGGCGATATATTGTAACAGTCGTCTTCTGAAGTGTCTATAGATATTCATTTATATCCAATATTTTATAAGTGAAGACTTTTAATTTGCTGACTGTCAAATTTACTGCCCTTGTTCTGTTTATTTTTAGCTGTAAGTTTTCCATGTTATCTAAATAAATAAATAAGATTTGCAATAATTGCATTTTTTTTCTTTTAAATGGAATGAGATTAAGTTTAGAAGTTAAAGAAAATAAAGGTAACCCTCTCCGTTATACTATAGGTAAAGGTGACCCCACAAGTTACAGTTAAGTTTTTTGTAGTTAATTGTTTTTTGTAAATAGTTTTGAAAAAATTCAAGAGATGTAAATAAATTGTTGTTCTGTTTGTTTCAAACGTGAGTCAAATGTTGGTTCTCTTTTGAAATATTTGTTAATCTAAATTGGGTTACTATATTAATTAATACCATAAGAATAATACTGTTCTGTTTTTTTTATTCCCAATACCGGTGAGCTACTATTTTTTATAGTTTTAAATGTTTTTTTTTTTTATTTCTTTTTTGTGTTTAATAAAAATATTGAAAAATGTAATAAATAAGAAAAAAAATATAGGACATAATAAATAATACTACGTATATAAGTGAATCTCCTTTATTTTTAAAGACCACCTTTAAAGCACCCGTTTTTTTATATTTTATTATTCCTACTTCCCCTCAACCCGCAATACTCCTCTATACCCATACAGTGCTGCCTAAATAATATATGCTGATGTGATGTGAAGCCCACGATAATTTTGAATCGATGTCAATAACTACAGAAAACTAATTTCATTGAGATCACAAAGATGACGCGCACGTAAACATCGTAGTATACCACCAGGGCTGCCTAATATGCTGATGTTGGTTAGCACATGACAATTTTGTATCAATAACGTAAACAATTATTGTTAAATCGGACTTTGCTAAATTAGATAACAGTTCAAACCAATCGAAGGACGATTTGATGAGCGTCTCACAGGCTGAAGAAGTCGCACGAGTTGAGAGGTGGCTGGAGCACAGTCACCAGGAGTTGGTGGCCCCGCCCTCCCAAAAGCTGCTTCACCGCCGGGAGGATTGGACCAGCCGCTGCCGACGCAACCCGTGCAGTCCGCGGGCGCGATCGCTAACGGTACCACAGTTCTCATACTAGCTGCTGCACTCAAGGACCTGGCTGCGGTCGCCACAACTGGCGGCACGCACGCCAACATACTTAACCGCATGAATACACCGCGAGACATAATGACTTTCTCGGGCGACCCGTTGGAGTGGCCACAGTTACGGTAGGCGTACTACGACTCGACGAAGGTGTGTAAGTTCAGCGAGGAAGAAAATCTGTGGAGGCTGCGCAAGTGTCTCCACGGCGTGGCAAAGGAAGCAGTATCCGCCCTATTCCGCATCGGTGCTGCATCCCCAGCTGACGTGATGCAATCCCTGGAGCTGTAGTTCGCGAACACAGATATCATAATTGGAAAAATTATGTATGATATAAGGAAAATGCATCCTATATGTCTGGAGTAAAGAGATGGTGAAATTCTCTCTGAAGATCAAGAACTTCACTGCCATTGGGCAAGACGTGTATCTAAAAGGATCCAGGTTTACCTCTGTATTTTTTTCTAAATTACTTACGATAATTCTCGTATCGGAATGGGCGGACTACAGTAACTCGCACATGAACAGTAATAGCAAACCATAACTCCTATTGTTATCGGAGAAAGAAGAGGTGAAAGTTTCGAAGGCATCAGTGTTTTGTAACGTAGGATCGGTTCGGAAACAATGAAGCGCCAACTACTGGAATATCAGTTTATTTTGCGGTACCCCCGAAACACGTCACAATAAAAATGTCAATAGTTATTGGGTCACTGGTCAAACTAGAATTCATCAAAATATTAACTATTTTTCTAAGTTGAGGTTGTAAGAATAAAAATAAAAACAGTAAAAAAACAGTAGTCCTGCAACTAGGAAGGCCGCAGTGCAGCCAGCCAACTCCCAAGGCCGAAAAGTCGGTTTAACCGGACAGTCAGCACCAGCCAGGCAGTCTCTGCCCCCAACACAACGTTCAGCCCCAACTTGACACCTCCTGAAGTTACAGAACAAAAACAACTTAGCAAGGAAACTTAAACTAAACGTATGTGTTCTTAAAACTCTAAAATAAATCCAATCCTTCAGATAGCTTGAAGGCAATCTTAAACATAATAAACTAACTTAAAGAGCCCCAGCAACTCTTCAAAGAGATTGGTACAACTCACACAAATATTATACTCCGGGGACATCATGTTCACACTGCTTATTCATCAGAGCATGACACAATATATCCCTATCCATTCCTAACATACATAGAACCATGATTAAGGATAAGCCTGTCCACAGACAAAACATACGGGTCTCTGCCCGAAGAACAAAACTGGCAGAGATCGTTGTTGTAGGCAAGGAATAATGTCGGATCCAATATGCTACCTTGTGGACCCCGAAAAGAACTGTGGCATTATTACTTGTCAGGTTATCAAGTTTCACACATTGTGTTCTTTCCGTGAGGTAATTTTCCAACAATTTCAACTGAAGGTCCCTGATTCCTAGACACTCAAGTATTTTTAGCAGGAAATTATTAAGTAGAATTAGTAAATTATTTTTTTTCAAGCTCGTTGCCTCGCCATTATGTCAGTGTTCTACATCTGACTGCAAATATGTACAATGTACACATCATATCTTATGGCCAAGAATCCTAAAATGAGAATAAAGATGATGGTATAAATAAAGCACCTATAGACTGAGCCATAAAATGAACTTAACTGACAGAGCGAGATCACTAATTGGCAGTCCCATGTGAATAATAAGGACAAAAGATGATTTTTAGTCTTTGTCACCATGGCCGGCTTTTGTTGTTTGGCATGTGCAATAGTGTGTGCCACGGTCGATGGATGTCCTGCAAACTTCGCCATTTTGAAAAAATTAGGCGCTCAATTTCACGATGTGAACAATGTAGACCCAAGAATATCTGTCCAAGATCAAATAATTGTCATAATACCAGATGTCTGTCATATGTTGAAACTTGTAAGAAACACTCTAGCCGACAAAAAAAATAATTAAATGCTATTTGCATTTAATTATTACGAAAAACTAACTTGGTATTATCTTGACAATTTACATAATATACAACAAATAAAGGTACCTCTCGCTGCGCAAACCTTCAGCAAATCAGTCGCTAAGACTTTTTTATTTTGCAAGGCTGATCAGACTTGAATTTTTCACATACATTTTAAAGTTATGCGAAAAAAGTGTCAATACAAAAGTTGTAGATCTTTTTATTATCTACAATTTTGTCATTTCACTTTTTTCCATAGGAGTTGTAGTTTTGCCGGAAATCGAGAAAACCGTTTTCACCCTTAAAAACTCACCCCCTTCCCCTTCCCGACCTCAGATCGCCCGTAAATAATTTTTCCTTTAATTTTTGGTATATTCTCTTCCTTTTCCAATGGGTTTCATCCTACTATTTTTTTTTTCTTTACAAAAATTATCGACCCTGGTCTATTAGGGTTTTTTTGGAAAACAGAAATAATTTTTAAAATATTGATAATAATTAATGAATTTAATAATTAAATTTTATATTAGTTTAATTGTCAAATTAGTTTTATATACAAACATTTTAGTTATTGACATTTCTATATAGGGGAAGCCGGGGCATTACAGGCCCCCGGGGAAAGACGGGCACCCCCTCTTCCCCGCAGGATAATAAACCGAGACGCTCGGAACTAGTCGGATCGCGTTGCAGTCGACCTCGCGCCAGCGAGTAAAGTGGGTGTGTGCGTGTAGATGTCCGTCGTACGTCAACAGAACGAAATTACGTAAGTTGATGCATTTGATATAATTTTTTGGTTTTAAGTCTGTGCTATTGCTAATTCGTGTTTGTGTTAAATGCCCAATTATTAAGTAAATTGCTACGTTCAATTATGTGTCTAAATAACTAGAAAGAGTTGTGAACTAAACACCACATATTCGTTTGATTTGGATATCATTTGTTTTGTTTGACCTCGGGGGCATTTTGGGCGGGGCAAAATGGCAAGGTGCCCGTTTTGCCTCGGGTAATCTTATTAAGTTGATCTTTTTTCTGCAGAAATAATTATGGTTCGCCACTACCAAAGGAAGACAGAACGTGCCAAATGGAGCTTGGAGGATATGGAAGCAGCCGTAAAAGATGTGGCTAGTGGCAGATTAAGCTGTAAACGGGCCGCTCTTGAGTACAATGTGCCACGATCAAGAAGAAAAGAAGAAGAAGAAGCCCAGATACGGAAACCAGTGACTAATGAGAAGCAAGGCAGGAAGAAAAAGACGAAGAAAATTGAAAAAAATAAAGAAAACGAATCGGAGGAAGAAGATGCAGAATGTTTGTACTGTGGAAATTTGTACTCAGAATCTACTGAGGGTTGGGTTACTTGCCGTGCATGCCAGAGATGGGCCCACTGTTCTTGCGCCGGTGAAGAGGATAATGATGACGAATCCCTTCACATTTGTACTTTTTGTGCTCGGTTTTAAACGTACATGCCTATTATGCCCCGCATATGACCATTTTACCCCAGATACGGGGCAAAACAGGCAGCTTTTTTATTTTTTTTAAGTTATATTAGCACCAAAGACTGGTAGCCTAAGATATTTTTTAATAATTAATGATAATAAGTAATAATGAGACCAATAAATGGCTGTTGATTTTTTTCATTATCTTGTTTTTCTCAGATTTTATTCATCATTTCCCTTAAGGGGCCCACATTGCCCCGGTTTTCCCTACTTTTTGACATTTCAATTTATTTTATTGACTTTTCCATTTACTCTTTACACATTTCTATTTATCTTACACTCCTACCACAAAATAGTAAGTATACAGAAGGGCCACTCCCGCCGTTTAGAAAATTGACAGCTAAACTTCAGAGATTCTCACTAGGGATTCTCACTATATTGATTCCGAATTAAAAAAGAGTAGGTTGTCTAAGTTACAAACATAAATACATCGATTCGTCTGAACATACCAACATACCATCATATTATGCTTACATGCCTTAGAGGGTAGACAGGGCATCAAATATCCATTAATATCACGAAACATTTAATATTACGCCACATACGACGAAGATTGGAGAGTAACAAGACGTAGTAATAGTGTAATAATGATCCCACTTAAAAAATTAAATTGTGAAAAGCACCAAACTCGACAAAAATATAAATGTGACAAAACAGTTACTTAATAAAATCAAAAAACCAAAGATGACCATACGAGATAGCCCTTCATTAGAGATCTTCAGGAGAAGAACTAGGGAACATTTCCTGTCAAAATGACTCATAAATATGTATGTATTTTAGTTATATATTATAAAGTATGTATTATGTTTATGCATTGTGTGCTGTACACGTATTTGTGTAGTGTATTTAGTAAGTAAGAATTTTAATTTGTTATTAAGTTTTTATTTTATTTTTATTGTGCCCTTTTGTTAACTCTCCTAATTGTGTAAATCTCGCTATAACACTGAGGTTTGCTGTAAGAGAACCCAATTGTGGGTTAAGCTCGCCTTTGTATATAAGTTGTCCTTCTATATTTGTTTAAGTTTGTATTGTGTACAATAAAGAATATGAATATGAATATATATGAATATATGAATATATGATCTTAAACAAGAAGAAAACTATGCTGTGCAGTCGGAGGAAACATATTTGTAAGCTGTATGACTTGAACCTTATTATTATGACAAGTTCCCAATTTCGTCTAAGGGCTTAAAATAATTTATTATAATCCTAGATAATGAATTTCTAATTTGGATCTTGAAAGATTTAATGACCTTTATAACTTAAAAATTATTGAAAGAAAGAATTAAAGACAAAAAAGTAAATTCAGTCTGTAAGAAATAATAAAGGTAACCCATCCAATGTAACCGACCTCGTTACAGTACTTAAGTATGAATGACGTGACAAACGCCCGTACAAAGCACTCATGACAGCCGCGACTGAGCTCGGTCCAATATTGCCTATTCCTTGTAAAACCGCAATGACAAAGTGTATATGCAAAATGACACTTTGTTCGTAGTGGCCCCTCTGTCTGCGGCGCGCCGCCGCTTACGTACTTTGTGCTCCTACCAACTTATCTGTGAAATGGCGAAAATTTGAACTACGGCCGTCATGTTGAAATGTCATTCGATTGTCAGTGTCTACTACATTCGGGTTCTCTGGTTGTTTTGTCGTGAAATTGCTGAATTTATTAAGTTAAATATGCCTATTAAAAGTGATGCTCGAAACATTATTCTAAAAGTTAAAACCTTTTTGAAGAAGAAGCTCGGGCGGGGTTTTCGATTATTCCATTTAATCAAATATACAAACGAATTTCGGCAGCGAAAGGTTAGTGTTGTCAACTTTCTTGTTATAAATTACCCGATACTTAACTAATTATTTATGTCCACGAAATATTCGTTTCTAATCTTGCTGCAGGTTAGCGTAACGGTAACGTACATCTACTAGGTAACCTGCTAAGTGAGTGAGCAAACTAACCTGCCAGATTTTAAATTTCTACTAACATTTATTTTACTATCTTATATTTCAGGTGTGCGTCAAGGACAAATTTAAAAAAAAATAAGGAAGGGCAAGCAACAGAAGAAACTGGTACAAAAATTCGGACAACAGGCAAGGAGAGAAAACGTAAAAGTGGATTTGTGCGTGTTGATGATTTTGACATGGGAGTTATACGGAGGAAAAGTACATGAATTTAATTCTAATAAAAAAACGAGGTCCCCTGTTAAAAAGCTTCTAAAGGTCTTAAAGACAGAAATAAATTGCACAGGACAGCGAGAGAGTCTGCGAAAGCTGCTTCACAAGGTGGGATTTCGTTTTAAAAAGGTTCTTATGGAGCGTAATGAAGTATATATGTAAGAGCGGGCGTACTCAGGATTCTCAAATGATAACGATCAGACACCTTGTATACACTTTTTATTACTCACACCAACAGTAAGTCTCACAACTTAATTTTATAATGATATGTGCACAGTTCAATACAATTCAATACTGAGTTCTTTCGACTAGAACCAGCCTATTTATACGTTTAAACAAATGACAAGACGTCACACAGCAACAACATCCGGTGACATTCGTTTATCAATTAATTATAGATTTAGGTTTGTAAAAATACAGTAATTGTGTACATTATTTGTTTAGTAATTAATAATACTTTTTACAAATATTTTGAACGAATATAGTTACCAATTATTTTATTGAAATAAACTAACAGTCGGTGAATCTACCTTCCATTTTTGACTTTAAAATATTACTCAAATAAAAACAAATCTTTACAATAACAATACATAATTCGTGTTTCCGTTATGTCATCTGCCTTTTTGACGTTTTGATTTCGTCTCTGCTGCTAGTTTCATTTACCAGCGCTATCACGGCCATACTGACGAGCGGGCCTTGCTAGGCCCAGCGAATCTCTGAAAATCATTAAAAAAAATTAAAATATGCAAAAACCTTTCAGACCAGACTCAGAGGCGACATTATTGCTTGTTCTGGTGAAACTGTCAAACTCAGAGATCGCAGATCGTGGCTTGTCCATTAAGGTTCAGAGGCCCATCTTTGACTTGTTTTGACTTAAATTTTATTGAATCATCCAACTTAAACCATAGGCATGACCAAGCCCTTTTTACACATCCATTTTGCTAACTCAAATCAAATTCAGAGGTCTCAGATCGTAGCTTGATCATAAAGATTCAGAGGCTAGTCTTACGACTTGTTTTGACTGAGTTTTATTTAACTATCAAACTCAGAGGTCGCAGATCGTTGCTTGATCATAAAGATTCAGAGGCCCCGTCTTTGACTTGTTTTGACAGAATTTTATTTAACCAACTAATTCTGAAACTCAGAGGTCGTAGTTCGTTGCTTGATCATAAAGATTCAGAGGCCAGTCTTTGACTTGTTTCGACTAAATTTTATTTAACCAAACAAAACATTCTTTTTTTTTATCCATAAGTTAAGCTTTTCAATTCTGAATAATGTTATAAAAAGTTTTAACCCTTTTTTTTTTCATTATTATTTATTCTTGCTATCACGGTCTAGTCGTTCAAAGTTCATTGAGTGACCAAAGTCTTTTTCTAAAACCAAAACCTTTTTTATTATTTTTTTTTTTTTTGCTTCCGTTTCGGCCATTCTATGCTTAGGGTCTAAACGGATATGGTATTTTCAATTGCAGGGGAGGGGCTATTTTACCTAGTTAATCAAAAGGGCCATTCAGTAGCCTTAGATTTCGTATATTTTAATGCCAATTACAATTCACCTATTTTATTAACCCAAACCCATTCAGTTTGACTGTTAGCTCTAGATGTACCGCGAGTAATAGCATGATGTACGAAGAAAAAGAAAATAATAATGGCTGTAATCTGTGCCATTGTAGCGGATTCCCCATTTGTAATAATTCTACATGAGGTACCAAAAGATTAATTGAAAAGTTATACTTATTCAATGATCATCAATAGGGTGAAGTTCGGAACGCAAAAGCTTCTAATCTTCGTGATTACAAAGTCCAAGTACCACTGATAGTCACTAATGTCACATTAAATGAAACAAAAGAAAAAGACACCAGGTATCTTATTCACGACCTTTAGCAATCACATAGCTCTCTTCTCAATTGCTCTACTCGCACGTCCCTACGATGTCGAGTCAACTCAACTCTCTGAACTCAGAACCTGTTCACACAGAGATTTAGTCTGTCCTAAGTTACGTCTATTCATCATCTACAATCTCAATTGGTACTTCAGCTTTGTATATCTTACTAACACAATCTACGCATAGTAATAAAAATTAGAAAACCAAAATTATTTCAATTTTCGTAACGAAGGCTTGTCGATTCGAACGTCATCAACATTAACATGGTGACCTCACCTCTCGCGTGACTATGCGAGTTTACTTTATTTTAACCTCATAACTCTACAGGAATCCTCTGTAAGGTTCCTTACACAAACGTGTTTATTTTAAACCAACTTACAGGACCACAGTTGCTACAAAGACCTCCAGTTGCCACACTGGCCTACAGTTGCCATAAAGGCCTCCAGTTGGCACACTGGCGTTTAGTTGCCACACAGGCCAACAGTTGCCATAAAGGCCAACAGTTGCCACACAGGCCAACGCACAACGCTCGGCTACTCCTGACCAAACTAGATCATTGGGTTCGTGACAATAGGGAAATTTTAGAACTTTGATCTTTAACTAAATCATTACCCTGGGCCATGTACCACCAGTCGCTCAAATCAAACTTTAAAACTTCTTCTGCAGCGAAAACTGCCAAGCTTACAGAAACCCTCGAGTAAAACCTCTAACGCCACGGCTCTGTAGCCGAACAGCAATTATATTGCTCTCACACAACGGTCTCTCAAGACCCCGACCTCCGCCAGAATCCACTGGTACGGTCAAACATAATACGGCTGATAGACTCAATTACTCGACATTTTGAGCTTGCTCATCATCATTAAAATCCTTTTAACATCAACATCGACTGGTACATGACCCGCTGGCATCTTCCTTAACCTACCGTGTCCATACTTGTAGGTTTAAGCGTATCTATTTAAAGCTTTCGGTGTATAACGATCACTATCCTGTCATAATCACCTATCGCGGACTTAATACCGGGCCTCTTCAGTTTTCGTACTAAAGTTTCCCACACAACACTATTCATTAGAAAAAGGTCCTACGATCAACAAGTTAAACTAAACAAAGTAAAGGCAATGCATACTCAACTCATAAACCCACTTTAAAAAACCCATCGCCACATGGTACGCATGAGGTGCGGTCCAGAATTGGTCTTATGAGTAGACATGTTAATCAGATTCGGTTTCACTACCACAGTCATCAACTATGACGTCTAATTCTCAAAGAACTTGGCGATCGGGTATCCTTCCAACATGATTCGCGTTTTCTACTTAAAGATTTTGGAACATACTGATGGCTTATAAAAGGGAAACAACTAACCCTGATACTATTAAGGAGCTTCACGAATTAACTCTGATCAATATCATAAATATCAGATTATCAACATTAACCCTTTACTGTCGGTCACTAACTCAGTTTTCATGTAAGAAAAACAATCGCGTGATCTACTGTTATCATAATATTACTTTGAAAGTAAGCAAGTGAATTCAGATCTGAAGACGGTGGTTGTACATCGTTACGCAACAAGATCCGTCCTGAATACACGCAAATGACCAGTACCGTTACTAACTCGATACAATTACGATAGCCCAACGACATTACTAACTCGCTTTGCCACTGAAAACGACTAGTTATTCAGTCATTTTGGATATTTCATCTCCTTCTTATGGGATATCTCATCCTAAAGTTCGTACTGAACCAAATGTTGAAACTAGGAAAGTACTAACAACCCAATAGGTAACTTATTAGCTACTTGCTTTTTACCAGGTGTGTCTTAATTACCTAGTGATAGTGCTAGGTATAACCACTACCAACCAATTCAGTGTTCCAACATGAACACTTAAAACTCGAAATAGCATCTCATCACTAGAGAATATTCGACTTCACTATCAAAATAAAATGGAAGCGACTCACCGAGTATTCCATTCCAAACTTGCGCACGTTCGTACCGTTCGGCTAAGACCAGCGAACTGCTTGCATGCTGTTCTTCTTAACCTCTCAGATGTTGACACGTCAACCTTCGCGCTCAGCATCTGAATCGCTAGCCTTCAGCAGAAGCTTCAGGCTGTGACACAATATGGTATCTGAAACATGAAAAATATTACGAGAGTATAATGTTCACACGGTTATCTTAACCATACACAGCTTTGATGGAAATTAACCTGTGCACCGGTGTAGTAACCTAAACCAATCAATCTGCCTATCTGACCTCCACAACTCAGTAACTGGGTAGCACAGTACCCTTTGGCAAGACTGGTGTCAGATCTCAAGCTTCGGACTACCCGTAAAGACTGTCAAAGATCTTCAAATGACAGCCGGGACCAACGGCTTAACGTGCTTTCCGAGGCACGAAGGAAACTCGGTATGTTGAAATGGTCACACATCCACGGACCGACATCGTCAAGCGTTGCTTAACTTAAGTTATTATTTAGCCACGAGCTCCTCTATTAAGGGATATGAAAATAATGGGCATAACCGAAAGTTTTATTTGTATGTGTATCATATTTAGTGGCATCTAATGAAGTATTTTGATATCCAAAGTCAAAGTTTCGCGCAAATCATGTTTGTTTTGTGTTCTTGATGCTTGACCCGAGGGGTTCAGCTTGGTAAAACTATGATTTTATGCCACTGGAGCATTAGGAAAAACACTTGAAAGTAAACTTTATGACTTGGTACCATATTCAAAAAAAGATTTAGCTTGATTTGAAGTCTATTCAATACACACACAATTCCAATACACAATATAATATCTAGTTTAGCTACTTAATATTGTGCTACGAGTGCAAAAGAATGAGCATTAGTGTCTACCAATTGCTTGGCGCGTCTTAGCAAGCATGAAAATCCCTTCATCCTAGCAATAGACTGAACTACCTCGCACGGTGGATAGACAGGTAACTTGTTCACTCAATTGTTATTTTATGCTGGTCAAGATCATAATTAGGTAAATAAATTTTACTTAGCTTGTGGGTATTGGTGTTTTGTTTTTGAAAAACATCCTTTTCTGCAACTTGATCTGGCAACGAAGTAAATTCAGCTCATCCGAATGTCCTGGTCGAGTGGTCGGTAGGCTAGGCAAGGCGACTGTGTTGATGGGTCCAGTTGAGGCTCGGGTTGATCCCTTTCTTCTGATGTAAGAGCGGGCGTACTCAGGATTCTCAAATGATAACGATCAGACACCTTGTATACACTTTTTATTACTCACACCAACAGTAAGTCTCACAACTTAATTTTATAATGATATGTGCACAGTTCAATACAATTCAATACTGAGTTCTTTCGACTAGAACCAGCCTATTTATACGTTTAAACAAATGACAAGACGTCACACAGCAACAACATCCGGTGACATTCGTTTATCAATTAATTATAGATTTAGGTTTGTAAAAATACAGTAATTGTGTACATTATTTGTTTAGTAATTAATAATACTTTTTACAAATATTTTGAACGAATATAGTTACCAATTATTTTATTGAAATAAACTAACAGTCGGTGAATCTACCTTCCATTTTTGACTTTAAAATATTACTCAAATAAAAACAAATCTTTACAATAACAATACATAATTCGTGTTTCCGTTATGTCATCTGCCTTTTTGACGTTTTGATTTCGTCTCTGCTGCTAGTTTCATTTACCAGCGCTATCATATATAAGCTTGGAGAGCTATCTTATCTTATCTTGTGGAGGGGCCGAGAAATAACTCGGACACTTCGACCCTTTGGGATCTATTGTGTTCCCCTAGATAACTTACTCCTCTCCAATCTCGTTGAAAACTCTTTTCATGAGTTTTACAACGAGACTAGGAGATATGAGCCTATAGTCTTCTGGTTTTGGATATCCAACCCCTAGGAGACTCATTCTCTTACCAGCCAGTGCATCGCATGTGCACAGAAGGTGCTCCATGCGTTCCGTATGTTCCCCACACAACCTGCACATGGGTGTCGCGGTTAGACCCTTCTTCATGAGTATGTCGTTGGTTGCAAAGTGCCCAGTAAAGGCCCCAAGCAGGTAGCGGATTTGCCCCCTGCTCATATTCCAAATGCATTCCCGGGCTTTGAACGTAGAGCCTAGGAATTTCTTGGAGTGTTGTAGACCGGTATAAGACAACCAATGTTTTCGTTGTCTTTGATCTGCAAACTCCCTAAATGTGGCTTTGACGAGACACTCGAAATGCCTACACATGGTTCTGGACCCGCAAAATCATTTGCTGAGCCCTCTCTTGCCAGTTCATCTGCCACTTCGTTACTGTGGATTCCTTTGTGCCTAGGAACCCACATCAGTCTTACCCTGTTATGCTTCCCAAGCCTGTTTAGGGCCTGGATAGTATCCAGAATAAGTCCGGAGTCCACTTTGTAGGATACCATGGCTTTGATTGCAGCCTGACTGTCACTAAGAATATATATGGATTTGCCTCTGGTTCCTCTATCTATATTCTCTTGAGCACATGTTATTATGGCATATGTTTCTGCTTGGAATACAGTTGCCATCTTCCCTAAGCTTCTGCTACATTTGTAACCTTTTGCATATATTCCCGCTCCTGTACCTGATTCCATTTTGGATCCATCAGTGTACCATACCAGACTATCTTTTTCTGGTGGATCGATTCCCTTCGTCCAGTCCTCTATTGAAGGGATTTGGACCTTGAAAGACCTGTCAAACACAAACATAGTTTGCATTTTATCGGATATCATGCTTGTTACCCGATCCAGGTCTTCATTCCCATCGAACTTTGTATGGTTAGTCTTTGGCTTACAGGCATCCCATAGTCCAGCAACAGCAAGACGATGTAATGTCTTCCTTGCCTCGAATTCAACCATCATATGCAGAGGAGGGATATTAAGGTATCTCTCAATCGCTGCCGTAGGTGTTGTCCTGAAAGCACCCGTGATGCCGAGACACACTGTTCTTTGTAACCTGGTGAGTGGTGCTTTGCACGAGGCAAGCTTTGTTCTTGGCCACCACACTATGCTGCCGTATGTGATAATAGGTATTATCATTGTCCGGTACAGTCATCGTATCACTTTGAGCTTTAGCCCCCAAGTTTTACCGTAGGTGGAGCGACACATGCCGAACACTCGTAGGGCCTTTGTCGTAATATTTTCCACATGAGTTTTCCACCTGAGTTCTTTATCAAGCGTTACACCCAGATATTTAACTTCGGTGGACCAGGGCAGCTTTATTCCATTGAGGGAGGGCTCTCCTAGGTTTCCTAGTTGTCTTTTCCTCGTGAATGGAATAATGACTGCTTTGCTTGGGTTGATAGAGAGGTGGTTCTTTGTACACAATTCTTCTGTCATCCTCAATGCCTGTTGTAATAATCCAGAGACTATGTTCGGGAATTTACCATTAACCATTATAGCTATGTCATCTGCATAGCCTACTGTGTAGAATGGTCCGGTATTGAGTTTGGTGAGTAGCGAGTCTACTACCAAGCACCACAGTAACGGTGACAGCACGCCGCCTTGCGGACAACTTCTTGTTGTTTTTTGCACTTAGTCTGTCTCCCATCAGTTCCGACTATTCTGCTTCTCAGCATATTGTCAATCCAGTTGCACGTGGTATCATTGATGCCATTTTCCTTTGCAGCAATGCGTATGGACTCAAATGTTGTCTTGTCGAAGGCATGCAGACTATGTCGAGGAAAGCCCCGAGACATATCTCCTGTCCCTCAAGCGCAGCCTCGGCTCGACTCGCAACATAGTGCAATACCGTTTCCGTAGATTTGCCAGGGCTGTAGGCGCACTGTAGTTTATGTAGAGGGAATACTTTAAGTGGTCCGTCTCCTAGGTACCTGTCTACCAGTTTCTCCAGAGCTTTTAAGAGAAAGGATGATAGACTGATGGGCCTATAAGCTTTAGCTTCCTCATAAGTCGGTCAACCCACCTTCGGTATAAAGGTGACTTTGACCTCCCTCCATGCCTTAGGTACGTACCCAAAGGCTATGCAGGCTATGTAGAGCTTGCTCAAATGGGATATCAAAAGAGATGCCCCTTCTTGCAATAGTATTGGGTAGATGCCATCCGGACCAGGGGATTTGAGAGGCTGGAAGCCCGCTGTGGCAAGCTTAAGTTTATTTTCATCTACCACTTTCTATGCCGTGTGCCAGTTATTTTTGGACGAGTGCCTTGTGAGCTCGTCCCTTGTGACTGGTTCCTCTTCATCGCTGTCGCGCAGTATACATTCTGGGAAGTGAGTCCTAAACATCAGGCCCCGAGAGTCCTGTCCAGTTTCCGTGAGATACCCATTCTCATCCGTACGGCCGTGTTATACCTTGTCAGCTAGCCTTGGAGAGCTAAGTACTTGCATGCAAATAACTAATAAAAACTTGCATGGAAATAAGCGGAGTATGGCCTCACAACCAGGATGATGTTGTGTATGCAGGTTCATCTAAAGATCACAATTACTGTAAACCTGGTTTTCAATAAATCATTGTAAAGCAATTTGTCTTTTGTTATTACACTACACTACCACTAGTTACCTAATTATAATTAGTCAAATCTGGTGTTAGGGGTTAGGTACGGTCATAACTAAATGCTAGACATCCAGGTACCTCTTGCAGGGTAGGTACCTACTTAACTTCGCATTAAATTAAAGTTGTATCCCCCCCGTGGAACATTTTATCTGCTAAATTTCCAATGAAGTGGAAATTCAGCAGATAAAATGTGTGTGATTACTTTTTAGATAAAGCCATTATTTATTGCTGAGAGACTAAACTGTTAGCGTACCTACGTAACTTTAAATTATCAAACTCTTTTTATTTATTTTGTTATTTTTATATAAGTATCATTGTTTTTAATTTGTAAAAACTGTAATTCTTATTAAACGATTGTCTAATGTGAAATTTCCTTCTTGAAAACTTACTCAATTTTGGGCACCGTATATTAATTAGCAACACTGAATCGACGGTGCCGTCCACTTTCAGTTCACAGATAAGTTGGTAGGACTGAACTGACGTTTTTTTTATGTGATGTTTGCAATTTTGTTTATGAACGATGTCTGAAAAGTAATGAATTTATTATTGTAAATAATTTGCACGCTTGCTTACAGAAGAATACTATAATAATGAAATATTATATAAGGATGACGGAACATTAATTAAGGATGAAGTGCATGGCCGAGATACATAGCCAGTGCATGGTTAATTTAAAACTGCAAGAAGAAATGCTCCACAAAATTTTAGACAAATGAAGCAGAAAATTATTTAATGTAATTTGTATTTATAAATATGTAAAGATAAAAATATAGTTTCTCTATATTCAAATATCCCGCGCATGAAGCGCTAGCAGGTTTATTTTATCTGTAGTTTAAAGGGAGTGTTTTTTGTTAATGGCTACATTATATAGAGATTGTGAAAGGGATTTAATTTATAGTGATTCAGTAATCGACATCAAAATAAACTTTGAATGTCGTTTCTTTTGTTTACAAGTTTGTTAATTACCACATACTTACTTTTATTTATCTATTGTTTATTGGATTTAGTTTCGAAATAAAGAATTTCTTTTGTTTACAGAAAGGAACCATTATTTTTGTTTTACGGTGTCGATCCATCTATCACAAGAATAATAGCATTATGAATATATAAATAAAAAGGCTTTTAGGATTTTACTTACCTACCTTAATAGTTCTCCTCTATAAAGGTGGCTCTAATTGCTGCACCACGCAATGTATTTCCCTGTGGTCGCACCTCTGGAGGTTGACCTGAGATATTTACAATATCATCGTCTGGAAAAGGTTCCTTCTTCTTTCTGCTTTTTCGTTTCGATGGTACATTTGATCAAACTGATCAAGCTGGAAAAGGTTCCTCATTTAGCACTATGGTTATATTGCCAAAGCTACAACATACATCTTGAGGTTTTCTAGAGATGTTCTAAAACCTGTAGGTAAACATCTGAACTTATTTTTTCACACACCAAAGCACCTTTCAATAGTATTTCGAGTCCTTATTGAGCAAAGTTATAAGTTTCTTCTTTGTGTGTCGCTGGATGCAATAAAGGCGTAAACAAATATGGCGTACAAGCATAACCAGATTCACCCAGTAATCTGCCATAAAATAGACCATTTTCAAAACTTTGCTTTATCAAGCTTTCATAAAATATACGTGAGTCATGAGTACTGCCCCTCCAATGTGCAACAATATTTCGTATTTTCAGTCGGGCAACACAAACTGCCTGAAATAAGATTAACATTTAATTATTTTACTTACTTGTATTGTTACTTACCTATGTATTGGAATTGTATATGCAACTATGTATATCAATATTATATAATGAAAAAAAATAACGAAGTAGGCACCTGAACATTCAAGGAACTGTAGCTACCCCTTCCGATTTATGTAAAACTCACCGCTAGGCTAATTTAATTTGAGTGCAGTCTATCGCACCCACGACATTTTTAAATCTCGTTATAGCTTCAAAATCTTCTTTCTCTGAGATTGGCATATTAATGTCATCTGCTTTTCTCTCCGAAATTGCCCTGGCTACACGACGACATACCGTCGTAATAGACTGCGGAGTCAAACCGTGAATGTCTGCAGCATTATCTTGCATCTGAAAGGGACAAGCGACGACTTAAAAAGAGCAGAACTGATACAACATAGATAGAACCTTTGTTGTATCTAAGGAAATAACTTGTATGAGTAGGTGAAAGTTCTTACCTGATTACGTTCCCAGTACCTGAAAGCAATCATTATTTGCAAAACAGAAGATAATCCACCTCCGCGCTAAAAACGTTACATAATCTTTAGAAAATCGATATTTTAACCGACACTGCTCATCGCCATATAAATCAAGAGGATTTTCTCTTTTTTTATATTTAACTTTTGAACCTGCATTAGATTCAGAACGTTATTTTCTTGTGTAATGTTTTTCTAGTACCTATTATATAACTGCACACTATATTCTGGGAGCATTGTCCTCACATATGTGAATTTATTAATGTATGTACTCATGTACCTAAATATTGTAAAATCTTTTTTTTTAAAAAGAGTCAGTATGGAGTTTCTTGTGCATTCTTCTCCATAGCAAGCTTCTTTCCGAATGCACGGTAGAATATATTTTTTTTAAAGAGTAAGTATGGAGTTTCTTGTGCATTCTTCTCCATAACAAGCTACTTTCCGAATGCACGGTAGAATCAACTTTTATTCCATGTGTAGGCAGATTAGTTTTTTTATGATGAGTATGCGCACCCAAGCGCCCGCACCACCCGCGTACCCCGTTGCGCGGTCGTCTGCACCCTGCTCCGAGCAGGTAGTCTGGCTCGCATCACGCTCGCAAGCGTCACGATTTTACACTGTCTCCTCGTCATATTTGAATTAAGTTAACTTTTAAGTATTTTCTGTGTTTTGTATTGGTCTGAGTGATTATATTGTGTAAATTTTCTCTACAACACTTTATTTCGCCTCATTCACCCTACAAACTGGCGCTCCAACGCGGCACGCGTACATAACCGACGCGACGCGAACTCAAGTACATACTTACAAAGTAACGGTTTTCTCAGTGGACGCTACGAACTCTAGTGCACATCGTACCTAACAAAATCCTCGTATTTAGTTGACTGCAGCAATAATGCCTCGCCGCAAAAGTAGAGGTAACGATGACGACACCACGAGTGGTGCGCCGGCGTCCCTGACGCCCGTGCCGCTTTCGGAAGGGACACTTACGTCGTTCCTGGAGGCGTTCGCCAAGGCTCAAGCGGAATCGAACCGTCAACTGGTTCAGAGCCTGCTGGCAACGTCGGCCGACAACGTCGCATTCTCACCGTCTCCATCGCCTGCACCAACGAATCAGGGAAACTTCGCGCGCTGTACGGCGAGATTTAGTGGATCATGCCACGACTCAGAGGCCTTCGAAGCAAGCTGCTGTGTGGTTTCGGGGTGTTAAATCATCAGTGTCGTCATGGAAAGACGCGCTGCAAAGATTACGCGCCATGTACGGTGTATCCCGACCACCGCACAAGCTATTCCGCGATATATTTGCCGCGGAACAAACAGAAGAACGCACAGAGGTCTTTGTTGCTCGCCTCCGCACGCTTATCGCCAAGCTGCCATACATCGTGGAAAATGATAGACGTATAAGGAAACGTTTAACCTGTGAATCCGTTAACAACCTAGACATGTTGGTTGAGAAGGCGCGAAACATAGAAGAGTCGCTGTCCGAAGTGTCAAACGAAGCGCGTGGCCGCGCCGCTAGCGCGCATGCGCCACACACGCCGGCGCCGCAGCCCCGGCCGGCGACGCAGGCGCGCGCCCCTTCGTCCTCCGCAACGTGTGCGCCGAGCGCGCCGTTGGACATACCTACTGGGTCGTCGAGCGCTACGAGTAGTGCTCCGCCCCCGTCGACTGTGGTAAACAATAACAATCCGTTTGATAAAGGTAAACGAATATTTTGTGTTTATTGCCGTAAAGTTGGACACACTCGCGACTCTTGCAAAAATATTAAACAAAAGACCGATAAAAGTTCAGTGAAGTGTTATGGATGTGGTGCTAACGGTGTAATAAGATCTAATTGCACTAAATGTTCTGTAAATAGTACTAAGGAATCATTTTCTGTTCTTGATATTAACATGTTAAACTCTAATAGCTGTAATGTTGTGCATGTAAACAATTTATGTAGCGTGTCTCAATCTGGTAATTTATGTAAGCGTAAGTGTGTTAGCGAATGTAAGGCATTGCCGAGTCTCATAGGTAACTTGCCCGCGACGAACTTATGTACCAACGGTCGTCCAATACTCGATATTGAGATAGGTGGTTTTCGTGGTACGGGGTTAGTTGATACGGCTGCCAAGCGTAGTGTAGCTGGTTCGAGACTTTATGCACTACTTCGTAAACAAAACTATTCATTTCGTAGTTGTTTTATGTCGGTAAAATTAGCCGACGGTATAGTGCGGGACCTTAAAGTTTTACTCGCGGATGTTGACGTATTATTTAGGGGGTCGGCAGTACCCATCACTTTTGTAATTTTTCCAGATTCGTTAAATAATGACACGTTGCTCGGTATTGATTTCTTGCGTAAAGTCGGTATCGTTATAAATATGTCGAACGATACTTGGTTCACAGCCGATCGACCTCAGGACATTCACCCCTTGCGGTGTGAGACCTCACGTGACGTCGGAGGATGCGCTTCCGCGGATGTCTTACGTAGTAATGAGGGTTCGATGCTGTCATCTTCAGAGAAGAATTGTGTCTCTCAGGTGCTCCAGGAGTATGGAGATATCTTCGCAGAAAGGGGGAGAAGCTACATCGTTCGCTGAGCATCGCATCGATTGCGGTGATCATCCGCCGATTGCAGTGCCACTGTATCGACTCAAGTCCGCTAAGAAAACTGTCATAGAGGCTGAAAACTATGTCTCACAGATTACGCCGTATCTGTTTAAGCTTACGGAGACACTCAACAACAGCAAGGAGTGCATCGAACATCAGCCGGATCAACGTGAAGCTGAAAAAGTCAAGACTCGTAAGGCTGACGAACTGGCTGTCGGTGACCTTGTCCTGATAAATTCTGTGTTCTTAGTTTTTCTTTCTTTTTCTTATATAGGTACCTCCATATATTTTTACAATCTTTTTTCTTTGAAACTTTTCTATTGTTTTCAAATATTTTACTTTGTTTAACTTTAAAACCCCTCCTACTTTCTCAAATTTTCAACTAGCACAGTATTCTCTTCACATACTCAGCTATTTCTTGTCACATTGCAGGTGTCGCCTAAGAAAAGCAGTCAATATGATGACCCGGGCAGCTACCGTTCGTGACTTGAGTGACAAACTGAAAGCAGCTCTGAGGGAGCTGGGTTCATCCAGAAATGAGTGCAGCAAGCTACTGCGGGAACGAGAAGAAAGTGAAGTAGAAATTGAGTTAATAGTGAACAAAAATACTCAACTCAAGAACCAGCTTGCAGAGCTACACTCCCAGCATATGGATATACTGGAACAGCATCACCATCTCCGTCAACTAGTGTCAGATTTTCAGCAGTGCCATGACACTCATGACCAGGCACTGAAGCGTATATCTGTATTAGAAGCAGAATTGTGCAAGGCTCATAACACTATTACCTCCATTGACTCGCTGAAAGTCAGCGAAGAGGTTTCTAACACCAGTAACCTGTACAATGAGCTGATGAATACTGCATCGAAACTGGAGTGTGAGCAGCCCACCATTACCATAGACCTAACAGGGGATGATACCATTGCTAAATGTCCAATTCTAAGTAGTCATAATAAAATTAAGAAATATATTAAAATCAATAAAAGTATTAAGAAATACAAGAAACTTTTAAAAACTCAAAGTGTTTACAAATATAATGTTAACCTTAAAAGAGATTTCAGAAATTTAAAAAACCAATTAATTTTATGTAATAGTAAATTAGAAACTAGTACACAAATGTATGATGTAGACATTCAGAATCTTCAAAGGGAGTTATTGAGTAGGGAAAATACACTAAAAGAAATATTTTGTAAATATGAATGTAGTCAACAGATGTTAAGTGAGCGCATGCAGGAGGCCTGTGAGTTGGTGGACCTGGTGAAGTATAATGCAGAGAGGTATGAGTCATTGACTAACAACCTCACCTGTAGTTGTGCTGCCGCTCCGCCACCTCTCATTACACAACATGTTGCTCCTATAACTTTACCCATCGAGCATACTGCAACAAATTTGAACCCCTCCAAAAGTAATGTCTTAGTATATTCTGATAGTTTCGGAACAGGTTTAGGATCATTGTTAAATAACCGTTCTAAACATACAATAGTGAACCATTGTTATCATAAATTGCATTTTAATGAGCTTATTCATAAAATTCAACAGTCACAATTGAATGAGCAAACTACTGTAGTTCTTATTTTTGGAAATAGCCTTAGTGTAACAAAAAGGGACATAGTTAATGGTATTGATACCCTACTTAAGTTAAGATTAGGCAAATTGATACTATGTGCATTGCCCTATTCTGACAAATTACTTGTTCAGGAAAATGAATACATATCTAGTTTAAATAACTTGATGCATATTTTATCTTGTCGTCATAGTGACCGTTTATTGTTTTTTGACACCAACAATTTTGTTAGTGATTTTGTTTTGATTCGGGAACATATGTTTCTTCCCAAAAATAGCCGACATTTATTAGCTACATTGTTAGCTTTTAATATACACGCAGTTATTGATAATTTAACTGAAACTAGGTTTAGTGATTTAACAGTATTATCCAGTTTTTCTGATAATACTACTGTAGACCCTTTAAACTATTAGAGCCGACAAAAGAGAAGACGAATAGTAATATTTTACTATATCATCAAAATATAAATCGCTTCTCCGGCAAAATTTTAGACGTGGAATTGTTAGTAGATAAATACCACATGGATATCCTATGTTTTTGTGAAACTTGGTTAAAACCAGATAGGATGTGGTTTAATGTAAATAATTTTTCAGTTGCCAGCGCGTACAACAGATCCACAGTGGGTGGTGGTACCTTGATACTTTGTAACAGTCATCTCAAATATAAGGAAAGGAAGGATATCACTGCTTACTCTGTTGATCGCTTATGTGAGGTAGCATGTGCAGAGGTCGAGGGGCATACTATCTTGTGTGTTTACAGACCACCAGCATCAAACTTGTCATTGTTTTTAATTTCAATGGAAGAACTATTATGTAAACTTTTCAGAGATAATAAATTAGTCTTTGTTTGTGGTGATTTAAATATAGATCTGTTAGTCAATTCACCTGAAAAATGTAAGCTCATTTCATTGTTCAAATCATTCAACTTAAAATATTTATTTAATGAACCAACAAGAATAACAGCAACTTCAGCTTCGTGCATAGACAATGTATTCACTAATTGTAAAGTAAAAGATTCGTTTGTAATTAGTGGCGTTAGGTCAGACCATACTGGTCAACTAGTATCTTTTGAGTCGGATATAAAATTAAACCTAGTTAAATCAATTCGATTAAGACCTCTTACTAAAAATAAATTAAATTCTTTTAATAATAACGTTTTTAGTAACCTTTGTAACGCCAGTTTTGATTCAAAAGACCCCAATATAAATTACGGCACGTTGTTTTCTACAATTTGCCATGAATTCAATAAAACGTGTCCTGTAAAAACAGTTAAAGTCAACAATTCCAAATCAAAATTTAGTGAATGGGCCACTGTGGGCATAAGAAAAAGCCGAGATATCTTATATAATTTATATTACGAAAAATCTTTGACTTCCGATAAAGTTTTTCACACTTATGTTAGAAACTATTCCAAAATATTTAAAAGAGTCTGCGCTCAAGCAAAATCTCAAATAATAATTAACAAAATTAGTGTTTCAAATAATAAAATAAAAACTGTGTGGCAATTAATAAATAGAGAAACTGGAAAGACACAACAACGAGATCAGAATGAGTTGTCTTTGAAAATAAATAATCAAACCATTTCTGATAAGCAAGAAGTCGCTGAGACATTAGAAAAGTTCTTTACCAACATTCCGTTAGAGGTTACGAAGTCTCTTCCTTCCTCATCTAAATTAGCTGAAGCTCTTCTTAAAGAAAACTTTACCAAAGACATACCGACCTTTAAATTTAAACCAATATGTATTGATACAATTAAAAACGTGTTCAAAAGTCTCAATATAAAAAATACTGAAGACGTATGGGGGATATCCGTTAGGGTTCTTGAAGATATTATTGACTCAATTGCTCCTGTCCTAACAGGCATATTCAATCAATGTATGGACAGCGGCACGTTTCCTGACTTAATGAAACACAGCAAAGTAGTACCAATTTTCAAATCAGGTTGTAAGAGTGATCCCTCTAATTATAGACCTATATCCGTGCTTCCAGCATTGAGTAAAATCTATGAAAAAATTATGCTGGATCAGATGTTGTCTCACTTCAATTCAAATGGGATCCTGCATAGTCAGCAGTTTGGTTTCACGAAAGGTAGGTCGACTACGGACGCGGGAGTAAAACTCATCAGTCACATTTTGGAATCTTGGGAGAAGTCCCAGGATGCCATTGGCATTTTCTGTGATCTCTCAAAAGCGTTCGACTGCGTCGACCACAACACACTGATCTGTAAATTATACCACTACGGAATTCGAGGACAAGCTGCTGATCTTGTGCTTTCATATTTATCAAACAGACAGCAAAAAGTGAATGTTAATGGGGTGACGTCCTCCGGGTCTCTAGTCAAGATGGGCGTGCCCCAAGGTTCAATTCTCGGCCCTTTCCTTTTTCTTGTTTACATTAATGATCTCCCTTTTATGATGGCCAAATTATCGGATATAATTCTATTTGCTGATGATACTTCGCTAATTTTTAAAATAGATAGGAAAGATACGGATGTCTTACATGTCAACGAAAGTCTTATTATTCTCACAAAATGGTTCGCAGCTAATAATCTTTTACTGAATGCGACAAAAACTAAATGTCTTAAGTTCTCTTTACCAAATGTACCACAACGAGAACTGAATTTGAATCTTGACGGCAAAAGTCTTGAAGTTATAGCTGAAACTGTATTCTTAGGGATTACTATCGATTCAAAACTGCAGTGGGGCGCGCACATTAGAACTCTTTCGGGTAGGTTAAGTTCAGCTGCATATGCAGTAAGGAAAATAAGGCAGTTAACCGATGTAGCCACAGCTAGGTTAGTATATTATGCTTATTTCCACAGTATTATGTCTTATGGCATTCTGCTGTGGGGATCAGCAGCAGATGTTGACTCAATTTTCATCTTACAAAAGAGGGCAATCCGCGCGATCTATAAAATAGGTCCTCGCGAGTCCCTTAGAGAAAAATTTAAAGAAATCGATATACTGACTCTACCATCACTCTATATTTTGGAATGTATTTTGTATGTCCGCAAAAATCGAGGGCTTTTCAAAACTAGAAGCGACTTACATAATTTAAATACACGCAGTAAGCACGAAATTGTAATACCCAAATTCAGATTAACAAAAACTAGCAAGTCTTTTTATATAAACAGTATACGCTTTTATAACAAGTTGCCAAAGTCAGTTATAGAACTGACCGATGGAAAGTTCAAAAACTACATCAAACGTGTCCTTGTTAAAAAAGCATATTATAAAATCAAGGACTACGTTGAAGATAAAATTTTTGGCTTTAGCTCCTTCTGCGCATGCGGCTTCCCTGGTAACTCATAAACGGCACAAATATGTGGTTGTCTCTAACTATTCTCAATCTCATTAATTCTTTGTTTTTTTTCTTTCTTTTGATTATTCTTTTTACAATGGTTTTCAATCATCTTCATAGCCCTTTGCTAAGAATAGTTACAGCACTGATAACAATATTTGTGCCACATGTTAGATTTAGTCTTTTTTTTATTTTACTTTTGTATAGATTCCTTTACCGATTATTTTGTAAATGTGTGAACATTGTAGGCCTTCTAGATGCTTGTTCACTTTTTAACTCGTTTTATTTTCTTTTGTTTAAATAATATGTAATCTTTTTTTTTGTTTTCTTACGACTTATTGTCGGGCCTACGTTGTCCCCACATATCTAAGTACTAATGCTGTAACAAGGAAATATTGTAAAACCAAACCATATTTTTAAAAGAGTAACCATGGAGTTTCTTGCCGGTTCTTCTCCATAGGAAACGACCAACCCGAACCGTGCACATTGTCGACGTTTTATAAGTGCCCATGTAGGCCTATATGAAATAAAAAAATTGATTTTGATTTTGATTTTTAAAGTCGCACGTCCTCAGTTATGCTTCTAAAGGTGTCAGTTCGAAGCTCATGTCTAAGAGGGATGGCCCTTACTCCCCTTACCTCTTAACGTTCCCTGGTTCACCGGACGAAGTCATCGGCAAATAGCACATTTGCGACTTAAGGAGGTATCATTCTCGAGATGCTGAATGCCCTGAGGTTCCGCAGCCGGTTGCTCCTAAACGTTATCGTGATAGGCCGCGTAAGAAACGCGTCATAGTTGACATTTGACCACCTGTGGGGGCACTCGGTTGGTCAAAAGGGGGAGTATGTAGGAAGATTAGTTTTTTTATGATGAGTATGCGCACCCAAGCGCCCGCACCACCCGCGTACCCCGTTGCGCGGTCGTCTGCACCCTGCTCCGAGCAGGTAGTCTGGCTCGCATCACGCTCGCAAGCGTCACGATTTTACACTGTCTCCTCGTCATATTTGAATTAAGTTAACATTTAAGTATTTTCTGTGTTTTGTATTGGTCTGAGTGATTATATTGTGTAAATTTTCTCTACAACACTTTATTTCGCCTCATTCACCCTACACATGTAAATTTAAAAAGTATGGAGTTTCTTGTGCATTCTTCTCCATAACAAGCTACTTTCCGAATGCACGGTAGAATCAACTTTTATTCCATGTAAATTTAAATTGTGACATTCAAAAGTGCCGCTTGGTGGCCCAGTTGAAATAAATATCTTTTGTCTTTGTCTTGTTCTATTGCATTTAATTCCATACTCAAAATGAACGTAATATACTTAAATGTGCGTCAACAAACACAAACCGTTGTATTTTTAGGTTATACTAGCTTTTAACAAGAGTGAGAGCGCGAATAACTTCGGAATAAGTGTTGTATGAATAGAAATGTCAAAGCTATACTGTAAAAATATAAGCAGTATTGTAAAAATTTGTTATTTTAATGTTAAATCCGACACGTCGAATCCGACTCGGCTGGGCGGCGTTCGGGCGTTCGTTGCGTGGTATCTTATCGTCCAATTAGGTGGACCGATGACGTGGTTAAGGTTGCGGGAAGGCGCTGGATGCGAGGCGCACGGGATCGGTCAATGTGGCGACGCCTGGGGGAGGAAATGATGATGATGATAATGTTAAACATTATCGTAACTATATTTTTTTCAGACAATCGGATGGACCCTCCTGTACCCCAGTGGGTCACTGAACTGGAGGCAAGGCACATCCGTAACGAGCAGAGGTCTGCAGAAGCCATCTAGGGCCTTGCCAGGCGTATGCAGGGCCTTGACGACGATTGATTGACGTCACCGACCAAGACAATGAGGATTCACAACAAGGCTACGTAAGGCGGAACTGGAGGCTGCAGAGAAGCTAGCAGCCATCCGAAACCAGCAACTGGCACTGGAAGAAGAGCTAGTCTAGAAGAGACTAGCAGTGGAGGTGTCAGCGATCAACGATGAAGAAAGCGTACAAGAGGAACAAGAGCCCTCTCGTCCATGCGAAGAGCCTCATCTAATGGTGGATGAAGGGCTGAGGACGTATCCCCTCAACTCACAGGGGGAGGAGGGACCAAGAGCCCTCTCGTCCATGCGAAGAGCCTCATCTAATGGTGGATGAAGGGCTGAGGACGTATCCCCTCAACTCACAGGGGGAGGAGGGACCAAGAGAATCCAAACAGCTACGCTTCACATCTAGAACGAGATCGCCGACCCCCACAAGAGCGAAGGACAGCATCGAGCACTCGGCAGCAACGCTAGAGAAAATGGCCCGACCTAGGCATAGGCACACGGAGCTACCTACAGTCTCACGAGTGGCTGCCGTTCAAGGCGTACGAGATACGACGGACATGTACCTGGTTACAGCAGCTGAGAACATACAAAGAGACGCCATGGCCGCCTTTCTACATACGGCCACTGATCCAGGCGTCATTATGAAGACCCTTGAACAGTGCTCCGGACGACCGTAAGTCATCATCGACCTGGCACTGGGTGACCTTAAGAAGCTTCCGAAACCTGTTACATCGGCCACAGAACTCAACAGTTTCGCTTCGATCAAGGAGAAGGCGAGCGTGTTCACTACTACCGAGGAAAGGGAAGAAGACAAGGACAAGTGCCCCAAGTGCGAACAAGCCCACGTGTTGACGCGGTGTCTGAAGTACAAGGCTCTCACGGTAGAGCAGCGATGGAGCTTTCTGAAATCCAATAAGATTTGCTTCAAATGCGCCCAGAAACAACACAGGCGCATAAGTTGCAAGGCGCAGCTGTGCGGCGTGGATCAATGTCGCCGCCCGCATCATGCAACGCTCCATCAAGCGCTACGCGAAGCGCAGACTGAAGACACGGGGAAGGCTGAACCACCGAAGGAGGAAGCGGTCCTGTCCGTGGCTAACCGACCTGCTACTGGGCCACGGGCAGTCTTGCTCAAGATGTGCCCTGTCATCGTGTCCGGACCTCGGGGGGAGGTCAAGACCTAACGCCCTTCTAGTCGAAGGGGCCACGATCACCCTCGTGTGCGAAGAACTGGCGGCGAGCGTCCAGGCAGAAGGTCCATAACGGCCGCTCCACCTGAGCGGGGTCAACATGTCGCAGCGAGATATGGGCAGCCAAGTAGTGAACATCAATGTGAAGGGACTGAAGAGTGATGAGAGCTGCAAGGTCAGAGCGAGGACCATGAAGGATATCCGGCTTCACCAACAGTCTATTCCCGACACGCTGCTGGACTACGAGCACCTGAGTGACCTGTAACCAGAAGATGTGTGCTACGAACTGGCGCGCCCCGGGCTTCTAATGGGTACAGGACTCTGGGAGTGCATAGTGTCCCGCGAGCTCCGAATCGGCGGCCCTAATCAACCGGCAGCATCAAGAACGCATCTAGGATGGGTGGTGCACGGAACCGCATCACGCAGGACCATTATTCAAGAAGGGAACGTGCTGCATGTATACGAGCCCGACCGAACCACGGGTGCATGCAGCCAGGAACTCCACGACTTATTCGAAGCCCACTTCAGGAACGATGCGCTCGGCATAAAAGGGAAGCCGAGAGTCAAGGCGAGCGATCAACGGGCCATTGACATATTCGGCAAGACAATCAGGAAGATTGACACCGGGTACGAGGCTGGGCTGCCATGGCGACGAGACGAGGTCACTATCATTTCTTCATTTGATCATTTTTTCGTGCTCGCTCGTAGCATACAGACGTGCTCGTTAGCAATATTTAATTAAAACAATTATAATAGTGACCTTCTTTATTGTATACATTTGTGCCTACTGTGTAGTTTTGTAAAAATTATAATTAAAACTTAGAAACAGTGAAGTGACTATCAAATAAAATGGATAACAGTTCCTGTAATCCAAGCGGCCGAGTTCAAGCCTCCACCTCGCCAGCGAAGTCGACGACGCAAATCCCAGCCCAATCAGATTTCTCGATTGAAGTCGCATCCACGCCCGACATACAAAGATGGATGTCAACTATAGAGCAGCACTTAAATGAGGTTTGCTCTATTGCCTCGGATGGCAAACTAAACTCGGAACAGAAACTGAAAATTTCTAACTTGTGTCGTAAAATAGGATCTGGCACCTCTCAGATGGCAGTCCTATACCAATCTCTGAAGCAGAAAGCACTTGTAGCACACGACATGATTGATGCCTTAAAAGAAAAGCGCAATTTGACGGAACACATCTCAGAGCTCAAGCAGACGATTAAGGACTCTGGCACTGCGGGTAATGTTTCATTTGCCGACATGGTGAAAAAGGGATCAAATGATTTCGTTCGACCTAACAATTTAAGCTCTGTGGTCATTTATCCTAGTGACAAACTCAAGTCCAGTGATGAAACAAAAGACATGGTAACAAAAATCATACGACCTGATCAAATGAAGCTGCATGTACGAGGTGTCCGCAAGACCAAAAATGGAGGTGTTATTATTAGCACAGAGACCAAGCAAGACGCCGAGAAAATCAAGAACGCCGTCCAGCTTTCTACATCTGGACTAACCGCCGATGAGCCCAACAAGCGCAAACCACGGATCGTGATTGTAGGAGTGCCGTCTTCCCTGGCTGAAACTGAAGTCTTTAGGTGCATTTACGAGCAGAACGTACCCGACAAGTTGCCAGAGATGTCCATGGAGTCCTTTCTGGCTTCTGTTAAATTAAGCCACAAATCTGGAAGGAAAGATGCGTCGAGCTGTAATTACGTTATTGAAATTCCAGCCAATATACGTAAGGGGGCGTCCACAAATTACGTGAGATGTTTAAGGGGGGGAGGGGGTCGAGTCAAATCTCATCTAATCTTACGTTGGAGAGAGGGGGGTCTCGGCAAATATCACGCAATTTGTTTTCTGAAAGAAACAAAAAAAAAGAATACTATTTTGGTCCATTTAATCCAGATTGTACATGCTTAAGATTTAATCTTAAGCGTAATCGTAATACGATTAAGATCATTCACTAATTCGTTCGAAAGAAAATAATTTCATTCATACTTCGACGTTATACATCTACTGATTGTCAAACCACCATATACAGCAATTTTTTTTTCTTTTTACAATAACAATCCAACGCGTTTACGTAAGAAACCCACATTTTGAAAATCTCACGTGAGATTGGGGGAGGGGGTTGAATAAAATCTCACGACATCTCACCAGGGGGGGAGGGAGGGACTGAAAATTTAAAAAAACACCTCACGTAATTTATGGACGCCCCCTAAAGCCCTAATTTCCACATCAAGGCTGTTTATAAATTGGACGTCCTGCCCTGTTAGGGACTTCACTCTGGTTACCAGATGCTACAAATGCCAATTATATGGTCATGCAGCAAAAACATGCAGAGAGGTCAACTCTGTGTGTGCTCACTGCGGTGAAGCTGGACACTCGGTGTCTGATTGCACTAAGAAAGCGGACTCATCGAAATGCGCAACTTGTTCGCGATTTAAAAAGCCCAACAATCACAAAACGGGAGACCCTGAGTGCCCTGCTAGGAAAATAGCGGAATACAGGCACATCAACTCTATCGACTATGAGGGCGTCTAGTACGTCATACTCAAGGTCACACGCGTTGAACGTCTGCGGCTGACACTGCAATGGCCTACTAACCATCAATTTGTTGCTGGCTAAGCTCATTAGTCTTTGGCTGCAAAATTAAGTGCCTATGTTTTAATTTTGCAATGTCTTTACAATTCTGCTTAGCAAATCTTTCTCAATTTTTAGTTATGTGTAATCAAAGTGCACTTTTTTGCAATATAGGTAAATAAGACATTATGTAATATTATGACCTAGTAATTTAGTTTTATGTTTATAGTTTTAAGTAAATTAAAATTAATTTCCAAACTTATACAATCTTACCACTATTTTTAGACTTCATATATTATGTTAAATATTGTTAAAATTCTGTTGTCCTACGATAAGCATATATTTAGAGCTCCTACAGCCTGTGATACAGGATTACCTAGTACAGGCATCTTACATTATTATACCTACATTAGTTATCTAAGATTTAAACTGTTTTTTACCTTTTGTAATATCTTTATAAAGATTTATTATTATTCATTTATTTATTCTTCTTTCTTATTCAATACATTTTTAAATATTTAAAAAAAGAAATCTTAAAAACATTTAAAAATATAAAAAATAGAGGCCAACCGGTATCGGGAACAGGGTCCAAGCTACCGGTGGTTAGGGCTCCAGAGACAGGAACCTCCTCACAATGCGAGCCGTATCGAGGAGTACTGCCTTCTGTATCAGGCCCTTGATCCAACCGCGCAATGATAGCCTCGACAGATGGTCGTCGAGACTCTTGGCCATCAGGCCGTTGGCCGTAACGACAATCGGCACAATGATCGCCGAGTCCACATTCCACATGTCGACAACCTCGTGTGCCAAGTCGAGATACTTGATTTGTTTCTCCTTCTCAGCTTTCACGAGGTTCTCGTCATGTGGGATGGTGACATCGATTATCATTGTGCGGCGCGCTAATCGGTCTATCACCACTATATCCGGCTTATTGGCAACAATAGTCCTATCAGTGATGATAGACCGATCCCAGTACAACGTGACATGGTCATTTTCGAGAACTGGGTCGGGCACATACTTGTAATACGGTACCTCAGAATCCACTAAATTGTACTTCAAAGCAAGTTGCTGGTGAATAATCCTGGCCACTTGGTTATGCCTGTGTAAGTACTCGCCGTTAGCCAGACGAGAACAACCAGAGATAATATGTCTGATGGATTCACCCGGACGGTGGCATGCCCGACACACGTCAACCGTTCCGTCCTTCATTATATGTCTCCGGTAGTTATTCGTCAGGATAACTTCGTCCATAATTGCACAGACAAAACCTTCAGTTTCCCCGAAAAGGTCACCGAAACGTAGCCAGGATACAGACGCTTGGAAATCTACATCGGGCCCATGGAGAGCCCGATAGAAGCGTCCGTGTAGTTCCTTGCCTTGCCATACATCTTTGCGTTCATCAGTAGTTAGTATTACAGGCTTGCGCCAGTTCTCTTTAGCCATGGTCAACGGGGTGAGTCCCTTGTCCACTGCGACCACATCCCGATGCATACCCACTTCAGTTTTTAAAAAGTATTCTCTGAGGCTGCACACCTCGCGGTTGTGAAGAGTCTTGGCGTTTAAAAAGCCTCGACCCCCACATTTCCGCGGGATGTACAGTCTCATCACTGATGATCGTGGGTGATGAATCCGGTTTGCGGTCAGCAGTGTCCGGACCCTCCTATCAAGGGCGTCGAGCTCAGTCTGAGTCCATTTGAGTATGCCGAAAGAGTACATCAAAACCGGCATGACCCAACTGTTGAAGGCGCGCACCTTATTTCCACCTGACAAAAGGCTATTTAATACCTTTTTCAGGCGGCCAAAGAAACGCTCCTTCAGCAGTTGCTTCATGTCAGTACTGTTAATGCCCAACGCTTCCGACATACCCAAATACTTGTAAGTTTCGGTTGAGGAGAGGTGTCTGAGGTGTATGGAATCAGAGAGTTGAATTCCCTCGGATTCCATAATCTCCCCTTGCTTTACATGCATGACTGCACATTTGTCCACACCAAATTCCATCCTGATGGAGTCACTGACGGTTTCAGTTACCTTCAGTAGCTCCGTCAGTTGGAATTTGTTGGGGGTAAAGAGTTTCAGATCATCCATGTAAAGGAGGTGAGATATAACCTGACCACCTCTTCTCAGCCGATAGCCTAGACCTGAATCCTCCAGCAGTGTACTTAGAGGATTCAGGGCTAAGCAGAACCAAAGTGGACTCAAACTGTCGCCCTGAAATATTCCCCGCTTAATCCATACAGGTTCATCATCCCCCTGAATCAGTCGACATCCTGGATATCGAAGGACCGTCTTCCATTGCCCCATACATGACTCAAGGAAGGCGCGTAGAGTTGCATCTATTTTGTACAACTCCAGCACCCTCATGAGCCATGTATGCGGCACAGAGTCGTAGGCCTTCTTGTAGTCTATCCAGCATGTCGACAGATCCTTGCGGGATCGACGAACCTGCTGGCTTATGGCCATGTCAATGAGGAGTAGCTCCTTAGTGCCGCGGGACCCATTCCTACATCCATTCTGAGAGGCAGACATTATTAAGTTACTTTCAATGTGTACATTAATTTTTCCTCTCAGGATGGATGTAAGAAGTTTATAAACCGTCGACAAACATGTTATTGGTCTATAATTCTTGGGTTCCGCGGGACTACCTGTCTTATGGAGCAGGTGGGTAAAACCTGTTGTTAAAAACTGCGGAAGCGACCCAGTTTCTAAACATGACTGGAATTGAGATGCCAGAAACGCGTGTGAGCTGCTATACCATTTGAGCCAGAAGTTATGCAGTCCGTCCGGTCCTGGAGACTTCCAGTTCGGTAGTGGACGAACTGCTTTGGCTACATCTGAGGGACTAATTATAACTTTTTCCATTTCTGGTATAGCTTCACACACGCGTTCGACATCACGCATCCAGTCACCCTCAGTGTGATAGACGGGTACCGACCAGATGCTACGCCAGAATGTACTCGTAGCGACATCATCCGGGCGGCACACGTCAGTCACACTTTGCTCAGGTCGCTCCCAAGCTCTGTATACCCACCTCTCATCGCTCTGGAACATGCGATTCTGCGAGTACCGGTCAACCCGCCGCTTATACCGCCGAATACGGCAGGCCCATGCACACACTTTCTGCTTCAAGAAGTCGATGCGCTCCGTCACACGGGACATGTATTCTTGAGGACTGATCCCAGTCCCCGAAAATGCCCGCCTCACGAAGCGCATCACACGTGGTCGTGTATTGCCCTCTCTGAAGCAGCATAGTTTGCCGATGAGTACCCTAGCCCTATCAATACGCTGTTCGATCCTGCATTGCCAGGCTGGCACGGCAGGCTTTGGTCGAATAGCTTCATTTCGGAACTTAACATTAGCTAAACGACATGCCGCAACAGCCCCGCAATACAGGATTGAATGCGTATCAACGAGGTTCTCGCTGCTTTCAAAGATGTTCTGAAGCAGCGAGTCCAAAGCACACACCAGCGCCCTATTCTTCTTGTGCATAGGCAACCGTGGTAATCGGGGTCGAACTTCAGTCGGTGTTGACCTATACTCGCGAAGCGCATCTTCCAGTGCGCTCCTCAATCTTTCGTTGGACTGGCTACTTACTGTGGCAACCCTATCATCTGCCTCATTGTTAACATGATTGGACCGCGGCGGGATCACAATAGTGGCTGGCGGTACCGCGGTCTGTGTCGGGGTTGAGACGATTTGGTTGCTCAGCACTTCTGAGCGCAGCCTATCAAGTGCGGCGTCGTCCAACCTGTGATTACGCTGAATGACCCGCACCTGATCCGACAATCGTTGGGCCGAGACGTTGACAGTTGGTTCTAGGTCCTGAAACAGAGACAGCATCCTGACACGGTACGCAGTGAGGTTAGTTCCCCCCTCTGTTGACCCGTAATATGCGCGCATGACGTTCTCATTCATACCTTGAGTCCATTTCATGCGCTGCACACAACCACCGGCAGCGGGGACCCGGCTCGGGGCCGGTTGGCCCCTAGATCCCAAGCTCCTCGGTGGCCGGCCTCTCCCCTGCCGACGTACAGGTGTTGGCGACGTCGGCGGGGAAAAATACTCGTCGCTCGAGCTCGACGCAACTGTAGCCGCCGATGACACTGGTGATCCGAGGTCCAGCGGCGGCGAGGCGGAGCTGAGCAACGAGTCCGGGGGTGGATGGCGTGCGCGACAGGCAGCTGCTCTCGTCAACATTATATTGCTTTTTCCTTACACTTTTCCATTCTATAAATTGTTTGGTTGACGTCTGTCAGTGACGGCTTCAACTGGTTTCAAGTAATTTTCTGAACTTTTATTGGATTTGTTGTGGATTTATCAAACTGAATGTTATAAATAGGTATTTTTGATCTGGTTTCTTCTATGGTATAATTTTTCTAAGTTTGATGGTTGTATGATTTTGATATTAAATAAATAGTGCAGGAAAAAATTTGACATGTTGACAATTGAGGGGTTGCCAAGTTTATTATTATTATTATTACTATGCCGCCTTGCTACAATAAACCGCCGGCAGAAGTTGGACGCCAACCCACAATTCGCGGCTGAGTACTCCAAGCAGGTTAACAACCTATTTGAAAAGGAGTACGCGACGCCATGCGACAGGTCGGAGCGAGCGAGTGCCATCTGTTGGTATCTGCTACATTTCGCCGTGCAGAACCCGAACAAGCCCGGCAAACATAGGCTAGGTGTCAGACGCAGCAGTGAAGAGCAACGGCATCTGCCAAAACGACGAACTGCTGGAGGGAGCCGACCTACTGCTGTCGCTACCAGGAATCCTCTTTGATTCCGAGAGAAGGCGGTGGCGATTACAGCGGTCTTGCAGGAGATGTTCCTAAGGATCAGGATAAGGCCGGAGGACCAACCAGCGCAACAGTCCCTCTGGAGACGACCGAGAAGAGCCTCCGAGGAAATTCAAGATGACCATTTTGATATTCGGCGCCGCAAGCTCCCCGTACCAACCCATTACGCAACATACGCCCATTACGTACGCAACTACAACGCAGACGTACATGGAGAACCCACGGGCGCTGTAGGCCATAAATGGAAGTCATTATATGGACGATTTGGTGGCCAGCTATGAAGACGCCGAAAAAGCACGGAACGCAGTCGAGGAAATTATTTATTTATTTATTTATTCACTCAACACATACAATATGCTTACAGGCTAGACCCAATGCGACAATGTAGTACCCGTACAAATTAAATAGTTCTACTGCTTGTGCCATAACAAATTCTATAGGTTATAGCTATTCTTTCGAATTCTTCCAAAGAGCAACAGAATATGTCGACGTCATCAGCAATGCGGTTAAGAGTGCGGAGCGCGCTCGGTACCGCTAGCAACCGTGGCTGGCGACGCCGACCCACATAGCCGCCTGGCACGACTAGTTCCACCCTTCGCAATATATCAGCATTGTGTATCTTCCCCCTAATTATCTTAAAAATATAAGTAACAAGTGTGAGTTGTGAAGCCCTCAGCGCCGTGATGTCCATATACGACCCGCTTGGGTTGCTGAGCCACTACACAATACGATCGAAGATCATACTGCAGAGCTTGTAGCGCCTTCAGACGACGTGGGACGAGCCAATTCCCGAGGAAGAGAACGAGCTCTTCGCCTCCTGGCTCGCTCGCCTGACCGAACTCGCTCAGCTGCGACTACCGCACTGTTACGTGACGCAAAAGTATCAATGCGTCGACTTACACAAACTGTGCGACGCCAGCTAGCAAGCCTACGCAGCCGTGGCCTATTGGCGAATAAGAAACGTCGATGGGAGCCTGAACGTCGTGTTGGTGGCCGCCAAAGCTAAGGTGGCGCGTCGTCGGGCGCTAAGTATACCGCGCCTGGATCTACAAGCCGCAGTCTTGTAGCTCCAGGCGCGCAATCGGGGCAAGACTCGCCGAGACGATATGATGGGAACACCGAGTCGACATCGGCCAGACAACCTACTGGACCGATTCATCTACCGTGGTTCACGGGATCCATCACGACGTGCGACGCTACACGCCATTCATATCACGCGCATCGGATGGGGAGATCGCGGAGTTGACCCAGAAAACTTTCAAAGGCTGGACTTCTTCCTCCTGCCAGAAGAGCAGTGGCCCACGATGTCGACGGATGAACCCGAGGACGTGGAGGTCCTTCACACGAGTGCAGAAACGGAGCCAGGCAACTGGCTACCGAACCCGGCCCGATTCTCGAAGTATAGCGATCGCTTTCACTGATATTTACAGACGAAGAGCAACAAGGATGAAGCATCATCATATCCAGCGCGCCGAGGCTGAACTAATCAAACAAGCACAAGAGGACAGCTGCCTCACACTGTGGGGTGAATTATTTGGGGCCAATAATGGTCAAGGCTGTTGAGAGATAGCGCATGAACGCTCGGTTGTCATTCGGTAACTTCCGCCGCTCAGTCGCGGGCGCTCGCCGCCGGTCGGCCGGCCGCTTGTGTGAGTGAGTGTGCGACCCATTCATTCATGAATTCATGATAATAATATCGCATCGCGCGCTACATTTAGTACGGACGTAGCCCTTGGCCCCGGGAATGCGTGTTTGTATTTTTACCAATCTAGGTACCGTACGTGCGCAATTTTTTACTGCATGTAAATTATTTAAAATATATTAGTTTTGTCGTAATTTATGTAGGATATCTACATAAAGTACGAAAAAGTAAAAGTACCTAAATCATTAATTCTGCTTATGGAATAGCACAAGCAGAACACATTATTATTATTTTATCTAACTTAACCAGGCAGTATTGAGGCAGCTAACATTAGTAGGTACAATTACAATGTACGTAGGTACCTACGACGTACAGGCGGTTGATCAAATAAAGTAGTCTAATTACAGTTTGGCATTTTTATTTATTATAATTATCGAAAAATTCATCCAAATCGAGAAGATTCCGATTTCCGAAAACAGACATTCAAACATCATTTATTTTTTTATCTTTTGAAGTCCTTATGGATGTCCTTCACCCTGGGGCAAACGAAGGGTTTTTTTTTTTAATCGATGTCGCACTCTATGTAGTTCTTCCTGTATCGTGGGTGCGTTTACAAACATCTCACATACACAACTACACAAGACACCCAGACCCGGAACATCTCATATTAGTTGCTTGCGGTAATCGAACCCGCGACACGCAGCACAGCAGTCGATCGCTCAACCACTGCGCCAACCGTGTCGTCAATTCGACACGTATTTATGTTATATTATTGGAACTGCACAATATTCACATAGCATAATTATATATTCTTCTAAAAATGTGTGCCAATTTTCATTGCATATTTGTATGTATGTATGTTTGTCCACGCATTTCTCCGAAACTAATTGTCGGATCGTGATCATTCTTTTTATGCTAAGTATCTCTCAAATTAGGGAAAAGTGAGCATACAACCGTACTCCTTAGCGACAAACGGCACGAATTTGTAAATTGAGTTATAGGTTTTTTATCAATCCTTTAGGTACCTTACCATAGAACTTACTCATTTTAGTGATGGTGTACTAAAACTATAAAGAGCGAAATAAAAACATTTTCACAAAAAAATAAATTGACTTCGAAAGAAAAAACACTAAAAAGTACAAAAAAAACTTTAGTTTCGGCAGTCGTCAGTAATTATACCTATAAATTTTAGCTTCCTCAATACCTGTGTCAATACGGACTGAGATAGATAAATAATAATGTGTTCTGCTTGTGCTACTCCATAAGCAGAATAAATTATTCAGGTACCTATACTTTTTCGTACTTTATGTAGGTATCCCACATAAATTACGACACACATGGTTACACACATGTTAGTTGGCGTTGTGGTTGAACGATCGGCTGCTACTCTGCGTGTCGCGGGTTCTATTCCCGCACGGAAAAAATATTTGTATGGCCTATAGATAATTGTTCCGGATCTGGGTGTCATTGACAAAATACCTATAATAACTAAATTTACACATTCGTGCTGTTTGTTGCTATGGAGTTAGGTTGTATTCCATATTTTGAAAACTGATGGACCGATTTTGAATAAACTTGCACTAATCCCTAAGTTGAGAGATACTCAATCCAACACATAAAGAATATTCACGATCCGACAAGTAGTTTCGGAGAAATGCGTGGACGAACATACATACATACAAACATACATACACTTATGATATTTTGCAAACGTGTTTAGAAGCCCAGATAGCGTAACTTATTATGTGAATATTGTGCAGTTCCAATAATATTACATCCATACTTGTCAAATTGATTATCTCTTTATTTTTGAAGTCGGTAAATAAATAACTTCTGTTTATTTTTTGTTTGTTTTAGTGGTCTAAAGTTCTAGTGCTTTATTGCCATAATGAAACCGGTTTGGGCATTGACATATATATTTAGGTTTAGGTCACAACGGTTGGATGGTTTCAAGCTCTGTAACGGACGTAGGAACAAACTAATTTTACAAACAAATTATATATTAGGACAAATGGCTACCAAAACTTATTTTTTTATTCCTTTGGAAGTCCCCATGGATGTCTTCCGCCCTGGGGCAAGCGAAGGGGTCTGTCAGAGTCTAACTGAATAAAACCACACGGTGTTTTGCACGTACCTTCGGCCGGGGCGCTGGAGTGCTTGCGCTTTTAGTCACGCTCCCCCGCTCCCCGGCCAGTTATTGGCCATGGTTACTTTTTGGTCTGGTTACTTCTGGTTGGCGTAACAAGTTTTCTTCTTCCATATCTCCCCGTCTTCTGTCACTCTATCACTAACTCCCTTTTCTTTCATATCACTCCTCATATACAGTCCATCCATCTTTTCTGTTGCCGTCCCCTCTCTCCATATTTGTAATCACACGCACCAGGTTCGGATGGTGTTCTTGGTCGACCATGGGTCAGCAACAGTATAATTGCAATATATAAGCGAAAAGTGCTAAAATCGTCAATTTGAGTATGCAGATGACAGCATAGTTGCATAGAGGTACTTGTCCAACGCAAGGGCTACTAGGGCGAGATCCGGTCTCTTCGTGAGACTATGGTGAAGCGCTTGAACCAGTCCTTGACGACGCGGAGGTCAACACGCAGGACCACATCGTATATCGCGAGATCCCACAAGAGATTTTGTAAAACCGATCCCTGCAGAACCCCACAACTAGAGGAGAGCCATAGTCAGAACTCACGCTTGGCCAGGGACTTCATCCGTGCCTGGTGCGTGTGCCGTGTGGTACGTATGTGAATTTTGGTTTGTAGTGATTGGTGTATCAAGATGACTGTTTGTATTTTACCTAAAAAGGTTTTTTTTCTCGTTTGTTTCTGTTTGTTTTTTTTATGAATATTATTAGTTAGTAGGTAGTTACCTATCAGAAATAGAGATATAACAAAACAGTAACATAAAATAAAAAAAGCAAAAATGTAAAGTAATTAACTTCGTCTAAATCGAGTGTAATCGCGTATTTTTTAAATGAAAATGGTTGTTTTTTGTAGATAGGTACTTACAAAACAAAACCATTTGTCTGTAACTCGGTGTAGTCAGATATAAATAATCATTCTAATTAGTCACACGTATTTTTTTATTTATTATATCATTAAAAATTGATAATGATAAAGCTCGTCAAAGCTTAGGAGTTGGGATCGAGATGACACTTTACGTGACGTCACGCGGAACTTCAACGCACGTAGCAAGAAACTTTCGAATGCGATGCTTTCTTTGATTGATCAAATATACGCCGCACACTGTTGCCGTTCCGTCACACGCCAAATCTGCGCGCCGTTCGCCCGCGCCGGTGATGAGCGATCTCGCAACGTTGCGTTGCAGCCTGATATACTTACCTAGTAATCAGTACTGAGTATCGATAAAAATATCAATAATTTTATACCTATACTCAAGGAAGTATTGCGAGCATCTGGCGGGTGTTTCGAGTGTCCCTACCTAGGTACATACCTACTCTACCTACCTACCTGCACTTCTTACCTTACCTACACGACCTACCTACCTACTCACCCTATCTACCGGATAGGTAGAGTGAGTAGGTAGGTAGGACCTACCCACCCTATCTACTTACCTAACTACCTTACTCGTTACCTAGTTACCCAACCTAGGTACCTAACCTACCTACCTACTTACCTACCCTACCATCAAAACAAATTCGGTTTCTGTATTAACTAATGCCAGGTTCGTTTCTTATAAAAAAACAAAATCTATTTGAAAGCAAAAACGTAAAAGGTAAAACAGAATTCTCTAAATAAATGAAATAGATACGATGCACACTCACGTACGCGCACAGTACTCAACAAATTCATTCATTACCTATACCTACTAGCCGAGCGAGCGAGCTGCGAGGGGCCACGGGATCTTCATTCAACTCCCCCGTCTCACCCCGCCCGACCCCGCACTACTCGCCTCCCCGCGCCCCTCTTACCGCCTTGTTCACTAACAAGCAAGTGAGAACGCGATAGCATTGAACGAAAAATTGTGTTTGAAAATTTCATAAAACTTGTTCCAAGAAATACGTGTTTTTGAAAAAGCCTTACAAGTTTGTGAAATAATTATTGGTCATTTAGAATCTCTATTACTTGTGGAAGGTTTCTATCGTGATGATTTCTTTACTTTTACAATTTATGAGTACATTATGAACGGCCAAAGTTGAGGTAAAATTTGTGCAAAAAAGCATATTTTTGGAGGCTGATACTGAATTGGTTTCTCCAAATTTTTATTTTCTGCTTTGATAGAAACCTAGATATAGTGCACAAGATACCTATTAAGGTCTCAGCACACATATGGGATCGGAAAGGGATCGTCACCGTATCGCCTCGAGCCGTTCAGAATGGTTTGTATTAAACTCCCTACTGCAACGCACACTAATCGGAATAATAACGTAATCGCCTCGCCTCGGAACAGGCTCCGAACTTGAATTCCCGCGCTTACGGCTCATCGTCCCCGCGCTTACGTTTCTCCGTCCCCGCGCTTACGTCTCTCCGTACCCGAGCTCACATCTCTTCGTCCACCCTTTCCCCTTTCCCCTCCCGCGACTTGCCTGCTAAAGACGCCGCCATTCGCAAGGAGTATTTCATTCGTGTTGCGCGTATGTTTTATTTAAAATTTTAAGTTCGATTCAAACACAAAATAACGATGCAAAGGGAGAAACTTATTGAAGAAGTGAGAAAAAATCCGTATTTATATGACTTAAGTGATGCTAAATACAGCAATACTATAAAAAAGGACGAGGCTTGGAAACAAATAAGTATTACTTTAAAGCAATCTGGTAAGTACCTACTCCTATTTAATTATTTATTTAATGTTTTTCGCGTATGTAGGTATGTATGGGAAATAAAACAGTTATGATTAATATAATTATAATGAAAAATTTAACTGGAATATCCATTAAGAATTAATATTTAAAGCTAAAAGCTACTGCCATGGAACTCGTCCGGTAGAAGTTTGAAAATATGTTTTGAACTTTTCACGTACATTAAAAGCGGTAGCCATATATATGGGCACCACTAATACTTGGTAATTGACTTAACAATCGGTCTTCGCCGAATTCAACTGTAATTTCCTGTTCTGTTCTGTTCGGTTCCTGTAAATTCATCTCAATGTTATATGTCCTCATCATATTGTGTAAAATGCAAGTTGTTAATACCACTTTATCTACAAACTTTGGATGCAATTTAATATTTTTGTTCTAAATCGCAAATTTTTGATATAAAATTCCAAAAGCGTTTTCAACAACCCTTCTAGCTCGTGATAAGCGGTAATTATATTGCCGTTCAGGATCTGATAGTCTCCGTGTATTTGAGCGAGGATATGGTCTTAATAAATATGTCTTCAATGGAAATGCCTCGTCTCCCACAAATACATGTGGCATTGCATGATTAGTTCCTGGTAATGGTTTGTCACATGGAATATTGAATGTGTTTCTTTCAAGTGCCTTTCCAAATGTAGATGATGAATAGATTCCGCCATCGCTGTTTTTTCCATAGGCTCCTACATCAACCGCTATGAATCTGTATTCAGGATCAACTATAGCTAACAAAACAATAGAAAATGTTTTTTTTATAGTTAAAAAACAACGATCCACTATTGGGAGGTGCAATTATATTTACATGTTTGCCGTCAATGGCGCCTATGCAATTCGGAAAGTTCCATTTATTTTTAAATCCTTCTTCGATTCCTTGCCATGTGGCTGTAGTTGGTTGAGGTATAAGAATTGGCATTAATTTATTTATTATTGCATTGCACACATCTATTACTATCAAACGAATAGTTGATTCTCCTAAACGGAAGCTCGATGATAAATTAGTAAATGTAGATCCAGTTATGAAGTACCTGCAACAATAAATGTATATTTAATATACGTTTTATATTACGTGTATATGTTTATGTGAATGTGTGTGTACGTACTCCCTTTCACACATACATGTGTAACTACATGCGCTTGATATAGTTAACCATGATTTATTTTATTTCAGAATCTGAGTGCAAGAAAACTTGGTTAAATCTTAGAGAGTCTCACCGACGAGCTATGAAGAAGCGTAAAACTAAAAGTGGTCAGGCAGCCCCGACGACGAAAAAGTGGACCTTTGAAGATGAAATGAGTTTTTTAGTACCTCATTACAAAGAAAGAAATACGATCTCTTCGGTTGATGATGATGACGGTTCAGATGTTAGCAGTTTCTTGGGTAATGATGATTCACAGAACTCAATAAACATAATTCAGTCTCCAGAAAACTTACAAGCGGAAACTACTCCACTTTCGCCGCGTCCTGAGTCTTCTGCATCTTCAGTTGCATCCAAAATTTAAAAAAAAAAAAATCTTAATATTGAAAAAAATTCAGCGTCACAAACTTTAATGAAATATTTATTAAATCACAACGAAACCAAAAAAGAAGATGAGATAGATACATTTTTTAAGAGCATTGCGGCAACGGTTAAAAAATTTTCAGAATATAACCAAGCTGTTATGAAAAGTAAAATATATAACGCAGTTTCGGAAATGGAGTTAAAAGAAATCGCAGAGAAACAATACCTTACGCAATCACACAAAATATATACACACATACACCAGACATAAAACGTACATCCCCTGTGCACACCTGATCGCAAATGAGGGTTGCGTTCCAAAAGAAATATTTTTTATCGACAGAGGATAAAAATTAATCTATCTTGTAGTTTCGGAACCGAGTATTTTTTTTGTACACTTAAAAAAAAGAACAATAGAGATAATACAAACATTAAAATTATAGTACAAATATTTATGTAGACCAGATTAAAAATTCCAAAAACAAATGCAATTTCTCACCTTAACGTTACAGCTAGTTTTTCTTCGGGCGATATTGTTTCTCTGAATGTTGTATTCTTCTTCCTTATACATTCATCTATAGACTGCAATATGTTATAAAAGAGATATTTCGGCATATGAAAATAAATATAAAATTTCTCTTCATCATCCATCAAAATGTTTTTTTATAGTCCGAAATTCCCCTTCAGTACTCCTTGCTTTATTCATACTGTGTACCCAATATCTTTTTCTTTTTTCTTGCTATTTTCTTTTTCCTCTTCATCATAGCCATAGCACTCTATGGCTATGATAGCCAACTCACGTATTGTAAACCAAGACATAACCGTGCGCTACACTTAACGTTTGGATTCAAACTGATCTGGTGCCAACCAGGTCAGCCAGGGGGCGGCGAGGAGTAAGCGCGGTGTCGCCTAGCCGTAGCCGAGTTGACGTACAGGCGCTGCTGATACGCTTTCGTTACGTGCATACGGTAGGTTGACGCCTGGTTGACAGCGAGGCGAAAGGCGTTACGGTTACGATCCCTTTCCGATCCCATATGTGTGCTAAGACCTTTAGTTCAAAAAAATCAAAGATAGATGTGTTACAACGGCATAATCACGTACGAGCGTTTGTATGAAAATTATGTCGGCTTGCCCGCTCTTAAGAGTATTTAGTACGGTCGTAGGCCCTGTTGTTTACGGTCGTGTTTAAGTTGAACCTACTAACGATTTATAACGGCCGGTTCACACATGTCTCCGTTTTACTGTTCCGTTTTATCGTGTACGTTTTTTGTTCGTCGATGGCGTATGTAGTTGTATGAGCGACTTCACACATGGCACAGTATTCTGTATACAGTAAAAAATATCGTTCCGTAAAAAAATTACATTCCGTTTTGTCATCGAATACTGGACGACGGAACAGTAAAAATATACGGACACGTAGAATTTTAACGGATAGATACTGTGTGCGTGGTGGGCGGTGTGTGCGGGGTGTAGGAGGGGGAGTGATGCGACAGATTTTGTTTGACTCACATTTTTTATTGTAGATTCCTAGAGAACGCGCGCGTGCATTGTGTGTAATAATTATTATAATCACTGATCAACCATGTCAACCAAGGAGTGGGAAAAGTTAGTAGACAAGGAAATGTTAATTAGTTTGGTGGAAGATAGGCCAGTCCTTTGGGACAAGACGCTGGATAAATACAAAGACAATACTGCAAGTATTGCAGGTTGGCGCGAAATATGCATTATTCTAATGGAGGATTTTGAGGCTATGGAACAATGACAGAGACGAGTTCGGTAAGTGTCTGTTTTATTATTTGATTACATTCTAAATAGCTTCATCCTGCCATGGAACTGAACCAGCTTCGGACATGAAATAGTTCACGAATTCTGTTCGAACTAAATTAGCAGTATTACCACCTCGTGTTCTTACTTCATGGGGTATGTTTTCGTAACTAAATTCTTCAGATACGTTATTATCACTGTTTGAGCCCTCCTTGTCCCTTATAAAGTTGTGTAGAATAGTACATGCCTTAACAGTCCATACAGCTGTTGTTTTATCGATGTCTAGAGGCCGATGGAATATTCTCCACTTATTAGCTAAGATACCGAAGGCACATTCAACGTATCTCCTAGCTCTAGTCAAACGATAGTTGAATATTCGCTTATTTTTGTCCAGATGCGTCTCGCCAAACGGCCTTAGTAAATTTTCGTGTAATCCGAAACCTTCGTCTCCAATGACCACATAAGGAACTCGCGTTTCTGAGTCTCTTGTTAATGGGCATGGTGCTGGTATTTGTAGACTGCCGTCTAGCATCATTTTCCAAAATGTTGTCTCCTTGAATATTGATGAATCGCATTCTTTTCCATAAGATCCGACACTGACGTATACAAAGCGATAGTCAGAGTCTCCGATCGTTAAAAATATGATGGAAAAAAATCCTTGTAATTGATATACAGTGAACCGCTATTTAGTGGTTTTTTAAGTCGGATATGTTTTCCGTCGACAGCTCCGAGACAGTAGGGAAAATTAGCTTTTTTGTTAAATCCACTTGCTATCTGTTCCCATTCGTCGACTGATGTAGGAAGTCGCATAAAGGACATGGCCAGAATTTGTATAGAGCTGTGCCCTAACAAAAAATATTCATGTACATTGACATACAGTACGTCGTATTAAAGCTTAGAGTTATGGCTTTACAATAGTTTAAGTTTTATGATCGTAGAAGAAGCGAGAGACACTCTAAAAAGGAAACGAAAAAAAAATGCCTAATCATTTTGAATAGCAATGATGTCGTTAGGTGTCACGTGTGATAGTTGACAGTGACAGTTGACAATGACAGTAACAAATGAGTAGTTGAGTGCCTTTCAGAATTTATGAAAATAGAAAATGTATGAAACATTCTCACTGCTGATGTTCTAAGCATTTTCATAGAATTACGCTTCGACAGTCGGCTAGTCAAGAAACAGTCAAAAATCAAAATACCAATAAGTAGGAAATAGTCTGTCCTTTGAAATATCGTGTTAGAGCAGGCCGCGATAGCGAGCAAGAGCTCGTCGTTTACTTATATTACTGGGATATTATGACTATTATAAATCATACATCCTCATAGCGACTTAGTAAAAAATATACAATTCAGGAACCTTGATATCATGAAATCGTGACTCATGAGCGTCCGAATCCAAATGGTAAACAAACAAGTCCAGTAAGCACTAATATTCACGAAGAAGCGTAAACGAAAGGCCGATAAACGATAGCGTGGGGTTAAGCTAAAATATCCAACAAAATAACAAACAAGAACAAGTGATATGATCAACGCAAGACTGCACCACAGATTAGTCATAATGACTAGGACGTTCGGATACACACTGGAATATTTTGTCGATGCATTCAGAATTATGGTGACGCGCGGTAGCTTGAAAAATGGTATCTGCGATATTCGTAAAACCTTACCTTTTATTTTAGAGGTATTTATCTTAGCAATACGATTCATGCAGTTGTAGTTGTTTTATTTTTTAATCTGACCATCAGGCGTACTTCAGAAACAGTGTTTGTCTTATTCGTGTATCCAAACGCAAATGCATTGCACAGAAACCGCACATAAACAATTAACATACATATTTTTTTGGAATTTTTTGTCGCCTGTTCTAGAGTAATGTAATTGGTGCCATTAATTTTAATTTATTTTACAAGTAATTTTCACATATTAATAACTGCTGTACATTACGTATTCTGAATTGATTTGTAGGGCAGAATCTGGCCATGTCTTTTTTCACTTAAATTGTTCCATATGCATCTTGAAACTTCTTTAATAATGTTGCTAACAGCTACACCAACGCGATAGGTGTAATGAAGATCTTTAAATGAACACCCGGATGCTGCATACCTGAAAATAAAATTAATTGTTTTATTACTTGTTTTAGGAAAACTTGTTATGAAAAAGTGGAGACAGATGAGAGATGCCTGGGTGAGAACACTAAAAGATAAAAAGAATTGCAAGACGTCTGGTTCCGCTGTCTCAAACACGAAGCCCTACAAATACCATAATCAGGAGCTGTTTTTGAAAAAAGTAGTTGCTGCTGGTGAAACGCATGAAAGCGTCTCTGCTAAACAAACTAAAGAGATGATGACACCACGACATCGAATTAACCTACAAACGAAGATGACAGTGTGACTACAATGACACAACTTGACAATGACAGTCAAAAGGACAAACAAAATCTAGCCCCCCCGCCAAAACGCAGAGCACCAGCCAAAAGAAATTTTAATGAAATTGATGCCAAAATGATGTCCTACATTGACTATCAGATAAAACCGAAGAAAATTGAGCAGGATGATCGCAATTTATCGTTCTTTAAAGGTATTTTGCCGTCCTTGGCTTTGCTTGATGATGACCAAACTTTGGAATTCCAGTCAGGGTGTTAAACCTATTACAAAATATTAAACATAGGAGAGTTGGCCAGTCAACTTATGACTGGTCAGCCTATAAACAAACATCTGGTGCTAGTCACTATCAATCGCAGGGCTATTTTAGCAGACCACAGCCTACTGATATTGCACTATCGCCAGTACAACCTGTATACAGTGATGCTAGCAGACCACAGTCTACTGATAGTGCATTATCGCCATTACAATCTGTATACAGTGATGCTACGTTAGATCTGTCTGAGTTATTAAAGTAGGTACCTTTAAAATATCGCTAGTTTTTCTTCTGGGCAGATACTTTTCCTCTTGCTTTTTAGGGTTCCGTACCCAAAGGGTAAAAACGGGACCCTGTTACTGAGACTCCGCGGTCCGTCTGTCTGTCTGTCTGTCTGTCTGTCACCGGGCTGTATCTCATGAACCGTGATAGCTAGGCAGTTGAAATTTTCACAGATGATGTATTTCTGTTGCCGCTATAACAACAAATACTAAAAACAGAATAAAATAAATATTTAAGGGGGGCTCCTATACATCATCAAAAGTAGACATTGACATACGAAAGTAATTGAAAAATTTCGATTCATCACCTCGTAACTTACTCATAAGTAAACTGTAAGCACCCTCTCTAGATCTTTGGGCCATAAGTGGATGCTGCCAATAACGTCGAATCTTCCTTCTCCGACGATAGTACCAATACAACACGACAGCGTCCATCCTTGTAGAATAGCGGCGGTATACTGCGAGTTTTCTGTTCACACATCGCATCCAGTAATGACGGATTCGTTGAACGTTATACGGTGCTTATGTGTGAACAGCGCATAAATTTATGACGTATCCGTTAAAAACGTACCAGTAAAACGGACTCCCATGTGTGAACGGGCCGTAAAGCTTGAACAGTGTTTCTCAGAGTTTGTGGTTGTTGCTGTTTATTATTTTGAACAAATTATTTATAAGGTACGAAATGGAGAGGGTACGAATGTGTGGAGCCTGTGAAGAATCTATGTCGGATGGAGTGCCTTGCACGGTATGTGGTCGTGAGTTACATTTTCAATGTGCAGGCATTACCGAGGCCGGTTACCGTAAGCTTGGCGATAGAAAACTTACTTGGCGATGCATGAAATGTAAGCAGACTGGAGTTGTTCGTCCACCTGAAGCGATTGCAATTACTATCAATCCAACTAGCGCACCTGGATCACCTATGATATTGGAACCGGAATTGCAAAGACTGGACACGGGATCTGCAGTCTTGCTAGAGATACGAGCGTTGGCTGCAAAACTTGCTCCTTTGGATGGGTTAAAAGAGGAGATTTTAGCACTGAGAACTGAGTTCGCTGAATTAAAATCGTCCTTACACCAACAGTTTGAGGAGACGGTTAATGAGTTCAGACATAAAATCTGCGCAATGGAACAGCGTATGGTTGTGATGGAGGCAGTTAAGGAGCAGGTGAATCATCTTCAGGATCGATTAGACAAGTTGGAAGAAGAATCTGACATTAAGGATCAATGGTCGCGATTGAATAACGTGGAAATAAAAGGGTTGCCACAGGTGAATAATGAAAACCTTTTTGAAATTATTACCAAGATTGGGGCCAAAATAAATTATCCCGTTACCAAAACACAAGTCAACTTTGTTACCAGGGTGCCTACGAGAGAGAAAGATCGTATAAGACCAATAATAGTTTGTTTCTGTAGTCGCTACGTGAAGGAGGATTTTGTTGCTGCCGCAAGATATACTCTCAAGACTTCACCGATAGTCTCAAGCCAATTTGGTCTAGCAGGGAATCAGAGAGTATTTATTAATGACCACCTTACAACAAAAAATAAGTTCCTGTTGTCAAAAACCAAAAAAATAGCGGCTGAAATGAATTTTCAATACGTGTGGGTCAAACATTCAAAAATCCACACGAGGAAAATGGACACTACTCCGGTAATTCTTGTCAAATCCGAAAAGGATCTCGCGAAAATTGTGTAACTAAGCTAGGAAACTTTATAAAATACTTAAAATCTGTTTACTTACATGTATATTTGAGAACCACATAATGCAGTGTGCTATTGTTGTTTTCCTATTGACATTGTGTCATTGCACAGTGTAAGTCTTTTAAATATTATTTTTGCTCATATAATTTGTTCCAATATAATTATGATCTTTTGTGTAATTATGATCTGTTATGGCTCAATTTTGAATGCAGCATCGTGTTCGTTAATGCCATCTGCCGCGAGCGTTTCTTATCTTGTTTTCTTTTATTCATAAGTCGATGGTCATATATTTCTTAAAAATGTTATTTGTCGGACACTGTGCATTACAGTGCCTATTAATTTATCAAAATAGAATAGAATAGAAAACATTTATTCGACATAGAAACAACACAACAACAACAATCACAAAGTAACAGAAAAATAGTAAAAAACAAAAGTACAAGCAGCACAAGTACGTAAGCGGCGGCGCGCCGCAGACAGAGGGGCCACTCTCACTTTGGCATTTCGTTTTTACAGGGAATATTGGGCAATATTGGACCGAGCTCAGTCGCGGCTGTCATGATTGCTTTGTGCAGGCGTTTGTCACGTCATTCATAAGTATAATTAAGTACTGTAACGAGGTTGGTTGCATTGGATGGGTTACCTTTATTATTATTATTATGCCATATTCGCTATTTTATGTGACGAATTTTGTGGTTGTGTTCGTGGTGCTGTCAAATGGTTGTTTACATATTGTATTATTGAGATTTGTGAGTGTGTGTGTGTTGCTTGATTGACACAACCTTAGAATCGGCGGCCATTTTATGAGACATTTTGAGGTTTAGGTAGGCACGTTTTTTTCGTAGGTATTTCCAGTCCATATTATTTAGTATGTCTATGGAAATTGGGAACTTGTCATAATAATAAGGTTCAAGTCATACAGCTTACAAATATGTTTCCTCCGACTGCACAGCATAATTTTCTTCTTGTTTAAGATCATCTTTGGTTTTTTTCATTTTATTAGGTACCTGTTTTTTCACATTTATATTTTTGTCGAGCTTGGAGCTTTTTACAATTTAATTTTTTAAGTGGGATTATTATTACACTATTACTACGTCTTTTTACTCTCCAATATTCATCGTATGTGGCGTAATATTAAATGTTTCGTGATATTAAATGGATATTTGATGCCCTGTCTACCCTCTAAGGCATGTAAGCATGATATGATGTATGTTTAGACGACTCTATGTATTTATGTTTGTAACTTGGGCAACCTACTCTTTTTTTTTTAATTCGGAATCAATATAGTAGCAACCCTAGTGAATCTGTCAAGTTTAGCTGTCAATTTTCTAAACGGCGGGAGTGGCCCTTCTGTATTCTTACTATTTTGTGCTTCTACCCTCGTAGTTTACTTATTTCTTATATAAAGTCAATCTTGTGCGCTTTTACTATATAACTTATCTGTTTTTGCTAAATATTTTATTATAGTTAGATTTAAATATGTTCACTCTTAACATATATTATCAGAACGTGCGTGGCCTGCGTACGAAAACGAACAATATCTTCCGTAAAATACTACTCAGTTCATATGATGTTAATGTTTTTACTGAGACGTGGCTGGTAGATGATATATTCAGCAGTGAGATGTTTGATGGTCGGTACATGGTGATAAGACGAGATCGTGATTACTCCCGTACTGCTCAACAGCGGGGTGGGGGTGTTTTAATAGCGGTGAGAAGCGAGCTTGCTGTAGTCGAGAGACGTGATTGGTGTAGTTCTGCTGAGGACATTTGGGTGTCCCTTACTCTCAGGAGGTCTCGGCCGGCTACTACTTATAAATTACACATTTGCGCCCTTTATCTTTGTAAGCAGAACCTTGGCAATTTATATAACATTCAATTAAATAACTTCACTGATAACATGACACACTTAATTTTAACACACCCGTTGGACAAATTTATAATATTTGGTGATTTTATCGGCAATAGTGTAGACTGGATTGTGAGTGCCGACGATTGTAGCAATGAATTAATTCAGAAAAAATGTCACGTGTCAACACCTAAGTGATTTTTTGATGCCATTCTTACTTCTAACTTGTCTCAGTATAACAGTGAGCGGAATATCAACGGAATGGGACTTTTTTTTTTCTAATGACTCTTTGAGTGTCATGATCCATTGGCTCTGCCAGTTGATTTGCATCACAAACCGATATCAATTCGAGCTGATTTTGTTCAAATTCATAAATTGGCGGACAGCACCAACACGTCAGTACATGTTTTCTAAGGGTGACTGGCCATTAGATCTGAATTGGACGGTATCAAATGGACTGACCTTTTAAATTCGGAGTCATTGGAAAGTGCTGTTGAAATCTTTTACAATAAATTAAACGAACTTAGGGACAAGCACATCCCTCTCAAATGTGTTAAAAAATCATCGAATCCGTTATGGTATAGTTCTGCTCTAATAAAGGTATTAAGGGAAAAATATAAGTATCATCGTAAGTATAAAACGTATGGTAATATCTCTGATTTTCATTATTTTTACCTATTACGGAGCAGTGCCATTAAATTGGAAAAGACATGCTATGATACATACATGGATAAAATAGAATCATCGATAGTCAAAAATCCAAAATCTTTCTGGTCATATATGAAAAGTAAGAGAATTTCTAATGCAATTCCTAAGTCATGAACTTAGGAATTGCATTAGAAATTCTCTTACTACTTTACTCTTCGGTATGGTGACGTCACGGCGAGTAGTGGTGAGGATATCAGCAATTTATTTGCAGCGTACTTCCACTCCACTTTCCAGGAACCTATGCACGTCCCTAGTACATCATCGCAGACTTATAGTGGTGTTAGTAGTGTTGATAGTGTCGCATTTATCAGTACGTTGGAAATATCTCATTCTGGAGTACTGAAATTGCTCAAGTCCTTGGACCTTTCTAAATCAGGTGGCCGGGATCTCATACCCCCTGAGTTTATAGTACAATGTGCTGCTAGTTTGGTAGTCCCATTGTGTATCCTATTCAATCGATATATTTCTGAAGGTATTGTTCCTGTTCAGAATAGAACGGGATGTCATAACAAACATAGGTACCTACTAACATTTCTAGGAAGACATTGGGGGCGTGTCTTGTCCCGCGCAAGTGACTCGTGATTGGTCGTCATAAGTAAACAAACTCTAAATAACGCTACCATATTTGGTAATGCGCGAGACGCAATGCCACAAACCTCCCCCGCACCTCACACGTCGCTAGGCTAGTATAAAAGGTCTTGCGCGGGCGATGAGGGCCAGTCTTGTTCCTGCTTCCGTCTAGTATACGTCACAAGTAAATATAAGTGTGTTCTCCGTAATAGTCCTAATATTGTGTAATTGTAATATAAAGTTCTAGCATTTAATTTAGTGATAGGGTATTGCGTGCCAATAAATCGTTTTAACGTTGTGTAACATGTGACTTTGTGTAGACTAATTATTATTCACGAACACTGCGTCTCCTTTTTGCACCCAGAACTAGCGCAACAAATGTACCTCCTGACAATCGGGCTCGTACATTAATGGTCCTTCGACACCGATAATATTGTGAGTGTGAGTTAAGTGCGCGTAGTGTCGTGATTAGTACCTACCTACTAAAAATGCCGGTAACACGATCAAACTCGGGGCGTGAACGCGCGCACGCCGCCCGCGCCATCGAGCCCATTGCTCGCGCCGATGAGACCGCGCCCGTGCGCCCCGTAACCACAGAAGACTCTACCACAACCACGTCATGTATAGAACCTACCAAAACTTCGGGGAAATCATTGGAGAGGGACCAGGAACATACTCGCTCTTCACGAACTAAGGCGTCCGTGAAGAAACTTACACTAGCACGTGCTCGTGAAGCGCTTATCGAACTAAAAGTTGAGCTCGCTTCCGCCCGCATCGCGACGTTAGAAGCGGAATCAGATGAAGATGAAGTCGATGACGAGGTCACCGTTATATCGGAAACGGACAGAAGAGTTGGGTTATGGTTGGAAACTAACCAGCCACTCGCGCGAGTTAAGGAACCCCAAACTACCAATATTAGCTTTGTCCGCTAATAAGTATTTATTAGATGTATTCCATTGCTTGATCAGCGTTCATGATTATCTAGGACAAGCGTCATATCTGATCACGCCATGCATGTACTACGTTAGCAATAAAGTTAGTATATAAGATCAATATTTTATTAGATGAATTAATTACTGGTTAGCTGTAACTCTGTCGGAATAAAGTTATTTTTAATTACTTCCGTTGTCGCTTACTTAATTGGCGCAGCCGGTAGGATCTCTGTAGTCAGTCTACCCTGTATACAATTCTACGTGGAGCAGCCGACTTCCGTGTCTACGGTTTAGCAGAGATCGCCGAACAAATAAATTAATTGAGAAGCCACTTCGAGTTACGGAAGAGGACCAGCCACAGCAGTAGTTCAGGGAGCATGAAGCTAGCTGCGGAATTGTGAGTAAATCTTTTCACCTCTCAGCTCTTCCATTTACATCCCAACCTTGTAATAAGTCTATGTGTGTGTATTATCAGGGATTGGACAACGCCGTAATAATATTTGCATAGATTTTTGTATTAATATTTTAGAGTAGTGATATTTTAGTAGTACATTAGTTTTTTTTTCCCATTGCCTTTTTTTTAATTTCATAACTTTTTCACAATGGAAAACGTGACCCGTGTCCCACAGGAATTGGTTAACATCATACCAATATTCAGTGGCGACGCTAGAACGTTACCGTTATATATAAAAAAATGTGAATACATTTTGTCTACGTTCCAAGGAACCGTAGCCCAAAACGAATATTTATTTCATGTGGTAACAAGTAGGTTATCAGGCGAAGCAGCCAGTTTGGTAGGCGAAAGGGACTCTATAGATACGTGGGATGCGCTGAAGAAATTGTTAAACCAACACTTCGGTGATCCACGCACAGAGGATTGTTTAGCAATGGAGTTAGAATCTTGTAGAATAAATAAGGGCGAAAGTTATTTAGATTTTTGCCATAGAATACAGCGGATGAGAAGTGTTTTATTCGCTAAAATATCAGAAACCGTCATTGATGACTCTCTACGTAGGGCAAAACAAATAATTTATAGTAACAGAGCGATGAATGTTTTTTTGTTTAATTTACCGCCATTCCTAGTTAGATTAGTTCGTTTGCGCGACATTACAACGTTAGAGGATGCGTTAAAAATAGTCTTAGAAGAACAAAACTTCCAGACAGTCTATGATTCTAAAACAAACGATAGGCGTAATTTTAGTAGAACTAACAGACCCAATTTGCCTAATTACCAAAATGCATCTGAATCTAATAATCAAACGAAAGATTCGCAAAGCATATCAAGTACACATGTACCGAATAATGCTACAAACAGCACATCTACTCCGAACAATTCGTATCAGTCCAGGCATTATAAGCAGCATAACAATATTCAAAAGAATCAAAATAGTTTTAATCGTACAAACAACAATAATTCGTCACCGCAGTCAAGTAGGTCATCTTTTCCGGTTGCGCAACAGAGCCAACAGTTCGCGGCACATGCACCGGGCACGTCGAATTTTGCAGCGCAAGCATCTACGTCGGGTACGAATACTGATGTCACCATGCGTACTGCGAGTTCGCGACGTGTTAATTACATAAATAATTCTAGTAATAATGAACAGAGTCCAAGTAATTCGTATAACGAGTGTCAGGAATTCTCTCCTGAAGATCCCGGGGCGGGAAATTTTTGCATAATGGCCTCTACCCTAGAGAACGAATAAAAATAAATTGCAATAAACGCTTAAATTTACCACATATAGTTATACCAGAATTAAAAGCAGTTTTTATGATAGATACAGGGAGTGTTAGGTCGTTTATAAGCCCTTATATAGCGAATAAATATTTTAAAAATTATTTACAGTATGAACCCTTCGAAGTTGTTAGCACTCACGCATCGAGCGTTCATAGTGAAACGGCAGTTATTCCATTACCGGTTACGTTTGGGAATAAGGAGTTCCATAAGTTTTATGTCTACAGTGTTGACGATAGGTATGATGGATTAATAGGTAGCAATTTGCTGAAGCAATTACAGGCAAAGATTAATATGGAAAGTCAGATATTACATTTAAAAAATACTGACATTCCCATCGTATATTCACCACCTATGAGAGAGGTATATAATCTACCATCTCGTAGTGAACTTAGAGTAAGACTCCCGGTCAACTTATTGGACGGGGAAGCTGTGTTAGATTTTAAACAGTTTGCGGAAGGGATTCGAATGCCCGCCGCATTAGTTAAGTGTGTTAAAGGTTATGCAACAACTGTTATTCAGAATTATAGTCATCAAAATAGAACTTTAGTAGTTACAGGACCTTTTCAAGTAGATCCATACATACAGAACCCATCTGTTAATGTTAATTTCTTGGATAATAATATAGAAGTGGACAGATTGCTAACAAAGAACTTAGAAAAATTACAGTTAGATCATATGAACTCAGAAGAACGTACGGTTATTGAGGGAATTTGTAGAGAATACAAAGATATATTTTATTGTGAAAATATTCCATTAACCTTCACAAATCAGGTTAAACATAGAATAAGAACAAAGAATGAAGACCCAATAAACATTAAGGCACATAGGTTACCCCCTATTCAAACAAAAGAAATTAAGTATCAAGTTGAGAAGATGTTAAGGGATAACATTATCCAGGAATCGCATTCTCCCTGGAGTGCTCCCGTACATTTGGTGCCAAAAAAGTTAGACTCATCAGGACAACAAAAATGGAGGATGGTAGTTGACTATAGACGGCTCAATGAAATTACAATTGATGACAAATACCCCTTGCCCCACATTAACGATTTATTTGACATGCTAGGTAAAAGTACCTACTTTACAACCCTCGATTTAGCTAGTGGGTACCATCAATTAGAGGTCCAGGAGTTGGATAGGGCTAAAACCGCATTTAGCACACCTTCAGGGCATTACGAATTTAACAGAATGCCGTTTGGGTTAAAGACAGCACCTGCCACCTTCCAGCGAGCAATGGATAACGTCTTACGAGGCCTTCAAGGCTTACATTGCCTAGTATACCTCGATGACGTCATCATTTTTTCAAAAAGTTTGCCTGAACACGCAGAAAAACTTAGGGCAGTTTTTGATCGCTTCCGTCAAACAAATTTAAAAGTTCAATTAGATAAGTCACATTTTCTTAGAAAGGAAGTACTCTACTTAGGGCATACTATTACGAATGAAGGTTTTTTTTTTTTTTTTAATCTTTATTTATTATATAGAGGGTTTGATCAGACATGATCATGCCACCCTCATAGGCCTCACAAAAATAACTTATCGACGCTTAATAGCTAATTTAACCAATTTATAAATTGATTTTGCCTCATCTGACAGAGGACGGGCCAGAATCAAGTTACACATGCCCACTTGCCGCAGATCCACATCATATTCGAGCATTAAGCTGACCCTCTCAGCCTCGTTCCGGGCACACTCAGCCAGCACATGGTAAACATCCTCTACCACGTCACACTCAGCACAATTTGGTGAATTGGATTTCCCCATCAGGAAAGCAAAGTTGTTTAGCGGTATGTGCCCGGACCGAAGTCTTAGGGCAGTCACAACATCTGTTCTAGACAAACCAGACTCTGCGAACCACGGTGAACGCGTAAGGCAAGGCTGTATGGTCTTATACCAGATGCCTTTAGATAAAGACCTCTCGTCGAAATACTCACTCCAAATCTCTGTGCACTTTTCCTTAACTAAATGTAAGCAATCCGTAAATAAGGGTAAGCAGGTGGATGGTATTCCATTACAACTGGCTTCTCTGGCCAGACGATCTGCTTCTTCATTTCCTATTATGCCTACATGTGAAGGTACCCATTGAATTTTAACAATTTTATTTTTTTTCCTTAGTTTACGAAGCGATTCCAAAATTATATAGGCTATCGGTGTGCCTCGAAAATTCGAGATGCATCGAGCCAGATGTTGAATAGCACTCTTGGAATCTGTGATAATAACATATCTCCCGCTCATAAAGGAATCAATATAAGAAATTGCCTCCGCAATGGCTATCAACTCCGTGTACATAATTGAAATTTTTGCGTTAATCATCAATTGGATGGAGCTATTTGTTTGAGGATCATAAAGTGCCAAACCACTACTGCCATCCTTGTTTTTCGAACCGTCCGTGTATAATTTATAAAACTGTGAATAAGTATTCATCAAAAATTCATTGCAAATCTGTTGTAAATCGTAAGGTTTATATTGGTGTTTTGGCTTACATATGGTATTAATATCTGGTTCCAGTACCACAGAAAGATCTATACCACTAACCCATATGTCCAACGAAAACATTTCTGACTGTGTTGTGGAATAAACTGACGTATTTTTAAAATGTTCATGGATTGAAACTAAAAGGGGTTTCTTCTTGTACCTCCAATAAACATTACGACAATCGTTACTTAGCTTATCTAAGATTTTAATAATTCCATTAATTGAAAAGGACTTGCATCGAAACCAGAACTTGCCAGCAAGATAATACCTCCGAGCACTCAGTGGCTGAATATGGAGTTCGCATTCCATCACGTGTATTGCGGTACTTTTAATGAATCCTCCGATAATGCGCATGCATTGATTTTGTATTTTGTCCAGCTTGCCCAAGTGGGTTTTACAACTACTGTCATATAGCGCGCTAGCGTAATCCAACCTGCTCCGAAACATAGCTATATAGACCCGTCTCAACACAATCGGATGTATTCCCCAACCCGCACCCGTCACAGCTTTAAAAATATTTAATAATCTCAGACTTTTACTTCTCAATTCATTTATGTGCTTTGTCCAGCGCAATGATCTGTCTAACCATAGTCCCAGATATTTCACATTATCTACAACTTCCAAAGTCATTCCGTTTATAGCTACATCAACCAATTCACTCCGATACCCTCTTTTAAAAACACATATTTTGCTTTTTGTAGGTGAAATCTCTAACCCAATTTCAGAAAGCAGCTCAACGAATTTATTTAGTCCTAACTGTATCTGTTTGCTTCCTTCCCGTACATTGTCACAATTTATGTATAACGTAAAATCGTCAGCGTATTGGGAAATACAAACATTATTGATATTATTGCAAATCTTTATAGTAGCTAAATTAAAAAGTAGAGGCGAAAAAGGGTCGCCTTGCGCCAAACCGCGGCATGTATATCTACAAAATGAAACCGAGTCTACCTGCATTTTTAAATATCTTTCTTTTAAAAAATTCCACAAATACCTACACATCAAAAAACTAACTCCTAATTGTTGCAAAATACGTACTAAACTTTTTATATCTACGTTATTGTATGCATTATCAATATCCATAAAGGCGGCTATTGTCATCTGTTTATGAGAGAAACCGGTTTGAACTGATAACACCAAGCTTGCCAGATTGTCTAAAGTTGAATGATGTTTTCTAAAACCTGATGTATGGGAAGATAAAAAGTTATTTCTCTCTATGTGCCACTCCAAACGTTTAAATAAAATACTATGAAATGTTTTGCAAATACACGATATCATGGCTATAGGTCTCAGAGAACCGGATGACTGAGGATCACGACCTGGTTTCGGGATCGGAATAATAGTGATATCTCGCCACTGCAAAGGAACAAAACTTAATGCGTAGAATAAGTTATATAACCTTAATAGAATGCTTTTTCCGTTGTTAGGTAAATTGTATAACATTGAATAAGATATTCTGTCACTACCTGGCGACGTGTCTTTATGGCGTAAACAAGTATCTAGTTCCTGTCTTGTAATATAAATATCTAACCTTGTTTTATCGGGAGTAAAGTCCGGGTCATTAGGAAGTACATAGTCAGGTGTTAAACTACTCAATAGATCATTGGCTTTTTTCTTGTCTACGTAAGAGCGGGGCACATTATAACCCTTTAGCCACTTAAGTTTGCGCCATATTTCTCTTTGAGTTATCTTACCATCCAATGAAGTACAAAACGTATGCCAAGATTTATCTCGAGATTGACGGATTAACTTTTGAGAGATTCTTATTTTGTCTTGCAATTTAATTAAATTATTAGGATTAGGGTTGCGTCGGAATTCCGAAAGTGCTAGACGTCTTTCAGCCACACATTTGGACAGGGAAGCGTTCCAATACGGTTTAGGTGAGAACTTACTGCTTGGATTACGGTTTATTTTATAATGTGGTATGAAGCGATCTGCTGCTATGTTCAAACAATTGACAAATGAGTCATATGATTTTTGAACGTCATCCTCACTAAACATAAATTCGTTAAACAGGACTTCTAATAAATCTCGATAAGATATCCAGTCTGCCTTCCTATAGTTACGTCGCGAAGTTATGAAGTCCCGATTCCCTTCCAAATGCGTAACCACCTTAATAATAAGATGATCGCTGCCCAAGTTTTCATTTGTAGTGGACCAGTTCAGCCTTATTGAGATGTCATAAGTAGCTAATGTCACATCAGGTGAAGATGTTTGGAGTTGATTGTTTACTAATTTGATACGTGTGGAACTTTTGTTATCGTTTAAAATTACAAAATTACTTTCTAAGAGAGCGTCGTACATTTGGGAACCTCGCGAGTCTGTTTTGTAAGACCAGTTCGTATGGTGAGCGTTCAAATCTCCTAAAATAATAGCTTTTTTATCCACGCTATTAAATAGATTTTCCCAGTCTGATTGATTTGTGCGAACCGAAGGTGCACAATACACGGAAAATACATACTCAATAAATTCACAGTTGTGAATTTTGACCATTAATACTTCAATATCTGAATTACTACTCCTAAAAATATGTAAACAAGCTTCTACAGATCTATGTATCAGTAATGCTACACCACCATACGAATCATGCCTATCTTTACGAAAAATTCTATAGCCATTCATCTTAAAATCGCTATCCGGTTCCAGCCATGTTTCGCTCAAAGCCGCAATGTGAATTTTTTCTTGGCATAGTATTTGTTCTAACGCTAATGACTTAGGGCGAACACTTTGTGCATTCCATTGCATAATATTAAGTTTTATGAGATTATTATTCATTGTAACCGAAATAATCTAATATTAGCTTCAATATTGGCCAGTCTGAAATATTTTCTACTACTACTAATATTACCCATTGAATACAGTACTTTAAACAACTTTGCACCTTTTGATGAACTGTTTCTCCTTTTAAAAACAAAATCTCCTTCAGCCTATTTATAAGCTCACTGAATTGTACTTCTCTCGTATTATTCTTCTCTTCTCTTGAATCCTCTTGTCTATCCATCGCATCATCTTGTACCGACATCTCAACATCAATTAGTTTCTTAAACTGTTTCTGTTTGAAGTTTGAAGTCTTTGGCGTATCTTTCTTAGTACTTGCTTGATGACTGTCAACCCTAGTCGACTGTGTTGCTACTTCTGTACGAGGTTGTTGTAGATAGGTCGAAAAAGCTAAACAATTCTCAGCCTGTGTAGCCGCCAAGTCCTTCGATTCGGTCACTGTTGTGATACGTTCAACTGGCTTGATTTCCTTAACAGGGACATATATTGTCAAAGCACGTCGGTATGTACAATTAAATTCAGCCATTATTTCCCTCAACCTCTTTTCCTTTAAGTATGCCGGGCAAGATCGCACTAAAGACATATGCTGACCATTACAGTTGCTGCATTTAAATGAAGTGGTATCACAATTATCGTGATTCTCGGTACATTTGGGGCATATAACTTTAGCTGACGAGCATCTTTGTGCCGTATGTCCAAGCTTCCAGCAGCGTGAGCATTGGGTCACTGGAAAAATGTACTGCTCGACACGTATACGCAATCCATCAACGGTAATATATGCTGGACGGAATGAGCCTTTAAAGCAAAGGCGTACAGACTCACTGGGCTTCCAACCTTCACCCTCAGAGTTTCTGCGCATGAGTCTATGGACGGATACAAGTTCCGCGGGATCCGCACATTCAATAAGGTCCATCATTTCTTTCTCGGTCAGATCGATGTCTACGTCTCTAATTACACCATAGGACAAATTAACTTCCATAGCCTTTTGAATTCTCCATCCTCTGTCAGTAATCTCCTTACACTTTTCCAGTAACTCCATACTGTCCTCATTTCTCACATCGACTCGGATCTTGTAAGGATTAATATATTTAATCTTGTCGATATTTAGTATGCCCTCATTTTTAAATAATTTGGCCAATGCAAACTGTTTCGGCATTTTATCATTGGAAGAAATGTAAATTTCAAATTTTTCCGCTTTATATCTCTTGCCTTTGTTTCCGCCAACCTCCGTCCACCCATTCTCATCTTCGTCTTCTCTGTCTCTCTTACTTGGTCTCTGCTCTTCGTAATTTTCGCACGCTTCCTGTGAATTCTCCTGTAAATATTGTTCCTCTTCCTTCATTTCTTGCTCATAAAATACACTCGGGTCACTCATCAAGTCGACTGTATTTGTTATCTCCTGTTCGGCAGTAATTTCGTCCATTGTTGTTATCGAGCCGACCGGTGACCGCAGGTAAAACCTATTGGTACACACGGCGGCCGCCGCGCGCCGCGTCGTGTCGAGCGCAGTGCGGTAAAAGCTTCGACGTAAACAAACAATTAGCTACTGAACGCGGTCACCTCGTACGAATGCCGATACGAGACTGACGAATGAAGGTTTGAAGCCAAATAATGATAAAATAGATGCTATTCTTAGGTATCCCATACCAGAAACGGTTACACAGATTAAAAGCGTTTTAGGACTTATCGGATATTATAGGAAATTTATCAAAGATTTTGCTAAAATAACTAGACCCTTAACAGCTTGTTTAAAAAAAGGTCGCAAAATTGTTATTAATGAAGAATATAAAGAATGCTTTGAGACATGCAAAAAGCTTTTAACAAATGCACCTCTGTTACAGTTTCCTGACTTCAGTAAAACTTTTATCTTAACCACTGATGCATCCAATTTTGCAATCGGGGCTGTATTGTCACAAGGAACAATAGGTTCGGATAAGCCTGTAGCATAATGCTAGTAGAACTTTAAGTGACACAGAAGTAAAATATAGCACTATCGAGAAAGAACTATTAGCCATAATATGGGCAGTTAAACACTTTCGACCGTATTTGTATGGTAATAAGTTTACCATATTTACAGACCATAGACCATTAGCATGGCTGTATTCATTGAAAGAGCCCAACAGTAAACTCACGCGATGGCGATTAAGGTTAGAGGAATACGATTTCGAAATAAAATATAAGAAAGGAACTCAAAACACGAATGCAGATGCTTTATCTAGGATTAAGATTAATGCAATTGACGACGATTTAGATTCAATATTTGTAAATGTAGGAGATAGGCAAGAACGAATACAAAGAATTATAGAAAACGAATTACAAGACCTCGAAACTCCAATAGAAACGATAGAACTTTCGGATTCTGAGGATGGGGTCACTGCCAATTCAGTTTCAAATAGAGAAAACGAAGGCATCCCAATTTTAAACGAAGCCGTCGATACTAAACCAAAACAGATTTTAGTTCATTCATGGTTCAAAAATAAATTTGTCGTAAAAGATATTTCTAATAATAGACAAAAAATTCTTGAAATTCACTTACCGACAAATGACGATAAATTAGTTAAAGACTTTTTGAAAGAGTATATAGACCCAAAACAGAAGTACTTTATATACTTTGAACATCCATCTTTTAGAAAAAGTTTTTCAAACATGGTAATTAAGTTATTTAAAAAGGATTCAGTTAAGTTAACAGAATGTACAGAAAGAGTTATAAATCTAACAGAATCTGAAGAAGATCAAAAAGAAACTATTTTGAAATACCACGAGGGGAAAACGTGTCATAGAGGCATTAAAGAAACTTTAACCAAACTTAAAAGACATTATTGGTGGGCAAACATGAAAGAGACAGTTACGGCAATCATAAACGCTTGCGAAACATGTAAACGCATGAAATATGACAGAAAGCCGATCAAACCTCACATTCAGTTAACACAAACGCAAGATAGCCCTTTTCAGGAAGCTTTTATGGATTTATTATATATAGAGGGGAAATATTATTTAACTATAGTAGATGCATTTAGTAAGATAGCGCAAGCCATAGAGGTACCAAATAGGAGTACACCAGAGATAGTTAGGGCATTGATTAAGTATTTTAGCATATATGGTCTGCCTAGGAAAATTAGTTGTGATTCCGGTACAGAATTCAATAATGCTTTGATTAAAGAAATGTTAAGTTTGTACAAAATTGAACTACATATTGGGACCCCAAACAATCCCAGTTCAATGGCAATAGTAGAAAGGTTTCATTCTACCATTATTGAGATTTACCGTTTATCAAAATACGATAAAAGCGATTTAGATGCAGCATCTGTTATGACATATGCCATCATGGCTTATAACAACACCATTCATTCAGCGACAGATTTTACGCCTTTTGAATTAGTATTTGGTCACACTTATTCAGATAATGTATTTAACATAGATAGAGAAAAGAATTTAACTCAGAAACTATTGTTAGATCATAGAAAACGCCTTAAAATACTTTATGAATTCATAACGGAAAAAGTAGAATCCGACAAAATTAAAGTGATAAATAAAAAAGGTGGGGAAACGACACCGGTACTTGAGCCAGACGATAATATTTATATGAAAGATACTAGGACTAGAAAAGCTAAAGAAAAACCGCGATACGAAAAAGCGAAAGTAATTGGTGAAGTTGAAAGGAATATAGTACCGGTAGAAGTAAAGAAAAGGAAAACTAGAGTAGCGTTAAAAAATGTAAAACGTCCTCCACAGATCGTGCCTAGTACTTCTGGTACTAGTGGTGTCAACACTCACGCTGGATCTCCAAAACCTCGGTCAGAATCCGGGGATAGCAGCGATAAAGCAGGGAGTAGCAGTGAAGAGGAATAGTTATTGGACAATATATAAAACTGTAGATTTAGAATCATTAGGCTTACAAATAGATAATAACAATCGGGATTTTTGTAATTTAAAAATAAAAATTAAGGAAAGTAGAGTTAGTAACGAAACCGTAGGAATAGAAAGTCAAATAGAATACCTAATTAAACTAACTAAGGATAGATTTTTTGAAATCTTACCTTTTCATTATAGAAATAAACGAGCTTTGTTCAATCCATTAGGCTCACTTGTAAAAGCTATTTCTGGAAATTTAGATGAAGATGATGCAATTAAATATGATAGAGAAATTCAGATGATTCAGAACAAAGAGCATGTAGTCGAACGTAAAGTATCATCAATGCAAAAGGCTTTTGATAAATTAGTAAATAACTCTGAAATAATAAATTCAAATATTAAAAACTTGGGTTTACATACTAATGAAATGGGAAAATTAATTGAACAAGAGTTCAGGTTTAACCAACTTTTCCAAATATTGAATACTATGTACCAAATTTTAAATAACTTTCGAACTTGTTACGAAAACATACAAGAGATTGAGACGGCAATAGCTTTTAGCAAATTAAATACATTGCACCAATCCATTATAAATAGTACAGAATTATATAATACGTTACAAGTTATTGCTAAACATACAAGAACAATATACCCAGTAAGCAAACGTAATTTAATAAAATTGGAACGAAATATCATACTTAAATCATATATAAATAATAACATGTTAGTTTTTGTTTTAGAAGTCCCCCTAATAGATAACGAAACATATAATTATTACAAAGTTATACCCATTCCCATATTCCATTCTTCAAACACTTTTACTATTATACCCAAATACCCTTACCTGATGGTGAATAGATTGAAATACATGCCCGTGTCTTTTTCCAATTTGTCTTTTTCAATCTCAGCACATGGGCTTACCCCATGTGCTGAGATTGAAAAAGACAAATTTCTTTGCGCCGAAACTAATTTAGCCCAGTACCCAACTGAGACCTGCATTGAACAAATTATGTTGATGAAGAACAACTACAAAAGCTGCATACAGAACCAAATTGAAATAGAGAAAATCAAGATACAAAAAGTAACCGACAACCAATGGTTGGTTTACTCAGAAGAAAAACTCATCATCACCGAGAATTGCAATACAGAAATTATGAAATACACTGTTCTTGGGACCTACATCGTGACGCCTGGTCAACAATGCGAGACACAAATAGGAGAAGTCATCGTTGCCGCTACCACAAACACTACAGCTTCTAGTCTCCAGCTGCCATTGATCCAAATGCCAGAGCTACAACAGGACATCCAGAGAAGATCAAAGACAGTGGATCTAAGAAATGTGGACTTAAGTGATGTGAAAGAAGTGTTACAAAGTGCAAAATTTAGTGAAATAGACGATACGACCCAAACAGTGACAATAGAAATTAGTATATGGACTATTTTCGAGTACGTGATTATTGTAATAGCAATAGTTATCTTTATAATGTATAAATTTCAGTTTATAAACTTTTGTCGAAATTCTCCGAAACCGTCTGCGACACCTTCGGATAATTTCTCTCTAGGGGAGGGAGGAGTTAAGGAACCCCAAACTACCAATATTAGCTTTGTCCGCTAATAAGTATTTATTAGATGTATTCCATTGCTTGATCAGCGTTCATGATTATCTAGGACAAGCGTCATATCTGATCACGCCATGCATGTACTACGTTAGCAATAAAGTTAGTATATAAGATCAATATTTTATTAGATGAATTAATTACTGTTTAGCTGTAACTCTGTCGGAATAAAGTTATTTTTAATTACTTCCGTTGTCGCTTACTTAATTCGCGCGATGACACAACTGAATGTGTTTACCCTCCTCCGCTCGAGACCGCCCCGCCAATTTCGGAGCCGCTAACAACGATGCAGCAGCGATCGAGACCTTCACCGCAGCACGTGAGTCCACCGTTTGTTGCAACAACGATGCAGGCCGCCGTAGTAAGTACTGCACACTCATATGGGAACCGAGTCGGCGCACTGCTGCCGCCGGTTACAGCTGAATGGGCTTATCCATTAACGAATCACGCTGGCGCTACCGCGCCGCTGTACTCGACTGTGTGGTCGCAACCACACATCACTAGCGCACCCGCGCCCTACGCGGGTAAAAATGAGATTAAAGTAGAACCAAGTGCCGCTCCGAAGACAAACTCTATAGATATCTCGGAGCTCGCCGCCGCCATCACTGTCGCCGCACGTACAGGTACGTCGTCAGTACACTATCGTTATCAATTAGACCTACCCCGGTTCGGCGGGGCACACCAAGAGTGGCTTATGTTTAAGGCGGCGTACGACGAGTCAGCGCCGTCATATAATGATTGTGAAAACATATCACGACTCAGGAAGAGTTTGTTTGGACGCGCCAAGGAGGCGGTCGAAAGCCTACTAGCTTACTGCCCGGCCCCATTTGAAATAATAAAATCTCTAGAAGTGAGTGTTGAGTTATGGTACGTTTATATTGGCAACACCAAGTTACTTGTGTCTGTGGTGTGTAGCTAGAAAATATGTAACCATATGAATGTGCTTGCATTAGGATAAAGAAATAAAACTATTAAGAAGACAGTGATAATGTGCAGTTTCATTATGTATATTAACATGGTAGCAGTCCATGGTTAACAAAAAGTCAAAAGTTAAATTGTATGAGAAAATTAGTTGCAAAACATACCAAGAAAAAACGTGGACATGGCGGCGAAAAATAATGACATACATATTCCAATCTTCGACGGAGCCGATTATAGCAATTGGAAAATACGTATTTTAAAATTCCTGCAATACAAAAAGTGCAAAGAAGTTGTGATGCGGCTAAAAACCAGTAGCGATGATGAGAAATGGGATGAACGTGATATCCAGGCAACAAATTACATTTATAGTGCAATTTCAAATAAACAACTGGAATACATGAGCGAACTCGACTCGGCATTCGAAATTATGAAGAAATTCGACGATATGTTCTTAAAAAAATCGACAGCATTGCAAATTGTATGCAGACATAACCTCGAAAATGTGAAACTTAAAAATTATTCTGATGTGTCTTTATATTTCGACGATTTTGAGAAGGCAGTAAATGAGTTGAAACAGGCTGGCGCAATAATAACAGAACAGGAAAAGTTGAATTATATGCTGAAATCATTGCCTCAAAACTACAGTCATATTGGTGATTTAATTGATGTTTTGCCAGAAAGAGACAGGACAGTGGACTATTTAAAAAGTAAAATAAAACTAAAAGGTATGGAGGAAAAGTCTAATGAAGTGAATGAGAACTCAAATGTTTTCAGAGCCGATGCCAGGCAATCCCAGACTAACTTCAAATGCTTCAACTGTGGAAAACCTGGTCATTTGAAAAAGGACTGCCGTTCAGGATTTTATAGAGGTCGAGTTCACCATTCTGGCTATCAAGGTCAAGGACAATACAACAATAGAAATTTTCATCGAGGACGTGGTCGTGGAAATTACCATAATAGTCGAAATGAAGGTAATAGTTTTCATACTACCATTGCCTATAATAGTGTAAATAATGAATCTGATAAATCCAAGAAAGGTGAAATTAATTGGTTACTCGATAGTGGGTGTACTGATCACATCATAAACACAGATGAATATTATTACGAATATGAGACACTGAATACACCTGTAAAAGTTAAAGTTGGAGATGGAAGAATATTACAAGCTACTAAAATTGGTAACATTAAAACTTATTTCTCAGTGTATGGAAAAAGGTGTGAAATAACTTTAAAAAATGTTTATTATGTTAAAGAGATGAAAGCAAATTTATTGAGCTTCTCTAAAATTACAAATAAAAATTCAGTGTTATCAAAAGAAAAATTATCAAAAATATATAATACATATGGAGAACTTATAGCTATAGCATACAAAGATGAAAGTTGATATAAAATGACGAGTTACATACAAAAAGTAAATGGAGAAATATTAAAAGTAAATACAACTAAAAATGAAATGACTACAAAAGAAAAACTACATCGTACTTTGGGACATATAAACTTCAAAAATCTGGAAATAATGTGCAAAAGTGGGGCATTAGAGGGCCTACCTAAAGAAATTGAAAAAGAATATTTAAAGTGTGCAACATGTATTCAAAATAAAATGCATAACTTACCATTTCAAAACAATAGACGAAGAGGAGAAGATATATTAGACATTGTGCATACAAATTTAAATGGGCCACATCAAACTCCAGGATTAAATGGAGAAAAATACTTCTTAACTTTTATAGACGATTACAGCAAATTAATAAAGGTTTATTGTATCCGATCAAAGGATGAGGTTTATGACTATTTTGTGCAGTATGTAAATGAAGTACAAAATCTAACTGGGAAGACAATTAAGGAACTTCGTTGTGACAATGGCAAAGAGTACATAAATGGAAGAATGTTCCAGTTTTCAAAAGAAAAAGGAATTGTTATAAAACCATGTCCGGCATATGTACATCAATTAAATGGGACTGCTGAGAGATACAATAGGACACTAATGGATATGGGGAGGTGTTTATTAAAAGAAGCGAAAGTCGAGAGAAAATATTGGCCAGAAATAATCAAAACAGCAGCATATCTTAAAAACAGAACACTGACTAACACTTTTGAACAGAAAACCCCGTATGAGATATTTTTTAAAAGGAAGCCATCTATAAATAATTTAAAAATATATGGAAGTAAAGTGTTTGTACGCATACCGGATGTTAAAAGAAAATCAAAATGGGACAAGAAGGCTGAATTTGGCATTTTACTTGGATATACTGATACCGGATACAGAGTACTAATGAACAGCAAAATTATAATTGCCAGACATTGTGATATTGTGGAGGAAGATGTAAAGTTATGTGGATTTGAGGATGAGAAAGAAGAAAAGAACAGAGAAGAAGAAGAAAGAGGAAAGAGGTTAAATGAGATAAGAAAGAATGAAGGACAAAATTTTAATAATAAAATGCTATTAGAAACAGATACTACAGGACAGTTAAAAGAGGAAAAGAGACATGAAATAAATTGTGAAAATGAAAAAGGAAAAATGTTCAGGAAGACAGATTAAACCACCACAGCGATTTCATGATGAATTTGGCTATTACTGCATTAGTGTAAATTATTGTGATGCTATGATTCCAGAAAACTTTCAGGAGGCGATATCTTGTGAAGAGTCGGTGCAATGGAAAGCGGCTATGGATCGTGAGATGGCCAGTCTTGTGCAAAATAACACATGGACTCAAGTTAAAAAACCCCCGGCGGACAAAAAGGTACTTGATGTAAAATGGATTTATAAAAGAAAAAGTGATAGTGAATATAAAACCAGGTTAGTGGTTAGAGGTTTCCAACAAAAAGATTGTATTGATGATACTTATTCCCCTGTGGCTAAGATGCCAACTTTAAATAAAACCTTTATTATCCTACTGTTGTCAAAATTCTTTAGAAATAAATCAAATGGATGTAGAAACAGCATTTTTGAATGGTCAAATTTTATCTGAGGTTTATGTAAAACAGCCAGATGGCTATGAAGACAGCACTGAAAATGTTTATAAATTAAATAAATCATTGTATGGTCTAAAAGAGAGTCCACGTGCATGGTATGAATGTTTTAATAATTTTTTAAGTTCACTTGGTTTTCAAAGAAGTAAATATGATTATTGTTTGTATACAAAAAGGGACAATAACTTGGTTATTTACCTTTTACTATTTGTAGATGATCTTTTGATTTGTTGTAGAGACAGAAATGTTATTTCTGATATTAAAAACAATTTGTGTAACAAATTCAAAATGAAGGATTTAGGTAAAGTCAAAAATTATATTGGAATAGACATTGAGTATAACTATGAACATGAGAACATTTTAACCTTGAGTCAAGAACGTTATATAGAGTCATTAGGTAAACGCTATAATATTGAAAATGCAAAATTGTATAAAACGCCCATGGAAGTAAACTTAAAAATAGAAAAATCTGAACTGAATGAGAATTTAAAATATAGAAATTTGATAGGAGCTCTGTTATATATTAGCTCAGGTACCAGACATATATTTCAGTGTGAATTATTTAAGTCGTTTTCAAAATTGTTGTAATAAGACACATTTTATATATGCTTTGAGAGTCCTGAAATATTTATATTTGACAAAAAATCTTAAATTGAAATATTTTAAGAATAATAATGCTGATATTATTGATTGTTTTGTTGATGCCGATTGGGCTGGTGATGTAACCGATAGAAAGTCTACTACAGGATTTATAATAAGAATGTTTGGAAATGCAATTAGTTGGAAGTCTAAAAAACAAAGTAGTGTAACACAATCTTCTACGTTTGTGAATACATTGCATTGTCAGATGCTGTAACAGAAACTATATTTTTAATTAACTTGATAAATGATGTCTTTACTAAAATTGATAAATCAGTAAAAATTTATGAAGATAATTCAGGAGCAATAGCAATAGCTAAATACGGAAATTTCACAAAGAACTCTAAACATATAGAAGTGCATTATCACTTTATACATGAAAATAAAAAAAATAAAAAAAATGAAGTTGTTAAAATTGAACCGGAAAATAATTTGGCAGACATATTTACTAAAGCTTTGGGAAATGTAAAGTTCACAAAATTTAGGGATATGTTAAATTTAAAATAAGATGTTAAATTGATTGTTAAGATAAGTTAAAATTGATATGTAATAGTGTTGCAATATAAACGTAAGGAGGCGTGTTGAGTTATGGTACGTTTATATTGGCAACACCAAGTTACTTGTGTCTGTGGTGTGTAGCTAGAAAATATGTAACCGTATGAATGTGCTTGCATTAAGATAAAGAAATAAAACTATTAAGAAGACAGTGATAATGTGCAGTTTCATTATGTATATTAACAGTGAGATTCGGCCGGCCCGATTGTATTGCGTTATCGGAACTTGAACGCTTACGCGCTCTCCCGCGGCTTAATGATTATGCTAGGGATATTTGTGTATTTAGTAGCCGTGTATCCAACATCGTCGCCACACTACAAGCATTACGTCGGATGCATTACTTGTACAACCTGGAGGCGACAAAAGTAACCATTGAAAAACTCACACCTACTTTACGTTACCGGTGGTACCACTTCGCCGCCGAGCAACCATTTGATGAGCCGGACTTAGTGAAATTGTCCCGGTTTCTTAGCAGGGAGTCTGAGCGCTGCGGCCCATATGCGCCGCCGGAGACTACAGCGCCCGACACAACAACACAGCGGCCGTCGGCGAACAAACCGCCGCCCACTCGCTCGCGAGCGTACAACGTGGCGGAATCGCAGAGTCGTAAAAATGTGAGTACATGTCCTATATGTTTAGTGGAGGGTCACAACATATATAAATGTGAACAATTTAGTGCAGCCGTAATTGAGGAACGTTGGAACATGGCGCGGGAGCGCGGACTATGTTTTACGTGTTTACGTCTGCGTAACAAGGCGCATAAGTGAAATCGTAAAAAGTGCAGCGTAGGTGGTTGCGAACGAATGCACCACTCACTACTACATAGAGAGCCGGTGAATGTAGAAACTATAACTGAAACTGATGAATCTGCAAGGGAAACCGTGGCATCGACGTGGATACAACATGCATGTAAGTCGTATTTAAAAATTATTCCTGTAGTAATATCCGGACCGGCGGGCGCGGTGCAAACACACGCGCTCCTAGACGACGGATCGACCGTCACACTCATTGACGCCGACATCGCCGACAGAGTAGGCCTACAGGGACCTCGCGCACCGCTCCAAATAGAAGCGATTGGAGACACAAAGGCGTCGCCGGAGTCATGTAAAGTACGCGTTAGCATACAAGGGCCATCTAAATATAAACATGTTATCAACGCTCGAACTATAGCCGATCTATGTTTATCCGCTCAAGCAATCGCGCGGCAGGACGTCGCTGACTGCAAACATCTACAAGACCTGGCGGAGTACTTCAAGTTCGAGCGGGCTTCGCCAAAAATACTGATCGGCCAAGACAACTGGCACCTCCTCGTGTCTACTAAGGTAAGGCGCGGCCGCCGCGATCAACCAGTCGCGTCATTAACGAGATTGGGTTGGGTACTACATGAAACACACAGTCGGGCGCTGCCGCGTCCGGATCGCGTAAACTATGTCAACACACACGAGGAGTCCGAACAACAGAGCATGGATCAGCAGCTACGTGATCACTTCATGCTTGAGTCCCTCATGATCACGCCTAAACTGCCTACTAACGATCCAGATCAGCGAGCGATCACGCTTCTAGAGGAACGTACGACGGTCCGAGATAAGGTATATGAAGTACCGCTACTATGGAAAAGCGATACCGTCGAGATGCCAAATAATTACGAAAATACATTACGCAGACTACTCAGTGTAGAACGCAAACTAGACAGGGACAGTTCCCTGAAAGATAAATATGGTAAACAAATGCAAGCACTTATCGATAATGGCTACGCCGAGCCGGCGCCGCCTACTTCTACTACTGGGCGCACGTGGTACCTAACACACTTCGCCGTACTTAACCCACTAAAACCGGACAAGCTGCGAATAGTCCACGACGCTGCCGCGACTACTAAAGGTAAGTCACTGAATGACTACCTACTCAAAGGTCCTGACATGTTACAGTCACTACCCGGAGTACTAATGCGCTTCCGTCAACGATGCGTCGCCGTGTCAGCAGACATCAAAGAGATGTTCATGAGAGTGAAGATACGTCCCGAAGATCGCGACGCGCTTCGCTATCTAAGGCGCGGAGACAGGCGTGACGACAGGCCACCAGACAAATGGAGAATGACGTCACTGATATTCGGCGCTACGTGTTCGCCGTCGACCGCGATTTACGTGAAAGACGTCAATGCTCGCAGGTACGAAAAATCTCATACTGAAGCATGTCAATCGATTATTAAAAATCATTATGTCGACAACTTGTTGGACAGTTTCGACACCTCCGAGGAAGCAGTACGCGTCTCTAAGGACATAGATCGTATACATAGGGAAGCTAATTATGAACTAAGACAGTGGGCGTCAAACAGCAAGGAACTTCTGGAAGCGTTAGCTCCAGGGGCAGCAAATGACAACCTCGGCCTCAACATGGACGCGGCCACCGAGCGCGTCCTAGGACTAGAGTGGAGACCAACTCAGGATGACATAGGTTTCAATTTAGACCTATCGAGGCTTCCACCTACACTTATCGGCAAACCCAGGCCAACAAAACGTGAGGTACTACGTATAATGATGTCCCTGTTTGACCCTCTAGGCTTCGTCTCTCCCGTTACTAATAGGGCGAAGGTACTACTGCAAGAAGTTTGGCGCCGCGGCACCGGCTGGGACGTCGACATAGACGCTGATCTCGCCCAACAGTGGAACGAGTGGACTACACACCTACAAAGGCTAAAGACTATTAAAATCCCGCGTTGGTATATGGCTTATTCTAAAGATAAACCTATAACTCATGTGTTCGTGGACGCGAGCCAATCTGCATACGCTGCTGTCGCCTATTGGCGCGCGACGAGCGAGGATGGGCAAATCACACTGGCGCTGGTGGCTGCGAAGACAAAAGTCGCACCACTTAAGCTCACCTCGATCCCGCGACTCGAGCTGCAGGCTGCAGTTCTGGGCAGCCGCCTGGGTGCAGCAATCACGGCCGAGCATGACTACAAGCCGCATCACATCACGTACTGGACAGACAGTACCACTGTCCTCACCTGGTTACGGAACGGGGCGCGCTCGTACCGCCCGTTTGTAGCCCATCGCATCGCCGCAGTCGAGGAGCACACTAAGCTCAGCGACTGGCGGTGGGTATCCACTGCCCTTAATGTCGCCGACGACGCTACGCGCGACGTGCCGCGCGAGCTGGACTCCGAGCATCGGTGGTTCCGCGGGCCTGACTTCCTACGAGGTCACCCCGACACGTGGCCTGCAGAGCAGCCGGCAGCCTACGAGCTCACCGGTGAGGAGCGTGTGCACCACATCGCTGAGACGGACGTGGACCCGACCGCAGCGGTCCCCGACCATACGCGCTTCTCCCGGTGGGAGCGCCTATTGCGAGCGACCGCCCGAGTCATCCAAGCGGCGGAACTGTTAAAGTGTATGGTAACCAACACAGACCAGGTGAACTATAAAGTTAATACTAAAAATAGGGAATCAGATCCAGCGTGGAAGAGTAAAGTGTCACTAAATTTATACAATTAACTGCCGAACAATTGAATAAAGCAGAAGTACTGTTAATAAAGGTTATACAAAGACAAAGTTTCAGTGGTGAACTCAGTGACACTAACTATAAAACTGGCAGACTACGGGCACTATCAGTTTATGTTGATTCCGACAATTTACTCAAACTAATGTCGCGCGTAAGCGCGGCACGATGCATTTCAGATCATCAATCGAGTCCGGCCATCCTCGATGGAAATCACCACATCACCCAACTACTCATCGAGGCAGTCCACAGGCGACTGCACCACTCCGGCGTCGAGGTAACCGTCAACGAGTGCCGCACTCGCTATTGGGTGACGCGCCTACGCCCCGCCACACGAACCATCGTGTCACGCTGCCTGGACTGCCGAGCGCGCCGCAACGTGCCGCCCGAGCCCCCGACGGGCAACCTGCCGCCCTGTCGCCTCGCCCATCACGAGCGCCCTTTCACGTACGTGGGCCTCGACTACTTCGGGCCTCTCCACGTCTCCGTGGGACGCGCCGTACACAAGCGCTACGTGGCGCTTTTCACCTGCCTGACTACACGGGCAGTACACCTCGAGGTCGCTGCGAGCCTAGCGACGTAGTCTGCTGTGATGGCCCTGCGTCGCTTCATCGCGCGCCGGGGCCCTCCTTCTCAAGTATGGTCTGACAACGGGACCAACCTGCACGGCGCGGACCGCGAGCTCCGAGCATCCATCGACGCGTCAACACGACAAGAGGCAAGCCGACAGCGTATCACCTGGCGCTTCATTCCCCCCAGCGCACCTTTCATGGGCGGCGCGTGGGAGAGACTGGTGCGAAGCGTGAAGACCGCTCTCTTCAGCACATTACGGGAGCGCCACCCCAACGAAGAAACGCTGGCGACTCTGCTAGCTAGGTAGAGTTTACCGTCAATAACAGACCACTCACTCACGTTTCTGTGGATCCAAATGATCCGGAGGCACTCACGCCAAATCATTTCCTGCTGCACCGCCCAGCGTCAAACCCGCCACCAGGTGATTTCAACGACCGGGACCTCATCGGACGTGTGCAATGGCGCGCCTCGCAGCGACTCGCCGACCAGTTTTGGGCAAGATGGGTCCAAGAATACCTGCCTGACCTGCAGCACCGGCGGGAGCCCCACGGACGTGGCGCTCCGATACTGGAAATTATAAACAATCACCGGGGACGTCGTGCTTGTCGCGGATAGCAACCTGCCGCGGAACTCGTGGCCCATGGGGCTGGTTATTTGGACATTTCCCGGGAGTGATAACATTGTGCGCGCCGTAGATATTAAGACGAAAGGGGGAATTTTAAGACGACCTGTTAAAAGGCTGGTTAAACTAGTATCTCAAGACGCTTCTTAAATAATGATGGGCCTATGTCGTCTTTTAGTTCTCACCTTACAGTAATTTTAGTATAACTAGTATTCTTTTAGTCTTTGTAAACATTGTGTTACCTGTTTAATTTAATTTTGTGCATGTCATTGTCATTTACCTTTTATAGTTCAAGGATTGTGAATGATATGACATCCTGTGATAAACTAAGTAACTGAACCATCCACGATGGTTCACGGCGGGAGAATGTTCAGAATAGAACGGGATGTCATAACAAATCATAACAAACAAAGGTACCTACTAACATTTCTAGGAAGACATTGGGGGCGTGTCTTGTCCCGCGCAAGTGACTCGTGATTGGTCGTCATAAGTAAACAAACTCCAAATAACGCTACCATATTTGGTAATGCGCGAGACGCAATGCCACAAACCTCTCCCGCACCTCACACGTCGCTAGGCTAGTAAGAAAGGTCTTGCGCGGGCGATGAGGGCCAGTCTTGTTCCTGCTTCCGTCTAGTATACGTCACAAGTAAATATAAGTGTGTCCTCCGTAAAAGTCCTAATATTGTGTAATTGTAATATAAAGTTCTAGTATTTAATTTAGTGATAGGGTATTGCGTGCCAATAAATCGTTTTAACGTTGTGTAACATGTGACTTAGTGTAGACTAAATAGACTAATTATTATTCACGAACACTGCGTCTCATTTTGCACCCAGAACTAGCGCAACAAATGTACCTCCTGACAATCGGGCTCGTACAGTTCCTAAAATCTGGAAATCGGCATTCATCACCCCTGTTCACAAGAAAGGAAACAAATCTGATGTTACGAACTATCGCCCGATATCTAAGTTATGTCTCTTTTCAAAGATCCTTGAACGTATAGTGTATAACGATGTTTATGCGGCTATGGAAAATAACTTCGGGAAGGAACAACATGGCTTCCTCAAAAAGCGATCCACTACGACTAACTTGGTGTTATCGCACGAGTTTATATCGGGTGGTATGGATCGACGTGCGCAGGTGGATGTCATTTATACCGACTACAGCAAGTGCTTCGACCGTATCGACCATCGTCTGCTGCTGGAGAAGTTGCTCAAAGCCGGTATACACGGAGACCTTTATAGATGGTTTTCGTCTTATATTGAGAATCGGAGTCAGGCTCCAAGGTTACACTTCGGGTTGGACATCGGTCCCCTCGGGTGTGCCACAGGGTTCAGTTTTGGGGACCTTGATTTTCACTCTGTTTATTGCTGATGTTGTAAACTGCTTCAAGCACTCTTACGTGTTGCTATATGCTGATGACATGAAGGTTCACAAGATTATACGTGATATCTCGGATACTCACCAGTTACAAGCTGATCTGAATAGATTTGAAGAATATTGCAAGCATAATTTGCTTCAATTAAATGTCTCTAAATGTTTTCAGATGACCTTCACGCGCCAGAAATCTATAGTAAATTCAAACTATAGTCTCAACCGACTTACCTTGTGCAAAGTTAACAGCATAAGGGATTTAGGTATTACACAAGATAGCAAACTGTTTGACCAACACATTGACGTTATTGTGGGCAAGGCTTCGAGGGCATTAGGATTTGTAATCAGAGCCTCAGCCTGTTTCCGTTCCCTGAAGCCTATGAAAGTTTTATACTGTTCGTTCGTGCGCAGCCACTTGGAGTATGTATCGCAAGTCTGGAACCCTCAATATGAGATCCATAAGTCACGCATTGAGGGCATCCAGAAAAAGTTTCTTAGATATCTCGATTATAGGGCGCACCAAGTATCAATAGATTACAGTCACCGTTGTAAGAGGTACCATTTTCCGCCATTAGATCGTAGGCAGCTCATTAATGATGTATGTTTTTTGATTAACATAGCGAATGGCTCGATTGACTGCCCTGAGCTACTAACAAAGTTATCATTTCGCACTAACACTATTGGATTACGTAAAAGGCCGCTTCTAGATGTTTCTTCTACCACTACTAATTATAGGCGTAATGCTTTTCTTATAAGAAGCGCTCGAAGTTTCAATGATGTGAAATCTGAGCACGTAAAAATGTCGAGCACTAAATCTAGACTTATTTTGCACTAGGATAAGCACTGCAAGGACGCTCTTAGCCAAATCATTTTTTGTGAATAATGCACCGGCTAGTGGTTCTTTGACTAATACGTAGCAACATAAATAATTAAATAAATAGGAATAACCTACTTACTTATGTACACATTGAACTTTAACTGTTCGGCTTGAATTAATCGATATGTTGTATATCTGTGGAGGCTTGTTATTAGCAACTTGATAATGTGTTGTAGTTACCTATTATTATTTGTAATAAGACTGTAAGCCTTCTTAAAACTAATAAATAAAATAAAATAAAATTCTTCTTTTCGTCATAAGATTTTGGAAGATGAATATGTCTGCGAGGCTTGTAGAGATCTCGCAATGGCTGCAGTTAATAAAGGCTAGCAAACAGAAGTTTATGGCAGAGAAGTTGGACCACCAAGTGGAGCTGGACTGAGTGGAGCTGGACCAAGTGGAGCTGGGCCAAGTACGACGCATAAAAATGTGTGCCTTTTGTGTGCCTGTTCAACACTTCAAAGACAGAGTGACTTAATATTAAGAGAAAATCCTACTGAGATACAGCAATCTATAATTAGTATTATAGAGAGCAAAGTAGCACCACGAGAGGTTTGTTAATTTTTGCAATTTAAGTGGTATAAGATTGATAACATTTCACCCTTTATTAGGCAGCAATTATAATCACAATTTACTTATTATTTTATTTTCAGTTATGAGATTTAGATCGTGTTTACCATGCCTGCTGGTTACGCACAAAAAGAGAGGTTGTACGTATGAATCGTCAATGAAAACAGACCTCAACTGGAACCAAATAATAATATGCTGTTAATAATATAGATTTTTTGTTATCTATGCTCTACATCTCAACTCTAAAGGAAGGAACGGATGTCACCTCTCTAATTCACGTGACATTTCTACTGTCACTATGTTGCACTTTTCTCTTCCTGTAATGCTCTGTGTTCGCTTTGGCTGTACAATTGTGTAATCGTAAAACATTCCAATAATTGGCAATTTTATATTTAATATTATAATTGTTCTGAAGATTAAACTGAGACGTGAACTGTATCCAGTGTTTATTTTGGCCATCGCCTTGACTCTTCGCCTGAAGTTCTTTGTCGACGCCACGATTTTGCTTCGCATACTCATTCAAACAGATTATTGTACTCAGTGAACAAACAAATTAACTCGACGAGAGTGGTCAAGATGACAGACGAACAAGAAATATGCGAACGGCGCGAATCGCCGTATTAGCTTACGACTTACACGTGTGCACCTTTGCCAAACAACCAAATAGCCTCTATTGAAAAATTACAAGGCGTCTCCAATTTTGTTACTTGGAAATTTGCCATAAAGTTAACCCTATGTGCTGAAGAATTGGATGTATGTGTGACGTCATTAAATCATGAGTTTTCATTTTTCAAGTCACAATGGTTTGCTACATAATACATACCTGTCATATTTATTGAGCATCTACCGACAAATGTCGAAGTACCTACCTAAATTATTATTGTGTTGTCAACTACCAACAATGTAAAAGAGTACCCACCTAAGTAAATATTATTGTGTGTACAGGAAATAACTCTTAAACTTATATTAAGCCACATTGATGATATTCCTATAAATCATTACGTAATTTGTAATGATCATTGTGTTGTATCCTGGATTTTATGTTGCTATATTAGTATTATAAGTCCTATGAAACAATTAGTGCAATACTGTGTGTTAGTATCATTATTCTTTCTAAACTATATAATAAATAAAGAATATTGATTAAGAATGACTAAATAGGCGATATTAAATTCCTTAAATGTCTTGATACGTTTTAAAACATTTTCAATACATAAGATTATTGTTCACCTTATTGTGAGATTATTTGAAGCAAAATGGAAAATGGCGGGACACCGCACCCTTTTCTCATATTGGACGTATTGAAACACAGATAGACCCGTTATTATAAAAACATTGTGTAATGGATAAGCTGACTTACTTTTTTGTGAACTACAAGCCAGTACAGGCCAGATATTGTTATTTAGAAGTGTAATACTTATAATACTTGATGTAAGATCGACTACGCAAGACTAACGTAAGTTATTTGATATTATAACTTTATTATATTATTACTAATGGTTGTGTTGAAACTGTATCTATAACATATTGGGCGCACGGTTGGCGCAGTAGTTGAGCGATTGACTGCTGCGCAGTGTGTCGCGGGTTCGATTCCCGCACGCAACAAATATTTGTATGACTTACAGATAGTTGTTCCGGCTCTGGGTGTTGTGTATGTGAGTTTATATGTTTGTAAACGCACCCACGATACAGGAAGAAATTCGTAGTGTGGGGAAATGTTATTCTAAAAAAAAAATAACCATTATTCCTAATATGTTATATTGATTTAAGGGCCAGTCTATGTCCTTTGTCTTATCTTTGTTATTTTGATTCTATAATATTGTAAATACTGTATGTGATTGTAAAAGATATCGATAAATACTATGAAAGAGCTTCCGTGGGGTTTGTTGCCCTTCTTCCCCACAAGAACTAGTCTAGCGTACGGGCGGTAAGCTCAATGAGCCTTCTAAGTATGAATTAATTGACAAGCCTTACTTAAATAATACCTAGTCTTGTCTTTTTTTGCTTTTATTCATGAAACCCTTTCAATACACACCACATACATTGGAACTCTGATATAAAGTAAATAACCAACAACCATCTTGACATTCAAAGCTTGCTATCTTGGTAGATATCAATACTTTTATATAGATCCATTCATGATTCTAACACCCGTATATGTTTGACACTGTAGCCGAATTTGTTCTAATATGTTTTTGTTCGAAACTTGGAAAAAGCTCGCAGACTCATTTTAAGATCGAGGTCTGTATAGAAAAGTCTTGCTTGATTTGAATTGACGAACAATTACACCGTATCGAATATCAACAATTTTCGAACATGTCTGAATACATTGAACATACCATGAAATTGGTGCAGCAGCTCCCACACATCGGCAAGACGATAGAAGATGGTGAGGTGATTTTGTCGGGGCTTCCACAAGAATATGATGTTGCAGTTTCTAATCTGGAAACAGCTAGCATCACCAGCTCCTTGACAAGTTGAATTGTACGAATGACATTGCTGCAAGAGGACCACCGACGCAACTATGAGGGACAATCAGCAGCCTATGTAGCCCATAATAAAAAGAAGAGTAACCTAACCTACAATTATTCCAAAAAGTTGGTCATCATGTGAAAAAATGCTTCAAGAGGCGTCGAAATGAAAGTGCAAGAAAGCGACAGCAGTAAGAAAATGCTAAGAAACAACAACCACAACAAGGACAACATACTTTCTTCGCTTTAGCTGTATATGCATTCAACTCGGACGAATTTATATTGGATTCTGGAGCCAGTGTTTTTTGTGTCAAGACCAAGAAATAGTCACTGACATGAAAAGCAAAAAAAGTGTGATATCTGTTGCGAATGGACAACAGTTTGATAGTAAAATGGTTGGTAAAATAACTCTTTCTTCAAATGTCACTCTAGATAATGTCGTAGTGGTACCTAATCTTTCAAATGATTTAATGTCTGTTAGTCAGATAACTAATAAAGGCTATGTAGCTACTTTCCATAAAGATGTTTGTTCTATGTATGATAAATGTAATATATCTGGTAATCAAGTATTCTAAGCTAAGAAAATTAATGGATTGAATAAGTACAAAATTCAGCAAGTTAGGCCATTACCCCTCGAGACCTCCATGCTCCTTCATTCTAGGCAGGAGACAGTGAGTGCTCATGCTGCTGTGTGCGCACCTTAAAGTGTGTGGCATAAGCGTCTTGGCCGTCTTAATCACAGAAGCGTAAGTATACTTATGGTGGTGGGAATCAGTGTGTTGGTGTCGTTTTTCAGGATAATGATGACTACCCTAGCAGTTGCGTTGCATGCCTTACTGGCAAGTTCCAAAGGTTGATGCTAAACATGCTGCTAGTCCACTGGAAATTGTCCACTCAGATGTATGCGGCCCGATGCAAGAGAGCACCTGGGCTCGCTACTTGTTGACATTCACGGATAAAAACCTTCCTTTAACCTCTGGTTTTTCGAGAAAAACCTTTGGATATCTCATGAAGACTAAATCCGAGGTGAGTTCCCATTTTATTTCTTTTAAAGCTGTAGTAGAGAAACAGACTGTACTAAAAAAGCATTTTATGCAAATTACGCATCATGAGTATGTACTTTAGTTTGATATACCTACCTCCTGTATTATCAAGTACGTAAAGATATTGTTTTCCTTTTTGTATCGCTCGAATGTAAAACTCACAGTTTTATCATTATTTTGTAGTATTGTTTGTCTCAGAATTAATTATTCCGAACTCATTAGCCAAATATAAGCCATAAACGGCTTCTGTGGTTCTTAACTTATACTATAATTGAAACTCTGCGATATATATTTAGAACATTAATAAAAAAAACAGGATTGCCTAGTCTATTGCATATTCAGTACCGTTAACTGGTTTCCTTAAAAGGGAAGGTATAGTTCACCAAACCTCAGTGCCTTATTGCCCTCAACAAAATTGGGTTTCGGAGCGTGTGAACAGGACTTTGAGAAGGCACGTGCAATGCTAAAAGGATCTGCAGCCAAATTGCGTAAGTGAATTCGGCAAAGGAAAGAGTTTGGAACCTTCAAAGAGTAAGAATCATTTCTTTCAACTTTTCGGTATTGCGAAACTAATTTGGAAAGATTACGATCATCATCCTTTTAGGTGAAGTTCATCTACTGACTGTCTTGCGTTATGTTTCATCAAACTCAAATGATTTATTTCCAAAAAATTAGGACATTATTTAACTTTGTTTTATATACAACGTCTTGGTATTCTAATGCTTTTAATTAAAAATGTATAATGGCTCCATAAAACTGAAAAAAAAACAATTATATAAACGGTACACTACGCTATACGCCATGGCCTAATACGTATCATTAAACGCATTTATTCAGTAGTTCTAGGTAGTGATTTTTAATCTGTGATACATAAGTTTTCTGCGCTGCAAGATGAAAAAAAAACGAAATTAATTACTGTAAGGTAAGATAAGTATAACGGTAACCCTAATCTAGAAAATAGTATTACGTGCGTTGCTTTTACTTAAGTTCTGGTGTTTTTTTTTTTCAGTCATGCGTGTGTTAGAAAAATGAAGGAACTCCATATAAAAGTATTGATATAATTATGTCAAGATGGTTATTTACTGTGTATCAGAGTTCCTATATATGTGGTGTATAAGGGAAAGGTTTTATGAAGAAAAACACAAAAAGACAAGACCAGGTATTTATTTCAATTAGGCTTGTCAACTAATTCATATTGAGGCTCAGGGAGCTTACCGCCCATTCGCTAGACCTAGTTCTCGTGAAGAAGAAGGGCAAGAAACTCCACGGAAGCAACTATGGTTGTAAAATTATTTTTAGATATATTTTACAATCATAATATTTAAATATTGTTTATAACAATATAGATCTAATTCTATAGTTACTATTATATGTAAATCTTGTAACATTTCACAATGTTACATAATCAAAACAACAAGGGTAAGGCAAATAACATGACTAGCCCTTAAATAAATAAATTTAACATCATTAGGAATAAATGCCATAATATGATACAGATAGCGTTTCAACACAACCATTAGCAATAATCAAGTTATAATATCAAATAACTTACGTGAAGCTTGTGTAGTCCATATTTCACAACAAAGTGCTCGTCAACTTACGAATTAAACACTATTTATAATAATGAGTCGACCTGTCAAAAGTCCCCACCATTTTCTATATTTCTATAAATAATCTCACAATCAGTAATAATCAATTCTTGAGTAATGAAACCTTTTTAAAACTCATCAAGAGAATGAAGGAATTTAATATCGCCTTTTTAGTTATTCTTAATCAATATTCGAAAGAATATTGATACTAACCGACAGTCTTGGACTAATTGTCTCAAAGGACTTATAATACTAAAATAGCAATATAAAATCCAGAATACATCGCAATGATCATTACAAATTACGTAACACTTTATAGGAACTGCATCACTGTGGCTTAAATGTAAATTTCGAGTTATTTCCTGTTTTCATAACAATATTTACTCAGGTGGATACTCTAATAATTTTAGGTATTTGACAACACAATAATAATTTAGGTAGGTACTTAGACATTTGTCGGTAGATGCTTAATAAATATGACAGTTTGTATTTTGCATGTGCTTAAAAGTGAAAGTTCATGGCTGGCCTTCATGGAGAAGGATACCAGCAGCATTGCCAGGAGATCGGTGACGAAAGAAGGTCCCATGGCAAAGCTGGCAAACCTCGTCAAATGGGACGAGCTCGCAGCCCGCCTCAGCTGCGAAGGGCTCGGCTGCTCCAAAACAGGGAAGGAGTGGCTAAAAGTAAGTGTAATTATTACATGAAATTAGTTGTAATTTGTGAGTGTGCAAGTTCTGAAGTGACGACGACATGTCAAGCTATACCTAAATTTCCCTTAAAATCTCGCGTCCGTCCCTGGTTCAGGCCATGTTACGGAGCGAGAGGGCATGGGAAGCTGTCACCTCCTTCAGTGAAGCAGTAATGCTCGCGAAGGAGGAGGCGGAACGCGTGAGGGAGACACAACGGAGACGACCTCACGCCCCTAGCCACCGCAGGAGACGCCCCGGGCGTCTGGAGTCGCAAGCCGATTCCCTGCCACCGTAGGCGCGGGCTTGCGGACGGCGAGTAATGGGTAGCTCGTCGTCCGATAAGGGCCAGGTCCGAGACGACGGCGCGTAGTGTTTCACGCGCGCCTCAAAGAGATGTCAGCAAAGTTGACGGGGTCCGCTAGGGCCGATGCCTGTCTGGGTCGCGGATAAATTTGAAAGAGAGTTACCGCGGCCCTGGCATAAGCAACTGAAGGAACACGGGTGGGTTTTAGTCAGTAAAAGTCTGATACGCCTTCCCGCTTCACCCAGAGTGGGAGACGTCATTGGATGATTTCACACCCAAAAAAATAAATAAAAGGCGACCTTATAATATTAGTGCCAAATTTGTAATGAAGAAAACTGAGATAAATAGGCTATTTGCTATACTAATGTAAAAGATAGACCGGGCATAAGCTGCACTATAAATTAAATCAAAATTCAATTATTTGTTTGTGTTATTGTTAAATCGATTCCAATTTATTAAACAAAAAAAAATTGGGTATATAAATATCCTTAAACTACCACATAAATAAAGCAGATGAATGAGGCGTGCTGCAGCACAGGACAGAGCAAGACCCAATCCCATGCTAGGAGCTAACCTATGTTAAATCACTATAGGTAACTTAATTTATTTAATAATGCTTTTCATTTCTTCAATATTTTAAGAAACTTTAATAGTACTGGAATGGGCCAAAGGGAAAAGCCCGCGGTAAGGCAGTAGAGCGCCGCCAAGAGGGGTTTGCTACAGGCGGCGGAAGCATGCACAAGAAATTGATAAGCCTAACCGATAGGGAGGAGGGGATACTGGCACTGTTGGGGCCCGTGGCTGTGCATGGCAACATGAACGTCCGAATCCCTTTTATTGTTAGACAAATACTTACTCACAACAAGGAGCTTGGTCCCTTGTTGACTATCCAGTTTTTTTCGCACCGTCACTGCTACCATCACCGCAACCGTTGCCGCTACCGTCACCGACCTACACGCCGGTATGCAGTTTCCGCCTACCGCCACCGCTGCGAATGCTCACCCCAACACCACCACCACCAGTATCTCCACCACCACCATCCCCGCCATAACTTGTATTCCCCGGGGCCCCTCCATCTCCATCTGATGCGACACAACCTCGCGCAATAGGTACAAACATTTTATTTGTTTCTTGTATTAGAAAGCAAAATATATATATATATATATTATTTTATATAAAGTATTTATTATAGTACATATTTAAGTATGTTTATTTCAACTATATATTTTTGTATTAAATTTGCGTTCATAATATGTTTATTTCATTTTTTTATGCACCTGTCATGCTATCTCTTCACCGCCCTTGGTTGACTGGTAGAGAATGCCTCAGGCATTAAATCCGCCTATGTACTTTTATGTTGCATGAAGTTTTAATAAATAAATAAATAAACAGGGCAAATAAATATACATATAATTATATTTGTTTTGCATAGCATTTGACACTTGTTTTTTTTACTCTACCTATGGATTAATATTTAGAGACATCTAGACATTATAAATAGAATTAGAAACCTGTATTATGCAAATAAATAATTTGACTTTAATTATTCATACCCTAATACTAATAAACACGGAATAAAGTTATACCAGGTATAACAAAGGTATAACCATACATTTTCATAGGTTTATACTGGGTATAACTTTATGCCGCGTTTATTAGTAAGAAAGTTACGTCTCACGGATCGTCTCGCGCGCAGGTTTGACGATTTCCAGCCTCCCGAACAAGCCGGATTCGGGACAAACGATCCAATCGGGTAGGGCCAACTTCGAGAAAGAGGTCAACCGTCGAATCCGACTCGGAGTTTCGGAAGCTTTCGGGAAGTTGCACGGTATCTTCTCGGTCAACTCACCACAGTGTCTCAAGACGAAAGTCTATGACCAGTGTGCGTTGCCAGTAGGGCATCGAGAACCGGTCCTATTTAAGGAACCGGTTCTTTCGGTTCTAAATTCTAGACGGAACCGGGTACCCGGTTCTTTCGGGTTTTTTTTCATAAATTCTATTTGAAAAGTGTCTAAATAAAACTCACTTTATTGGTACGCATATTTATATGACGCCGCGTAGGCGTGAATTTGCTAATTTATTATCCTAATTAATCGTTTTATGTGTCTATGTCTATTTAAGTTGGGTTTTGAGTTCAGCGCCATCTATTGGCTCACTGTGGAATCAGTATTGATTCATAATTCATATGCTAATTTTAATGTTTAATTAATACGAGATGTTTAAATTAAACAGGAACACTTATTGTAGGACTTTTGGATTTGTTCTCATTTTAACTATTGCACATTTGACGAAGCAAATGTGTTTCATTATGTTATTCTTATTAAGTTGTCAAACAATGGCGGATGTTATAATTTCTATGACCAATAACCAGATTTAATAATTTAATACGAGAACTAAACAAATTTGAGTAAATGATTAAATACTAAGAAGTCATAAGACTATTTTACACAGCTATGTAATAATGAGAAACTTTCTAATTAGTAAGATTGTTAGATCACCGGAAACTTGAATAGTTTTGTTATTAGATGACTATTTCAATAATAAACTACAAACCACTTTGTATTTGTGAGTATTGAGGTTGTTTAATGTTAAAATAATTAACTGATCAGCATTTTAGTATTGTTTGCTAACTTTACTCAACTATCCAAGTAATTAGTGTCTAAACAAAAACTATGGAAGTCCCGCCCATAGTAGAGTACGTGCATGGCGCGTACGGTGCATGGTGTGTGTAAAAAATAATAACTGTAAAACTGTTTAATAAATCTGCTAATTGAATAGATGTTTGAAAACCTAATAAACATTGCCTGTAACTAAATCAAATAAACACTCTTGAGTTTCAATCCAGTGTTGTGTTATTGAAGTAACCCGCTCCAGTCAAGAATAAAGGAATTGCCTCTAGACATTGGGGTTAAAGATGGCGGTTCTACGATACATAGGTACTTCGACGTGACATCAGAATTGGGCTCAGCTCCCACTATCGCCTTCTGCCCATGCTATGAAAGCCATCCGAAGAATTTTGTACAACATCGCCAGCGCCGAGGGTATGGCAAAAGATTTTCCTATGATAATTTCCAAGAGTAAGCGATGCCCAGACATAGGCGAAAATAACTGGAATATTTTTACGTGAACGATCTGAACTCTATTGAAACGACAGAAATAGCTACTGACTAGTGGCATGGATGCTGTCCTACACCATTGTGGCCAAAACTTTATACAGCACAGAATGACCGAAGCAGCTAAACGAACAACTTGATCTGTCCATTGATAGATTCCATCATGGTTGAGGGGAGTATTCTGTTTTTTTTATTTATGTAACTTAACATTCTTAATTATTTTCATCATACAAGGCAAGGTCAGTGACCTTTTGTGTGACAATTTTAATCAATCTGCCTAGTCTTTTCCCAACCAAGTCCGGGACAGCTTCCATTCTAACTGGATTCAGCTGAGTACCAGTGTTTTACATGGAGCAACCAAAACCCAGTAACTGGGTAACACAATACCCCTTACTGACTGAGTGGTCCCTGCTGTTGTTTGTGTGGCAATTTGTGGAATTAAAATGAATGAAATGGCTTAAATTACTCCATAAAATAAGACAGCTGACTAGGAACTCTGTTATTGTTTAAATATGGTTCTTTTGTCTTAAGAATTGCAATGGCTCAGTTATTTGAGAAACTTTATTTTATTTGAGGAGTATGTAAGGATCGTAGCAAGTGGCAATCTGTGGTTGCTGCCTATCCCCATGGGGACAAGGTGTGAGTGTATGAATGTTAAACAATTCAAAGTACCTACGTTGAGTTTTGTACCGGACAAAAAGTAACAACTTATTTTTATAGCATTCATTACATTTAGGTAGCTAAAACAAAAGTTTAGTAGGTAAATAAGTTAAGTAAGTTACAGAATGTATGTGCAACAGAAGTAGTAAACATTTGGCAGAAAGTGCCATGACATATTCATGTTGATGCACTAATTGGCATTTTTGCAATTTATTGTTTTTACCCGACTACCAAACGGGGTTTATTATTGAATAATGTGGAACCCGTTGCATGTCATACTTTTTTAAAAGTAAAGTAAGATAAGAAAATGTATTAACACATTCCTTAAACATGAAAAGCACAACAAATAAAAAATAAAATTATAGTGTGCTCAAGAAAATACTTACAACGATTTGCATTTAAGTAGCTGGGGTGAGAATAATTGTTTGGTTACAAGACTAAACAATATTTAAAATATTATCTAGAGGTTTTTGTAGAGTGAGTATGCATCTAATATAAATGTATTTGTATGAATGGATGAAAGGGTTGTGATACACCTGGGTGAGTCATTACAAACTTTATAATCAGGGTAAGTATCAGCAGAGCTTCAGTTCATGCATAATCATAATACAGTGTAAACTCTTTATAACGAAACTCGAGGGACTGAGCATTTTTTGTCGTTATAGAGAGTTATCGTTATATGGAGTGAACAAAAAAAAAACAAATTAATAAGAATTTTTAATACAAGAATTTTTAATTGTATGTATGTCTTAGATAAGGCCATGTTAACAGTTTCAAAGTAGGTTTACGACTGATAATACGATAGGTACCCAGTATGCTTGGTCGAAGACCATCACTTCCGAGAAAACAATGCGTCATACTGCACGTGTACAAGGCAATTAAGGATAACAAAAGCTAGACCGACCTCGGATGTTTCGGAGCTTCAAAGTCTTTTGTTACCTGATAACATAACATAAACAATAATACCGATAATAAATATTTACTGTCTACAAATATGAACACATTTCTTCGTAATAGAGAATGGCGTATCGCTATAAAGAGTGTTTCAATATGTGAGTTTTAACGCAAACCAACCAACTTGGGCTCACTCCAACGTTATAGGGAGTTTATCGTTATAAAGGATAACGTTATAAAGGCTTTACACTGTATAATAATAAATAGTCATAAGCTGATAGCCACCTGGTAACTTTTAATTTACAAGTAGGTACGCTTAGTATGTGTGAGTAACCTATTATGTATGGACCTTGTGATTTTTGGTAAATTAATGGTCCTGTGTATGTAAGACATATTTGAGTGAATCTAATGTGATTACTGTGTTCCATCTTATCTGTCTACATGATCTGGTAGATTTGTTTTGGCTATGGGGTTCTTGACAGTGATAGCGCTATAAGTTAAATCTAATTAAAAAATTGTCTGACCCTACATTCTTGGTTCAGACTGTCAGTTGGATACTGATGGGGCCTTTTATAAGCTCTAAGATTTATGCTTGTTCAAGTTAAGTTCGTTACAATAAAGTTTATTTAATCATTCAATATTTGAGAACCTTCCTAATGAATTAAATCTCACAATGGGTTTAGTTGAATTTTACTTGTTATGGTACATGGGTGTAAATAGATTAGTAATTTCTGACAGATTTCAAAGCTTGTTATTGGATGCACTTGCACAGAATAAAAACAATCAAAAGACAGGTTTGTTTTTGATAATTTGTCACTTTTAGCATTTAATAACTTTCTTTTCTTTTTGCAACTTTTTACCTAGCTTGTATTCAAACTTGTTCACACATAAATGTTTTGTAATTAAATAGGTTTGTAATAGGTGTGTAAATAGGTTGTTGTGTGTGTGGTATGCAAACATGCATCATTAAAAGTAGTTTTCAACATGTTTTAACATTAATCTTTAGCTAGTGCAAACACCGTCATAAGTAATGCACCAATCTTCATAGTTATTCATTTCAGTGTCATCAGATTCTAGTTAACTTTGAATTACTCACTTACTATTTCAAAACAATAACATAATTTAATTGTTATCAGTACTAACTCCTACTTATTTAAATATTAATAGGATCATCTTTTCTTTTATTATTATTTATCTGTATACCTTCTCACATTCCAGATTCCTGTGTCATATCAAAAATCAAAATGGTTACCTACATAGTCAAGTATTATCAAGGATGTGGAAACAAAACTAAAAATACCTGGTTTGCAAGTGACCGTGTCGCCGGGTCAGGACCTTAGAAGCTACCAACATACATACAAGCCACCAAATAGAGGTCAGCTGAAAAATGACTTCCAGCCCAACATAACTAAAGTAAAAGGTGAGAAGTTTTCAAACTATCTTCTACTCACCTCGCTAACTGATACGGTGTTGTTGTATCAGAAGGCTCAACACAATAGCCATGTCGAATAACTACATGACGCTTGTGCATGATACTACCATGCAACAAAGTACTTTTAAATTATTATTCCTGGGTTCAATTCCTAGGTTGGGCAAAATTTGTTTATGGGGTTTTTCCAATAGGGATTCCTCTGTAGCAGCCCAGAGTTTTGAAATTGGTGAACCCCCATGCTTCAAAAAGCATGTTGAGCCATTGGCCTTGTGCACCATAGTACCTCCTTATGCAGATGGCTCAACAGTCAGGAGGACTACTGTTATTATTATGTTTTTGTAACTCGTTTCAGTTTATGCTATTCTATTGTCATATTTAGTCAATTATAAAAATGAATAATAAAACAAGCTCTAATTATTGAGATGTCCAATAACCTATAGCTCTGGAGGCACTTAATAAAATAATGGGTTATATCAACACCAAACTATCAGCATCCATGGAGATGGATTTGAGGTAATAATGAGAACACAATAAACTATCTTATTATGCTGTGGAAGCAACTAAGATTGATAACACAACAAACTATCCTATTGGTATGCTGTGGAATCAAGTAATAATGATAACACAACTATCTTGTTGGTATGCTGTGGAAGCAACTAATAATGATAACACAATAAACTATACTGTTGGTATGCTGTGGAAGCAACTAATAATGATAACACAATAAGCTGTCTGTTAGTAATCCGTGGAGGAAACTAATAGTGATAATACAACACACAATCTATTGGTTTGCTGTGGAAGCAACTAATAAAGATTTAATATCCATTGGTTAGGCGTGGAGGCCGCTAATGAACAATCTCTCATGTTATCCTGCTGGGTCCACGGTGTACAAGACCACCCAGAGCCTGGTTCCTTATATCCTGTCAAATCAAAGACTTCGTGCCTGCCACGGAGCAATGATCCTAAACTCCTTAACCTTTAATCCTGTCAAATCAAAGACTTTGTGTCTATCACAGAGCGGTGTTCCTGATCCAATCCTTAAATCCTGTCAAATCAAAGACTTTGTGTCTATCACAGAGCATTACCGTCCCGTGAGAATGAAACTAAACAAAAAAAACAGCTGATCACAAAACTCCTACACTACCTACACTATACTTACCAAATACAAGGCTGCTATGTAAGCCTTCTTATAAGTAGGTATGTGCTCATTAATGCATCAAATATTTTCATTTGAGATAAACTTAATAGTTACCTAATTTCATAAGTATTCAGTGATAAATTGATAACTTAAACTGACTATTACCTATTACAAATCAATGAATATTGTAAGATAATACAAACAATAACATTCTGCAAACAAGATTCAAATTGGACTAAATAAGCTAGCAACCGATTATTCCATGTCAAAAATCTGAAATAGAAATTGTATGCCTTCATTGACATGACATGTAGCAGTTAGTTGTTTCCTAACAACATTGGTCTTTACCATATAGCAAGTAGAATACCTAAAGCATATAGCTGTGGGTGTAAAAATACATTCAATATTTCCAAAATAAGGCATACTCAGCTTAGATTTATTACAAGCTGTCAATGATAAATAAAATCAGTTGTTATCAGATTCTAAACTTAATTAATACTGTAGGATGATAAACAACAATAATCTGCCGACAAATATTTCTCCGCTATTACAGATAACAACCAAGAAACACAGAGACTGAGGTACTGAGGACACCGGAAGGCCCAGAGCGCGAGCCTCCGATCACAATGGCCGTGACGCCGCGTAGGCGTGAATTTGCTAATTTATTATCCTAATTAATCGTTTTATGTGTCTATGTCTATTTAAGTTGGGTTTTGAGTTCAGCGCCATCTATTGGCTCACTGTGGAATCAGTATTGATTCATAATTCATATGCTAATTTTAATGTTTAATTAATACGAGATGTTTAAATTAAACAGGAACACTTATTGTAGGACTTTTGGATTTGTTCTCATTTTAACTATTGCACATTTGACGAAGCAAATGTGTTTCATTATGTTATTCTTATTAAGTTGTCAAACAATGGCGGATGTTATAATTTCTATGACCAATAACCAGATTTAATAATTTAATACGAGAACTAAACAAATTTGAGTAAATGATTAAATACTAAGAAGTCATAAGACTATTTTACACAGCTATGTAATAATGAGAAACTTTCTAATTAGTAAGATTGTTAGATCACCGGAAACTTGAATAGTTTTGTTATTAGATGACTATTTCAATAATAAACTACAAACCACTTTGTATTTGTGAGTATTGAGGTTGTTTAATGTTAAAATAATTAACTGATCAGCATTTTAGTATTGTTTGCTAACTTTACTCAACTATCCAAGTAATTAGTGTCTAAACAAAAACTATGGAAGTCCCGCCCATAGTAGAGTACGTGCATGGCGCGTACGGTGCATGGTGTGTGTAAAAAATAATAACTGTAAAACTGTTTAATAAATCTGCTAATTGAATAGATGTTTGAAAACCTAATAAACATTGCCTGTAACTAAATCAAATAAACACTCTTGAGTTTCAATCCAGTGTTGTGTGTTATTGAAGTAACCCGCTCCAGTCAAGAATAAAGGAATTGCCTCTAGACATTGGGGTTAAAGATGGCGGTTCTACGATACATAGGTACTTCGACGTGACATATATATTTTTTGGATTATACTCAAATTACAACATCGTTTTTAACTATTTTTGGCAACAATCAGTTCTTTAAACTTCAGTATTTTCACAATCAGTTACAATCAGTTCTTTATAATTCACTACACTACAGAGATCAAAAAGGAAAATAATAAAAATTAAACTTAAAAAAATTAACCATCTTACAAGCTAGATATAGGAACTTTTACAAATCCACTCAAAACAAATCAACAAGCACATAACAGTTGTAATTTTTGTAAATAAATGATAAAAATTACAAAAAAATATAACAAAACCAAATAACGAAAATTAATGATTAAATTGAGCATTACCACAGCATAACGTATTGGCTTTCTTCTTTCCTAAATAAAAGGAACGTAAAAAAATAAGTGCGTCTAAAGTTTTGTCTCCTCTATCTGAATTATCTTTAAGAATGCGAAGTGGCGAATTTAGTAACGAAACTGATGATGGTGAAAATAACAACGATGAAGATGATGGTGCTGAATTCAATAACGAATCGCCATTAGCATCTTTACCACCACAATCGTTTAGCTATTATCAGCTCATATCTAAGGTACGAAAAGTGGTAAAATTTTTCAAAAAGTCACCGACTAAAAATGATGACGTCCTTCAAAAGTATGTTAAAGCTGATTTTGGGCAGGAGTATTCTCTCCTTTTAGATGGAAAGACTCGCTGGAGCAGCATGGCCACCATGTTAAGCCGTTTTCTAAAATTAAAAACATCTATCACAAAAGCACTAAGAGAACCGTAAGAACCGAAAAAACCGGTTCCTCGTTTTACAGAACCGGTTCTATCTGGGTCTTTCAGAACCGGGTATTCCCGGTTCTTTTGGTACCGGTAAAAACCGGTTCTCATGCCCTAGTTGCCAGTGATGAAATATGGCTCTGAGACGTGGTCGCTTACAATGGGCCTTATCAGAAAGCTTACAGTCACTCAAAGGGCAATGGAGAGCGCCATGCTCGGAGTTTCCTTGCGTGATCGTATCAGAAATGTAGAGATCCACAAGAGAACCAGAGTTACCGACACAGCCCGAAGAATTGCCAAACTTAAGTGGCAGTGGGCAGGGCACATTGCTCGCAGAACGGATGGCCGATGTGGCAGAAAGGTTCTAGAGTGGCGACCGCGAACCGGAAGACGTTGCGTTGGAAGGCCTCCCACCAGGTGGACCGATGACCTGGTGAAGGTTGCGGGGATCCGCTGGTTGCGAGACGCACGGGACCGGTCAATGTGGCCACGTGGGTGTACCGTAGTTGCGTTGACAGCTTGTATCTTTGATACAAAGCTGTCAAAGGGCAAATAATTTTCTTTCAAACACTGACTGTGTATTTTTAGATGTACAAACTGGTTTTGACAATGTTGATCCCGGAATCCTGGTTAAAATTGTATCTGATATAAATATCCCTGGTCAGTTATGTAAATGTATTTATGAGTTTTTAAGTAACAGAACTGTTGATGTTAAGCATAATAATATACTACATGGGAAAAAATGACATCAAAAGGCACCATGCAAGGCGCTTCATTTCGCCTTTATTGTACAATTTATATACAAGTGAAATATGTAGAGATACAAGTAATGTAAATATCTTGCAATACGCTGATGATATAGTTTTATATAGTAGTAACCAAAATTTGCGAATAACCATTGATAAAGTTAATAGTGCTCTAAATTAATTATCTAACTACCCGTATTAAAATGGTAAATTACATCTACTGCACATGAAGGATTATACCATTCGCCTCCACATACATACTGCACATGAGGGATTATACCATTCGCCTCCACATACCAATCCAATCGAGCCTTAACCATGTTTTCAAATATTTTGCCGAGACACGATGATACAGATATTGGTATATAAGAATTTACATTATCTGGTGATTGATCAGACTTTTTATTCCAAAGAGAATTGAGACTATTAAAAAAAACTTGTTGAACAGACTCATGCATTTTTTTATCACAACATATGGAAAATCATCTAGGGCTTGTGTTACGTCTAGACTGTGTAACGAGTTTTTTTAACCTCGTCACATGGTTTTTGAATTTAGTCCATTTCCGAACGACACTACTCTAGATGTGTGCTGTGAGCTGTCATTTGTGACAGACACACTTTACGATCTGGTTTTAAAATGGCGGGTCGTTAATTTTAAACGTTTCGTCAATTATTTAATCCGTAGTTGTCTCAGCTATTTTTGCCTTCATAATGAAATAAATACTTGCAAACTACTAGACCGATGTTGTGAGAGGGATTGACCTGAATTTTCGGTAAGTTGGAATTCTTCTAGAAATTGTAATGTCTGAGTCTAACTCGTGTTGGAATTTCATTAGACGGATTGTTAATTTCAGATTTTGATGATTTTCGCTCGCATCTGATATTTATGGCTGCGTAGCGCATCAATATTAACTTGAAGAAGAAAAACGGTAAGTTTTTTTGTTCAAACGCACGCTTCCACGTGTTTAAATTATATTGACTTTTCCTAATATTTTGAATTTTCGTTCCAGTTGGCGTTTTCTTCTTTAGTTTTCTATTTACTTAAGTTTTGGATTTCTCTTTTATATCCAAAAAAACTGAATTAAAATTTAAAATTCAAAAATAAATTAAATTTTTAATTTTAATTGTATTAATATTATATAAAAGGAAGCGCTTCGCGTAGGAACGTCATTATGTCAGACCCAGGCTGTAACGATAGTAACAACAGTGAACATGAAGACTCCAACAATCAGTTCTCCGGTGGCATCGACGTCGTCGGGTGGCAATAGCAGCGACAGGAAAAATTTATCAGTGCATTTTCAAGCAATTTCACCGGCTACTTCGAGCGGCGAGGAGTCGGAGGTGGAAGCAGTAGAGATTCAAATTTAAAATTATTTTTTTTGTTAATTCAAAATTATTATTTTCTTATTGGACTGCACTACGGGAATCCTTCATCAATCATCGCTTCTATGGTTGTGTTAAACTTATTCATAAAGCCAGCAAACTAGTAGGACATTATTTTTTTTTATACTTCAATTAGTGCAAGATGCAGTAATATCACCCTTAGTAATAATATAGCCATTAATTTAGTAAAGTTAACATACGAACGATTGTATCTTTTAACTATAATGGTTAATAGATGTGAAGCTACGGGCCATTAAATAGAGAAAAGACAAACAAGTTGTTTTAAATCTCTTTATTTAGCTGATACTTTAGACTTTTAATCTGCCGGTGGGAGGCAGATTAAAAGTCTGACTCTTCCGATTACTTCTTTCCGGCAACCTTTATTGTATTTGTACTGTGTGAATCTCCCTGGCGCCCGAGTTATAATCTTATTATTTTATTTTCATTTTGGGAGAACACATTTTTTTTTTGTTAATGCATATAAAACAAGTAATCCATTACAAATGTAGACTTAAAATGAATTCTGTCAATGAGAAAGATTCCAATCAAAAAAATTAATTATGATTGTTATTTTTTTCAAAATAAGTGTTTATATTATTAGATTCTAATAGGTTCCTGTCGATTAAACAATATTATTTAGATATACAGGATGGCCCATAAGTCCTTTAAAATGTTAATTCAGGGCGATATGTAGCAATGATCGAGGAGTTTTTTACACCAGCGTTGCAGAATTTTCCAGGCTACAATACGCGGACCTGGTTTCAACAGGATGGCGCGACGGCCCATACCTCTAACACCGCTATGCCCGTCATTCTTGAACTTTTCTCCAACAAAGTGATCTCTCGAAGAGGAGACATTTCCTGGCCACCACGTAGTCCGGACCTAACCCCGATGGACTTTTTCTTATGGGGTTATCTGAAATCTAAAGTGTATGACACAAACCCGCGGTCAATTGAAGCCCTTGTGGTGCATCGACACATTACATGTCGCATGCACAGCAAATATTATAATGGTCAAATAAATAATTATATATAGCAGTTGTGTACTAGTGCTCACCGAAACCAGTTGTTTTATTTACATGACTCATAACACCCAACAACACGTACACAGAAGGTACACTTACATCTGGTGACCCCGATTTGAATTAACACGCGCCGCGATTTAAAGTGATTTCCTCGTGTCGTGGTAACTGCACTGCACAACCTTACCAGCCTTCCACAAGCGGATCTCACTGGTTTTGGTTTTCAAGAGGCATATAGTTACCGAAGACATGAGCACAAGTGGAAATTGTGGTGTGTTACCAGCATGCGGAGCGACGGACAACAGTCAGGCCGAAGTCGCAGCATTAGGAATATCCTCGAAGATCCCGGATTTTTGGATAGAGATGCCCAGGGTGTGGTTCGCGCAGTTTGAGACAATGATGGCTCCCCAAAAACAGGGTGACGAAGTAAAATACGGAGTCGTACTGTCCAAGCTCCACAAAGACGCAGTAAGTCAAGTGGCCGACATAATAATGTCACCCCCCGCCACTAATAAATATGGTGCTGTTAAAGAAAGACTCCTAGCCGTGTACGAAGAATCGGAGGAGCGGCAATTTCAAAAGCTGGTCAGTGAAGTGGAATTAGGCGACCAAAAACCGTCGCAACTGTTGAGACGAATGAGGGAATTGGCACGTAAGAGTCAGGTGGCCGAAAAAACCCTCCATGGTTTGTGGATATCAAGACTCCCCGATCACGTTCGAGCAGTGTTAACGGTCAGTCAAGATCAGAAACTTGACAACCTCGCCGCCATAGCGGACAAGATATTAGAAGGACGATCAGGCGAAGTGTCGGAAATATCAAGCGGACAAACACAGCTTATGGTTGAGATGGTCAACCAAATGAAGAAGCTAACCATAGAAATAGCAGCCTTGAAATCTAATGCAAATAATGGTAGACACCGTAGTTACAGGCGCAACCGAAGCCAGTCGCGCACAAGATCACACTCCAGGACGAGGATTACACCCGACAGTCCCAACTGGTTATGTAGGTATCATCATCGGTACAGGAATCGAGCTCGGAACTGTGAAAATCCATGCAATTGGAAGAAACCGTCGGAAAACTAAATTCAGCGTTGACAGAGGCGGTCGTCAGCGCTATCATACCGTCAAACCGCCTATGCGTTACCGACCGAAAAAGTGGGTATCGTTTTTTGGTAGATACAGGCGCTAACATTTCAGCCATACCTAGAAGAGGGAATCGTTTAAAAGCTGACGACACATATAAAATATACGCTGCAAACGGTACACAAATAAAAACATATGGCGACAAAACGCTGACGTTGAATCTGAATATGAGACGCCCGTACCGTTGGACTTTCATCGTAGCTGACATTACGCAACCGATACTTGGAGCCGATTTTCTAGAAAGAAACAACATTTTGGTGGATGTTCGGAATAAACGTTTGATTGATGGTACAACTGGACTTCAGAGTAACGCAAAGTTAATGAAGTCAAGCACGCCTACACTTCGGACCGTAAAATTAACCGAAGACTACGCAGACATTTTAGCAGATTTCCCGAACATTTTGAAACCTCTCGATACAGGGTCACGACCGAAGCACGACGTTGTTCACCAAATCATCACCAATGGACATCCTGTTTACTCCAAGTCAAGACCTTTGCCAGCGGACAAATACCTAAGAGTGAAGAAGGAGATAGGACACATGCTAGAGACAGGGTTATGCAGGCCTTCCAAGAGTCCGTGGGCAAGTCCTTTGCACGTGACATCGAAGAAAAACGGCGAGTTGCGACTATGTGGTGACTACAGGAGATTGAACGCGATCACGGTACCGGACAGATACCCAATTCCGAGACTACTAGATTTCACATACCTACTACCAGGAACCAGTATTTATTCAACGATCGATTTAAAAAGGGCTTACAATCAGATTCCAGTACAAGACGTAGAAAAGACTGCAGTAATAACCCCGTTCGGTCTATTCGAATTTCCAAGAATGCCGTTTGGACTACGAAACGCAGGGCAAACCTTTGTCAGATTCCTAAACACAGTCTTAGCAGGACTTGACTTCGTATTCGTATATATAGACGATATACTAGTGGCGTCATCTTCAACCAGCGAACACCGTCGACATTTACGAGAAACGTTCAAACGGTTAGACGAACTTGGCATTGCAATAAATCAAGCCAAATGCATACTGGGCAAACAGCAAGTAGAGTTCCTCGGATATCAGATCTCAAAAGATGGTATCAAACCATTACCAGACAAGGTCGAAGCAATAACCAAATACCCTATACCAAAAACCGTACAAGATTTGCGAAGATTTTTAGGCATGATCAACTTCTACCGGAACAATATACCACAAGCAGCCAAACACCAAGCTCGGTTAAACAAATACCTCATTGGATCGAAGAAAAATGACAAAACCGAAATACAATGGACTCCAGAGGCATTAGAAGCATTCGATCAATGTAAAGCAAGTCTAAGCGACGCCGTTACATTGTCTTCACCAACAACGCATTGCCCGCTATCACTAATGACAGACGCATCTCAAACGTGCGTGGGCGCCGTTTTACAACAGCATGAAAACGGAAACTGGAAGCCACTCTCCTTTTTCTCAAAGGGACTGAGTGAAACGCAGTCAAAGTACAGCACGTATGATCGGGAATTGCTAGCCATTTACATGGCAGTAACGCATTTTCAACCTTATGTCGAGGGAAGAGAGTTGATAGTTTACACCGATCATAAGCCGTTATGTCATGCTTTCACTACAAAACAAACCTGCACAAGTAAAACGATAGCCCCAAGACGGCTACGTCACCTCGAGTTCATCGCACAGTTCACGACAGACATACGTCACCTATCCGGTAACATGAACCCGGTGGCCGACGCGTTATCGCGACTCGAGCAAATAGATTGCCCCACACCTGTGGATTGGACTGAGTAAGCAGATATGCAACGCAATGACACTGAACTCACTCAGCTGTTAAAAAATTGCAACCTTAACTGGAAAACAACGACATTATCAGGAACAAGACAACTACTCTGCGAAAATACAAAACCAAGTTTACGACCGTATGTGCCGAAATCACTTCGAAAACAAGTATTCGACACCATGCACAACGTAACACATCCCGGAATAAGATTATCGAAGAAAATGATCTCCGAGCACTATTTCTGGCCACGCATGAATACTGACGTCGGCATTTGGGCGAAAACATGCCAGGCATGCCAGAAAAGCAAGACACATAGGCACAACTCGGCCCCAATCGGAATTTTTCCACCCACAGCACGATTAGACCACGTGCACGTAGACATTGTCGGACCACTACCAGAATCCAACGGAAACAGATACATCGTGACAATGATCGACAGAGAAACGAGATGGCCGGAAGCTGTACCAGTAGCAGAGATAACAGCAAAAGTTGTAGCGGAAGTTCTCATAAGCACCTGGATAGCGAGATTCGGATGCCCAAACACCATAACAACGGACCAGGGACGACAGTTCGAGTCAGACTTATTTATCACTCTGACCAAGTCACTCGGTATTAAGAAGACCAGAACCACCAGTTATCATCCACAGTCAAATGGTTTGGTTGAACGCTGGCATAGATCAATGAAAACCGCGCTAGTCGCGCGCGGAAATACAACGAACTGGTCAAGCGAACTACCCATAGTGCTACTAGGATTACGAGCAGCACTACGACTGAAAGAGAATACGAGTCCAGCACAGATGTTATACGGAACTAACATACGTCTGCCAGGAATGTTTATCGAGCCGAAAACGCAAGTAACATCACCAGAGACTTTTGCACAGACACTCCAGAGGACAATGGCAAAGCTAAGCCCGTTTAGCAACAACCAACACGCCAGCAGTCACAAATCGTTCATACATCCAGACATGAAAAGCTGCGAATACGTATACGTCAGAACGGATGCTGTGAAGAAACCACTGACCCCAGCCTACGAAGGCCCATATAAAGTGTTAGAGAAGCAAGAGAAACATTTCAAGATTCAATTGCCGAAGAAAACATCAATAGTAACGGTGGACAGATTAAAACCAGCATACATTTTAATGGACGGAAAGGTAAATGAACCTTTAGAACACCAGAAAAGTAGCAGTAGCGAAGTGAACGACGACAAAAATGTTGAGCCAGCAGAAATTAATAAGACCGCACCAAACACAACACGCTCAGGCCGCGTCATACATCCGGTGGTACGATTTACAATACCGCCAGATCAACGAAAGAAAAACACGGGAAAAAAACAAAGCATAATTTCGTCCACACAAACCACCAAACTACCGCAGCAGCAACACGCTGGTAAAGCAAGATCAAGACAATTGCAATATTCGGAAACATGGGCAGCTGGGGCTCCAAGGAAGAGATCGTGGTGGCACAAACTGCCGCTGGGTCAGGGGGATCCAGCATCTCAATGACGGAAATCTCTATGGGGGGCATTTTCATCATCGCCGTTGCAGTGCTACTGTACTGCATGTACAGAAAGTGTAGGAAGCGGTTATACAAGAACGTGACACGGCACGTCGACGCCAGGCAAACGCAACCAGCTCAGATTCCAACGGTCTCCATGCGTTGCTGTCAGCACCCAAACGGAGGACAGGGACCACAAAACGTTTAAGACAGCAGCAATCGGGAAAAAGGAAAACAGAAGAAAAGTGTAACCGCGTAGTATTAAGTTCGTTTTTATTTTTGTTCGTGTATGGCTATATTTTGTGTAGAAAGAATACTTCTTTTGTCTTATTTTTTATGTAAACTTTTTAATTATTTTTATGTAAGTGTACTCGATTTTTTTTATTTGTTTTTAAAAGGGGGAAATAATGTGGTGCATCGACACATTACATGTCGCATGCACAGCAAATATTATAATGGTCAAATAAATAATTATATATAGCAGTTGTGTACTAGTGCTCACCGAAACCAGTTGTTTTATTTACATGACTCATAACACCCAACAACACGTACACAGAAGGTACACTTACACCCTAAAAGAAAATATTCAAAGAGAAATGGCTAACATCACAGAACTGAATTGCCGCGCAGTCGTCGATAGTTTTAGACGTCGCTTACAGTAGTGCCGTGATCGTAACGGGTTACAATTGGATGATGTTATTTTCAAAAAATTATTCCCATTTTATAAAGGTTAATACGAAATAAAAAGGTATTTCTTATTGTAATTAGTTTTTTATTTATTAATTATTTACATGTGTAAGGACTTATGGGCCACCCTGTATTTGAATGAATAAATACAATAAACATGCAGTTCATTTATAAAAAAATAATTAACTTTATATTGAAATAAGGACACTTGTCATTGATGAGCGGACTACTAACTTAACAGGAAAAAGAACGCTCAAGGTTTATGCGGTTGGCAAGATGTACGATCCTTTTCATTGTGCGTCTTGGATCAACTCGCATCTAATTTATATATCCCAAGAAAGTTGATATAGTCTTGATGGCTCGAGGGAGATAAGAGACTGGCGTGAAAATGAGACATTTCATTGATATGATGAAGAAAATCGCTTCACCCAATTGTGAGGAATGTGGAGTTGTCGAGGATCTACAACATTTATTGATGGAATGTGTGCAATATGAGTCCAGTAGAAATAATCTAGTAAGGTCCCTGAATTTGAACAGAACTGATGTAGGCATGTTCCATAAAATTATATCCCAACCAAATGACGACGATGCGAAGGATTTGTTTAAATTCATGGCCCACGTGTTGTGAAAGTATAATTGTTTAGGATACGATGGGACTGACATACGCTATGCGTAAAAGACCCTTAAAAAAAAAAAAAGGAAAAAAAAAAAAAATTGATATGATATGATATATGATGTACCAGGCCCCTCAGAAAGTATTGCGAAAAAAAGTTTTTATATATGGGAGACTGGCCAGTTATAATGTTTTTCGAAAATATGATTATTTATAAGTAAAAATAAGTAAGTTCCAATTTCAAAATTTCCCTCCACATTTTTTGCGAGTTAATTCAAAGTATTGTGTCTCACTGAAATATGGATCTGCGCCGGGAACATTTTAGAGCTATGATTTTATACGATTTCAAGTGTCGCCTGAAACCGGATGAATCGTACGATAGACTTCAAATGGCATTCATGGATGAAGGCCCTTCCAAGGCAACCGTGTATCGTTGGTATAACGAATTCAAGCGCGGTCGACCAACTTTGGGGGATGACGAAAGAAGCGGTCGACCAACTTTGGGGGATGACGAAAGAAGCGGTCGCCCTTTGACGGCTGTTACCGAAGAAAACGTGCTAGCAGTGAAAAATTTAATCCAAGACAATAGGCGAATTACATATCAGGAGATTCAACACATATTGAAGATTGGATCGGGAAGCGTTCACGAGATTCTACACAGCCATCTTCGCGTGAGGAGGATAGTATCACGCTGGGTGCCGCACAACCTCACCGATGCTCAGAAGCAGGCCCGGGTGGAATGGTGCCGTGATATGCTTAACAAATTTGAAGCAGGCTCGTCTCGGCGTGTTTACGACATCGTTACAGGTGATGAGTCCTGGATTTATCAATACGACCCAGAAACCAAGCGCCAGTCGACTGTTTGGGTGTTTCAAAATGAGCCAACGCCTACCAAAGTGAAGCGATCTAGAAGCGGGGGTAAGATTTTGATCGCTAGCTTTTTTAATTTGACTGGCCACTTGGTATCAATTCCCTTACGGGATCAAAGAAGCATTAATGCCGAATGGTATACTACCAAATGTTTGCCAGAAGTTTTCTCTGTTATAAGCAACAAGCGACCAAACACAGGGCTCCGCGGGCTACTGCTCCACCACGACAATGCACCTGCGCACACCGCACTCAAAACGAGGGACTTCCTGGACAGCACGCCAGTCAAACTCCTGGGTCACCCTCCTTACAGCCCTGATCTAGCACCGTGTGACTTCTTTTTATTCCCAAAAATAAAAAATCAGCTCAAAGGGATACAATTTTCGTCGCCGGAAGATGCGCTGGCTGCGTTCGAGCAGGCTGTAAACGAGGTGTCTGCGGCGGACTGGAAAAAGTGTTTTGAAAACTGGTTTAGGCGCATGAATCTTTGTATAGAGGCTGGTGGAAAGTACTTTGAAAAGATTTATTAAAAATATATGTACGTATAGAACAATTTTTTTTAGTTTCGCAAAACTTTCTGAGTGTCCCACGTATAGATTGAGGAAATAAGGTGCGCTGTGAGTATCAGTTTAATTTGTCTGAATATCCACACCTTGTATCAACCATGCGTTATGAATACCAGGCCCCTCAGAAAGTATTGCGAAAAAAAGTTTTTATATATGGGAGACTGGCCAGTTATAATGTTTTTCGAAAATATGATTATTTATAAGTAAAAATAAGTAAGTTCCAATTTCAAAATTTCCCTCCACATTTTTTGCGAGTTAATTCAAAGTATTGTGTCTCACTGAAATATGGATCTGCGCCGGGAACATTTTAGAGCTATGATTTTATACGATTTCAAGTGTCGCCTGAAACCGGATGAATCGTACGATAGACTTCAAATGGCATTCATGGATGAAGGCCCTTCCAAGGCAACCGTGTATCGTTGGTATAACGAATTCAAGCGCGGTCGACCAACTTTGGGGGATGACGAAAGAAGCGGTCGCCCTTTGACGGCTGTTACCGAAGAAAACGTGCTAGCAGTGAAAAATTTAATCCAAGACAATAGGCGAATTACATATCAGGAGATTCAACACATATTGAAGATTGGATCGGGAAGCGTTCACGAGATTCTACACAGCCATCTTCGCGTGAGGAGGATAGTATCACGCTGGGTGCCGCACAACCTCACCGATGCTCAGAAGCAGGCCCGGGTGGAATGGTGCCGTGATATGCTTAACAAATTTGAAGCAGGCTCGTCTCGGCGTGTTTACGACATCGTTACAGGTGATGAGTCCTGGATTTATCAATACGACCCAGAAACCAAGCGCCAGTCGACTGTTTGGGTGTTTCAAAATGAGCCAACGCCTACCAAAGTGAAGCGATCTAGAAGCGGGGGTAAGATTTTGATCGCTAGCTTTTTTAATTTGACTGGCCACTTGGTATCAATTCCCTTACGGGATCAAAGAAGCATTAATGCCGAATGGTATACTACCAAATGTTTGCCAGAAGTTTTCTCTGTTATAAGCAACAAGCGACCAAACACAGGGCTCCGCGGGCTACTGCTCCACCACGACAATGCACCTGCGCACACCGCACTCAAAACGAGGGACTTCCTGGACAGCACGCCAGTCAAACTCCTGGGTCACCCTCCTTACAGCCCTGATCTAGCACCGTGTGACTTCTTTTTATTCCCAAAAATAAAAAATCAGCTCAAAGGGATACAATTTTCGTCGCCGGAAGATGCGCTGGCTGCGTTCGAGCAGGCTGTAAACGAGGTGTCTGCGGCGGACTGGAAAAAGTGTTTTGAAAACTGGTTTAGGCGCATGAATCTTTGTATAGAGGCTGGTGGAAAGTACTTTGAAAAGATTTAATAAAAATATATGTACGTATATAACAATTTTTTTTAGTTTCGCAAAACTTTCTGAGTGTCCCACGTATGATCATGAATTTTCGCCTTTGGACTTTTTATTTAACTCAATAAACACATACATATGGTCATCTCAATCTAAATAACATCTCATGAGGATGATGACTTGAGAAAATCACATCCCATGACTTAAGCAGCAGGAAAACAGATTTCCTCATGGTGTAGTTGATGCATAGATACAACTGCACAGGCTGAGCGATGCTGTTTGAGACAGCATATCTCCAGTGTTGAATCATAACGGTATATGTATTCCTTCTAATGTAAGTAGTGCTTATTTAATCATATTTATCAAGAAACTTCAGTGACAGACTGTATTTGTGAGAAGAATAAATTAGATGAGAAGACCAAGTGTATGACTTTACTTTAAACAATACCTCAAGCGAAACCATCCCTATTAGTGTCATGCATTTACTACCACTGGGTAGTTGGTAAGAAAAATAACCTTACAGCCAATCAGGTTGTAATGCGACTGTTGATTGCACGTTATTACCAAGTGCATCCTCTGCATTTATATCCGTATATATTACCTGTCTCTAATTATTATTATTTTTTACAAAATTTGCAATTAATTTTGTAAATATGTTATTAAAAGTGTTACCTGATTTACCCAATGCGGCTATTGATTGCACGGTATTATCAAGTGCATCCTCTGCATTTGTAACCGTATGTATTTTCCTGTATCTTGTTACTAGTTTTATTACAAATTATGCAATTAATTTTGTTATAATGTAGTTATAGGATTTATGCAATCCTAATTTATCCAATTACATTATTATTATTAACGCTGTCGATTACACGGTATAGTAATACCATGTAATCCATCCTCTGCAGTAGTACATCCTCTGCGTTTGGCTCCGGTACTTACTCCCCCGTAAAATTATGAAAAAGTTGCATGTTTTAAATTTTAAAATTACCACATATAAAAAAACTTTTGTATTATTTTAATGTTTGTTTAAGGTCTTACCTGTCAAAAGGACAATATTCTAAGAGAAAATAAGAAAAACATAAAATATTACAACAAAGGGTAAGGCGTCTCAAAAACAGGAACACGTCTCTGACAGATATAATGTGAACTTTAAAAAAAAAAATACATTAGCCCGGAATAGTATGACTCATTAACTAGAAATATTGCAATAATAGACATATTCAATAATTTGAACATGAACCAATTAAAAAAGAGCTTCAAATACACTACCGCAGTAAAAACATCTGTCTAACTTTAAATTACCATTCTCCTAATGCATATGAGTACGTAAGAAACTCTTTTAATACTTGCCTCCCTCATCCAAAAAAGGAGAACCAAGATTCACAGATGAGGCTTTTCTGGCCTTAAAGGCCAAATCCTAAGTAACTGACCATCGTCCTCTTTGTTCTTTGGTATTCGATGAAGTATTATTAGGTCTCAAAAAATTTGGGACGGTAAAACGTATATAGGACTGGTGGATATCACAAATTTCACGGCAATTAAGTCATGTAGTGAAACTCATAAGAAACCAATTTGAGGCCAAACAAGATTTCCAAGACATTGACAACAAAAACGTTGCTTGGCATTATCTGGTAGGACTAAACGATATGCAGAATGAGGCAGGCATTCATTTGGACAACAAATTGTCGAAGCGACAAATTAATTTTAGAAGCCAGATAATGAAGGTTAAACTCGCAACTCAATTGTTCAGTTAAAGTGTTGCTGCTGCACTGAAGACTTGAAGGGAAGAACTAAAGATGTCAAAGTTTAGAGATTCAGAACCTACAAAAATCTTCATTAAAAAAATAAACGACTTGTTTGACATATTTAATACGAGGTCTATGAGAAAGTTTAGACTTTAAAAACCGCCTTGAGAACGTAATAAAAACATATTTTTTTATTTTTTTGGACAATCTTAAAAAGTACATATTAGAGCTTAAAGTTCTGTGTATGACAAATTAGCAGATATCGAAAAGACACTATTATTTATTCCTTTAACCAAGACCATTTAGAAATAATGTTTACATCAATTATAATCAAGGTGGTTTCAACGACAACCCAAATGTACGCCAGTTTAAAGGAAGATACAGAAAATTGCTTTGTAATTTTGAAATAAAATGCTTGACAACAGTCAACTGAGTTTCTTTCTTTTAACTGTGTCCCGTTAGGAAGCATTACTATTATGAACTGACTATCTTCCACTGTTGTCATTAATTCAACCGCGAGCTCTTATATACATGAAGAAGAAGATGAGGAAGGAACGACTTAGGAGTTTCTTCATTAAATTAAAGATACTCAGGATCTTGCTAAAAGACTAAATGTCCGAGAGTTTGACGATTATAAAAACCTGATAATAGGATATATCGCAGCAGGGACGGCACATTATATTTCAAAAATAATTAAATGTGCAAATGTCTTAGAAAGAAAGAAAGAAAGAAAAATATTTATTTGTGACCCGCACAGGAGACACGAGAAAATAAGCATACACTTAAACAATAATAAAATAAAAACCCTGTGCGAGACCAAAAAGGCTCCTATCTCAGCCTGTGCAGCGATATCCAAAAAAAGTAATAACGCTGCGCTGATATTCTGATAGGGCCTACTGTTGATGCCACGGACACACTAACAGAAACAGGACTAATATAATAAAATAAAATAGAATAATATATGAATAACAAACAAAATAGAATGAAACACTGGATGTGGGTCAAAGTATGTGTAAGTATAATACATATATATAAACGCGATGCTCAAAGATCATTTGGCGAAACCGTAGACAACCGACAGAGCGCGCGCAAAGAGTGGTTTATTAAAAAAAAAAATACGGATGAAAATAGAAATCTATGGTCAGCTGTCAAAAGAAAAATATTATGTAAGTTTTGTTATGAAATAGTGTAAATGAATAAGTGTTAATAAACCTGGTGAAAAGAATTGCTAATTGGATAAATCAGAGTGGTGTGAATTTAATATGTGTGGTGTGGTGTTCGCAAGAAAGTTCATAATAAAGAAAATGGATTAAAGGCAGTAAACCTAACCGCGTGCAAACCACGGGTAAGCTTATCTTCCGGATTACTTTTGCTTATGTAATAAGTACTGCTTGAATTTAGTACTAAATGTTCCAATTGTTTTTATAGCACGAAACGGCGGAGGAAGATCATTCCAGATACGAGAGGCAGCGAATTTGATAGTAACTTATTAGCTAGAGACAGATATGATTTTCACAAATTAATTTCATTAAAAACCAAAGGTGGGCTGTGTTTTCCTTCCAAGGATGTATTCGACATATGTTTGGTGTGCGAAGTTATAATAAGAAAAATTACATAAGAGAAAATTGGTATGGTTAAAGAAAATCAGTACAAAAAATTGACTGATTTGTGTTTGTTGTATGTGTAGTTTTAGGGAACGAGAACTTGTTTGAGAATTTGGGTCTTGACCATAATTTTGCAGGAAATGGCATAGATTTAATTAAATTAAATGTTTTATTGAAAAATATTTTAACATACGATTTCACCACGTTTCCAAACTAGAAAAAAATCACAATCTTAAACATCTAAAAGGCAGCAATATAAAAAAATTACTCAACTACAAGGTTTTTAAAAGGGCATTAAATTGCATATGAAGTAAAGGTTGTAAAATACATAGTTTTTTTTTTCGTCACCATTTTTTACCATTTATCTTTATTATATTACTTTTTGGAGTTAGTGATTATGTTATGGTGGTCTTATTGAATTTAATAAAGTTGATTGAAAATATAATTAACTACATATATTATTTCAAAGTTATACCATGACCATGATGTTATGATTTACGCTTCAGCCAACCTTATAAACCTATAATTGAATTTCTATGAAAATAGTTATTGGAAAAAGCTGTATTTCACTTCTTTCGATCCCAAGAAACTGTCACATGCAGGGCTAACTTACACGAAAATATACCCCATGGTAGAAGTAAATATGCTATTTTTTTACTCATACACACAACACACCCTCACACATTAGCGCACTCGCACCTATACTCCCACACATCACCCAAATACGCGCATTTTTTCTCTGTATAACGCTCTTTCACTTAAGGTTTTCTTTTTCTATTATTTAAAGTTACCTATTTATGTTTCATCATCATCATCATTTCAGCCGAAAGACGTCCACTGCTGGACATAGGCCTCCCTCAGGCGTCGCCACATTGACCGATCCCGTGCGTCTCGCATCCAGCGCCTTCCCGCAACCTTAACCAGGTCATCGGTCCACCTAGTGGGAGGCCTTCCAACGTATCGTCTTCCGGTTCGCGTTCGCCATTCCAGAACTTTTCGGCCCCATCGGCCATCCGTTCTGCGAGCAATGTATTTATGTTTGTATTTTTTATTTTATTGCATTCAATTGCAAATTAGTGGATAATGCTAAGCGGAAGACTGAAGTCTCCTAACACAAGCATGTATTGCATAAAAGGTGATCTCCAAATCTTAAGTATGTAAATGCACTTTCTAATTGGTATTTTTATAATTAATTTTGCGATGTAGAAAAAAATTGTTTGTCGTCATAGATTTTTCTAAACAATTGAGGTACAATACCATACTCAACAATATCTTACTCGAACAATATTATCCTACCCACACAATAATATTATGCCCCAAATTATAGGGAAAAAAAATTTACAAATGGCAACCCTTCGTGGCCGATTTTCTTTTTCTGTTAGTCTGAGGACATTCAATAGGAGTAGAAATAACAGGATTTTTGGGCTTCGTAATTTGTGTTAACCCTTTGAACGACAACGAAAAATAAAAAATGTGTTTTTTGAGGAATGTGTGTTTTATTACTAATACGATTTATATATATATATCGTACAAATATAAAAAATCTAATTAATAATGTTAAAACCTACTTACTTTTAAAACATCGATTTATGTATGGTCATCAATTAGTCACGTCACTAATTTGGAACTGTCCTTCATTTGCGCCCCCGTCGTCGAGACGCACACAGGATTATTAGACCTCAAAATCCGGTTAAAAGTCACAAAAAAATATTTTAACAATTGACACTCAATTTGCATTGTTTGCACACGTCACTAACCGAACTAATATAAACCGGTTCGAAACACGGCATGGAAGGCGCCCGCTGTGGGTGCAGTCTGAACCTAGTCGATGTTGAAGTCGTCTTTGTTTTTGATACGCCATACTTTCTAACAACTTTGCAGTTTGTGTTTTGAGTCGTTTGTGGAGATATTTGTGAATATTTTCAATGGATACCGAAGCACAGGGTATGTACTTAATTATGATACTAAAATATAATTGTTCCTTTTGATATTTAGTTTTTTTTGAGACTCAAAAGACATATACTAAAATATATATATTTTTGACTCAACTATTCAGAAAAAAGGTGTTTTTGTAATAGTTGCGGGCATGATCGGGCAAAAATCTTTTTTTATAGCTTATTATAGACATCTGTTAAATACAAATATGTCACCCATCTTGCCACCATTTTTTTTTAAAGACGGTTTACATTTTGAATGTATTTTTTTTGTTATTTTGCACATTGACTTAGAGTTCGTTTTTTCATTTTAGGTTCGGCCCCATGTGACATTCAAATCTCTAGAAGATCATTATACACCCTTATTAGAGACAGCACTAAACAAAAATTAGATCAAAAATTATTGGACATGGAACAAAAAGTTAAGGAGATAACGAAATGTCCAGAAAATGAGTTTCGAACAATAAGTGATGATCTGAGACATTTTAAATCCGATTTAAAACACAGATGGAACTTAGCAAACAATACAGAAGCACGATTACTCAGACAAAATAATAACTGGCTAGACAGTTCCATAACAATGCATAGCTGGGCAACAATGTCTACATCAAAACAAGGGCGACCAAGCAAGTCATTCCAGGAATGAACTGATCGCAGCAAGAGGCGAAAAACGAAAGAACTTCGAGACCAAGTGCCTGTCCAAGAATTAACATACGCTGCTAGTGTAAGTCAATGAAAGTCAGGAAACATCGAAGCGTCGAAAATAATAAAAGAAGTCACTGCCACTCCTACAAGGGCAAAAAAAATAAAAAAAATGCTGTGTGACGTTCAAAAAGTGTCTGCAAAGAAACATTCAGCTACAGAAGCTTTGTCCCTTTTTATTGATTGTGATTTGACCAAGAGACAGTACGAGATACTGCACGAATCTAACAAATTTATCTATCCGTGTTATTCGCTTATTAAAGAAGCAAAAAAGCTTTGCTATCCGAGGGAAGAGTCTATGCGTGTAACAGAAACTTGCGCCGAAGTTCATCTCCAAGATTTATTAAATCATACAGTTTCAAGACTATGCAAATATCTGGCGGATGTACTTGAAACCTGTACTCCAGAAGAATTACTTAATATGGAACTTAACGAAATGGGGTTGCGATGGTAGTCAACAGGCTCGATTTCAGCAAAACTTTCAAGATGATTCAGGAGCTGATGATGCAAATATATTCCAAAGCTCGTTGGTTCCCATAAGATTGCAATCTAATATTGAAAACAATAAGAAAATTTTGTGGCAGAACCCAACACCATCGTCACCACGATTCTGTCGCCCAATTCGGATACTATTCCTACATGAAACTGCCGATATCACAAGAGATGAAATAAAGTATATAGAGGACCAAGTAGAACAATTGACGAAGACAGAATTACTTCATTCGAATGGTATACAGCCTAGCGAGCATGGGCGCACCCAAGACATTTGTGACATGACATGATAAATTATCTCATATCTTACAATTTGTCTTAAATGCTAGCACGGGTCAAACATGTGACATATTTTAAAGGCGCAACATGCCTTTCTTGTTGCTGCCGCCGGGCGGCCTACTGTGACATGGCTTGAGTCACACATTTCATCGCAGTTTGGGCGATAACGCCATTTTGTCCTAAATAATAGCACCGGCGGCGTGAAAAAATTTCCTGACGTTTGTTTGGGACTCATCGGGTCTTAATTGCTAATACGGGCGCACCCATTTTGTCACAAATGTCACATTTTGACAGATGATTTAGAAAAATGTATCACTTTCGTTCGGAGGTGGTGATAAAATTTTATAGTTGAAAAAAATATATTTGCCTTCTAATTACGGCACCAAATGGCAATAAATTCATTTTGTGTGTATGGTGAATTGGTGATCAATGCTTATTAATTAATTGAAATGTTACAGGATTATTAATTAATTTTATATTATTACTTTTTCATACTTGTATTTTTTTTTATTGTTGTTCTAATTTTAATTATGATAATTTTTTTATATAATTATTTTCTTTTATACCATATTCTTCTTGCTTTCTACATTTTTAAATGTTTCTTAAATAAAATCCCCAAAAAACATTTAAAATATAAAAAATAGGGGCCTACCGGTATTGGTCCAAGCTATTATATTTTTTAGTAATTATTAAAATTTTCACAATAAATATATCTTTCTAACAAACACTTAATATGTTATCAAACAAACAAAGAAAAATTAAGTGTGCATAAGTCTATGGTCGTGGGTCAAATATTAATTTATTCCCAACAAAATTAAAAAGTTGTTTAGCTGTATGAACGGCATACTTTTTTACGTATTATTTTATTTGGTCGTCTATTCAAATTATGTCGCACTATGAAGTCAACAACAAGAAAAGCAAGTCGCGCCTGTAAATTTGTCACATGGTTGTCCCATGCTAGCATTTAAGACAAATTGTAAGACATGACATATTTTATCATAACTTGTCATGACCGAGTCGAAAACCAAGCAAAGTAAAAAAAAAAAAAACTAGTAATTCATGTTGGGATGCTGCTAACATGGGGGTAGCAAAGGGGGGGGCTAAATTTTGGTTATTTTTGGCCTAGGACATACCGTCTTCGAGATATCATTTTGGAAATATGCAAAATAAAATAAGATACGGAGGCCCATAATTCGGCAACAGTGCGTCATAGGGCATAGAAGCATAGCTTCTCAGAACATAAATGGTTTTTATGGCCAAGGTTAAACCGAAACTACGATAAAATTGGAAAATTTCCGAAAAAGAAAAAAATAAACGTCAAGAAGTTATGCCACAAGTCAAGAAAATATCTCACGCCGCCGTGCTAGCATTTAAGACAAAATGAGTTTATCGCCCAAACTGTGATTAAAAGTGTGACTTAAGCGATGTCACAGTAGGCCATGCTCGCCGGGCAGATGAATGTTTTGCACACTTTGGTTCCGACTATGGTAGATGCAAAAGTGTGGAATGCCGCTACAAATACAGCTTCTACCATGCGATGTTATATATGTGGAAAACATCAAAAGATTTTAACGATTTTAAATCAACTAAAACAGAAAATCCTGAAGCACTCAGATTCGGAATTTCAATTTTACATGCGAGAATTAGATTATTTGAGACTCTTCTTCATATCGCCTATAAACTACCTTTGAAAAAGTGGCAAGCTAGGGGTCTAAATGAGAAAAACATTGTGAAAGAGACAAAAGAAAGAGTACAAAAAGACTTCAAGGAAAGAACAGGACTCATTGTAGACGTTCCTAAAGCCGGTTTCGGAAACTCAAACTCGGGAAATACATCCTCCAGAAGGTTTTTTTAGCGAACCTGAAACAGCTGCTGAAATTGGTTGGCATCCCATGACACCTACATTAAAAAAAAACCTCGTACAAGGTCCTGCCATAATTAAACATGCCCTTCTGCCTATCGGACAACTATCTGAAGAGGCTGCTGAAGCCAGAAACAAACATTTTCGTTCCTACAGACTAGATTATACGAGAAAATTCTCGAGAATACTTTGTAACAAAGATGTCTTCAATAGGCTTCTGCTGACATCAGATCCATTTATGAGCTGTGGGCGAAAACGGCAGAAGCTGAGGAGCAGCCGGTGCTTCTTACCAGAAACTAAAGAATTATTTGTAGAAGTGGCTCCTGAATCTATCCAAGAAGTGAGTGTGGAAAGTTGTACTGACTGAATCAGCTATTTTTATATATTTTTTTTTGTGTCATTTTAGTTTAATACTGTTTTTTTTTAATAAATATTATTTTTTTAGTTTTTCTTTTTTTCTAAGATTATTACATTATGTAAACGACAAATCATTAAATACCGCATTTTAATTCATCTCTATTAAAAAAATTACAAGAAATAATTTTAACCGGATTTTAAGGTCGAATACTCCTCTGTGCGACGTCACTTTTGGGCGTCAATAGTGACGTGGTGAATTTATTTTACAGAAAACTATCTAATAATGAGTGAATATTATTCAAAAGATAAACTTTTACGCATATTAGACAGTGTTAGAGCTCAACCACACGGGCGGCGCGGCCGCGGCGCCGCTGCGGTTTTCTACATACAAAAATGCATTGTAGCCACATGGCGCCGTGCGGTGTGCTCCGGCGCCGCGCCGCGCGCGCTGCGGAATCGAGACGAGGCGGGGAGGGGTGTAAGCAGAGCGGAGCCGGTGCGGCACCGCTCGCAGTTGTTTGTTTGCGCAGCATAGGGAAGGACGCATGCTGGATTAAGTACGATCACGTAACCTGTACCTATCAAAATGAGTACCAGTGAGGAAAATATTGACATGGACTATCTCATTTCTTTAGTTCAAGAACGGGAAGTACTGTGGGATAAGTTTCATGTGGATTTTATTTAAAAGCGAAGGCCTGGAAACAAGTTTACGCTCCCGATCGAAAGAACAAAATTGGTGAGTCCTTATTTTTCTTCATACTAGTAACATGACTAAATTTTCTTTAATTGCCACTTCAAAGATCCTGTGATGCTCATAAAATAGTTTCCAAATTCATCTCTAATACCATTAGCTGCTGTCAATTCTTCATTTTGGGGTTGGAGAGAGTGAAACTCATCACAAATTATCGCCAATTTATCTTTTTGACGAACGGCTTCCCGATTGGCCACAAAATTGTGTAGGACACAACATGCTTTTACAATGGCAGTAGCAAAATCATAGGATACGTTTATCGGTCTGTGAAAAATGCGCCATTTGTTTGCCATGATTCCAAAAGCACATTCGACATATCTTCTTACCCTGCTAAGACGATAATTGAATACCTTTTGTTTTACATCAAGATTTTTACCACCATAAGGACGCATAACATGTTTGCTTAACCCAAAAGCTTCGTCACCCACTAACACATATGGGATTGGTCTATTAAAACCACATAGTGGCTGGGGATCAGGCAATGGCAGCTTCTCGCAAATCATTAACTCGTACAGTTTTGAGTTTTGAAAAACAGTTGAATCGCACTCTTTTCCGTATGCGCCAATGTCGACAAAAGTAAATTTATAGTTAGAGTCCACAACAGCTAGCAACACCATAGAAAAAAAAGATTTGTAATTAAAAAAGAGGGAGCCACTATCAGCAGGATTACACATGCGTATATGCTTTCCGTTGATGGCCCCGATGCAATGAGTAAAATTTGTTCTGACATCAAAATCAGATGCTATTTTTTGGAATCGAGCTGTTGTCAGTTCAGGGATGATGTCACGAAGAAGATGTTTCCATATAGCTTCGCATACTCTCAATATCATACATGCAATCGTAGATTTCCCCCGTTTAAATTTGAATTCTAAATCTTGAATCGTATTTCCGCTTCGTAGGTACCTGTAACAAAAACATTTTAAGATTATTAAATAAAAGATATATAAAACAGTACTCACTCAGGGGTAGATGCTTTCAAAAATATATATGTTTTTGAATCACCCCTTGAAAGTGACCACATACTGGTGTTAGTTTGTAGTCACTTTTTAGAGGTGATTCAAATACATTTTATTTTTCCCAAAAAAATATGATACGAAATAAGAAAAAAATATTTTGCCTTCTCATGCATAATCCGCAATCAGTCTGGGAGTGCTAATTTTTTTTTCCTATTTGACCGACGACCCATGTTTATTCGGCAATATTTTCCCTTATATTTATGAAATGCATTTCTGAAGTTTTCGATTTAAGGCTCTAGTTACGCATCTATAGGATCTTAAAAAAAAGACGCGATAAACCTACAAATATACATTTAATATTTGATTTTCATTTCAGGTAATACTGTTGTGAAAAAGTGGAAAAATGTCAAGGACACCTTTTTCAAACATTTAAAAAAAAATAAAGAAGTCTCGAGATCCGGCTCAGCCGCTAAAAAGCTTACAAAATATCATTATTACAATCAGCTATTATTTTTAACCAAAATAGCACAGAATGCCACGGACGATAGTTTAAACTTAGCTGATGAATCGACCATGAGTTCTACAGATGATGTGCCTGTACCTGGGCCGTCCCGCTATGTTCCTGTCACCCGGAAGTGAACATTACAATTGGATGATTTTGAAAAAGATACATTAGGGACTTCGCCCGATACCTTGTTCGCGAGAGGACGTGTGTCTCGTTTTTTAAATAATTTAATTTATTGTGCGTAAGCGACCTTAACCCATAACTACAAAGTAATAGTGGACCATATCGCATCTAACGCCCGCTTATCGCAGCACGCGGCCACGCGGAGTGCCTGTGGGAAAAGGACAGTGCGAATAATTTAATTTGCTTCTCGCTCGCGCTCCGTTACGTGTCGTAGCTAACTAAGATCAAGTGATAAGCCGTCGCTGCGACCACTACGCTCAACTTAAAAGCTATCTACAGTGCAATACAACCCATTTTTAAACGCTCAAGCTACACTATGTTGGCAACACGGTCACCACCAAATTCGCCGGCACTAGCTTCCAACTTACTGCAAGCGAGATCCGACTCGGACATTCCACAGGCGGTATCTAGTAGTCCTTACGACAGTGTTAATATGACTTCACGTAGCAAACGCCCACGTTCAGAATGGTCACCCAAATCCAGTGAACTCCAAGATTTCAAACAAGAGATACGCCCTTCGATCAAGAATACACCTAGATTCCCGGTCAGCGCTAAAAAAACGGGCCGAAAAATTGGGCCACAAATACGTTTGTGGCCCTATTTCAAAATTAGTATGGTCCAATCATAGCCAACATTAATACGTTAAAAATGCCGCAATGTACGTTCAAAAACTGTGAAAATAACCACCGTAACACCTTGATTTTGGAAAGAATATTTTTTTTTCGGTAAGTTTATATCATTAAGGGTTTTTCTTATAGTAAAAACCGAATTAAATAGAAAATATGAATCAATTACCAAATATTATGATTGTTTGACCAACGTTTGCGTCGACAAAGCGAACGCGCCAACTATTGTAACAAACATTGACTGTTCTGGAACAGAGAATGCATGGAGTAGTTTGTAAAGCTATTTTTTTTTAATTATTAAAATAAATACTATTGTGTTATTTTGGTCCGACTACTTTTTTAAATCAGTCAAAAATATTTGACACCATAGAAAACGAAATAAAGTAACCCCGAAATTTTCAACATAGTGTTTTTAACCTTATTGCTGAAATTTTAAGTTTCATTTTTTAATAAATATTTTTGTACTTACATATAACTGACTTTTAATTTTCAAGTTTTCATGCAAACCCTACCCTACCTAACTACCCTACCTAACTACCCTACCTACCTACACTACCTACCTACCTACCCACGAATCTATTTTTTTTAACTGTCTCTATTCGAGCGAACAAAACAAAAACAATAATTATTCAAATCGATCCAGCCGTTTTTGAGTTTTAGCGAGACCAACGAACAGCAATTGATTTTTATAATATAGAAAGATAGGTAGGGAAGTGTGTGTGGCCATTTGAGCGACTTATTTTCGTTCCTGATTCTTAATCTAGTATTTTTATAGATCGATGAAATAAAAAAAAAGAATTGAACGTTTCGACTCCACTCATTCCTTGTTCAAGCTCAAACATAAATTTTAAAAATTCGAATTTCGAATTGATTTTTTTTTGGCACATTGTGATTTAGACTTTAACACTTGCGTGTAAGACTAAATTTTTATTGAGCTCATAAAATTTTTATTGCTTTTTATACATCGTTTTGTGAATGCAACTTTAAACATTGTGTTTAAGGTTGAATTTACATTAATGTATATTTATTCCGAGTAGAATTCTTAGAATTACCAAAACACAATTGGCGTCAGTTTTAAAGATAAGTTTTGTATGGGTTCCTCAATCTAGGTGTATTATTGATCGAAGGATACGCCAGCTTCTCACTACTTGGAAAAAGGAACAACAGGAATACCTTACAAAAATAGCAACTGAACAAAACACCCAACTGAAAACACTTACATCTGAAATAGCGGCGCTAAAATCACAAAACAGTTCATTGCATAATTCAGTCTTACAAATTGATAAGGCGGTCTCAATCATAAAAAAAAAAAAAAAAATATGAGGATATGTCAAAACAAATTGAGTTATTGCAGAAAGAGAAAAGGGCTTACAGAGACAGTATACAACACCTGGAAACCAAATTACAGGATCCAGCAACTATCTCGGTCATCCACCATATAAATCCGCAACGTGCCTAATAAAGAGAAAGAATCCATAGCCGATCTCACTACCGTAATTAATAAACTTGGAACCACGGTCAACATGCCCATCGATAAAACTCTTGTACGCGACATTTACCGCCTACCAGCCCGGCGAGCATGGCAAACACAAGACGTTTGTGACAAGACATGATAAAATTTGTCCATGTCTTACAATTTGTCATTTATGCTAGCACGGGTCAACCATGTGACATATTTTAAAGGCGCGACATGTTTTTTTGTTGCTTCCCGGCGAGCACGGCCTATTGTACCATGGCTTGAGTCACACATTTCATCGCAATTTGGGCGATAAAGTCATTTTGTCTTAAATACTAGTACCGGCGGCGGGCGTGAGAAAATTTCGTGACGTTTATTTGGGACTCATCGGGTCTTAATTGCTAATACGGGCGCACCCATTTTGTCACAAATGTCACATTTTGTCAGATGATTGAGAAAAATGTACCTATCACTTTCGTTCGGAGGTGGTGATAAAATTGTACAGTTGAAAAAAAAAATATTTTCCTTCTAATTACTGCACCAAATGGCAATAAATTTATTTTGTGTGTGGTGATCAATGCTTATTAATTATTTGAAATGTTATAGGATCTACAATTAATTTTATATTATTCTTATTTTCAATTGTTATTTTTATTTTGATTATTATTATTTTTTATTATTTTCTTTTATTCCATATTCTTCTTACTTTCTACATTTTTAAATGTTTCATAAATAAAAGCCCCAAAAAAACATTTAAAATATAAAAATAGGGGCCTACCGGTATTGGTCCAAGCTATTATATTTTTTAGTAAATCTTTCTAACAAACACTTAATATGTTATCAAACAAACATAGAAAAATAAAAAAGTTGTTTGGCTGTATGAACGGCATACTTTTTTACGTATTATTTTATTTGGTCGTCTATTCAAATTATGTCGCACTATGAAGTCGACAACAAGAAAAGCAAGTCGCGACTGCACACTATGTCACATGGTTGTCCCGTGCTAGCATTTAAGACAAATTGTAAGACATGACATATTCTATCATAACTTGTCATGACCGTAGTTCAAGTCGAAAACCAAGCAATGTTAAAAAAAAAAAAGTATAATTCATGTTGGGATGCTGCTAATGGGGGTAGCAAAGGGGGGGGGGCTAAATTTTGGTTATTTTTTGCCTAGGACATACCGTTTTCGAGATATCATTTTATAAATATAGAGCGTTTTATGCAAAATAAAATAAGATACGGAGGCCCATAATTCGGAAACAGTGCGTCGTAGGGCTATGCTTCTCGGAACATAAATGGTTTTTATAGCCAAGGTTAAACCGAAACTGCAATAAAATTGGAAAATTTCCGAAAAAGAAAAAAATAAACGTCAAGAAGTTATGCCACAAGTCAAGAAAATATCTCACGCCGCCGTGCTAGCATTTATGACAAAATGAGTTTATCGCCCAAACTGTGATTAAAAGTGTGACTTAAGCGATGTCACAGTAGGCCATGCTCGCCGGGCAGGTAAGCCTGGCGCAGTCAGACCAATAGTTGTTGAATTTACCAAAATGGAGACAAAAGACCAGATGATCACCTCGGTACGTAACTTCAACAAAAAACATCCAAACGAAGGACGCTTGAATACTATCAGTATCGGGTTGACCGGTGATCGCCGCCCGATCTACGTTGCTGAATGTCTTCCTGCCAGCTCTTGCAGGCTTTTCTTTGCGGCGAGGGAATTTTCAAAACGAATGGAGTATAAATTCTGCTGGACTGCGAATGGAAATATATTTCTACGCAAAGAGGAAGGAGCCAAACATCACCTCATCAAATCCGAACAATCCCTAATTGAACTGCAAGCTCAAGCAAGTGAATGACTAGATTACTTTATAACAATATTTACCATTGTATGTATATTTTTACTTCTTAATCTTAACCACTGCACATTTACAGAAAATTTTAAACATTTCATTAAACTTCTAACTAACTCTCAGTCACACGACCAACACAACAATTTATACACAACTACCACACAAACATTACACAGCAAAAACTCTACTTCCACCTCCACATCAATTAAATATAACATTATAATAAAAACACCTATAATTTATCAGTCCTTTTCATCTGCAAATATTTTATACAAAGTTATAAGTTATTTAGCGAGACTACCTGCACAATGTAGCGTTGTGAGATCTCAACTGAAAATAGTCGAATGATACTAATATCAAAATTAGTCGGTCAATAGTCACATCTCTAAAAACACGGCACAACTCTAACCTTCCGGAGTACTGTCACTCGGTCATTTGGATTCCGGTGGCTTAGCTAATTACATATTTTCTATCCTCACGATTCTGGTGCCCCGATTTAGGGTGAGTTTCTCATTAGTTTAATTATTGTACCTTATTCCTTGCGCCAGGCGACCAATATCGATTCCATCACCTATTTAATATCAGTTTTGCACTGTCATGTTGGACGCGTGGCTAAGGGTCGCCTGGGGACAAAGGAAATTGCAATGAGCATGTGTTTCTACTGCATTGAATTGTGTCTCCGTGTTATATTGTAAGTGATCACGTTTACTTATGTTATTAAATGCTAGCGTGTTCATACTTAACCTAACTTTGCATCTGTCAATGTGCTTGCTATCTTTGCAAGTTTCTTATCTGTAAACCGCTGCGATGTGCTGAGCTTTCACCTACAATGTTCCCATACCGTTCCTTGGCCTAAAATGGGGACGAAGCTGGTACATCGCATGCGGCTTGCTGCTTTTTGCACCGCATCTAACATGCGCACCCTATGGTGCTTTCAGGGCTCTTTGTACGGGCTGAGGCTTGCCTTTCTCCCACGGCTGTACGCTGCCAACTACCTGCACGCTGCCAACTACCTGCACGCTACCTACGCCCACCGCCAGGTCCTTTTACCTGACACCTGCGGCTTACCGCCGTGCCAGCCTACGCACGCTGCCCGGTCTTGCCTGCCTACCTGCGGCCTGCCGTCGCGCGAGCCGGTGCCAGCGCAGCCTACCCTGCGCACCCCAAGCTGCTTCGGTCCCGGCGACCAATCGCTGTGCCGGTGCTGACCGGTCCCCGCGTCTACCACGTGCTGCCAAGGGACGGTACCCCCTTACTATTTTATCCGCGTGACGGCGTTTGTACAGAACTGAGTGGCGCTAGAACCCTCGACCTAGCTGTTATATTTAACTTTAAATATATGTATTAAATTACAAGCTGTTTCTCTAACTACCTCCTAACTACCAGTTAGCGGCCTGCGCAGCTTACCTAGCGCAGACCTAGCCGTTACAACAACAATCCATACGACCGGCCACTTCATTACAAAACCCATTGTGAACCACACTCAAATTAATAACGAACCCGTATACACATATCGTTGCTTTATGTCTAATAAATGGCTGCCTTAAATAGCATATCTAACGACTTAGATGATATTGAAGTTTCTACGTCGTACACATGTCAACCGGGCCAGTGTAAAGATTATCTACAGCCCTCATATGCACTAAATATTTTACACCTAAATATCAGAAGCATCACTAAAAACTTTGACGAACTTAGATGTCTTCTAGTCACAATGAAAATGGCATGCGACGTAATTGTGCTATCTGAATGTTGGCTTAAAAAAGCAGGAAATATCCCTATTTTGGATGGATGTTCATCCCACCAAACCCGAAATGTAATTAACCAAAACGATGGCCTGGTCTTATATATTAGGAACAATCTGCGTCACACTATAACTGAACCAATTTTCACTGACGCTAGCTGCTTAATTTGCTCCCTAGATAACAACTTAACTATCATTGCCTTATATAGACCACCATCTCAGAGAAATATTGAACCGTTCTTAGACAGCCTAAACAATGTTATCCTCAACCATAAGGCCCTGCGCAGACGGCACACTTTTTGTGCGATCGAGTCTGCGGCGCACAAAACGTCTGCATGGCGCGCAAAAAGTCGGTCGCGGATTTTTCACAGACTCAACGCACACGACGCACATCTTCGATCATTTTGTCGGCAGAGCTGTAGGGACGTAGACGCTATGGAAATCGTGCAGAGATCGCGAAGTATTATTTTGTACATGAAGTACAGAAAAAGAAGAAGAAATAGAGAATTTTGGGTACATCCTATACTTTCGGAAAGATTACTGATTATGTGAGTATCATAAATTGCTGGTCTGTTTTGTATTTCTTGAATTAACATAGTTACATCGACCTCTGGCGCCATGATAATAGATCGCGTGCGTTACGTCCACCCCTAGCAAATGCAGATTGCCGACTAAAGTGTGCGCCGTCTGCGTTAGCGCGCGTTGAAGCAAACGTTCAATTTTTTTCACACACTTTTTGTGCGGAGCGGCGCGCCGCGGCGCGGTGCGGTCTGCCCGAACTACACGGATTTTTTGTGCGCCGGCCTTTTTGCGCGTCGTGTGCGTTACTGCATATAATTGCATAGGTTCTATTTTCACAGACTAAAAAGTGCGTCACGGATAGTCTGTCGTCTGCGCAGGGCCTAAAAATCACAATCACACCACAATTATTGGAGATGTAAACATCAATATCAGCCCTGATAACAATGATCCACGCTCTTATCAGTATCTAAACATGACGGCATCTCATGGATTTCTCCCAGCCTACCTTCTTCCTACTCGCCTGCACAACTGTATAGATCATATCCTATTAAAAACCAACCACAAAGAGACTACTTTAATATTAAAAACGTCGATTACAGACCACTCTGCAGTCTTGCTAAATCTCGAAAATAATAAACCTAAACCTAATAACAATAAAGTTCATACGGCTTCCCTTAATCTCGCAAGTGCTATCTCTGACATCGAAAACAGTGACTTCTCTATTTTAGATACAATAACTGACCCCAACCAAGCTACCAACGAATTATTAAATATAATCTCCCCCATACTAATTAAAAATACAATTTCTAGGACAATCCCATGCAAGCAAAGAATTATAAAGCCATGGATGACTACGGGACTTCTGAGATGCATACGTAATAGGGACAAAATACACTATGAAACAAATAAAGATCCAAATAATCATATTCTAAAACTAACCTATTTACGATATCGCAATTATTGCAATAATTTATTAAAAAGCGTAAAATCGGACTATTAAGAAAAGGAATTTCACAAAGCTAAAAATAACCCAAAAAAAATGTGGGAAACTATCCGCAGTGTAACCGACACTAAAAGCATACGCTCGACTTCAACAGAACTCCTATCAATTGAAAAGTGCCCGACTAATGTTGGTATAAATCTTGCTAACAATATACCTAACCGAAATCCCACCCAGTCTTTTAACACCCACCAACAAAGTATAGCCGACTCAATGGTTCTTCTGGAAACAGACGAGGAAGAAAATAATTCCATTATAAACAGCATCCGGATTGACAGTGCTACCGGTTGGGATGGCATATCACCAAAATTGCTAAAACACGCTAGCCACATCCTGGTCCCACCTATCACACGTATATGCAACCTGGCGATATCTACTGGTATATTCCCCAGTGCTCTAAAAAAAGCTATCGTACATCCAATATACAAGTCGGGTGATAAAAACAGGGTCACGAACTATCGCCCAATTTCAGTCCTTCCAGCAATCTCCAAAATTCTAGAGAGAATAATGTATAAACGCCTTAATAATTTCTTAAACAAACACAAAATTATCTCCCAAAACCAGTTCGGTTTTAGACGCGGATTATCCACAGAGGACGCGGTGACAGGCCTACTCGACTTTTTAGTGGACAAAATCGACCATAAGTTCAAGTGTCTAGGTATCTTCCTAGACCTATCGAAGGCGTTCGATACTGTGTCTGTTCCTCGACTTCTCTCTAAACTAGAAACCATCGGCGTACGTGGCATCGCTCACACCCTGTTTAAAAGTTTTCTTACTGATAGGATGCAGCTCGTTAGGATAGGAGAGTATGTTAGCGAAGCAAATCCTGTAGTTGTCGGAGTCCCACAAGGAAGTTTGCTCAGTCCTCTACTTTTCCAAATCTACGTTAATGAACTCTGTCAGCTATCTCTCCCCTCCACAAAAATAATAGCGTACGCGGATGACACGGCACTTCTATCCTATGGCCATGATTGGACCTCAGCTAAAGAGACTGCCGAAAAGGGACTCGCCGAAGTGATGTTATGGCTAGAACAAAACAGTCTCACATTAAATATTGCAAAAACTAACTTCATCACTTTTGGCCTAAGACGTTCTGCCTTACCTCAAGATGGTTCATTACATATTAAAGCTCACAAATGCTCCAACCTTTTCCCCCACTGCACGTGCCCCGCTGTCACTAGAGCACCGGTTGTCCGATATCTTGGTGTTCAACTGGATTCCTGTCTATCCTGGAAAGCACACATACAAACAGTATCTACTCGAATTCGCAAACTTATTTTTCTTTTCAAGAAGCTAAGGGTGGGTATCCGCAAACAGCGAAATTCTCAAAATAGTTTATTCAGCACTAGGTGAATCAGTATTGAGCTATTGCATCACTGCAGGTGCTGCCAAGACCGACATGATTCAAGTGGAACGAGCTCAGAGAGCGGTTATTAAAGTGATTTTAAAAAGACCTTTTAGATGCCCAACGCGACAACTATACAGAGATTTCAGTACATTAACGGTCCGACAACTATATATACTCCGTACAATCATTCGTAAACACGCAACTCTTCCCTACAATAAAAATAGCAGCCCGACAGTAAGAAGAAGACCCAAACTGGTCTGTCCCACAACTCATACAAAAACTACATTTGCTAGACGCCACTACCCCTACCTAAGTGCCCATATTTATAACAAAATACAACAAAAAATTAATATTCATGCACTAAACAAACACAAAAGTAAAAAAATAACTAAAGAATACCTCCTTACCTTAGATTATGATGAAACAGAAGCACTGATTAAACTGCCATGCCAATAAATAATTATTAGTATCACGTACACGTACACCTACACAACAACACACCGCAAATCACCCTCACACTCACGCTCCTTACAAACACACACTCCCACATAACACACAAACACACACTCCCACATAACACACAAACACACACCCCTACACACACCCACACACCCCTACACACACCAACACACACCACACACTAACACGCATACCTCCACTACACAACATCACAAGCACACATTTTGCGCACGCGCTTACCCACATATTATTGCTACTGTTACACGTTTTTGCTTACAAATTTTTAAAATAACCATAACGGACGAATGGTTGGCCCCAATAACACAGGATTTTCCTAGCATCGGGGCCAATATTCACAAGATTGAGCAGAAATATGCCATAATATTATAGTAATGTAACATGAAACTATGTATTTCTTCATTTTTTGCTAAATAAATTATTGTTGTATTGTTGTTGTTGTAGATGCATTAAGAGCTCCTAAGGAGAAGGAGAATCGGCACTTGTCCTTTTTAAAGGCATACTGCCGTCTATAGAAGATTTTATCGAACTTCAGACCCTCACTTTCCAAAGTAAAGTTTTACAACTAATCACGGAAATGCGCTATGGACAAACGACTCCACATTCGTCCTTTGCGTTTGAAGAGCAATTATCACACGGGTATTAAACCCGAAATTACCAAAGTACGGGTACGTACAGTTCAATAAACTCAAATTCTGATGTATTTCAATCTCCAAATCAAGGTTCTGAAGTGTCTCAAAATAGCGAAGAGATTGAATATGATTTTGCAAGCTTGTAAGTGATAATATTGCCCTGAAGTTGATTTGAAAATCTATTATAATATATAAAACAAAGTCGTGTGTGTTACACCATTTGTACTTAACTCGAGAATAAAGCAAGTGGAAAAAATAAAAGATTTTCATTACTTACCTCAAAGTGATTCCCATCATTTCTATTGGCTCCACTGGATTCCTCATATTAGTATACTGTTTCCGTATATGTGGCTCTAAGGATTGCAATAAACCTTTAAAAGTGGATACACTCATTCGAAAAAAATTGTAAAACCTCTTTTCGTCTAAAACCAACTCTTGATATTCAATAAAGAAAAAATATCAAGAGTTAAAAAATAAATAAAAAAAGTCCGTCACTATTCCTCAAGGCTATAAATGGACTGATCCAGTGTTTTCGTATGATTCCACGTCGATTTCTTCGGTGGCGAAGTAATAAGAGCCAGCAGCACACGTCTTTCCCGATCCATTGTTATTACAGACTGTCGCGTAGCGATGGGCAACCCCTCATTTTGCCGCCGCGGCTCCGTCGAACGTTGCGACGCCGCTCTGCCCGTGTGGTCGCCAGCGCGGCGAAATGGCTTGCAGTGCGGCGCCGCACAGCCCGTGTGGTTGAGCTCTTAGGCTGCGGTTCCACTGAGGCGGAGTGGAGCAGAGCGGAGAAGAGCTGAGCCGCGATTCAGCAATCACATGGCTTGAAATCCACATCTCTTCTCCACTCCGCTTCAAAGGAAACAGCATTGGCGGAGAGGAGCGGAATTCTTTAAAATATCGGGAAAACAGGCTAGATTAGCGCCGAGAGAGGAGCGACGTGGAGCGGAGAGGGCGGGGCGGGGCAGTGCGGAGCGGGGCGGCTCACTCACGCGCATATTTATTCATTTTAGTTAGCGTCTTGACGTCATCAACAGTGCACGCGATTATAGAAAAAAATGGATGAAAAATTTATTGAATGTGTTAAGAAATTTCCATGTTTGTGGGATACAAAATTATCTTCCTACAAATGCAATGAAACAAAGGATGCGGCGATGAAACGAATATAGAGGATGGTAAGTAATTTATATTTAATTTATACACCTATTCATTCAGTCTTCGCAAAATACGGTCTTCCTGCCAGGGGACTTTCCCTTCATTAATAAAATAAGACCGAAATATGTCCCGGATCCGATAGATACAGTCAGAACTTGCATTGTTTGTTAATATCAACGAATCAGTACTATTCATAGATAATACTAATGAGTCATTTGTTGGTGGATCTGAATTGTTTTGATCTAAATAGTCAGGATTATTTTCAATTAAATAATTATGCAAAACGCATGTTGCTTTTATACTACTTTATCAACAGTAGCGACTTGACATTCGAAGTCTTTGTGATACACGTACCATTTTCTCTTCAACACACCGAATGTTGCCTCTATAATACGTCGAGCCCTCGACAGTCTATAATTAAATATTCGTCTGCTTGGATCTAATTGATCTCTGGGATATGGACGCAATAAATTGTAAGAAAAAGCTTCATCGCCAATAAATACGAATGGTACTGGCTCTCCACCTTGAGTAAGGGGTTTAGGCTGTGGCAAGTTTAAAGCACTGCTTTGTAGTCGCCTTCCAAATTCACTATCAGCAAAAATTCTTTCGTCGCTGAATCTTCCCATCGATCCTATATCTGCCATAATTATTTTTCTTCTAGCATCAGCCACACACATTAATATAATCGAAAATCTATGTTTATAATTAAAAAAAGATGATCCTGATTTATTTGGTGCAGTTATGTAAACGTGCTTGCCGTCTATGGCACCAACGCAATTCTTAGTGCTTGTTCACGTTGACTCGCGGGCGCGGGCGCGGGCGCGGTCACGAAATATCAAACACTTGAGTTTATATCCAAGTGTTCACGTACAAAACGCACGTGCGGTCTAAGTAGCGGGCAAGCTAGCGACCGACGCGCGCGGCCCGCTCGCGGCATTATCAAACGACTGAGACGTTTGTGTGTGTTCACGTCGAACTAGCGGCGGAGCGCGCGATTCATTCGCGACGTCAGGTAAGTTCAACCAGTTTGAACTTGTCGCTAGAAACGATAGCACGTTTCTTTCATGTCGTTCAATACAGAAGAGTTTATTAGTGCTGTTCAGGCTAGAACTCCTATTTGGCAAAGTAAACACAGTCATCATATGAACAGAAATGTTCTTAATAAACTATGGAAGGAAATTGCTGGATTGTTTCCTGATATGGAGGGTGAGTAAATGAAATACATATTATTATGCTGGAAATATGATATATTTGTAGGTATTTTAAACTTTTTATTTCCTGAAGACTACAAAAGATACATAATACAAAGGCGACTACGTGTATATTAAACGATTGTTTTCCCAAAAATATTTCGTGAATAAATTCCGAACTTGTTTAGCCCGATTTGATGGATTGTTGTTTCTTTCAGTTCTAGTTTGTCGCCTTTGGTGTCGAGTTGGAATTGTGAACTCATTATCACAATCGTAACCATCTGTATCAATTACAATATTATGCAATAAGCAAGCAGTTTTTATAATCAGGCGTGCATGTTTAACATCAGTTTCAATAGGTTTTAACAAAACTCGCCATTTATTGCATAAAATTCCAAATGCACACTCCACGGTTTTTCTCGCTCTTGACAATCTATTATTAAAATTTTCTCTCTCTTGATTCAATGTTCTTTGTGGGTATGGACGCATTATATATTCTTTAAGAGGATAAGCTTCATCGGCTAATATAACATATGGAGCTGTAATATTAGAATTAGGTAATGTTCTTGGTTCCGGAATATTAAATGCACCTCTTTCGAGTAACCGGTTCAGGGACGAGGCATTAAATGTACCGCCGTCGCTTTGCTTTCCTCTACCTCCCACTTCAATAGTTAAAAATCTTTTCCTCGCATCAGCCACAGCTTGCAAAACAATAGAGAAATAATGCTTGTAGTTAAAAAATGCCGATCCTGATTTTTTAGGTCGTTTAACCCTACAATGTTTACCGTCCAAACTGCCAATGCAGTTAGGAAAGTGCCACATCTCCCTAAAATCTGAAGCAATGTTCATAAGCTGGTCTTCAGATGGCTGTGGCATGTGGACATTCAAATTGTTTTTCCAAATAGCTTCACAGGTACTATAAACAATCTCAGACACAGTACTAACACCCATACGAAAGCTATATGCCAAAGATCGAAATGCCAATCCAGTGGAGAGATATCTGAAACATAATAAAAAATGTAATTATAATGTAAAACTTAAATATATTTACACTAATCATCAACACTAAACAATATTTCTGATTTTACAGAAAAGGCTTTAAGGAAAAAATGGAAGAACATTCGGGACCAATTTATGAAAGAATTTAAGAAAATTCCGGTTTCTCGTTCTGGTGATGCTGGAACAGATCAAAACACTTCAATGTGGCCATATTTTCAAATGATGCTGTTCATAAAAGATGATGTTACCCCAGAAATAAATGAAGGCAATTTAGATGAAACTACTGATGAAAACAGCAATAATAATGATGATGATGAGCAGTCCTCAACTCCCCAATCCATAGCTGGTGCATCTTCAAGTACACAATATACGAGCACCAAACGTAAATGTGCACAAGATGTAAGACAGGAATTTATGGAATTGGAGAAGAAAAAGTTGGAATTATTACAACTTAAACTGTCACAAAGCAGCAAACAACACGAACAAGATTGCGAAGATCTGTTATTTTTTAAAAGTTTGTTGCCGTACATGAAAGAATTATCTCCTATGCAAAAACTACGCGCTAGAAACAATATTACACAAGTTATTATGGACGAAATGAATAGTGGCATGACGCAGTCTCACCATGGATATAATACATACGATTATAACACGACTAATTATGGAAATTAAACTTTGTATAATTGATAACGATAATATTAATTAAATAAAATAATAAAGAGGAACCTTGTTTGAATTTGAATGACTGCAATATGTATCCCGATAAAAAATGATAATTTACTTAACTACTTACTATGAAAATTATTTTTTTTTAAACTCACCTTATAGTTACAAACAGTCTTTCTTCGGGCTTTATACTTTTATGAAAATTTGTGTCCACTTTTGAAATATCACTCCTTATTGAATCCAGTATGTAATCAAAACAGCGGACACTCATCCTGGTATATCCAAAAAATCTTGAAGGATGTTCTCTCAAATTACCATATAAAGTGTGAAATTCACCATACCGTTCTCTTTCTTTATTAATTTCGTGCACGCCAATTCTAATTTTTAGCATCTCCCACTTTAGGTATGAATTTTCGGTTAAAAATAAAAGATCGTGGTCCATATTTACAACCTCTGACAATACGTCACACTCGCGCGAACGCCTGGCGGTTAATGTGAACACGAGCTCGCGACGTCTACCGCGCCTATTTCGCCACCGCGCCCGCGCGTTCCAACGTGAACAAGCACTTAAATTGCCACAAGTCTTCGAATTCTTTGGCTATTCGATACCAATCATTTTGAGTAGGTACTGCCATATATAAAGGCTGCAAGACGTCCCAAATACAATCACAAACTTCTTGAATGAGTTTCGTCAAAGTAGATCTTCCAACTCTAAAATTTTCTGCAAGTGTCGAATACTTACTACCCGTTGCCAAATACCTGTAAAATAAGTAACTATAAATAAAGTATGTAACAAACCTTTTAAGATTACTAGCCACCTATGATGTAAAGGAAGACACTACATAGTGTTGCTCCTCGACGCTAGATGGCGCTGTGCGTTAACATCACGTTCCTGAATCGCGCTGTTAAGATTTACCGCGATTTAATGACCTCCGCTAGAATATTGATTTTTGTTGAGACTGAACTAGCAGTGCATTTGTGGGTTACGTCCTACTTGGAATAACTTCACGACGAGACGAGACTCAGCTACTAAGTTTGCCCGTATATTTAAGACTCTAAGTCTGTTTTTTGGATTAGAGGACCACGATTCCCAGCCTTCGTCCTTACTGGGAAGAGGCTGACGGGATTCGTCCTATACAATTGTACATATACGAGAAATAAATCCTTGTCAAGTAAAAGACATCTCTTCGTGTCGGAAACGGTGACACCGTCCCCTACAATCTGGCGACCAACGGTGGGCCCGAACAGGATCAACAGAAGTACGTCACGCGCTCAGGCAGATTAACGACGACAACTGTGAAAACCTCACCAAAAGCAATGTCAGTCAACCTGTCCGACACCCAGTTCTAAACCTTACTGGAGAAGATCTCACCGGCTGGACAAGGATCTTCTACGACGTGTACTGCCCATTATGACGGGACCAAGAACTCTCAAACTTTAGAAGCATTCCTGGCAGCGGTTTCTATTTTTAAACAAATAGAAAATATAACGGAGGCTGATGCCCTTATCAGTATCCCGCTACTGCTAAAAGGGGAAGCAGCAATATGGTGGCAAGGTGTGAAGAAACATATCCTTACATGGGAGTCATTCAAAGACCGCCTACGCTATACTTTTGCTCCTAAGAAACCAGGGTATGTACTTTATCAGGAGATAGTTGGCATAAAGCAGGACGCTAATACCTCTACAGAAAACTTTGTAGCCTACAAGCGGATGCTAGTATCTCAGCTTCCGGCTCCTGAGTTGCCCGAGTCTCACCAGCTGGACATGATATACGGGTCACTGAAGGGTAAGATCCAGGATAAGATTCCGCGAAGCTCAATTAAGACGTTTGACGAACTTATTAATATTTCACGAGCCTTTGAACAGCTATGGATTGAACAAGCCAAAGAATCCAGTTCCGGGAACACGCAAAGCAAACAGCAACCAGCAAGTGTGTCACAACCTAAGAAGAAGTGTGGTTTTTGTCATTTCAACGGACACCGCACCGAAGAATGCAGGAAGCTAAAGAAAAGGCAGGATGATTTCGGAAGCTTAGTCGAACCTCCTGAAGCTTTACGTATCAAAACGGAACAAACCAGGTCGACACAAGCTCCATCAACTTCAACACCTGCAATAAAATGCTATGGATGCGGCGCACCAGGCGTAGTACGCAGCAGTTGTACTACGTGCTCTAATAAAAAGGAACGGCAGCCACCAGCGGACCTAACTTTCTGCTCCTTTAACTTTCGCCCTGATGTAAGAGCAAGACCAGTGGTATACGTGGAAATTGACGGCATCAAAGGAGTAGCGTACGTAGATACCTGCGCAAAAACAAGCGTTGCCTCATATCATTTATATAAACAATTGGAAGCAAAGGGACAGCACTTCTTTAATGAAAACGCTTGGGTCACGCTAGCAGATGGGATACCTAAGTATCAACGTGTCCTGAAAACAGTGGTACCAGTAAAACTCGAAGGTAGGGTAATACCCACTTCATTCATAGTCTTGCCCGAATCTAGAGATAACCGAACCCTGTTAGGAATTGGTTTTATGCAGGATGCAAAAATGGTACTAGACTTGGCACAGTTTACCTGGGAGTTCCTTGGCAGCCCTATAACCTACGAATTATACGAGGAGGACTTCGTAGCTTTCACCGATACTGCAAACAGCTCGATTGAAGTCACTTCTCTACAAGTTCGTCCTTCTGTACCTTCGACGTTTAAGCAAACGGCCGATTTGCCAAAGCGGACAGATACCGCAGCGTATAAATTGATTCCGATAGACGAATCGACGATAAAAAGACCCAGAACAGTCTTCGATGGATACTCGCCTCGCTTCGCCGATTTTATGATGAGGGACGCAGAGCGCAACGTTCAAGAAGCGGACGACACCCTAACACTTAGCGAGAGAGATCTCTTCCCTAGCACACCCGGAACTAGTAACTGCACAAATATTTTTATCGACTCATTCGACTTGTGTACAATACATATAAATGATCAACAAAAGAATGACCTCTATAAAGTTCTGGCAGACTATGAGGACGTTTTCTTTGATAACGGTAACCCCTCGTCACAAGAAGAAGCATACATTACACTTAGACAACGGCTTACAACTGCACTTATCCTAAAACAAGCAGATGGAACCAAGCCTTACATCGTAAAGACAGATGCCAGTGGTTTTGCACTCGGTACAGGTCTCGTCCAGGGGGAGAAGGAGGAAGAGCACCCCGTCGAATATGAAAGTAGCTTACTTACGGCAGCTGAAAGAAACTATTCCACAACCGAGCTGGAAGCGATAGCTATATGGGCTTTGGAGAAATTTCGAGCATACGTAGAGGACTTGGACCTCCTAGGAAGCAATAAATCTCCAGTTCCTTTCGCCGAGACGTCTTCGGGAATTGAGGGGGAGTTTGTAACAAACCTTTTAAGATTACTAGCCACCTATGATGTAAAGGAAGACACTACATAGTGTTGCTCCTCGACGCTAGATGGCGCTGTGCGTTAACATCACGTTCCTGAATCGCGCTGTTAAGATTTACTGCGATTTAATGACCTCCGCTAGAATGCTAGACTATTGATTTTTGTTGAGACTGAACTAGCAGTGCATTTGTGGGTTACGTCCTACTTGGAATGACTTCACGAGACTCAGCTACTAAGTTTGTCCGTATATTTAAGACTCTAAGTCTGTTTTTTGATTAGAGGACCACGATTCCCAGCCTTCGTCCTTACTGGGAAGAGGCTGACGGGATTCGTCCTATACAATTGTACATATACGAGAAATAAATCCTTGTCAAGTAAAAGACATCTCTTCGTGCCGGAAACGGTGACACCATCCCCTACAAGTATTAATATTACCGTTAATTATTTTTGCAGTTAAAACAGCTAAAGCTAAGTGGAAGAAGATGCGCGACAATCATCGCGATGCCTTAAAAAGACAAAATCATACTAGAAGTAGTCAGGCGGCGAAACAAACAAGAGAATTGAAATATCAAAAACTGATGGAGTTTTTACTGCCACACATGCATAATAGAGTTTGCGCTACAAATTTTAAAAAAGATTCAGAACTTTTGAGGAGCCAAAATCATGACGATAATACAATAAGCTCGGCACCAAACGATTCAATATCCGATTTAGAACAGTTTGATTTGGACAATATTGTTACATCAGATGTGTCAAACATCGGCGTTGGCAGTTCTTCACTAGCTACCCAGTCTTCGGTTACATTGTGTCCTGATTCATCAAGAAGCAATAAAAGAAAATCTGATGAAATCTCCGAATTCCTAAGAACACATCAAGCTAATCACCAGCGAATGGAGAAAGAACGAGCTGAGTTAAATAAAAATATTATGGCCCCCGATAGCTTTGACGACATAGATCATTTTTTTCTCACGATAGCAAAAAGTATAAAAAAACTTCCAAGCTATTTACAATTACTATATTTTTTATAATTACAAGTTAAAAGAAAAGCAATGAATGCTCTATTAGAAGCTGAGGACGTAAATGAACAAAGTTCATGGAATGCTCCACATTATGGGTATTCTACAGCTCGAACAGAAACATACACTACCCAAAGTTATAAAAACAATCTGCAAATGCATTCACCACAAGACTCTAGTGAACCTTTTCCACCTGGAACTAATAATCAAAATGTTAATGAAAATAATAACGAACATGTTTAGTTATGTTGATTTCTAATTATATTTATTGATTAGCAGAGTGTCTTGCAAATTCTGTTTTTATTATGAATAATTGTTAACTGTTTAAATCTTAATGTAGGTAAAACTGTAATGTAGCTACAACTCTTTAAATTTGTTGATTTTAATTAGGGTGCGTTCAAACTACACGCGCACGCCCCACGCTCTCCACGCGCGTCTGAACGCGCCCTTATATTTTTCATTAGACTGTGTTCCAATCTCTTCTTCCAACTCTTCCTCCTCCAGTAGAGAAAGGTACAAAAGAGCTGCTTTATTTTTTTTTACCGACAACATGACGTGTGATCTGACTGAGAGAACGCGTGTCACTGGGCACTCACGCACCAGGCAATGCGAATAGGCAAAGCAGCTCCGTTCCACTCCGCTCCACTTCAGTGGAAACACATACCTCTTTTCACAGCTCAGCCCCGCTCCACTTCAGTGGAAACACATACCTCTTTTCACAGCTCAGCCCCGCTCCACTTCAGTGGAAACACATACCTCTTTTCACAGCTCAGCCCCGCTCCGCACAGCTCCACTCCGCCTCAGTGGAACCGCAGCCTAAATGACGACTTCGAATACGAACATGACACGGATTTCGATTTAGAGGTAAGTAGGTACTGTCCATACTAACCTAAAATGAACCTTTTATTTATATGACCCTTGGATGCACAGAATGATCCACCCGTGTCATTGTCTAACTAAGCAATCATATTTTGCGCAATTTTGTCAGTGCCGGAGCCTAAACGTACTAAATTAGTGTTGTGCATCGCAAATTAAGATACATAATGTACAATCGATCGATTTAGGTATATTGATGTATTGTATTGTATTTTGGTTATAGGATGACAGCCAACCATCGCAGCGTTACGGGGCCGAGCAAGTTTAGACAAGACCGCAAGATCCCGTGGCAGAGTCGGCATCATCTCACACATCGCACGGGGATGGTAGTCAGCAATTTATATGGTCTAACACATCTTCAAGACAAGTTATTCAAACTTTTGATGACTTCAGTTCTGGAATTTCTTCTGCCACATTAATGACGCTTAATGAAGACTCCTCTGAGTTAGGTATATTTTAATTTTTTTTTGACGAAGAACTTATTAATGAAACAGTAATTAATACTGTTACAAGATAGGGCAGCGCCATCTAGTGACGAGTAGAAGAACTAAGTAGTAACTAGTGGCGCCATCTAGTATCGAATAACGGAACTAATGTTCTCGAAGTTCGTGTCGTGTAGAATTTTCCAGAATGTTCGAACCGAACATTCTGGAAGTTTCTAGTCGCTTCGGGATCGATGAGTTCAAAAGTCGATTGTTCTGGAAGATTCTCGAAGTACCTGGAACAGTATGGAACGTTCTAGAAACATCTTCCGGGCTATATAAAGAGCGGTCGGGTTCGTCGTGAGTCAGTTTCGATTGAGAAGCGATACAGAGCGATCAAAGCGGAAAATAGTGCGAAGTCATAGCATTGTTTAAGAAGTGTTTTTGTAATAAACAGTGATTAATTGAAGTCTGCTGTTTAAATAATTTATCCCTGAACCCCAGCTCGTAACAAATTGGTGTCAGAAGTGCGGGATAAATTATGCCGGTTCTACCGAAGGAAGAAACGGAAGGGATGCGCACCAGGAGTCAGCGCCAGCAAGACGTAGACCAAAGGCGCATTGGAGACGCTTCTTCACCGTCATCAGGTGGACATGGAGATTCCGCGGCTGCAGCGGAACCAGCTCAATCGTCGACGTCGCCTGACTTAGCCGCCCTTAGGGCATTCATGCAAGAGCAGGCTCGCCGTCAGGAGGAGCAAGCTCGCCGCATGGAGGAGCAGATGCAGCGCGACAAGGAGGAGCAGGCTCGTCGTCAGGAGGAGCAAGCTCGTCGTCAGGAGGAGCAAGCTCGCCGCATGGAGGAGCAGATGCAGCGCGACCAGGAGGAGCAGACTCGCCGTCAGGAGGAGCAGGCGCGCCGCTTAGAGGAGCAGCTGCAGCGTGACAAGGAGGAGCAGGCTCGCCGTCAGGAGGAGCAGGCTCGCCGTCAGGAGGAGCAGGCTCGCCGTCAGGAGGAGCAGGCGCGCCGCTTAGAGGAGCAGCTGCAGCGTGACAAGGAAGAGCAGGCTCGCCGTCAGAAGGAGCAGCTCTTGGTGATTAAGGACCTCCGCACAGCCATCGGTAAGGAGATGAAAGAATTTAAGGACCAGGTCCAGCAGCAGGAGATCCGCATCGCCGAGTTAGAAAAGATTGTTCGTGGGCTCAAATCTGGAGGAGGTGCCGTGGCAGCTACGATAGTTGCGCCCTCACCGGTTGGTTTTAAAGTGCCACCATTTGACGGCTCTTCGTCATGGTCTGCCTACAAGATACAGTTCGAGGCCGTCATGAAATCAAATAGGTGGACCAAAGAACAGGCTTTGACTGCTCTAACGTTGGGTCTTCGCGACCAGGCTTTGACTGTGTTAGAGGCACTTGGACAGGAACTTACTTTTGAGAAGCTTCTGGAAGCATTGGAAGCTAGATACGGCGACGCGCACCTGGAACATGTGTTTCGCGCCCAGCTGAAGGACCGATCGCAACGTGTTGGTGAAACCTTACAGCAGTGGGCTCTGGAGGTGGAAAAGCTGGTCCGGAAGGCTTACCAGTCATCACCTGTGCTGATCGACGGGAATCTCGTACAGGCATTCACGGATGGAATCCGCGATCTGGAGGTTAGGGCTGCCGTAAGGCTAGGCCATTTTAAGAACCTTAAGAACGCCCTAGCCTACGCTTTGGAAGTGGAAGCTGTACGACAGGACGATCGAGCTCACCGCATAAGGGATGTTGTGACTTCACCCCGGTGCTATAGCTGTGGAGAGAGAGGCCACATCCGGTTGAGCTGCCCAAAGCGAAGGAGTCGCCATTGTGGAAGTCAGTCACCAGCATCAGGAAAACCAGTAGATGGCAGGACTAAGTGGCGGATAATGACCGGTGAGGAAAGAGCCCCAAGGAACTCGATCTCGCAAATTGTGTGTGAGCCACAATTATGTGAAGGGAACAGAACACCACACGGTAATGCTGATGCCCTCTCGCGAAGACCGTGTCCAGACCATTGTAAACATTGTGCGAGACAAGAAGCTAAGCAGGTAACGCTGGTGCGGGTTTTGAGGACGGATCTTAGCGAAGAGTGGAAGGAAACCTTACAGAGCGCTCAACAAGAAGACATAGACCTAAAACCGATCCTTGAATGGAAGAAATCAGGTGCTCCTAGGCCTCACTGGAGTGATGTCGCAGCAACCAGTTCCATCACCAAGAGTTATTGGGCACAGTGGGAAAGCTTGGTTATCCAGGATGGAGTTCTGTGCCGGAAATGGGAGAACGCTCGCGGTGACCAGTGTCATCTACAAATGTTCGTACCTAAAGTTAAGGTGCCGGAGATCCTGCAGCTCTACCACAATGGATGTTCAGGGGGTCACATGGGAGTTAAGAGGACTTTAATCAAGATCCGAGAACGATTTTACTGGATCCATTGTCGAGAGGACGTTGAGGAATGGTGCCGCAAATGTACAAGTTGTGCGGCTGTGAAAGGACCACAAACTCGTAGCAGAGGGGCACTAAAGGTTTACAATGTTGGTGCACCATGGGAACGTATAGCATTAGATGTTGCGGGGCCATTTCCGGAAAGCCTAAGCGGGAATAAGTACTTCTTGGTCGTCATGGACTACTTCACAAAATGGCCGGAAGTGTTTGCAATCCCCAATCAAGAAGCGGTTACGGTGGCTGATAAGTTAGTTCACGAAGTGTTTTGTCGGTTTGGGGTACCCTTGGAAATTCACAGTGATCAAGGCCGGAACTTCGAGTCAGAAGTGTTCAAGGAGACGTGTCGTGTGATGGGTGCTCACAAAACTAGAACTACTGCTTATCATCCGCAATCAGACGGGATGGTTGAACGATTCAACCAATCGCTGGAGAGGTATCTGGCAAAGGTTGTGGAAACCAGACAGAAGGATTGGGACAAACACATTCAACCATTTCTCCTGGCATATCGGAGTGCTGTTCATGAAAGTACAGCAGTAACACCAGCTTTTGCTAATTTCGGAAGAGAACTACGATTACCTGCAGATCTAATCACCGGTACCCCACCTGATTCTCCACGTAATGTAACAGATTACGCGAATGAACTACGGAATAGGATGAATGATGTATATGAGCACATCAGACAGACAGGTCAGCAGATGTCTGATAGGATGAAGACTCGCTACGACCGGAAGGCGAACAATAAGGGCTTCGATGAAGGAGCTCTGGTATGGTTACATAACCCGGTACGCAGCAAAGGAAAATCGCCTAAATTGCAAGCCAAATGGGATGGACCATATCGCGTAGTTACCAAGATCAATGACGTCACTTACCGAATTCAAAAGGGACCACGAGGTGCATCGAAGGTCATTCATGTGGATCGGTTGGCCCGTTACCATGGGTCTAACAATGCTCGGGACGAGCATGTCTAAGAAGGAGGCAATGTTACAAGATAGGGCAGCGCCATCTAGTGACGAGTAGAAGAACTAAGTAGTAACTAGTGGCGCCATCTAGTATCGAATAACGGAACTAATGTTCTCGAAGTTCGTGTCGTGTAGAATTTTCCAGAATGTTCGAACCGAACATTCTGGAAGTTTCTAGTCGCTTCGGGATCGATGAGTTCAAAAGTCGATTGTTCTGGAAGATTCTCGAAGTACCTGGAACAGTATGGAACGTTCTAGAAACATCTTCCGGGCTATATAAAGAGCGGTCGGGTTCGTCGTGAGTCAGTTTCGATTGAGAAGCGATACAGAGCGATCAAAGCGGAAAATAGTGCGAAGTCATAGCATTGTTTAAGAAGTGTTTTTGTAATAAACAGTGATTAATTGAAGTCTGCTGTTTAAATAATTTATCCCTGAACCCCAGCTCGTAACAATACTAATCTTTGTTCGATATAAACTTAATTCAGTATAGTTTTAATTGTGAAACTAGTTAGTTAATTTGATTATTTCATTTATGTAAGTTAATTAATCCTACTATGGTAACATTTATTTGATAAATTTAACACTTAATATGGAAAATCTATTGTAGTGGCAGTGATAAAGGTTTATCGATATTGTGACTAAACCATCACTAGCATTTTTTAGGTATTTAATAGAAATGGCTCGGCGTAGAGAGCATACTTCCTATGAGCTGCGCTTGGCGTTCAAAGGGATGTGATATTTGCACAAAACTAAAGTGGTAAATAATAACCGTTAGTTTTTAAGCACATAAAAACTAAGTCAAGACCTTTTGGATCATATTTTTAGTGCCATTAGAGCTAAAGGAGGTTTAACTAGACAAGCTAGGCAATTAAAGTCGGCATTTAAAAGAATGTTATTATTCATGGTAAAATGAAACACATTACGTCAGGAAATTGTATTCCGTTACAACATATATTAATATTTTGACATTGACTAAACTACAAATAGCAATTAACAAAATGTTCCAAATGGTGTCATACACTATGCGCAGACATACCTGCAAGAAAGAAACAGTTTACCTGCGAACTAAGCTAGGAAAATTTAAAATTGTTTAAGACAACATACCATAAGTCTAAAATGACATACTATTTCATCTTACCACATGGATATGTCATCTTACACACGTCGACTTACGAGATTTATGTTTTTTAATGTTATTGTTCTATAAATGAAACATTTTCATTGCTTACGAACTTGTCAATTTTTTTTTTTATATTTATATTGAAAGAAAAAGTATGTCATCTTAAGCATGAAGCCACCACTCATCACAACACTTTTTGACGCTCTTTACCAGAAACATTGAAGCAGCTGTTCTCCAAAAAACTTTATACAGTAGATACGTTTTGACAATCTTTAGTTCTCAAAAGAACTAACCTGTTAAAGAAACAGGTCAAGAACAGCCGTCGCACCGGACACGTCTGACCTGCACCACGGCCGACCGTAGAACAAGGCCGAAACTTTTTTTTCCATGTGGCGTCTCGCAGCTCAGTCAAAGTGACCGACTGCTGCTTAACCGGGCGATCCGGCCGAAACTACGCGCCACCTATATTTATAGCTTCAGTGCGCAGTGCCGAGCGGAACCCGATTGATGACAAAAAAAAAAGGAAGCATTTCTATGGTCAACATTATGTTTTTATAATTGTAAATATGTTATTCTGTATCTGCATTGGTTAGAGCATAAGCATATTTAAGTTTGTACAACTAAAAATAAAGCCCTTGTTATTCAATTATCTGGAGTCATTATTATTGCCATCAACCTACGTCACATCACCAAAGTGGTGACCCCGAACCAAACACACCTGCAGCCTAATTGCTTAAGTAAATTCGGCAAAGGAACAAATCTGGATCCTTCAAAGGGAAAGAAACATTTCTTTCAACTTTTTCGGTATTGCGAAACTAATTTGGAAACAAAACCATCTGACTCCTTTGAGTTGAAGTTCATCTACTGCGTTATGTTTCATCAAACTCGAATGATTTATTTCCAAATAATTATGACATAATTTAATTTTGTTTTACTTACAACTAATGGCCTTCCAATGCTTTAAATTAAAAATTTACAATGGTTCCATAAAACCGGCAAAAAAAATATGTAACGCTACACTACGCTATACGCTTTGACGTAATACGTGTAATTAAACGCATTTATTCAGTCATTCTAGGTAGTGATTTTTAATCTTTTATCATATAAAAGTTTTCTGCGCTGCAAGATGAAAAAAAACGGAATTCATTTCATATTATTAATAAATAAATATGAGTAGTTAAATATTCTTTTACAATTAAAGCAAATCATAGTTTTTTAATTTATGTTGTGACTTGTGTGTATATTCTATATTTCACACGGCAACACTGTTTGAACTATTGTGAGGTTTCTAATTCTATAAAGTAACTTAGATAAGTTTAAATTAAACCAGCCTTACGTTTGTAAGGCTGGTACCGGCAGTTAGGAGGAAAAAAACTTTGTTGTGCTGAAATTAAGTGAGTACCTAATTACCTAGCTAACAATTTCTTACTGTAAGGTAAGATAAGTATAACAGTAACCCTACTCCAGAATAGAGTATTACGTTTGTTGCTTTTACTTAAGTTCTGTTGTGTTTTCTTTCAGTCATGCCTGCTAATCCTAAAATATCTGAACGCCAGTGGAAGTTCCTGCTGGCGTTCATGGAGAAGGATGCCATGCCAGCTTTTGCCAGGGGATCGGTGACGAAAGATGGTCCCAGGGCAAAGCTGGCAAACCTCGTCAAATGGGCAGAGCTCGCAGCCCACCTCAACAGCGAGGGGCTCGGCTGCTCTAAAACAGGGAAGGAGTGGCTTAAAGTAGGTGTAATTATTAATCAGCAAAGTTCAACGTCAATGTAATGCACACTTTCCACGTGTACACAAATTGCATTCCATGCATTTATATTGCTTTTAAAGAACTTCCTAAATATTATTTTCGTATTTAATTCTAAAAGTTTGCAATCGGTTCTAGTTCTTCTAGGTACTAAGATTATACATGTTTTATATGAAATATTTTGTATCAAATACGCTATCTGTCACTTGTTTTCGAGTGCGATTTAAACTGTTATAAGTTAGAAGACCTTGAAAATAGAGAACACTGTGTACATTAAGATTATTTGGGATAATAGGAGGACTCGAGTTATTATTGATAAATTGGGCAACTATGAAACCCTCACTCAGACACGTGCGTTTGATTCCCACACGTCACAGTTCGCCAACAAACTGTAGATATTAGTAGTAGAGATATATTTCTAGATAATATATAGATATAAAGTTAGTTTAGATAAGGCTCAGCATACGATTTCTAAGGCCCTTTGCCTTGTCCCGGTTTTGATAGTTACCCTAACGTGTTTGCGCAGTTTATTAAAATCCTTGACTCATTGGCAACACAATACCAAGTGGTGCACCCGGAAACAAATTTTCTAACTTGTGGCCATTAACCAGAATTCTTAATAAGGTTTCTGGAACCAATTTGTGTACCACTAACTCAATGGGATACCAGAGAGTTGGTTGGGCAGTCGAACCGCCCTGATTAACAACCTTTCAGACCAGCACCATAATTTCAAGGAGCCGGTACCTAATTGGCCAGCTCCCGTAGGTCCACTCCCTTCATTTTTTAAACTTTCCTTTTATTTTTGCCCCCAAGAATAGTTACGACCTTTAAAGATTATCATCATCATCATCAGCTTCTTCTAATGTTCCCACTGATGGGACAGGCCACCTCTCTGTGAGAAGGAATGGGCCGTAATCCACCACACGGGCCCAGTGTGGTTTAGTAAAGATTATCTGTAGTATCTAAAAACACGCACAGGCCCTTTTCTCATCCTTCCCAGTCCTAGCAACCAACGAGTTGACATTCACTTACATAGAGGCTGAATGCCCGAAGTCAAACCGGTGCCACAGCGAGAAAGAAGTCACCCACCAGATCCGCACCAAATCTGATTGCATCCAGAAGTCGTTCACCAATGAAGTTCTGCTGGACTGCTGCCATCCTACTACAGTCACTCCGATGATGAAGAAACTCGATGACCAACACTACGTTCTGTCATCCCCTCAGCAAACGAAGATACAAATTATATGTCACCAAAAAGACTACACATCGCTCCGAGGAAGTTATTTCGCTACAACTCCCGTTGGACGTCGACTGAAATCTGAAGAGTTCACCATAAGCAGATGGCGACGATGAAATCAAAGGCCTACCGCCCAAAATGATGAGGATACCCTTCGATTCTGGGCAACGAGCTACATCAACTGCACACATCAATTTGAACGCCGTGGATCTTCAGGGACTACACAGCATCCAGGACAGAATCATGATCCAGAACCCCGAGCGAATGGGCAGCGAGCAAAAGAACACCTGTCATACCACAGGAACTAGCAGCCTCCGACCGTAATCCGGTTCTGGCAACATTTTCACTCAACGTGCTAAAATAGTTGTCGTTCTAAGGGTAGAGGTGTTACGTATGCCTAGGAATCTGCTGACATTGCGGACACTGAGTAGTCTTAGACTTTGATGACAGTGCAGTTACTGTGAAGTCAACGCACGTAGTAGACATTCGCTGACACAGAAACGTACGGAGCATCAATATCGGAAGTTACTGACAGTGCCATCACCTTGAAACCGATGCAGCCATGACGTCAAGAAATTGATCAATGCTGCACTAATATTTAAGAGCATTTCTTGTATGAAGAAAGCATTCCATATTCCTACCTCGAGTAGGATGGATTCTCGTAGGCTAGTTAGTTGTAGTTAGTCTATTTAATTACTGTAACCATTCCATGTCCTAATATCGGCTTGGAATGGACATCTGTAGGTTAGCTAGTTGTAGTTAGTAGTTAAAACCATTCCATGTTCCAACCTCGACTTGGAATGACCATTTTTAGGATAATTAATTGTAATTAACTTTAATAATTAAAAGTTTAGAAACATTTCGGGATTCTTTCCAATCCCCCGGCTGTGGTAAACGTAATTTATGTATAACATTTATTTGTTTTCTTATTCTTTAGTGTTTAAGCATCTTAGGTTTTTAAGTTGTATAACTTTTGAATGTATAAATTATTAAAATATCAAATAATAAGTTTTATTGTAATTAACTTTTTACATTTTATTCTGTACATAGTCTAAAAATATTATAATGTAGTTGTTGGGATAATGTTCATACATCACAAGTTTGTAATTAGGTAGGAACGCATAGAAAACATTAAATAGAGCAATATTTTGTAAATACATGTGTCAAGCAGAATATCTTTCTCTTATCTATCAAAAATAACAGTACCTAATCCTGTTTCAGTATAAAATGGCAAATAGAGTGTCCCACGCACGGCTTGACGAACTGCTAGAATATTTGACCGATCATGCAACACTTGCCAGGGGCGTTGGGCTTGGCTCAAGGTCCAAGGAAACCATTGACCGGCAATGGAATGACCTTGCCATCCGGCTCAATTCATTTGGTTCTGGCTCATCAAAGACAGGTGAACGGTGGAAAAAGGTAAATGTAATGTTTTACTTTATAATTCTTTAAGGTTTCCAATAATTGCATGATTATTTAGAACATAATTTGATAGAGTGATCATATTATTATTTTAATATTATAGTACTGGAGTGACATAAAACATAAGAGCAAGGCTAGACTGGCCAAAAGAAGGCACGGGTGGGAGTCCAAGTCAACAAGCAGAGCTGTCGGAAATGGAAAAGAAAATCTTGGCCATCATATTGGAACAAACCGTGTATGGTGACATAGAACACCGGGTGCCTGTTTTTGTAAGTAATTAACCCAAATCTTTCATATTTTAATACATATATAGCTTCTGCCAGCGGCTTCGCCCGCGTGAAATATGTTTTCTTATCCCAAGCGAACATTATACCAGTATCAAAAGTAGCCTGAGTGATATTCCAGACTATAATCTATCGTTGTGCCAAATTTCTTATTTGTGTGATTGAGTAACAAACATACACACTTCCATCCATCATTATAATATTATATATTTATACTTAGTGAGAAGTAAGATAATAATACCTAATTGTTTTTAGAACAATCCTGTCCAACAACCCGAAGTTACTCTAAGCGAGATACCACAAAACACACAAACACACACATCGTGCTCTCAGAAGAAAATATAATAATATCAGGTAAAGAAAAGCATTAACGACTCATTCTTAAGTAATTTACTGAACAAATTAAGTTATCATATATGGACAAATAAGCTGATTCTGTGTTTCCATCATTAATGTATTATGTTTTGCTTTGCTTTCTTTTAACCCGACTATGGCGGCGAAGTCAAAAGGAAGGGTTATGATTATTTTCTTTCCATTATATTTTTGATCCATATCATACTTTTGTAAATTTACAGACACCGAACAACCTTAGTCAGTTGCCGGCCCATCAGATCTTTCAGTAGATACTGAAATACAAGTACCTGAGCCGCATCAGACAAGTAATGTATCTCAAATATGTAAGATAAACATACCTTCTGTAATTGAAACTATTATTCACATGTGCCTCATCATATAATATTTTGCAGGAGTAGCGAATGTGCCAGACGTCCCACTGGAAATCGCCCTCGCCGCAGACATCGATCCAGTCGAGACACTTCGACTTCTGGTATGTCTTATTGACCTGTTTTATTTTATAAGGACATCATCATCACCGAGATGGGGGGATGAAAAAAAGTTTAACAGCTTGTGAGCTGTAATATAAAGGTTTAGCCAATTTTTAAGTAGAGTAACATACCTTAAAGTAACTGGTGAACGCTCCGTAGGACTTATTGCGATTCGTCGTAAACTGGATACAGCCAATTTATGTTCAATTCTTCCCAGCAACTCATCAAAAGATCGCAGGGACATTCGGAAGTAGTTCTTAAATTTGCAATGGTTATCTCGGCGATTTCGAAAATTTACATTAAACATTCCAGTGAGTGATCTAGTTTCAAGATATGGATCTACTCTGAATTGTATTGTAATTGTCTTTTTTTATATTTTTTATTTTTGAAAATGATATAAGCGATAATTATTTTTTTAACGTTCATGTTTGTGCACGAGTTTACCCACTGGGCGACACGCACAATACTGCAGCAGCAAACGAAATCTTTGTCCTGCGTGTGGCCCGGAGCTTGCTATCACCCGTATGCGGACGAGACCCCCGTGCGGACTAAAATACGCGTGACAGGAAAAGGGCCCTTATTTCTGCTGTAATATAAACTAATCGAAAGATACCAGAACAGTGGTGATTTGCGTAAGTGCAATCGCCCACATATTGGCGACCGTGCTAAATAAGAAAACCAAATTAGAAAAAAAAATGGATCTAAGAAAATGGACGCGTGAACGCGATTAACTAAGACGTGTGTTTAACCGCCACGAAACAACGGCCAATACAGAAATGGACATAGAATTCCTGAGCATAAAAATGGAGAAGATGGTACAATCAGACAAATCCATTCAAGACGCTATGCCCGGCCACCTACGAAAAGGAAACTGATGCATGCGACAACTTTCTACAAAAATGGTTACATTTGATGTTAAAGGTAAAGACTAATGGCGATGATTGTAAAATGGAACAAAAGAAGCACAATCTGTACCTTCCCAAATTAGAAATAAGAAAGTTTGATGATAATCCCAAGACTGGCTAGCATTTTGGGGTCAATTTAAGAAAATCGACGAAGATAAAACAATGGATGGGATAGTTCTATTTAAATGTGCGGTTTATAGAGCAATACATATAGAACTCACAGAATCACTACCCACAAACAGCTTCTTTATGACTTTAAGGCGATTTATAGCAAGAAGTGGCAAAGCAAGCAATTATTTATACGGACAACGGAACTAATTTTGTTGGTGCTGCAAATTTGCTTCGAGATATAAACTGGCAGGAAGTAGAAGAACCCACTAATTCTTATAAGATCCTGTGGAAATTCTTAGTATCATCAGCTCCGTGGTGGGGAGGATGGTGGGAACGCCTGGTTATAGTAGTGAAATATATGCTACGTAGAATTCTTGGCAGAGCATCAGTAGACTGGATCGAACTTTCTACTATCTTATGTGATTGTCAAATAGTAATTAACAGCAGACCTCTAACATACGTTGATATGGGAGATGTGAAACTGTTAATAATATCGATTATTAGTTATCTATGCCCTACATCTCAACTCTAAAGGAAGGAACGGATGTCACCTCTCTGATTCTTGTGACATTACTACTGTCTATATATTGCACTTCCTCTTCCTATATTGCTCTGTGTTCGATCTGGCTGTACTTTTGTGTAATCGTAGATTATTACAATAATGACAAGTTTATATTTAATATTATTGTTGTTCTGAAGAATAAACTGAGACGTGAACTGTATCCAGTGTTTATTTTGGTCATCGCCTTGACTCCGCCTGATGTTCTTTGTCTACGCTACAATCTTGCTGCGCATCGCATACTCATTCAAACAGAAACCACTCACACTTACTATTTTTACAGAGTTTACCGACAAGTGAGACATCAGACTTAGACCAGATAGATGAGAAAAATATACTAGTTCGGTATAGATATTTACAACAACTGCGGCAAGACTTCAGAAAAAGATTTAAACGTGAATATTTATTTCTACTTATAAGTAAAGGAGATCAGTAAAGAATCAAAAGTAGGTGATTTAGTTCTATTAGAGACTGAATCAAGTAGGCTACATTGGCCTTTAGGCATAATTATAGAAATATATGTCGGGAAAGATTGGTTCACACGAGTAGCAAGACTGCAAACTGCCTCAGGAGTAAAGGTAAGGCCTTATCAAAGACTATACCCACTTGAACTCTCTTCAGTTCCACAGGATTGGCTGGATAACACCTGCAAGAAATGTTGCTATTCCGCAACAAGATATAGGTTCACAGAACCCTAGTGCACCTGTTCCTTTAGTCTCAACGACTAGATCAGCAGCCTAATTGTGTAAGTGAATTCGGCAAAGGAAACAATCTGGTTCTTTCCCAAAAACACACACATACACAAAAAAGTTGAATCTTTATTTAACATTTTTGTGTATGTGTGTGTTTTTGGCAAAGAACCAGATTGTTTCCGTTGCCGAATTTACTTACGCAATTAGGCTGCAGGTCGAACAATTAAAATACCATTTAGATTTATGGAATAATTTATTTTGGTTTTTCAGTTTGTTTATTAATAATGTTCTAATTGATTAAGTAGTGTTAAGGACTTATTGAAACTTATTGATATAACTATTGTACCTGTAAACTTATACTAATCTTGATTCTTGCCCCTGGGAGGATGTTGTAGATAATTATATGTATAGTAACTTTGTGAGCCTTAACTAATTATAATTTTGGCAACATTGTATTTAGGAAAGAGAGAGGGATGATAACACTGGGGCAGCGGGCGTTCGGGTGGATTGCTATGTAATAAACGAACAAGATGGTTGATATTTTGACTGTTCACCAAAAATATATAAAGATCCAAAGATTCTGTGGTTTTATTGCTGCTGTAAAATAAACGAGTCGAATGATACCAGAACAGTGGTGATTTGCGTAAGTGCAATCTCCCACACCTATCAAGATCGGAAAATTAATTATGATCACGAATATTCAGCCACATCATAAAGTAGTCGATGACCACATCATAAAGTAGTCGAAGACCACATCATCAGCGTTCTATGTTCTATTTCATGAAATGGTCGAACACCTTCATAAAATGATCTTTTCTAAGCTCTGGCCACGAATGATGCAGAATTGTTAGCCACGCTCTGTGTTCTGTTTGACTACCTTCACTTGCCCGAAAGCATAAATTTAAACAAAAAAACATTACAATAACAAACGTTCGCCACAGACCAAATAAATAAACCAAGACAGCGCTGCGAACGATACAGTGAAGAATGCCAAAACAACGCGCGCGATTCTTTCAACTAAACTCAGTTTATGCAAATACAGCGTTCTGACTTCTGAGTAGTTTCTCAGCGGTACCAATCAATCAGAACGCCAAACGCGAAATTTGTATTTATTAATTTTTATAGGAAAAACAAATAGTAGTATCCAAAGTGCCTTAAACATATTATGACTTAACAAATATTTTATCCACTACATTTTCCACAGATTACTACTTACACAAGTAAGACAAACTGATTAGCAAACGTTATTGAAGTCAGGGCATGCAGTAACATTGGAAGCTACTGTTGATCCTTAAAAAAATTGATAATGTTGTTCTAAAGGTATATCTGCTATGACAATTGCACAAAAAACCTTATTGTATGTATGGACTAAACAGCGTAGCGGTGAGCACACACCAGCATTAGATTTGCAAGAGTTAGGGCGGGTTTCTGAAGTAGACGTTACATCTCAAATCCGCCGACAATTTGTCACAAATTAACCAGCCGTCAGTTGTCAGTGAGTTTTTCAACACTTCATCATCGAGAAATTTGCTAATCGTTTGTTACATTGAATGAATGGTTCAAACCTGTATTTTTTTATTTTGTCTGGCTACCCTTAGAGAATTAGTTCAGTTCATTCTTTCGATACAGCGAAACTTTAACGTAACGTTAAGCATTTAAAAGTTTTTGTTTCTGTCTATCGCATACCATTATCTCGTTGTCTTTTTCGTTTGACAGCAAACCTGGAGTGCCATATATTGTGAAGAAAAAAAACGATAATAAATATTATTTTAGGTGATTTAGTGAAAGTATTGCTAAAACATTGATCATTTGAAAATGTCTAGAAAAAAATACACAGAGCGGGAGAAAACGGAGCTTCTGGCGTTAGTAGCAAAGTGAGTACCTACTACTAGCTGTTTAAATAATAACATTTCAATCATTAATCAGGTTTCAAGAAGACGATACTTGCCGCATCGGGTATGACGTCATACCCAGTGCGGCGGGTGCGGCGTGCAGTATTCCATACTGTTCATAGAGACCGTCCAACGAAAAAAGTCCCGCAGAAATACATGGAACTAATAAGATTTGTTAGAGGATAGCGTACAGTCGCATAGAAACTAGCACCGCGTCTACGGAACTTCTTTCGTTGGACGGATTCTAACGCTCGCGTTCGACGGCCCACCTTAGACAAAACAAAGTTACCCGAAGGTTACGGCGCTTCCCGAATACTCCCGATCGAGCCCGTATTGAAACGTAAGATTTTAGGCATACCAAATAATTCGTTGATGCAAATTTGTTCTTTATTTCGATTCTTATTAGGAAGTTAATTGCGTATTAATGTTAAAGAGTATAATTTATTTTGAATTACCTTTTTCCAGAAAAAGGGTTCTTTAGACTAATAAAGATAGAGGTGGTTTTTGAATGTTGAATGTTGTTGTGGTTGGTGGTGTTGTGAATGTAGGTATAATGCACTTGAGTCGACAATAATAATGTTATTATTTTCAATTCTTTTTAATTTTATTGCAGTTCACTTTCACTTGTGATGACAATAATAATGTTATTATTTTCAATTCTTTTTAATTTTATTGCAGTTCACTTTCACTTGTGATGGCGGATTGGCTTTGAATTTTTGGCGTATTTTAGCAGTTATGGTGATGCTGTGTTGTTGGTGTTTTGCTTGTTGTGTTGTTAGTTTTCGTTTCCTGTGTATAAAGTAATTGATAAGGGTACTTAAATATAGTTTGGTAAAGTTCGTGTGTAAATATTAGCTGATTGGTGTTATTGTAAAGGTAGACTTTTTAAGATGCCTCCTAAAAAAGTGTTGCCTTGGATCACTTTATTGTCAAAGCCGAATGTAAAATGGCAATAGCGGTTTTCTCGTATAAGTCAGCAGCGGCAAACCTAACAAAACACAATTACGATACAGGAAGAAATTCCTAGTGTGGGGACACGTTTTAAAAAAAAAAAAAAAAATTAGCGGAAACATCTGGCTGTCAATTTAGTAAGGAGAGAACAAGGTGTGGATCGAGGGGAAAATCCAGCTGGAGAAGCACAAGTGCATGCACCAGCAGTACCCCAAGCTAGCACGAGTACCGTCGCCGGTACTGTCACATCTTACACCTACGATGAGAATTAAGGTCTCAGCACACATATGGGATCGGAAAGGGATCGTCACCGTATCGCCTCGAGCCGTTCAGAATGGTTTGTATTAAACTCCCTACTGCAACGCACACTAATCGGAATAATAACGTAATCGCCTCGCCTCGGAACAGGCTCCGAACTTGAATTCCCGCGCTTAAGCCCGGGTGACACGAGGCTAGTAAATCAAGCTAGTGAGCCAAGCTAGTGCTGCCAAGCTAGTAAGCTAGTGACACTAGCTTCGTGTAGACGGAACTAGCTTCGTTTACAAGCTAGTAAGCTAGTGTGGAAGCTAGCAAGCTAGTGCCTCAAGCCAGGATAGTTTTAATAGCTTGGGGTTCTATTTTTCAAGCTAGTAGGCGCCCCCCACCACCCGTTTTACTATCCTGGCTTCGTTACTAGCTTCGTGTCAACCGCGAAGCTAGCGAACCTAAGCTAGTGTGCAGTCGGAGAGCGTGGTGAGAGTGCGTGCAATTTGTTAAAATGCCGAAATTAGCGGACGAAATTAATTTAAAATTCGTTCAATTGTACAGAGAAGAGGAATGTTTGTGGAATGCAAGTATTCCATCTTACAAGGACAAGCAAATGCGAGACTCGTCACTAGAAGAAATACGCGACATACTAAATAAAGATGGAATAGAAATGTCGATAAAAGAGATTAAAAATAAAATTAAAAATCTAAGAGCTACATATTGTCAAGAATTAACAAAGATAGAAAAATCTGAGAGGTCTGGAGCAGGAACTGCAGAAGTCTATAAGCCAAAAATTATTTGGTTTGAGGAAATGCATAATTTCATAAAAAAGGTGCCAATGAAGAGAAAAACTTCGGTAAGTTATTTTAATATTATTTACTCTTTACAATTATTTACCTTAAAAGTACTTATTGAAATATTAATAATCGTCGGCATTTTTAATTTTTCTTGTAGTTTTGTCTGAATTAACGAATCATTCTTGCTTGCCATGGTACTGCTCCATCATTGTTGAAATATCTCTTAAATTTCTCCCTTTTTTCGATAGCTGACAGAGAAGAGTGGTTACTTCCCTGTCGACTGATACTGGGTAAACATAAATTTTCCATTCTCCATGAACCGGGAATAATGTTTCCCGCTTCAATGTCTTCTTGGTCGACATCACTACTAATGCAATAAGTGCTTTTTTGCTCTTTTCGTAACCAATTATGCAGAGCACATGATGCTAGTACAATTTTGTCTACTGTTTTTACGTCAACTGCGATTGGTCTTTGATAAACACGAAATCGGCTTGCCAATATGCCAAAGGCATTTTCTACAGTTCTTCTGGCTCTACTTAGCCGGTAGTTGTATACTTTTTCTTCATGTGTTAAATTGTCACCTGGGTACGGTTTCATAATATACGATTTTAATGGGAATGCAGCATCCGCCAAAATTACTCCGCCTTGTGGTATAAGGTTATTTTCTAGTTGATTATATATGGAGCAATTCCTAAAAACACTTCCATGAGATGCCATTCCACAGGCGCCGACGTCAATATAAATGAAATTATAATCGTAATCAACAATAGCCATAAGAACAATACTGAATGTTTTTTTGTAATTAAAAAACAAACTTCCACTGTTGCCAGGAGCTATGATTTGAACATGCTTCCCGTCGACGGCGCCATAACACGCTGGAAAGTTCCATTTCACTCTGAAACCATTTTCTATAGCTGCCCATTCTTCAGTTGTAGTTGGAATCTGTAACAATATTTTTAAATTTTTTTTTATTTTCAGAACAATCAAGATTCTCCAAACAATAATAAAGATGACAACAGTGCAAGCAACAGTCAGTCATTAGAACCACCCGTAGCAGAAAATCTGTCAGAAAAGACAGTTGAAATGTCTCAACCTGCAAGCGAAATGTCGTCTATTCAAGATAAAACTTCTAAATTTATTTCCCCCGGAAGTAACATTCCGCAATTTAAGAAACGGAAGGTTTCGCAAGTGAGTTCATTGATAAATGAAATTAAGGTGATTAAGGAGGATTTAAACAGTTCACGAGAATTTCAGGAACCAGAGCTGGATGAACATGAGATATTTGCAAAATATGTAGCAAGTCAGTTGAAAAAGCTTTCACCCGGACAGGCCATTTTAGCTAGGGATCAGATCAACGCAACACTATCCCGCTGTCGGATGTATGATTTAAACTTCGGAAATACTACATTTTCGTACCAGTCACCTATCAATTCTTCAGACTCCAATATGTCAACCACATTTTCTTACAATAGTTCTGCAGCAAGTCCACTCTACACTAATCCACCATCACAACTACAACAGACTGAGCAACGTGATGAACCCATCATCCATCCGCCACCACAGCAAGAGTTGGAGCAAGATGAAGATCCCATCTATCAAGCATTTCAAAATGCTTGATACATTTCTCGCCATTTATGTAGCGTAAACGTACATTTTGTCGTCATTTATGATTTCTCATTTTGTAATTTAGAATTTAATCTCGCCATTTATGTAAGCGTAAAAGTACCTACTTTAATTTGAAATAAATAAAATTCTACATACCTGTATATCTTTCTTTAATGCCTTATAAATTTCACTGCAAACTTCTGGTATAAATCTAGATATAGTAGATCTTGAAACACGATACATGTGACTTAACTTCCTGTAATTGACACCAGATGATAGAAAATCTAGAGTTATTTCCAATTTTATTTTAGCCGGTATGGCTTCTCTCATATTAGTATTTAATTTTTGTATTTGTGGTCCCACTAGATTCAGTAAATTGTCAAAAATATTAGGTGTCATTCGCAAAATACTCTTGAATTCGCCGGAATCCTCAGATCGCAGTTCTTTTAAAAGTAATGCAGATGCTCCATGACTATGTCTTCTTAAGATCCAGGGTCTTGTCCAAGTACGCTTTTCTTCTAGCAGAGCTAATATTTCATCTAGCGCATGTTGACACAACTTCCGAATTAACTTTCTTAGTAGAATTGCTTTTCTCTTACGCACACTGTTCATTTTTACGTATACGTGTTATCAGGTTAAGCACAACTCACTACTGACTTGACTAGCTTGAAATTTCCTAGCTTCGTGTAGACAGCACTAGCTTGGTTACAATCCAGGCTAGTAGGTAAGCTAGAAACCAAGCTAGTGACCCCTTACTAGCTTACTATCCTAGCTTCAAAATACTAGCCTCGTGTCACCCGGGCTTTACGGCTCATCGTCCCCGCGCTTACGTTTCTCCGTCCCCGCGCTTACGTCTCTCCGTACCCGAGCTCACATCTCTTCGTCCACCCTTTCCCCTTTCCCCTCCCGCGACTTGCCTGCTAAAGACGCCGCCATTCGCAAGGAGTATTTCATTCGTGTTGCGCGTATGTTTTATTTAAAATTTTAAGTTCGATTCAAACACAAAATAACGATGCAAAGGGAGAAACTTATTGAAGAAGTGAGAAAATATCCATATTTATATGACTTAAGTGATGCTAAATACAGCAATACTATAAAAAAGGACGAGGCTTGGAAACAAATAAGTATTACTTTAAAGCAATCTGGTAAGTACCTACTCCTATTTAATTATTTATTTAATGTTTTTCGCGTATGTATGGGAAATAAAACAGTTGTGATTAATATAATTATAATGAAAAATTTAACTGGAATATCCATTAAGAATTAACATTAATATTTAAAGCTAAAAGCTACTGCCATGGAACTCGTCCGGTAGAAGTTTGAAAATATGTTTTGAACTTTTCACGTACATTAAAAGCGGTAGCCATATGGGCACCACTAATACTTGGTAATTGACTTAACAATCGGTCTTCGCCGAATTCAACTGTAATTTCCTGTTCTGTTCTGTTCGGTTCCTGTAAATTCATCTCAATGTTATATGTCCTCATCATATTGTGTAAAATGCAAGTTGTTAATACCACTTTATCTACAAACTTTGGATGCAATTTAATATTTTTGTTGTAAATCGCAAATTTTTGATATAAAATTCCAAAAGCGTTTTCAACAACCCTTCTAGCTCGTGATAAGCGGTAATTATATTGCCGTTCAGGATCTGATAGTCTCCGTGTATTTGAGCGAGGATATGGTCTTAATAAATATGTCTTCAATGGAAATGCCTCGTCTCCCACAAATACATGTGGCATTGCATGATTAGTTCCTGGTAATGGTTTGTCACATGGAATATTGAATGTGTTTCTTTCAAGTGCCTTTCCAAATGTAGATGATGAATAGATTCCGCCATCGCTGTTTTTTCCATAGGCTCCTACATCAACCGCTATGAATCTGTATTCAGGATCAACTATAGCTAACAAAACAATAGAAAATGTTTTTTTATAGTTAAAAAACAACGATCCACTATTGGGAGGTGCAATTATATTTACATGTTTGCCGTCAATGGCGCCTATGCAATTCGGAAAGCTCCATTTATTTTTAAATCCTTCTTCGATTCCTTGCCATGTGGCTGTAGTTGGTTGAGGTATATGAATTGGCATTAATTTATTTATTATTGCATTGCACACATCTATTACTATCAAACGAATAGTTGATTCTCCTAAACGGAAGCTCGATGATAAATTAGTAAATGTAGATCCAGTTATGAAGTACCTGCAACAATAAATGTATATTTAATATACGTTTTATAATACGTGTATATGTTTATGTGAATGTGTGTGTACGTACTCCCTTTCACACATACATGTGTAACTACATGCGCTTGATATAGTTAACCATGATTTATTTTATTTCAGAATCTGAGTGCAAGAAAACATGGTTAAATCTTAGAGAGTCTCACCGACGAGCTATGAAGAAGCGTAAAACTAAAAGTGGTCAGGCAGCCCCGACGACGAAAAAGTGGACCTTTGAAGATGAAATGAGTTTTTTAGTACCTCATTACAAAGAAAGAAATACGATCTCTTCGGTTGATGATGATGACGGTTCAGATGTTAGCAGTTTCTTGGGTAATGATGATTCACAGAACTCAATAAACATAATTCAGTCTCCAGAAAACTTACAAGCGGAAACTACTCCACTTTCGCCGCGTCCTGAGTCTTCTGCATCTTCAGTTGCATCCAAAATTTCAAAAAAAAAAAATCTTAATATTGAAAAAAATTCAGCGTCACAAACTTTAATGAAATATTTATTAAATCACAACGAAACCAAAAAAGAAGATGAGATAGATACATTTTTTAAGAGCATTGCGGCAACGGTTAAAAAATTTTCAGAATATAACCAAGCTGTTATGAAAAGTAAAATATATAACGCAGTTTCGGAAATGGAGTTAAAAGAAATCGCAGAGAAACAAAGCTATTATAGTTATCGCAACCCTTACATTCCCCAAAGAGAAGATGACATGCCTCGAGGTTATACCACTCTAAATAACATTAGCCACGAGATACAATCAACATCTGGCGCTTCAAACATTCATGATTTTAATATTTCAAACTTAGAAGAAAATGGCGCGTCAAATGCTGACGATCTTGATACTTCAAACAATCTTTAATTTATACAATGATTGTATTTTTGTTGTGGCGCTATTTTTGTTTAATTGCCATAATTTTTGGATTTAATAATATAGTTTTGTATAATAAAAAAATATGTGATTTATGGGTATTTTTTTTTTACCTAAACTACAAAAAAGTTGCATTTACTAAAATACCTTACGCAATCACACAAAATATATACACACATACACCAGACATAAAACGTACATCCCCTGTGCACACCTGATCGCAAATGAGAGTTGCGTTCCAAAAGAAATATTTTTTATCGACAGAGGATAAAAATTAATCTATCTTGTAGTTTCGGAACCGAGTATTTTTTTTGTACACTTAAAAAAAAGAACAATAGAGATAATACAAACATTAAAATTATAGTACAAATATTTATGTAGACCAGATTAAAAATTCCAAAAACAAATGCAATTTCTCACCTTAACGTTACAGCTAGTTTTTCTTCGGGCGATATTGTTTCTCTGAATGTTGTATTCTTCTTCTTTATACATTCATCTATAGACTGCAATATGTTATAAAAGAGATATTTCGGCATATGAAAATAAATATAAAATTTCTCTTCATCATCCATCAAATGTTTTTTTATAGTCCGAAATTCCCCTTCAGTACTCCTTGCTTTATTCATACTGTGTACCCAATATCTTTTTCTTTTTTTCTTGCTATTTTCTTTTTCCTCTTCATCAAGTGCTATGGCTATGATAGCCAACTCACGTATTGTAAACCAAGACATAACCGTGCGCTACACTTAACGTTTGGATTCAAACTGATCTGGTGCCAACCAGGTCAGCCAGGGGGCGGCGAGGCGTAAGCGCGGTGTCGCCTAGCCATAGCCGAGTTGACGTACAGGCGCTGCTGATACGCTTTCGTTACGTGCATACGGTAGGTTGACGCCTGGTTGACAGCGAGGCGAAAGGCGTTACGGTTACGATCCCTTTCCGATCCCATATGTGTGCTGAGACCCTTAATCCGTCCAGCATATCGACGTTTCTCCGCCGCGATTGTAATAAAATAAAATAAGATATTGATGATTATCACATGAACTTATTTATATACGATATGCAACCATTTTCTATTGTTGAAGACCGAGGATTTCGCCAATAAATTAAGTTCGCATTCCCAAATTATACCATACCAACGAGAAAATATTTTGCAAATAATTTATTACCAGGGCTTTAGGAAGAAGTAAAAACTACCACTAAAACGGCTCTAAATGAAGACGTCAACAGCATTTGCCTAACAACCGACATTTGGATATCTAGGAATAATTATTCCTATCTTGCTGTGACGGGGCATTATATTGACAAGCATTTTAAGCTGCAGTCAGTTCTTCTGAAATGCGAAGTACTGGAAAAATACCATACTGGCATAAATTTGGCAGAAGAATTGACAAATATCATACAAGATCCATGGTCCATTCCAGCGGATAAGGTGGTCCTAGTAGTATCCGATAATGGTGCGAATATCACCAATGCTGTTAAACAGATACTAGGGTGGAAGCAGTCAGTCAAATTAGCAGTCCAAAAGTGTTGAATGGTGCCAATATTGTTAACACTTTAAATAAAGTAAAGTCAATCGTGTCGTATTTTAAACGAAGCAACGTGGCCTGGTTAAAATTAAAAACATATCAGGAGCAATAAGGTGCTTATGAGGCCTATTCAAGACGTCGCAACGCGGTGGAACTCAACATTTTATATGTTAGAGAGATTTATAGAACTGAAAGATGAAATAAACTGTGCCCTAATAAATTTAAAGCCCGCCAATTGCGCAACGATGAATAGTTATGAGTGGGATATATGCCAGTCGTTAGTATGGGTATTGCGGCCATGCGAGGAAATAACTAGGGAAATGAGCGGTCAAAAATATGTCACTGGAAGCTCTGTAATTCCCTTGACAACAGGGCTCACTAACGCTCTGGAAGAAACTGTTAATCCTGCTTACCAGAGTGAAAATAAAATTAGTGTTTTTTCGGACGATATAGAAATGTGCCGACAGGATTTATTGTCGGAAATAAGCAACCGCCTAGGAAATTTAGAAAGCAGAAGAACACTCGTTACTGCAACTTTTTTAGATCCAAGATATAAATTATATTTCAATAATCCGAATGTCGCAGAGAGCACAAAACATTACGTCATCGGTTTAGTTACTGCCTTGCTACATGAAGAAGAAAGAAGAAGTTTATCTGTAACTTCAGATTCTGAAGCACCAAGTGTTCAAGAACAACCGAGAAAAAGTTTAATTTGGAAACACTACATGAAAAAAATGTCAGATGTACGACAAGTGATGGTAAATTCTCGAGAATATTCTCCTTGCGAGAACTTTGCTATCAAGTTCTCGAGAATATTTTTTGGAAGGGAATTTACGAGAATTTAAAAATTGGATGACTCTTGTATTAATTTATTTTTAGAGAATTAGTTTTTGTTTAAGATTAAATCAAAATAATTTAAACCACAACTTAAATTCGCCTGAGCGAGAACATTCCCGAGAATATTCTCGAGAAAATTCTCATAAATTTCTATTGTATTAATTTATTTTAGAGTAATAGTTTTGAGTACATTTGAACGTTTTACGAAGTTTAAATCAAAATAATTTAAACCACATCTTAAATTCTCAGTAAATTCTCCTGGGCGAGAACATTCCCGAGAATATTCTCGAGAAAATTCTCATAAATTTTCTTAAATTTCGTATGGTGTGTGTTTTAAATTAGGATTTAAATATTACAAAACTTTATAGATTACAAATAATCAGCTTTAATAAAATGAAAAAAATAAAAACATTGTGGGAAAAAAAAACCAAGTATGTCAAAACGGTATTGAAAGAAGTGTAATCGGAGTTAGAAGAAGAGACAAAGTGAATTTAAAAAACATAAAGAGCAAAACTAAATTAAAATATACATACCATCTATAAACGCCTGAAATGGAGATGGACAGGGCACATGATAAGGGAAGAAAAAGAGAAGTGGACGAGAATAGTGACAGAGTGGTACCCGCGAGATAGTAAAAGGAGCAAAGGTAGACAAAGCAAACGTTGGGAAGACGACATAAAAAAGATAAAGCTGGGCCAGAATGGACACGCACTGCAAAGGACAGAACTAAGTGGAAAGCTTTAGAGGAGGCCTTTGTCGAAGGGCAAGCTGTAAAAGAAAAACTGGTTGCCGATATAATTTAGTAAAAATATTTATACCTACTTTTATATCACGTAATAAATTAATAGTAAAATATAGATTATTTATGTGTTATACTACGCATGTTTAAGTGACAGCAATAAAGGCTTATTTTATTTATTTATTTTTATCTTTGACAAGGTTTTCTCTGAAATGTGGTGCTAGAACTTGGTTGATAATCTGAGTGCACTTCGTTGTTCGTATATTATATTGCTTGCACGTGTATTTTGTTTTTTTAGAATTACAATAGCCCTTAAACTCGATACGTTTTTTGTTTACTTTTGCAATCTTAAATTTCTTAATAGCCAGCCAGCCATTGACCATTACACTGTGCCAGATGTGGATACTGTTACCTATTCGAATTGTTCAATACAACAACTGTAAGCTGAGAAAGTCCAAACCTACAATATTGTATTGTTTTATATTTGATTTCGTGCCTGGATGCTTCATAATCGAATTACCTAACAACTACGAATATACGACTGTATTATGTTACTTATAATAGTTATATTTTTTACTATTTTATTCTGCAGCAATGGATAAGAAAAGAAGTAAGTTATGGACCTTTTTTTACCTCAGCTACTGTATATAAGGCGAAGTGTGATCTATACCAAACCTTTTTCTGTGAAAGGAGGTTCACGACAAATTTAAATAAATATCTAATGAAAAAACACAAACCATCATACGAAAGCATCGTTCCAGCTCCATCAGATCCTACAGCGTCCCAAGAAATCTCAGAACATACTTCTACAATGTCTGAGCCATCAACCTCACGTACTGAAGTTCTAACTGCTAATCCTCGTCCTCAACAAAAGCAAAGAACAATTTCCGTATTTGTCAAAAGACCGTTAAGTGTAGAAGGCGAAATTTTTTTTTACGAATTAGTTCTTAATATGATAATTAAGGATTTGCAAACTTTTTCAATCGTACAAGACGTTGGTTTTAAGTCTTTGTTTGAATATTTACCCTCTTACTAATAAACGCGGAATAAAGTTATACCAGGTATAACTAAGGTATACCCATACATTTTCATAGGTTTATACCTGGTTTAACTTTATTCTGCGTTTATTTGTAAGCGGGTTAGAGTCCGGCTATAAACTACCATCATGGAAAACACCAAGCACAACATTTTTGGATGCTCAATATATAGGAGTTAAAAATAAATTAAAAGACGAATTGAAAAGTGTATCTCATATTTCCATCACAACCGACGGTTGGACTTCACGAGCAATGACTTGCTATCAAGCCGTTACAGCACATTACTTAGTAAATTGGGAACTGAAGTCAGCATTATTGGGCTGTTTTGAGTGCCCTGAGCGACATACAGCTGAATACATAAAAACGGAGTTATGGAACTTGCTATCAGAGTGGGAAGCAGATAGAAAATATTTGCTTGTTTGATTTGCAGCATTGTCTGTAGACAATGCTGCAAATATCAAAGCAGCGGTACGATCAACGGGTTTTGAGCATTTGGCTTGTGTCGCTCATGTACTAAATGTAATCGTGCGTGCTGGGCTTCAGGGCAGTGAAATTGAAAGTATGATAAAAAAAAATAAAGCAATCGTCGAACACTTCCATAGAAGTCATATTGCTACAAAAAAAACGAATAACAATGCAGGAACCACTTAGGCCTGGTCAAAAGCTATTAAAATGGATGTTGTAACAAGATGGAACAGTACACTTGACATGATAGAAAGAATAACGTTACTACAAGAACATCTTGAAGCAGCGCTTGACTTCTACACAATCCCGTGGAAAATCTTTCTGAAACTGACTGGCAAGTTCTTCCAGAAGCAATTAAAATTTTGAAGCCTTTTAAGGAGCTTACGGAACAAACGTCCTCAAAAACAGAAGTGACTATTTCAATGGTACTTGCAGCCTCCGACTGTGTATCAAATATATTTGAAAACTTATATTATAATAACATTAATACGGAAATTGCTAAGAATCTTCTACTTAAGTTAATCACTGAATTTTATACCAGGTTTAAAAATTGTGCTAGACATACAGTTCTATCAAAAGCGTCTCTGTCAGACCCTAGGTTTAAAAGGCTGGCATTTAGAGACGAGTCAACTTACGAATCTGCCAAAAACAGCTTGAAAACAGAGATAGAAAGAATAATTGTAAACACTCGACCGCTGCCGGCGAAATCAGAAGTAAACGAGTCCACGTCTTCCGTGAAAATTGACGATACCTCAATTTGGAGGGAATTCGATGCACAAGGAGCATCAAATCCCACAACATCTACTGTTGCTACCAGTCTAATTACCATGAGGCAATACATGGAGGAAAGAAATATAAGCAGATATGAATGTCCCCTAAAATGGTGGCAAGCGCGAACAATTCTGTACCCAGAGCTGTCATGTTTGGCAGAGAAATACTTATCTGTAATGGCTACCTCAGTGCCTTCAGAGAGGACATTCTCCAAATCGAGTCAAATATTATCTGATAGGCTCTCTGAAACCTAAACGCATGGAAAAAAATATATTTTTAAATATGAACCAAAGGTTCATTTAATTATATTTTTTTATGTGTAACATCTTTCCACTCGCTTTCGCACAGTCAGTACGTCGTGTTACGGGGAAACCAGCGAGCTGCTCGTTGCTCGCTTGAAGTGCTCCACCCGGCTGTCGGTTTTTTGGCGAATCCTTTGACTGCTACGCGCTGTTGCAAGTCGTCACGAGCGCACGCGGTGCGTCGCACGTCGCGAGTGATCACACATCGTTCCTTTCGTAATTATTTCATTTAATTCTTGAAACATGTAGTGGAACAAAGAAAAAACTCTGTATTTTATAGAAAAATACAGAGAAGAAGTGTTGTGGAACCCAGCTCATCCAGAGCATTATAACAAATTAAAGAAAGAAGACGCTTGGGATAGACATTGAGATAATATGTACTACGTACTAGAGAAGCTATCCTAAACAAACAAAATACATGCTTCATTTTGGCAATTTTGACAAGAGTTTAAACTAAAACTCGCTGCAGCGCTGAATAAAAAATTAGTCGTCTAACAAAACAATATCAAAATGCAGCCCGGCGAGCACGGCCTACTGTGACATCGCTTAAGTCACACTTTTAATCACAGTTTGGGCGATAAAGCCATTTTGTCTTCAATGCTAGCACGGCGGCGTGAGTTAGGCCGGGACTCCACCAAAGCGGAGACGAGACGAGCGGAGAGGAGATGTTTTTTAAACAACCAATAGAATTGAGTTATTGACACGTCTCCTCTCCGCTCAGCTTCAGTGGAGATCGCTGTGCGGAGATGTGTAATATTTGTATGTCGCGATGGAAGCGGAGATGTGAGCTGTGCGCGGACGACGCGCAGTGGAGACGAGAGATGTGAGCGGCGTGCAGTGAGCGATGTCACCCTCCCCCCTCTCGCCCGCTAGCAACCCGCAGAACCCCGCGCGCGCGCCGGCCGGCCGGCCATCTTGCTAGTACCGTGCACGCGAGCACACGCTTTTATCGTGAATAATTCGTGCAGTTTGTATTTTTCAACGTAAACAATTAGTTAATTTAAATAAAACGTAATGGATGAACAATTTATTGAATCAGTAAAAAAATATCCATGTCTATGGAACACATCAATAGATACCTATAAACTTACTGACGTCAAAGATGCAGCTTGGGAGAACGTTTTGAAAGAAACTCAATTATCTGACGGTAAGTGCAATTTATTATACTAAGTATTTCGTTCAAGTAATATTGTAATACGAGTGTCTTGCCATGGAACGGCGCCCTCGTTGTTGAAATAACTACAGAATTTTTCTCGAACTTGATAGGCATCCATATTGTCATTCGATAATAGATTTTCCACGTTTGTGTCGTTAAACATAGTCGTGGCCAAACCCGTTTCATTATTATCTAGATAGCCAGGCATCTTGTCAATTAAAAAGTTGTGTAGAACACACGTTGCTTTTATCACTTTTTCCACTGTTTCTATTTTACATTCAAATTCTTTACGGTATACGTACCATTTCCGTGATAATACACCAAATGTAGCTTCCACAATACGACGAGCTCTTGAAAGTCTATAATTGTATGTTCGTTTTTCGTTATTTAAATTATCGCGTGGATATGGTCTCATTAAGTTAGGCATCAAAGGGAATGCTTCGTCTCCAATAAAAACAAACGGTACAGGTTCTCCATTTTGGTACAAGGGTTGTGGCTGTGGTAGATTTAGTCTGTTTTCTCTCAAACGAATTCCGAATATACTATCAGCAAAAATACCACCAACGCTGAACCTTCCCATTGAACCTATATCTACCATAATTATTCTTCGGGTAGCGTCGGCTACGCACATCATTACAGTTGAAAACCTGTGTTTATAACAGTAATATGAGGACCCAGATTTTGGGGGTGCAAACATGTACACATGCTTGCCATCAATGGCCCCGACGCAGTTTTTGAATTGCCAGATTTCTTCAAATTGCTTTGAAATTTTTTTCCAATCATTTTCATTAAGTTCTGGCATAACCAAAGGTTGTAATACTGTCCACAAGGCATCGCAGACATCTTCTATAATTCTTGGAACAGTCGATTTTCCAATCCTAAAATTTTCAGCTATTTGTGAAAATGTTGAACCAGTCGCCAAATACCTGTGATAATTATAATATAGATTTATATTTGTGTCGTGGTTTCAGTTAGAATAGAAGGGTCATTTCAAAATAATATCTTAATCAGTGTCGTGTTGTTTCCGGAACTATAAAAGATTAGGCATTACTGAAATTATGTATTTACAGAATTTTCACTCGTTCAAAAGTTATAGCCATTTTTAAATAATAGAAAATAAACAATTAAAAGTCTAAGATTCACACGAGCACAACACATTGAAATCAAACAAATAAAATGGATTTATCACTCGTTATTTATTAACATTTCAAATTTCGACGCCGCCGTCTGCCGCGACCACGTACGAGAGATACAATCCGTTTTGTATGTTTGATTTCAGATATTTTTATTTATAAATTGGTTTCCCTTGAAACTCTGGTATTTTTTAAATATTTATAATGGTTATAAATTCTGCATGAGTGATAATGCGGTAAGTATATTTTGACTATGGCAATGTCAACATTTAATATTTATAATGATTTCAATTATTTTTATTTCAGTAAAAACGGCTAAATCTAAGTGGAAAAAGTTGAGAGACAGCCACCGGGACGCATTAAAAAGGAAGAATGCCACTAGAAGTGGACAGAGTGGTAAACAAATTCGTGAATGGAAATATGAGAAGGTAATGGAATTTTTGATACCATATATGACGAATAGAAACAGGACTACAAATTATACCTCACAAACAAATATAAATGAACAGGAAACAAATTCATTGGAAAATAATGTAACCGATGAGTTTTTTGAAACATCAAGCAATCATACAAGAAGCACTCCAGAAGATCGTCCATCTGTACAACATTCGCCGTCACCGACATCAAGCGTCTCAGCCTCGACATGCAGAAATGCAACAAGAAAATCGGATGAAATAAGTAATTTACTTATACAGCACCATGCAAACCGTGAAAGAATACGCCAAGAAAAACTAGAAATACAATCATTGATAGAGAAAAATAATACCCTTGACGAAATGGACACTTTTTTTCTGTCGATATCAAAAAGTGTAAAAAAACTTTCTCAATATATGCAGCTTCAGGCTAAACGTAAAATTTTCAATGTTCTTTTAGAATTGGAAGAACTTGAGCTACAAAACACATGGTATAACACAAATGAAAATAATTGGTATTCCCCCGGTTACACTTCAGCACCGGGTCCAAGTTCGACACCGGGTCCTAGCTCAACACAGGCACCGGTTCTTACATCAACACAGGCCGGTGGTCCTAACTCAACACAGGCACCGGTTCCTAGCTCAACACAAACACCGGGTCCAAGTTCGACACAGGCACCTGTTCCAAGCTTGGAAGATACGCACATGACCGATGAACAGATAGAAGAAGCATTCAGAAACGAAGAAGACACAATCATATGATAATTTGTAACTATATGGAAAAGAAAGCAATATGTCTCATGTGATTTACTGTTATAATTTTTTTGTACGTTATGTTTCTAATATAACCTTACGTTTTTTTTGCTTCTCCCAGAACGGCAGTTGATTTTTTTGTTTTCTTTATGAATAAATAAGATAATATAAAAATATATTTGGTTTTTACATAATATGCATCACTCCAGTCTCCCGGAGGGGTAGAAAGAGACAACGGATCTCGATTTCTCGTAATCCTTACATACCTCAGTTTACATAATATTTTCCATGTATTCTCGTACTTCTTGATTCTCGTTTTGAGTACTTCTCACTTAGCCCTTTTACACAAAAAAAAACAAACACTCAAAAAAGACTGATCACATTCAAACGCAGATAACACACATAAACACAAACACACATTAACAAAAAAATAATTAGGTAGGTACTTACTTCAAACATACTGCTAGCCGCTCTTGGGTGCAGATAGATCTCCTGTAGTTAGTATCTTGCTTAAATATATGCGGTTTAATTAAGTTATGTAGTTCATAGAATATATTCCTCGGTAGTCTGTAGGACTTGGTAAAACTTTCATCATCTAACTCATTAAACAGAGTAAAAAATTCTCCATGACTGGTATGGTAATACAAGTGACTTCTTTTCCAAAACCGATGTTTTCTTTTGTTTAGGTAGTATAAAGCTATCAATTCTGCTTCTTCAGACTGTAGTTCTTCTTCAAGTAAAAGAAGATACTTTTTTTGTAATAATAGCGACATCGTCTACCTTTCGTGTCAGAATGCGTACTGAGCACTCAACGCCTCGCACCCGAGCTGAAAAACATCTCTTCTCGCACAGCAGACAGCACACCGCACACATCTCCGCTTTGGTGGAGTCCCGCGAGCTGAAAAACATCTCTTCTCGCACAGCACACAGCACACCGCACACATCTCCGCTTTGGTGGAGTCCCGGCCTTATTCTTGACTTGTGGCATAACTTCTTGACTTTTATTTTTCGGCAATTTTCCAATATTATTGCAGTTTCGGTTTAATTGGATTCATTAAATATGTTTTTGGACGATAAAGCCATTTTGTCTTCAATGCTAGCACGGCGGCGTGAGTTATTTTCTTGACTTGTGGCATAACTTATGTACGAGCAAACCCGTACATTTTGTATTGTTAAGTAATAATGCTGACGCTTGCACTCACGATGCGGTGCATCGCGTTCATTTATAAACTAATTACTTCAGTGCCAATAAATCCGTGTAATAGTAAACATCGTTTTACTTAATCAATCCCTAACCTGGGTCGCGGCGCGGTACTCATAACATTAACAAACTAAGGTTTAAGGTGAACACCGTACATCTTTATGGTCCTTCGAGCCAACGAGCGGGATCATTAACGCGAACAATCAGTGGACATTGAGTCAATTCGTGTGAGTGGTTCCATATCAGCAGCAGCTGTGGAGTTGCAGTTCAGGGAGTAAACAGCAGCCTTGAGCGCAATCAACATACCCACCATACAGCAGAATCAAAGTAAGATCTTTCCTTTTTATTGCTTGATCTAACAATATGAGCCAAACAATGGAGGATCTTCTGGCCAACCAGAAACGAATCATGGTGGCCATGAACCAACTTTTATCAAACTTTAAGAAAGATGGTCAGGAACGCAAAACTCCTGACTACATCAAACGTAGATTGGAAACTTTAGACTCCTACTGGCAGGAGTTTCAATCTAATCACGATCAGTTAAACCCATTTTGCAACAAATCAATTGAGTATTTTGCATTGAATCACTATCAACAAACTCAGGGTATCTATCTATCAACGCGTGAATTTATCAAAAGTGTAGGAACTCCGTCTATTTTAAAACCCGCAACACCATTAGCCGGCACGTTCAGGGCCGGCGTGGACGACACCCTTAAGAACAGGAATCCCGATGACAGCGAGGCTACGACCTTTCTTGAAACGCCCAAATTCAAGTCTCAGGGCACCAACAGCAAGTTGGACGAATTACTGAAGAAGCAAACTATCAATTGTAAGGCTTTCTATCGAACTGTGGCGAACATCAACATCGATGCCATAACTGAGAAATGGGAGTTTCAAGATACGTTGAAAACATTGGAAGCGAGGTGGTCGGCCATTGACACGCTTCACTGGGAGTTGGAAGGTGAACTCGACGGGCAAGATGATTCGTATGAGGACAAGTTTACCTCGTATGAAATGACGTACAACAACATGAAGAAGTCTCTGAACAGTAAATTGTGGTCTGTATCACACCGAGAACATTCTACACCAAAGATGGAAGTGCCTACGTTTAATGGCCATTATCAACACTGGGTATCCTTTAAAGACTTATTCACGGAGGCTATCCACAACAATCCGTCGCTCTCTCAAGCTCAAAAGATGCAGTACCTTAAAGCTAAACTGAAAGGGGAAGCCGAAGGTTTAATACACCATCTTCAGATCAGCTCTGAAAACTATTCAACGTGTTGGGAAATCCTTAATCACAGGTATAACAACAAACTGCTTATATTCACCACACATATGAATACTCTAACCAACATTCCGGTCTTGCAACAACCTTCAGTCTTTCATGTGAAACGCATCCACGATACAACTATCGAATGTGTCAACGCTATAAAGAACATGGGAGCAGACGTAAGCACATGGGACCCCATAATTTGCTATTTGATGTCGAATAAATTAGATGCTTACACGCATTCCGAATACATCGCATCTCTTAAGCAACCTCGTGAACTGCCCATTTTATCTGGCTTTTTGGACTTCCTGGAAGCCAAGTTCACAAGTATGGAGTCATCCCGGCGTAAACAAGATCAGAAATCTCCAAATTCCAACGCAAAATTAGCTAAAGATAACAATTTTAACAACAAAAATATCAACCGTTATTCGAAACAATCCTATTCGAGCAACAAAAACGTGTCGAAATCGAACGGAAAATTTCACAAAACACGAACTTGCCCATTATGCGAAAATGGTCATGGATTATTCCATTGTGAACAATATATTGGATTGTCCCCAATCGACAAAAAACAATTTGTCGTTGACAACAAGCTATGCGAAAATTGTCTTTTTAGTCATAAAGGCAAGGCATGCATTTCAACAAAACGGTGCCATGAGTGCGACGGAAGACATAACACGATACTTCACGATGCGTTTGCGCAATCCGCAAATGCATTGCCTAACCAAGCAATACCTAAAGCTGGAAATGCACGTACTTTGCCTGAGCAAACTCAGCAACTTAGCACTCACATGGCTCAACAACGTGATTTACCGGAAACATTATTGTCCACAGCCGTGATTAAGGTCCAAAAACGTGATGGATCTTATCTTAACATGCGAGCTCTGATTGATCAGGGTTCCCAAACTTCGCTCATTACCGAAAATGCGGCACAACAATTGGGACTGTCCCGTCAAAGATGCAAGGGCGTAATAACCGGTATAGGAGACAGGGATAATGCCTGTAAGGGAGTTATAAACATTAACTGCTCATCAAGAAAAGAATCTTACTCTTTTAACACAGATGTTTTCATCATGAAAACTTTAACAAAAAATCTGCCAACTTATACCTTTGCTAAGCCCACGTGGTCTTATTTAGAAAACATAGAACTTGCAGATCCTGACTTTTACGTCAGTCGTCCGATAGATATTTTATTTGGCGCTGACATATATTCAAACATCATTATGGAGGGTATCTGCAGAGTTGAACAAACAACACCCATTGCTCAACAGACTCGGCTTGGGTGGATTCTGTGCGACAACGTAAACATACTGCAATGCAATGTCGTACAGTTTGATATTGACCAGTTGCAAAAATTTTGGGAAACGGAGGAAATTGCAGAGTCTATTTCGCTTTCATCAGATGATCAAGAGTGTATGCAATTTTACAGCTCAACAACAAACCGATTGCTAGATGGAAGATATGTAGTGAGACTCCCTCTGAAAACAAATTTTGAAGAACAATTGGGAAACTCGAAATCAAAGGCCATAGCACAATTTGGTAATTTGGAACGTAAATTAATTAAAAAAGAAAACATCGCAAAAGAGTATAAAACATTCATACACGAGTACCTAGCGTTAGGACATATGAAACCAGCCCTTTGTAACTCGAAACTCGAATGTTTCCTGCCGCATCATTGTGTGCTACGTGACGACTCTACAACAACGTCACTTCGAGTCGTTTTTAACGCCTCATCAAAAACATCAAGTGGCCAAAGTTTAAATGATCTGATGCAAAGGGGCCCAAATCTGCAACGGGACCTTCAGTCATTAATACTTAAATGGAGGCAGTATCAATTCGCCTTCACCGCGGACATCGAAAAGATGTTCCGCCAAATTTTGGTCCATAAGGAAGATCAGTACCTGCAAAAAATAGTTTGGAGAGATAGTCCCCGAGATAAACTACAAGAATATCAGCTGACCACGGTCACGTATGGGACTAAAGCGGCTCCTTTCCTCGCAATGATGACGTTAAAACAGCTGGCGAACGATGAACGCTCCGTATATCAAGAAGCATCTAAAGTCCTCGAAGAGTCGTTCTACATGGATGACCTTCTCCATGGTACTCACAGCGTATCAGCAGCACGCCAACTTCAACAAGATTTAATTGAACTCCTGAAACGCGGGGGATTCAATTTAAGAAAATGGGCTTCTAATGATCCGCATTTACTGCACGATGAAGTCCCATGCCAACAACAAAGCAAAAGCTTTCGACAGCCGGAGTCTACTAAAACATTAGGACTTCGCTGGAATCCTATCAAGGATAACTTTACATTTGAGCCAAAAATTGATTCAACAGTCAACAAGGCTACAAAAAGATCCGTGCTATCCGATATCTCCAAGTTCTTTGACCCTTTGGGGTGGCTTACACCTACAACAACAAAACTCAAAATTTTATTTCAACGAATATGGACTTCACAAATTCAGTGGGATGAGCAGATATCTGAGGAAATTTTTGAAGAATGGAATAAACTTAAGGCGGATATCGATCAAATAAGTCAAGCTCAAATACCAAGATGGTTAGGCACAAAACCCGAACGAAGAGTCGAGTTACATGGTTTCTGTGACTCGTCAACAAAAGCATACGCATGCGTTATTTACTGTAAAGTTTATAACGAACAAACAAGTATCATCTTGGTGGCCGGAAAATCAAAAATTATCCCGGCTAACAAAAACATATCGTTGCCACGATTGGAGCTTTGCGGCGCTCATTTATTAGCAAAACTCATGGCTAAGGTCAAGGCATCTTTAACTGACTACAACATTGTTATTTATGGCTGGATTGACTCCACAGCAGTACTGGGGTGGCTGCAAGGAGATCCAGGACGTTGGCAAACCTTTGTTGCCAACAGAACACGATTTATAACTGAAATCATGCCTTCTACCTGCTGGCGGTATGTCAAATCTGCCGAAAATCCTGCAGACTGCGCAAGTAGAGGCTTATCGATGTCGCAATTGATTCAACATCCTTTATGGTGGCAGGGACCATCTTGGCTACAAACATTTAAAGCTGATGAAAGAATTGAAGAAATAATCTATACAACAACATTGGAAACAAAATTACAGAAGCAAGCAAACACTGTCACGAAACAAACAGATGACGAAAGTATAATCATGAGCTTATTAAAAAGTCACAGTTCTTTTACCAAAGTTGTACACATTTTAGCTTGGGTGTATAGATTTTTAACAAACAAGCAAAGCAATAAGGAAACTTCCTATCTTACGTTAGAAGAGATAAGAGAAGCAAAAATGAAGATCATAAAGCAAGTACAGCAGCAGGAATTTGTAGAAGAAATCAAAAGCTTAAAAGAGAAAGGAAAGCTTAGCAACAAAAGCAGAATACTAAATCTAAATCCATTTCTGGATAACATTGGGCTTCTCCGTGTCGGGGGAAGGCTAAGACATGCTCATATTCATGCAGACATGCAACATCCTTTAATTATTCCACAGCGAGGACGTTTAACAGAGCTTCTAATAGAACATGCACACAAGCTTACTTTCCATGGCGGAGCCCGCTTGACATCGGGATTTATCCGACAAAAGTATTGGATTATAGGCGGAAATGAAGCAACGAAAAGGCAAATACGCTTATGCGTTAAATGTAAAAAGCTAAGTCCTAACAAACATAACCAAATTATGGGTGACTTACCTGCAGCGAGAAGCAATCCATCTCGTCCGTTTGACCACACTGGAATAGACTTTACCGGGCACCTACTCCTTAAAGCCAACAAAGGCCGTGGCATAAAAACCACTAAAGGATATGTGTCTGTTTTCGTCTGCATGTCTACAAAAGCAGTACATCTAGAGCTAGTCTCCGATCTCAGCACCTCATCGTTCATTGCAGCTTTACGAAGAATGGCAGCACGTAGAGGTACGCCGAGTCACATTTATAGTGACAATGGACGAAACTTTGTCGGAGCTAACAAGCAAATTCAACAAGAATACCAAGAAATGCAACACATATTTAACAACGAATTGTTGGCTGAACTAACAGACATGGAAATCAACTGGCATTTTAATGCACCAATCTGGCCTTCCGCAGGCGGTCTTTGGGAGTCCGCAGTCAAAAGTTTCAAACATCACTTTAGAAGAGTTGTCGGAGAGCAAAAGTTAACTTACGAAGAGTTGTCAACAGTCCTCACGCAAATCGAAGCATGCCTCAATTCTAGGCCTCTATGTCCCCTCACTGAAGATCCGGAGGACTTAGACTACTTAACTCCATCTCACTTTTTGACTGGCGGTTCAGCACTTACCCTAGTTGAAACAGAAAGAGACTTGAGGACTAGGTGGCAGTTAACTCAGAAAATTTTCGCTGACATCTGGAAAAGATGGCGATCTGAGTATCTAACACAACTAACAACAAGAAGCAAGTGGCAACAGTCTCGTGAAAACATAAACCTAAACGACGTAGTCCTCTTGCACGATGACAACTTACCACCAGGAAAATGGTCTATGGGTAGGATCGTCGATCTACATCCCGGAGCAGATGGATTCGTTCGCGTTGTCAGCTTAAAAACGAAGAACGGAATTCTTAAAAGACTAATTACCAAAATATCAAAGTTACCTGTAAAACAAAATCAATCAGACTCGTCTGAAAACGTCCAGGAAGAGCTGAAACCAAACAGCGAAAAAACACAACCTCAAAGGAAATCGAAGAGAGTTAGCGTAACAACATTATTTATATCTTTATTATTTTTTATGACAATCGTAACAGGAGGACACTGCGATTTCCAAACAACAAAATTTAGACCTAACCAAGGCCTTTATTTCGATAAATTAACTAACATGCAGATTATACGGGATGAGTGGAAGCTCATTATCTACTACGATATGCAACCTTATTGGGAGGGCATAACAGCTCTCAACAAATACACGAAGTCCCTAGAACAATCATGCAAAACAATACGTAACATTATGAACTGTGATATCATATTATTACAGTTAATTCAAGGCTTCGGTGAACTTGAGTACTACAACCAGATGTTGCTCGGTCAGCACTCAAACGTGCAGCGCGCTAGACAGCGGCGCGGTCTTATCGACGGTGTCGGATATCTCGCGAATAGCCTCTTCGGGGTATTAGATACGAGATTCGCCGATCAGTATCGCAAGGACATAACGTTATTACGCGACAACCAACGTCATATTGCCTCCTACTGGAAAAACCAAACATCGATTATAGAGGTTGAATATAATCTCCTCCAACGAACAGAGCAAACCATGAACAAACAACATAAAATGGTTTCCCAACATATATTTTCCATTGAAAAAGCGCTAAACCAACTTCAATCCGAAACACGAAACATGTCTATCGTAAATGAGCTGACTGTCGGAGCTATTATCGGGAGCAACATGCTACATAACTTGAAGTCATTACAAAGCACCTTGCTGGACACTATCACTGACATCTATCACGGTCAGTTCAATCCACATCTTTTAACTCCCGTTCAATTGCAAGATCAGCTGAGTACCATCGCTAGTCAGCTGACTAAGGAGCTCCCTAAGGACGTGACATTGCCTGTAGTCAATGTGCAGATGGACTTAAGGAAAATATATAAGCTTCTTAAAGTAAAGGCCAGAATGCTGGAAGAATACCTTATCTTTGAAATTAGGCTTCCTCTTATCAGTAGAGACTCCTTTGAGATATTCAAAATATTTTCCATTCCTCAAGTCAAAGGAACAGACATGGTTAACATCCAACCAATATCAGATTATGTGGCTATAAACTTAAAGAAGGATACCTACTTAACTATGACAGAGAAAACATTAACATCATGTCTGATATCAGATGCATATCTGTGTCATATTCAGAGACCTATTTATCATCTAAATGGAGATAAAGATTTCTGTCAGACCGAAGAGCTTGAGTGCGAGACAAAGATCTCTCCTTGCAAAAACAGCTGGTATGAAAGTAACACAATTAACAACTACATCTATTTTTGTTGCGATCAATGCTCTTTACGGATAATGTGCGAGGATCAAGTTGCCAGTCATCAGCTGACCGGTGCGGGTCTTGTCGCTATAGACAATGGGTGTATTATTAAAACGCAAGCATTTACTTTAATTGCCCACAGACAACAGTCTAGCGAACTGAACATTAAACCTGATGTTTATACGCCACTGATACCGCCGATAAATCATATTATCAACATCACGATCCCGCATATGATAACCTTGAATGATTCTGAAACTGACCAGAATCAAATAGATTTAACAGAGCTTGGCCAGAAAATTAAGATCATGAAAGAAAATGCTGCTATAGCTGAGAGCATGTCTGCCCATGATATACACCACTACACGCTGATATACATCCTCGTCGGCATCACGGGAGTAGCGGGACTGGTGTACGCGTGGCGTCGCGTGCGCGCCTGGAGAGTGCCGACCACGCCGGCGCTGACACCAGCGCAGGCCCAGGGTGCGCCTGCGCCTCCTCCTCGCAACAACGACAATCCGTGTGTGATTATAGGTGACCGAGTGTTTTACCACAGTGTTAGTGAGTTAAATGACAACAATCAGAGCAGTCTTTCTAATCTCAATAGTGCGCGAGTGAATAAAGCTACGTCACCTATTTGCGTTCGTTGAGTTAAATGATGCGGCTAGTGACAATAATTGACTTTATCACTTAATCGTTAATTATTTTTGCTTTATATTGTCTCGACATTAATTTTGTATAACATTTATTATTTTTTACATTTTCTAGAAACATTGTTTTTAAATATGTTGATCTTTGATCTGTTAACATTTATTTTGTAACTTGTTAATTTCTCCTGTAGGGAGTATGTACGAGCAAACCCGTACATTTTGTATTGTTAAGTAATAATGCTGACGCTTGCACTCACGATGCGGTGCATCGCGTTCATTTATAAACTAATTACTTCAGTGCCAATAAATCCGTGTAATAGTAAACATCGTTTTACTTAATCAATCCCTAACCTGGGTCGCGGCGCGGTACTCATAACATTAACAAACTAAGGTTTAAGGTGAACACCGTACATCTTCTTGACTTTTATTTTTTTTATTTTTCGGCAATTTTCCAATTTTATTGCAGTTTCGGTTTAACTGTATTCATTAAATATGTTTGGCGGAACGTATATTTTGCTCGTGCCTTTTTGCGTTACGATGTTACAGCTATTCGCACATGCGCAGTAGATATGACCGAGGAACTATTATTGTAATCTATGGATATGCTGAGCGCGCTTGAATAAGCCCGCCATTTTATTAATTTCTTGCAGATATATTTTTTATTTCTTGCAGATAGATGTGTCGATTATACGTGAACGTGAATGTGCTTCAGAACAATCGCTTGATGATTGCCCTCCGCCTGCCTAAAAAGCGACAACGATTGCCCTCCGTCTTCAAAAAGGAAGAAAGCAGTAGCCCCAAGTCCGAGGAAGAGATAATGGCATCTACTTTCAATCTTTTAAAAAGAAAACCGAGCAAACGGAGTCAACTTCGCACAAATTTGACGAATGTGAAGCCTATGGTATTTTTTTGGCAAATAAATTAAGATCTTTTTCAAAGACCACAAAAATACATGTGCAGCGTTACATATCAAATATATTGTTTAGTGCTGATCGCGGAGAGTATGACTATGTTGGCATGAATATCTACAATTCTTTCGAAGGATACTCTACACGACCAACAACTTCAAGAACCTCAACGATGCCACAGCAAAGTCCAGAAACACCTGCATCAAATACCGATCAAAATGACTATGGGTCACCAGCTATGAGAGAACAATTTCTATCAGAATTTGGCGATTTAATTAATTTAATAATTATTAAAACAGTACATACCTTTACATATTCTTTTTATGCTCCAATAAGGGCTTCGGTGACCTCTTTTACTATAAATCCTATTCGTTGCTTTGATATCTTGAAAAGATATTGCATACTAGTAATCTCCTGTAGCATAAAAACGAAGCGTTAGTGCTTAATCGTTCCGTGACACTGATTGCTTTTCTATGATTTGTATCTTTTTATGTACTTTTGGTCCAATTAAATTCAACAGTTCTTCAAAATCGATCGGAGACATGCGTACAAATTTTTTAAACTGTCCAGTAATCATTTGGTTTTTAAAATTGCTATCAATGACAAACCACCACATACCTACGCCTCTGTTTTTAAATAAGTTTGATATCCGGGAACGTTTTTTCTTCTTCTTAATTTGGATGAAACAATAATTAAGTAGAATCAAAGATACTGTAGCCACAACTCATCAATCAACGTTTTGACACTATTTTATTAGAAACATTGAAACAAGTAGCCCTCAAAAGAACTTTTGATCACAGTACGTTTCGACACTCTATTTACCAGAAATATTGAAGCAAGCAGTTCTCAAAAGAACCCTTTTTAAGTTTTGACAATCTGTATACCAGTTCTGAAAAGAACTTATCTGTGATCTCGAAGGAACTCATTTGTAAAGAAACAGGACACGAACAACCGTCGCACATACGGTTATTTTGAAAATCTATGCGGCCAAAAGTGGAATTTACAAACTGTAGATAATGTTAAATAGGACGACTACCTGAGCTAGCGGACAGTCCCGGGAACAATAACCCGCCCTCCCCGCTCCGCTATCTGCACTAGTCGCGTAATACATTTAGTCGGAACTCGATCGTTCAACTTGTTGTTTGTGTCTGTTCTCGGCGCTTGTGCAAAAACATTAACTTTGAAGTTAAATATTAAATATATTGCGTAAACTTAAGAAGTGTTTGTGATGGATCCTGATGTAGCAGGTAATTATGCTGTATTTTTTTTATTTTTTTGTAATTTTCAACATTACAAAGGTAAGATATAATAATTTGAATGTACCCACATGTTAGGGCGATTTTTCACTATAAATATTTTATTTCGTTGTCTATTTGTTATACTATCAAGTTAGATCCTGCCATAATTCCTTATACAAATGAAAGTTTGAAGCTTTGAGTAGAAAAAAATTAAAAAAAACTGCCGCGGATAAGCGCGGATACTATATGTTTTGATAACTTGAACTTATTTTGAGTAATGTACAAAAAAATTACTGTAATACCTATAATTCTAAAAAAAAATGTCTCTTTGTTTTAGGTTCACGAGGTACCTCGGGAGTAAGAGTAGTGACCCGCAAATACATGTTTGATCGTGAGCTATGATTTGCTTAACTTGGAAGAAAAACTCGATTCCTTCAGAAGCCATCTATTGTCTAGTGAAGATTACACAGATGAACTAATTCAAATCACAAATTAAGCAAAGATTGCTAAAAGCACATAAGAAGGAGGCCGTATTTCTCAAAAATAACCAGTCATGGCTTGAAGGAACGTTTGAGATACCCGTCATTTCACAAAATCGCCCAGGACGGCCATCTAAGTTATTTAACGAATCGAGTGAAAGGACCAAGAGGAGAAAACGGAAGAGATTAGGTCTGTGGTGGCACAAGATGTTATCATTCATGCAGCTCAGGTTGAGTTGCGGAAATCCGGAAAAAGAGATGCTTCTGAAATACTTAAAGAGATCACCAGTACTTCAACTCGAGCATCAAAATACAAAAAGGCTTTTTCTAAGTCAACAAGAGAAAAAATATGCTCACTTATTCCACTACAAGCATTGTCCATGTTTGTCGAAGCCGATCTAACTCGTCGACAATACGAAATAGTAAGAAATACTAACAAGAAGTTCTTTCCTTGTTATACTCGTGTTACAGTTAGCGAAACAAGAATGTTATCCGCCCCCAGAATCATGCAGAGTGACGAGTACCTATGCTGAAACCGATTTACAACCTTTGGTTGACCATACAGTTAGGCGTTTATCTATATACCTAGAAGAGGTTCTAACAACATTAAAAGAACAAGAACGAGAGAGCTTAAAATGCAAACAGCCGAAGATCCAACTTCTTACTATGAGACGTAAAATCAACATTGTGAGCAGTGAAACATCTGACAGGATTTATAAAATGAGTGAAAGAACTCAGCTCGCTAACTATAGCAGGTGTCATTATCGCACTCCACGATGTGGTTTAAAACATGTCTTATGTAATATTCATGAAAGGGTTCGTAATTTCACTTTCTTTGACTACTGTATTATAGTTATTGGCGAAGAAGATTTCAGGCAAACTAATAACTATATGGAACTTGTTTCATATATCCGGGAAACACTTCTCCCATTAAACCATACTAATTTTATTATAAGTCTTCCAACATTTAAATATATGGAGAACAATGCAAATTTAATGTTTAATAGTAGAATAGATATTTTTAATAATTTGATTTACATGGACGCCGAGACGCATAAATATGCGTATATTCTAGACTCAAACCTCAATCTGCCGTATTCATACGACTCATATAACAAACGGTCCGGCAGTATAAATAACAAAGCTCTAAACATTATTGTTACAGACCTAGAGAGCTTTATTTTAAACCTAAACGCACTGAATACTACCTACCAAGATATTGATTGTATACCAAATCTTAGCACGGGTAAAATAATAACACAAAATGATATTTCTGTTATAAATGACACAAAGCACTGTGATGAGGATAGTTTTTTTCGTGTATAAAAATCTCAATATTATGCATCAAAATATAAATGGCCTCTTAAATAAATCCAATGTATTTACTGTACTGCTAGAGGAACTATATAATTCAGGGAAAATAGTGGATGTATTATGCTTTTCTGAGCACAATATGATATTGTCGGATGTAAACCTATTACATATACCTAATTTTACTTTAGTCACACATTTCACTAGAGAATCCAGACATGGAGGCACATGTATAATGATAAGAAACGGTATTAAATATAGAACTTTGGAGTCTGTTGCGAAATATGGTGTATCCAATATTTTTGAATGCTGTGCAGTGGAACTCACCGACCACAATATTTTTATAATAAGTTTATATAGGAGTCCACATAGTACCGAAGTAAAAAGCAAACATGAAATATTTTTTAATAAATTAGACAGTCTGTTAAATTCTTTATCCATACACTCAAATAAAAAAGTGCTTCTGTGTGGTGACTTCAATATTGATTTGCTAAAAGATACCACAAGTTCGCAGCAATTCAAGCACTTAATAACGGGTTATAATCTTAAATTTGCCGTAAACGTTCCAACTAGATTAAGCAGTGGGACCTGCATTGATAATATAATCCACAATGTGCGAGGAGCTAAAGGAGAAGTTTTGGAACTGGCAGTATCAGATCACACAGCACAATTTCTACGATGTCCAGTTAAACAAACGTGCCTTTTAGACTACTGGCACTGTACAAAACGGGACAACTCAAAAGAAAATATAGAAAAATTCGCAAACTATTTAAAACAATTGTCATTTTCTGATGTTTATGAGGAAACTAACCCTGAAAAAGCATTCAAATTGTTCTATGACTGGTTTAAATTGCTGTATGACTTATGTTTTCCTAACATTAAAATAAAAATTTCGACGAAAGTAAAACCAAACTGGATTAGTCGCGGTATTAGATTATGCAGCAAAAAAAAAAGAGATTTGTTATGGAAATACAGGTTATCACCGACTGAACATAATAAAACAAACTTCAAAACGCTGTCTAACCGGCTTAAAAGAATTGTCAATCTCACGCAGAGAGCCCACAATAACCGTTACATTCACTCGGCTAAGAATCGATGTAAGGCAACGTGGAAAGTCATAAATAAAAACAAACATAATTTACCAAATCAATCCACAATGAGAATTAAATCAAATGATAAAATACTTACCAACCCTCTTGATATAGCAGAGGCTTTTAACAATTATTTTGCGGATCAAGTCAAATCAATTAATAGTTCAAATAATAGTAATAAATTACCAATAAATACTCCAATTTCGTCCATGTTTATGAAACCTACAATACCACAAGACATTCATAAAATTATTATGTCTTTAAAGAATACTCCCAGCACTGGATATGATGGTATTAGCACAAAAATTATTAAAACGGTATCTATAATAATTGCACCCGTCCTTAGTCACCTGATCAATATGTGCATCTTGCAGGGTGTTTTTCCAAAGGAATTAAAAATTAGTATCATAAAACCGCTTTACAAAAAAGATAATAAAGACAACATGTCTTCCTATAGACCTATAGCACTGATCCCTATTTTGTCAAAAATATTTGAAAGAGTATTATACAATCAAATCAATTCATATTTCGAGAAAAATAAATTATTTGTCGATAGCCAAAAGGGCTTCCGGAAAAATAAATCCATTGACATGGCAATCTATGATTTTTTAAAACTCGTTAGCAACAGAGTAGATAAAAGAAAACCGGCTCTGGCTCTATATATGGACATGTCGAAAGCCTTTGACCGCGTAGACCATAGAATATTAATTAATAAACTTGACGCATACGGGATTAGAGGTAACATATCAAATTTAATTAAATCATACCTACAAGATAGACAGCAAATAACAGTTATTAATAGAATATGTAAAAAACATGAAACAACATTTAAATCTAGCCCGAGAACAGTGATGTATGGAGTTCCACAAGGTAGCATACTTGGACCTCTCCTATTTATTATATATGTAAATGACTTCCCAAAAGCATCGACCTATCCCATGACAATGTTTGCAGATGACAGCACTCTACTTTTCAACAGTGACCAATTAGATACATTAGAATCAGACATTAACTCTAACATAAAATTAGTTATAAATTGGCTAGAGAATAATAATTTGGTAATAAATTTAGACAAGACAGTAATAATGAAATTTCAACAAACAGTAAATCAGAATTTAAATTTAGATATAAGATATAATGATAAAAGGATTGATGAGACGAATGTGACAAAATTTCTGGGATTAAATATTGAAAGTACATTAAAATGGAATACCCAGATTAACAAAGTATGTAGTAAAGTAAACCAATTTTCTCATGCGCTGCGTATGCTAAGCAAAACGGCCAATCGAAACACCGTACTAACTGCATATCATGGTCTAGTGGCCTCAACATTAAGATATGGCATTATGTTTTGGGGAAACGCCTCGGGTAAAGATATGGTGTTTAAGTGTCAGAAAAGGTGTATTAGAGCGATCTGTAACCTGCAAACCACTGACAGCTGTAAACAATATTTTAAAAGTATGAAAATTTTAACAGTGCCCTCATTGTACATATACCAGACATCTATGTTCGTCAAAAATAATATGTATAAATTTGACCGAGTAGGTAGTCAGCGTCGAGCAGACCGGCTACAAACTGTTGGATCTAAAACTGCTTTATACAAGAACAGTATTTTCGTAATGGCTCCAAAATTATACAATAAATTGCCAAAGTGTATCAGAAGTGAGGAAAATGTCAGCCATTTTAAAAAAAAGTTGTTCCTATTTCTAGTTGAAAAGACGTATTACTCGATTGAAGACTTTCTAAATGACAAATTATGACTAAATTTAAATTTCTTTGACATTCTAAATAATTAATAATATAATTCAATTACTTTATTTTATGCGGCTCATGACATTTTTCAATTGCTTCATTTCTTTTATCCTAGACTTTATTAATTATGATAGTAAAAATAACCTTACTAATATAATATTTGTATGCCGATTATTGGCCAAACATACAGATCAGCTAAAATGCATAAATAACACCTTTTTGTACTTATGTTCACAAATAAAGATTGATTTGATTGATTTTGATTTGAAAATTAATTTCTAAATGGGGATGTGATGGCTCACAACAATCACAGTTCAAACAAAAGTTTGCAAATGATGCAGACTGTGATGCCAACATATTTCAAAGCTGTTTCGTGCCTCTACGATTAGTTACTGGCCGTGAAGGTGAAAAACTTGTATGGGAAAACCCAACACCTTCTTCTCCGCGATTTTGCCGCCCAATAAGATTCCGGTTTGTTAAAGAAAACACAGATGTAACGGAAGAAGAAATCAACTTCGTGAAAAAATCTTCTGATTCGCTAAGCGCCACAGAAGTTAACATGAATGGGAACAAGTACTCGATCTCTCATGTATTTGTCATGACAATGGTGGATGGCAAGGTCTGCAACGCGGCCACTGGCACGAAATCTACAAGTCGATGCTACATATGTGGTGCAACTTCTAAGGACTTCAACAAGATTGATAATCAAAGACAAATAAATCCCGAGGCTATGGAGTTTGGACTCTCAATTTTACACGCTCGGATTCGCCTATTTTAAAGACAGAAAACGAAAAAAAATTGGAACACGAAAAAAAAACTCGAAATCCAGAAAAGATTTCGCGAAGAAACTGGATTATTGGTGGACATACCAAAGGCAAATTTTGGCAATGATGGTAACACAAGTAGGAGATTTTTTGAAGATCCAAAATTGGCATCTGACATAACAGGCATAAATTATACAGACTAAAGGTCATCCTAGAAACTATTTCGAGCGGCCATATAATTGATTCGGAAAAATACGACAAATACGCTTTGGATACTGCCCGCTTATATGTCGATTTATACCCTTGGCACCCAATGACTTCAACAACGCACAAAATTTTAATTCATGGTGCAGTGATCATAAAAAACGCACTGTTACCTATTGGGCAGCTATCAGAAGAGGCCGCAGAAGCGCGTAATAAACATTTTAGATTATATCGCCAGGATTTTGCTCGAAAATTTTCAAGAGAAAACTGCAACAGAGATATTTTGAATCGGTTGCTTTTGACATCATACCCTCTTATAAGTAGTATGTAAAAATTTGGGACGATCAAAGCCTCAAGCAGTCGCGCAATTCAAGCAGTTGGAAAAACGTTGGGCTAGAGACGAAAACCTCGCTTCAAGTTACAAGGCTTTCATCGACGAATACAAAGCTTTACAACATATGAAAAAGTGCACAGAGCCGGACACACCGAGCTGTTTCCTGCCCCATCATGGAGTAATGAAACCAGACTCAACGACAACCAAGCTCCGAGTGGTTTTCAATGCATCAGCAACCACCAGCACGGGACACAGTCTAAACCAATTGATGGAATGCGGGCCTAACTTACAACAAGACTTACAAGCGATGATTCTACGATGGAGGGCATTTGAATACGTGTATACAGCGGATATCGAGAAATTCTACCGACAAATACGTATTCAGGAAAAAGACCAACACTTGCAAAAAATCGTGTGGAGGGATTCAGTCACAGAACCGTTACAAGAGATACAACTGACAACAGTAACATATGGCACCAAGTCCGAACTCTTGATTGACCAAGCCCACATGAATACTCTCCACGGCGGTGCCAGGCTTACATTGGGACACCTTCGTAACAAGTATTGGATACTAGGCGGCATGAAAACAATCAAGAAGCAACTAAACAAATGTGTCACCTGTCATCGCTATAAAACGCAACGCAGCAATCAGCAAATGGCAGACTTATCAACACCTCGAGTTACACCTTCACGACCATTCACACACACAGGCGTGGATTTCACGGGACACGTTGAAATAAAGGCTAACAAAGGTCGCGGCATTAAAACAGTTAAGGCCTACATCGCGATCTTCATTTGCCTATGCACAAAAGCACCGGTGGACCGGTACTGGCACCTCTGATGACATCAGAGGGCGATAACAGCCAGTTAACGTTACGATGGCGTTTGACAGAAAACATGTACAAGGAATTTTGGAGAAAATGGTCCAACGATTACCTACAAACGTTACAATTACGAGGAAAATGGCAAACCCCAACACACAACATTGCAGTGGATGATGTCGTTCTTATAAAGGAAGAACAAGTAGCTCCAGCCCGATGGTTATTAGGGCGAGTTATAGAGACGCACCCTGGACCAGATAATTTAGTACGAGTCGTCACGCTCAAAACTAAATCCAACATAATGAAGAGACCCGTAACAAAATTGTCCCGGTTACCCATTGAAACAGGGAATAATACCGAAAACAAATCAATGCAACCCTCGGACAATAAACAACCAGAGGCGACTTCCTCAACATTACAACGACAACGTCGGACGAGCTCTAAACAGGAACGGAAGGGTGTTTCCAGCTGTAACGTCCCCAAGTACCTAAGCACGTTACTAGTACTCATGGTTACGTGTGTGACACCGTCCACACAACAACTCGTCAATGTAGGTTAGGTTAGGTTTCGACGGGCTGTTTCCGCAACTCCACGACCAAGCGCGTATTTTGCGTACGGGTGGGATTCAGTCACATTATTCGATCGACCCCAGCTCCTCGAGAAAGGCCAGCAGCGCCTTGGTGCTGCCGACTATCTCCTGCAGGGTACCTGGGTCGCCGAAGTATTTGGCCCTGTAGTCAGCGACTACGGGGCAGCTTAGGAGTAGGTGTGCTGCTGTCTCTTCCTCCACCATGCAAGCTCTGCAGAGTGGGCTGTCCGTGATTCCTATGACAAAGAGGTGCTTATTAAAGGTCCCATGTCCAGTAGTTACGGCTGTGACCGCACGTAGCTGTGGCTTAGTCAATCGTAGGACCCTTTTCGTAAAACGGCCGTCAATGAGAGGTAGTGCCTCCTTGGCCTGCCTGCACTCGCTATGATCAGACCATAACTTGCTGTGTTGCTCCCTGGTGCGTTTTCTTACCAGACCGCGCAGAAACCCGAAAGGTAAGGGCACTATGGGCTCCGGGCCCACCGGTGCCATATTTGAGCCCCTTCAGGCGAGCTCGTCCGCAGCGTCGTTCCCTCGGGAGTCGCTGTGTCCTTTGATCCATTGAATGGTTACTTTATTGTGCATACCGACCTGGTTCAGGCGCTGGTGACACTCGTAAATCAGCCCTGAGTTGACCGTGTGGCTGTTTAGTGCTTGCAGGACGGCCATGCTGTCCGAAAGTATACGTATGGGAAAGTTTTTTACCTTCCTAGCCAGGACCGCAGAGGCCGCCATGGATATGCCCAAGCATTCGGCCTGGAACACCGTGTTGTGGATCCCCAGTGGTGTGGCTAAGCGGATATTTAGGTCCTCTGAGAAGACTCCTGCACTCGTGCCTGTACCTGTTTTGGATCCGTCCGTGAAGATCCGCAGTTCCTCGGGGCGTAACCCCTCGCAGCGGTTATCCTCGTCAATGTAACAGCCCTAGACCCTACCCGTCTTGTATACTTTGATAAAGCCGCCGACTTACAGATAATACAAGATGAATGGAGACTAGTGGTGTACTACAATATGTCGACTTACTGGAAAAGCGTTTCTGCCGTTGAACAATACGTCCAGCAACTACACGGACTTTGTCAACGAAATATAGCCTACTTGACTATATCCACACAACTCGAACACGAACTAAACGAGCTCAAACACTACAACGAAGTACTACAATCAGACCATGGAAGACGCAGTAAGCGAGGTCTCATAAACGGAATTGGGAACATTGCCAACTCTCTCTTTGGTGTCCTCGATGACAAATTTGCCGAAAAATACAACAACGACATCAAACTACTGCACAGCAATGAAGACCACTTGTTCAATCTGTACAAACAACATACTTCAATAATCGAAGGGGAATACAACCTCCTGAAAAGGAACGAACAAGTAATGAACCGTCAGTTCATCGTCATCAACAAAAGCCTCAGAGACTCGCTGCAACAACTGAAAACCGAACAAGACCAAACTACTTTCCTTACTGTTGCTATGTAACCTTGACTTACCTATATATGGAATAAAAACAGCCACAAAAATGTGTGAAGCAGACATAATTAACAATCGAGGAATATCAAATTGCCGCACTGAGGTATCAAGTTGCAACAATGAATGGAAAAAGCTACACAGTAAGGGGGCTTGGCTATTTAGGTGTTGCGAGGAATGCGCTATGCGCATTTTCTGTCCAGCTGGAATTACGTCACAGACACTACAAAATACAGGCATAATCACTTTAGCGACAGGTTGCATAATGCGCGGCGATAGACACCTAATTCATTCGCACTACAATATGCAAAGCACAATGGAATTAGGCAATGAGCAAGAGATCTACATACCAGAGATAAACCTTAACGAACTATTAACAAGCAATAGTCAAATTACAAACATAACTAACATGGAAATGGAAACACATGAAGAACAACTAAAGGATCTTAAGAGAAAAATTGAGCTGGTTAAAAAACAACAGGACATCCAAATGGTCAATTCCGTGGAGGCGGAGCAGCATCACTACGTCCTGTATGGTTTTATGATATCCTGTGAAATAATATTCAGCATATGGGTTGTACGAGCCCGATTGTCAGGAGGTACATTTGTTGCGCTAGTTCTGGGAGCAAAATGAGACGCAGTGTTCGTGAATATTAATTAGTCTATTTAGTCTACACAAAGTCACATGTTACAACGTTAAAACGATTTATTGGCACACAATACCCTATCACTAAATTAAATCTATAGAACTTTATATTACTTATTACAATTACACAGGACTATTACGGAGGACACACTTATATTTACTTGTGACGTATACTAGACGGAAGCAGGAACAAGACTGACTCTCATCGCCCGCGCAAGACCTTTTATACTAGCCTAGCGACGTGTGAGGTGCGGGGAGGGTTGTGGCAGTGCGTCTCGCGCATTACCAAATATGGTAGCGTTATTTGGAGTTTGTTCACTTATGACGACCAATCACGAGTCACTTGCGCGGGACAAGACACGCCTCCAATGTCTTCCTAGAAATGTTAGTAGGTACCTATGTTTGTTATGATTTGTTATGACATTCCGTTCTATTCTGAACATTCTCCCGCCGTGAACCATCGTGGATGGTTCAGTTACTTAGTTTATCACAGGATGTCATATCATTCACAATCCCTAAACTATAAACTATAAAAGGTAAATGACAATGACATGCACAAAATGAAATTAAACAGGTAACACAATGTTTACAAAGACTAAAATAATACTAGTTATACTAAAATTACTATAAGGTGAGAACTAAAAGACGACATAGGCCCATCATTATTTAAGAAGCGTCTTGAGATACTAGTTTAACCAGCCTTTTAACAGGTCGTCTTAAAATTCCCCCTTTCGTCTTAATATCTACGGCGCGCACAATGTTATCACTCCCGGGAAATGTCCTAATAACCAGCCCCATGGGCCACGAGTTCCGCGGCAGGTTGCTATCCGCGACAAGCACGACGTCCCCGGTGAGTATCGGAGCGCCACGTCCGTGGGGCTCCCGCCGGTGCTGCAGGTCAGGCAGGTATTCTTGGACCCATCTTGCCCAAAACTGGTCGGCGAGTCGCTGCGAGGCGCGCCATTGCGCACGTCCGATGAGGTCCCGGTCGTTGAAATCACCTGGTGGCGGGTTTGACGCTGGGCCGTGCAGCAGGAAATGATCTTTCTTTCTATTTGGCGTGAGTGCCTCCGGATCATTTGGATCCACAGAAACGTGAGTGAGTGGTCTGTTATTTACGGTAAACTCTACCTCAGCTAGCAGAGTCGCCAGCGTTTCTTCGTTGGGGTGGCGCTCCCGTAATGTGCTGAAGAGAGCGGTCTTCACGCTTCGCACCAGTCTCTCCCACGCGCCGCCCATGAAAGGTGCGCTGGGGGGAATGAAGCGCCAGGTGATACGCTGTCGGCTTGCCTCTTGTCGTGTTGACGCGTCGATGGATGCTCGGAGCTCGCGGTCCGCGCCGTGCAGGTTGGTCCCGTTGTCAGACCATACTTGAGAAGGAGGGCCCCGGCGCGCGATGAAGCGACGCAGGGCCATCACAGCAGACTCCGTCGCTAGGCTCGCAGCGACCTCGAGGTGTACTGCCCGTGTAGTCGGGCAGGTGAAAAGCGCCACGTAGCGCTTGTGTACGGCGCGTCCCACGGAGACGTGGAGAGGCCCGAAGTAGTCGAGGCCCACGTACGTGAAAAGGCGCTCGTGATGGGCGAGGCGACAGGGCGGCAGGTCGCCCGTCGGGGGCTCGGGCGGCACGTTGCGGCGCGCTCGGCAGTCCAGGCAGCGTGACACGATGGTTCGTGTGGCGGGGCGTAGGCGCGTCACCCAATAGCGAGTGCGGCACTCGTTGACGGTTGCCTCGACGCCGGAGTGGTGCAGTCGCCTGTAGACTGCCTCGATGAGTAGTCGGGTGATGTGGTGATTTCCATCGAGGATGGCCGGACTCGATTGATGATCTGAAATGCATCGTGCCGCGCTTACGCGCGACCTTAGTTTGAGTAAATTGTCGGAATCAACATAAACTGATAGTGCCCGTAGTCTGCCAGTTTTATAGTTAGTGTCACTGAGTTCACCACTAAAACTTTGTCTTTGTATAACCTTTATTAACAGTACTTCTGCTTTATTCAATTGTTCGGCAGTTAATTGTATAAATTTAGTGACACTTTGTACTTTGAGTTTAGCGTTCACTGAAAGTTTTGCACTACACTTTTTACTATTCCACGCTGGATCAGATTCCCTATTTTTAGTATTAACTTTATAGTTCACCTGGTCTGTGTTGGTTACCATACACTTTAACAGTTCTGCCGCTTGGATGACTCGGGCGGTCGCTCGCAATAGGCGCTCCCACCGGGAGAAGCGCGTGTGGTCGGGGACCGCTGCGGTCGGGTCCACGCCCGACTCAGCGATGTGGTGCACACGCTCCTCACCGGTGAGCTCGTAGGCTGCCGGCTGCTCTGCAGGCCACGTGTCGGGGTGACCTCGTAGGAAGTCAGGCCCGCGGAACCACCGATGCTCGGAGTCCAGCTCGCGCGGCACGTCGCGCGTAGCGTCGTCGGCGACATTAAGGGCAGTGGGTACCCAACGCCAGTCGCTGAGCTTAGTGTGCTCCTCGACGGCGGCGATGCGATGGGCTACGAACGGGCGGTACGAGCGCGCTCCGTTCCGTAACCAGGTGAGGACAGTGGTACTGTCTGTCCAGTACGTGATGTGATGCGGCTTGTAGTCATGCTCGGCCGTGATTGCTGCACCCAGGCGGCTGCCCAGAACTGCAGCCTGCAGCTCGAGTCGCGGGATCGAGGTGAGCTTAAGTGGTGCGACTTTTGTCTTCGCAGCCACCAGCGCCAGTGTGATTTGCCCATCCTCGCTCGCCGCGCGCCAATAGGCGACAGCAGCGTATGCAGATTGGCTCGCGTCCACGAACACATGTAACTCAAAAGGTTTATCTTTAGAATAAGCCATATACCAACGCGGGATTTTAATATTCTTTAGCCTTTGTAGGTGTGTAGTCCACTCGTTCCACTGTTGGGCGAGATCAGCGTCTATGTCGACGTCCCAGCCGGTGCCGCGGCGCCAAACTTCTTGCAGTAGTACCTTCGCCCTATTAGTAACGGGAGAGACGAAGCCTAGAGGGTCAAACAGGGACATCATTATACGTAATACTTCACGTTTTGTTGGCCTGGGTTTGCCGATAAGTGTAGGTGGAAGCCTCGATAGGTCTAAATTGAAACCTATGTCATCCTGAGTTGGTCTCCACTCTAGTCCTAGGACGCGCTCGGTGGCCGCGTCCATGTTGAGGCCGAGGTTGTCGTTTGCTGCCCCTGGAGCTAACGCGTCCAGAACTTCCTTGCTGTTTGACGCCCACTGTCTTAGTTCATAATTGGCTTCCCTATGTATACGATCTATGTCCTTAGAGACGCGTACTGCTTCCTCGGAGGTGTCGAAACTGTCCAACAAGTTGTCGACATAATGATTTTTAATAATCGATTGACATGCTTCAGTATGAGATTTTTCGTACCTGCGAGCATTGACGTCTTTCACGTAAATCGCGGTCGACGGCGAACACGTAGCGCCGAATATCAGTGACGTCATTCTCCATTTGTCTGGTGGCCTGTCGTCACGCCTGTCTCCGCGCCATAGATAGCGAAGCGCGTCGCGATCTTCGGGACGTATCTTCACTCTCATGAACATCTCTTTGATGTCTGCTGACACGGCGACGCGTCGTTGACGGAAGCGCATTAGTACTCCGGGTAGTGACTGTAACATGTCAGGACCTTTGAGAAGGTAGTCATTCAGTGACTTACCTTTAGTAGTCGCGGCAGCGTCGTGGACTATTCGCAGCTTGTCCGGTTTTAGTGGGTTAAGTACGGCGAAGTGTGGTAGGTACCACGTGCGCCCAGTAGTAGAAGTAGGCGGCGCCGGCTCGGCGTAGCCATTATCGATAAGTGCTTGCATTTGTTTACCATATTTATCTTTTAGGGAACTGTCCCTGTCTAGTTTGCGTTCTACACTGAGTAGTCTGCGTAATGTATTTTCGTAATTATTTGGCATCTCGACGGTATCGCTTTTCCATAGTAGCGGTACTTCATATACCTTATCTCGGACCGTCGTACGTTCCTCTAGAAGCGTGATCGCTCGCTGATCTGGATCGTTAGTAGGCAGTTTAGGCGTGATCATGAGGGACTCAAGCATGAAGTGATCACGTAGCTGCTGATCCATGCTCTGTTGTTCGGACTCCTCGTGTGTGTTGACATAGTTGACGCGATCCGGACGCGGCAGCGACCGACTGTGTGTTCCATGTAGTACCCAACCCAATGTCGTTAATGACGCGACTGGTTGATCGCGGCGGCCGCGCCTTACCTTAGTAGACACGAGGAGGTGCCAGTTGTCTTGGCCGATCAGTATTTTTGGCGAAGCCCGCTCGAACTTGAAGTACTCCGCCAGGTCTTGTAGATGTTTGCAGTCAGCGACGTCCTGCCGCGCGATTGCTTGAGCGGATAAACATAGATCGGCTATAGTTCGAGCGTTGATAACATGTTTATATTTAGATGGCCCTTGTATGCTAACGCGTACTTTACATGACTCCGGCGACGCCTTTGTGTCTCCAATCGCTTCTATTTGGAGCGGTGCGCGAGGTCCCTGTAGGCCTACTCTGTCGGCGATGTCAGCGTCAATGAGTGTGACGGTCGATCCGTCGTCTAGGAGCGCGTGTGTTTGCACCGCGCCCGCCGGTCCGGATATTACTACAGGAATAATTTTTAAGTACGACTTACATGCATGTTGTATCCACGTCGATGCCACGGTTTCCCTTGCAGATTCATCAGTTTCAGTTTTAGTTTCTACATTCACCGGCTCTCTATGTAGTAGTGAGTGGTGCATTCGTTCGCAACCACCTACGCTGCACTTTTTACGATTACACTTATGCGCCTTGTTACGCAGACGTAAACACGTAAAGCATAGTCCGCGCTCCCGCGCCATGTTCCAACGTTCCTCAATTACGGCTGCACTAAATTGTTCACATTTATATATGTTGTGACCCTCCACTAAACATATAGGGCATGTACTCACATTTTTACGACTCTGCGATTCCGCCACGTTGTACGCTCGCGAGCGAGTGGGCGGCGGTTTGTTCGCCGACGGCCGCTGTGTTGTTGTGTCGGGCGCTGTAGTCTCCGGCGGCGCATATGGGCCGCAGCGCTCAGACTCCCTGCTAAGAAACCGGGACAATTTCACTAAGTCCGGCTCATCAAATGGTTGCTCAGCGGCGAAGTCGTACCACCGGTAACGTAGAGTAGGTGTGAGTTTTTCAATGGTTACTTTTGTCGCCTCCGGGTTGTACAAGTAATGCATCCGACGTAATGCTTGTAGTGTGGCGACGATGTTGGATACACGGCTACTAAATACACAAATATCCCTAGCATTATCATTAAGCCGCGGGAGAGCGCGTAAGCGTTCAAGTTCCGATAACGCAATACAATCGGGCCGGCCGAATCTCACTTCTAGAGATTTTATTATTTCAAATGGGGCCGTGCAGTAAGCTAGTAGGCTTTCGACCGCCTCCTTGGCGCGTCCAAACAAACTCTTCCTGAGTCGTGATATGTTTTCACAATCATTATATGACGGCGCTGACTCGTCGTACGCCGCCTTAAACATAAGCCACTCTTGGTGTGCCCCGCCGAACCGGGGTAGGTCTAATTGATAACGATAGTGTACTGACGACGTACCTGTACGTGCGGCGACAGTGATCGCGGCGGCGAGCTCCGAGATATCTATAGAGTTTGTCTTCGGAGCGGCACTTGGTTCTACTTTAATCTCATTTTTACCCGCATGTGTGCGTGGCTCGTAGGGCGCGGGTGCGCTAGTGATGTGTGGTTGCGACCACACAGTCGAGTACAGCGGCGCAGTAGCGCCAGCGTAATTCGGTAATGGATAAGCCCATTCAGCTGTAACCGGTGGCAGCAGTGCGCCGACTCGGTTCCCATATGAGTGTGCAGTACTTACTACGGCGGCCTGCATCGTTGTTGCAACAAACGGTGGACTCACGTGCTGCGGTGAAGGTCTCGATCGCTGCTGCATCGTTGTTAGCGGCTCCGAAATTGGCGGGGCGGTCGCGAGCGGAGGAGGGTAAACACATTCAGTTGTGTCATCGCGCGCGAGTGGCTGGTTAGTTTCCAACCATAACCCAACTCTTCTGTCCGTTTCCGATATAACGGTGACCTCGTCATCGACTTCATCTTCATCTGATTCCGCTTCTAACGTCGCGATGCGGGCGGAAGCGAGCTCAACTTTTAGTTCGATAAGCGCTTCACGAGCACGTGCTAGTGTAAGTTTCTTCACGGACGCCTTAGTTCGTGAAGAGCGAGTATGTTCCTGTCCCTCTCCAATGATTTCCCCGAAGTTTTGGTAGGTTCTATACATGACGTGGTTGTGGTAGAGTCTTCTGTGGTTACGGGGCGCACGGGCGCGGTCTCATCGGCGCGAGCAATGGGCTCGATGGCGCGGGCGTCGACCGCTTCGACGTCCGCGGCGGCGCGGGCTGCGTGCGCGCGTTCACGCCCCGAGTTTGATCGTGTTACCGGCATTTTTAGTAGGTAGGTACTAATCACGACACTACGCGCACTTAACTCACACTCACAATATTATCGGTATCGAAGGACCATTAATGTACGAGCCCGATTGTCAGGAGGTACATTTGTTGCGCTAGTTCTGGGTGCAAAATGAGACGTAGTGTTCGTGAATATTAATTAGTCTATTTAGTCTACACAAAGTCACATGTTACAACGTTAAAACGATTTATTGGCACACAATACCCTATCACTAAATTAAATCTATAGAACTTTATATTACTTATTACAATTACACAGGACTATTACGGAGGACACACTTATATTTACTTGTGACGTATACTAGACGGAAGCAGGAACAAGACTGACTCTCATCGCCCGCGCAAGACCTTTTATACTAGCCTAGCGACGTGTGAGGTGCGGGGAGGGTTGTGGCAGTGCGTCTCGCGCATTACCAAATATGGTAGCGTTATTTGGAGTTTGTTCACTTATGACGACCAATCACGAGTCACTTGCGCGGGACAAGACACGCCTCCAATGTCTTCCTAGAAATGTTAGTAGGTACCTATGTTTGTTATGATTTGTTATGACATTCCGTTCTATTCTGAACATGGGTATACTTTCAAATAAAAGCACGCTGCGTCCGTTTACCTCAAGGAAGCTTAAGAGTAACGCAGGCGCACAAGGAAGAGATGGAGATGGTACCAAGTCATATCCCTAGGGAAAGACAAACAAAGGCAGATCCACAGACACTAGAAGAGGTCATCGGGCATCGTTCTATCAGCAACACGGTGGATCGCGAAACGTCGCCAATATCAGTTAGCGGCGAACGCAGAACAGTCTAATAACTTCCTTTACATACTTTACTTACTTTGGATACTCTATTTTACTTGTTATATTTTGTACTTTTATAGTTGGCAGGATGTACGAGCATCGCCACATGATATAACTTGTTTTAGTTTTTACCTGAACAAGCAGTCGCTAATTCACCGATTATTTATGTACATTCGCTGACTAGGCTATTACGCCCGCCACAACTCACCTACTTTAGGTATTATATAATTTATTGTTTTGCCTAATAAACGGTCAATCATTAACGGACACATAGCAGTGATTTTATTTCCTGTACACATCCCGTGTGATTCGTCCATCTACATTCTACATCTCAGTGTGCGGAGCTATTGCCCGTACAAGAAGCTTAAAAATAAGAAAAATGCAGTGTTTTTTGCCAGAAACTATCGCGCTTCTCATGCCTGGGGAACCCAATGTTAATTCTTCAGAGAGCGAGGAAGAAAAGTAATAATAATTAAAGTAAACTCGACAGATATATCTTTTTTTTACATTTACTTCTGGAAAATATTATATACTGAATATTTAATAATAAAACCTCTTTATAAATCACAAAAAGTATTTTTTCTACTAAGTTCTATACTTTAGAAAAGAATAAGAACATAAAATAATTTTGGCCGCGTAGATTGTCAAAATAACCGTATGTGCGTCGCGCTGGACACGTGTGTCTTGCGCAGCGGCCGCCCTGAGAAAAAGGCCGAGGCTTTTTTTCTTTTTTTTTTCCTATGTGGCGTCTCACAGCTCAGTCAAAGTTACCGACAGCTGCTTAACCGGGCGTTCCTGTGGAGACTAAGCTATATAGCCTCCAGCCAGGCAAAAAAAATCTAAACCTAAGCGACAACGCTGAGGGCTACCCCCTGTGGGGTCGGACCTCGGCTCAGGGCGTCGCTAGGGGGACAGCTAACTAGGCTGGTCTTATCTTAATAATCTTAATAAAGTGATTCTACCATCCGTTCGGAAAAGCCTACGTGGAGAAGAACGGACAAGAAACTCCAATCAAAACTACTAGAATTTAACTACGGCGCAGCATTACGCGGGCTGGCTTGCATATCTTGACGGGGACGTCGCGGCGGGCCTCGTCGGCGAGGACGGAACGAAGGCGGTCTGTGTTTGCGAATTGTGCTGGTCTCTTTCTTGCTCTCTTGGAACAGGGTAGTGGCGTCACCGGGGGTGGTGAGAGTGAGCCTCGGTCGGCGAATTTTTGAGATTTGGGAAAGTTCAGAGGCCGAGGCTACGAGCCACCTGTATTTATAACTTCAGCGCGCAGAATGCCTCGAAGGATGCGCGCCAAAACGACCGCGTGCGTCGATTGTGGCGACACCAACGGAACAAACACCTTCAACCCTATTGGTCACAAGAATTAAGCAAATCTATTGGTTAAGTTCTTATTTTTATATCTGTAAACTCGGTATTCTGTATTTTCATTGGTTAGAGTATAAGTGTAAAATAGTATTTAAGTGTGTGCAACTAAGAATAAAGCCTTATTATTTTCTACAATCTGGAGTCATTATTATTTCCATCAACCTGCGTCCCATCGCTAATGTGGTGACCCCGGACAGAACACTCCCGAACTGAGCACAACCGAACCGAACACACCCGGACAGAACACTCGGAGAACGATGGAACGGAGAATCGTATTCAACTGCCGAAGAACCTCAACTTCCGAACCGAACACATCTGAAAAATAAGTTGCTGAAGAACGTCGATTGCGTGGCCATTTCAAGATGCGGAGTACCTGCTCAACAGAAGTCGCAGCCTTGCAGTCAACCGCTGTACCTATATCATCAGCACGTTTAGAAGATACGCAATATATCTTAAATGAGATAAGAAAGCTATCGCTAGAAATAGCTGAGCTCAAAGCGAGACCGCAATTATCACCATATCAAAGCCATAACAACAATTATCGCCGCAGCCGCTACCCTTCTCGAAACCGTTACGCATCAAGATCACGCAATCGAGCAGAATCGCCATCACCATTCTGTTACTATCACAGACGATTCAAAGAGCAAGCTAGACGCTGCACGTCGCCTTGCTCATTCGTATAACAAAATGCGGAAAACTAAACAGGACGTTGGCAGAGGCGGACACCGGCGTTCCAGAGATATCTCACCGCCTATACATCACTGATAGAAACTCTAATCTATCATTCTTAGTCGACACTGGAGACAACATATGCGTGCTACCAAGAAGAAAAGGTCAAGTAGCAACGCCGCTACAATTTCAATTATACGCAGCTAACAACACAACAATAGCTACGTATGGCGAGAAAACGTTATCGCTCAACTTCAACCTACGACGCCGCTACAAAAGGAAATTCATTGTAGTTGACGTTTCAAAGCCAATACTCGGAGCAGACTTCCTGAAGCATCATCAACTCATCGTCGACCTGAGAAACAGAAAACTCATCAACGGTGTCACGAGCTTAAAGGTAAACGCCCCAATTCGAATATCAAACACGCCTACCGTACGCAGCATCGACATGTCGCAATCATACCACGACATTCTAGCTCAATATCCCAACATAACACGGTTAACATCGATGAAATTAAAATCCGACATCAACGTGCAACTTTTCATCGAAACACGTGGTCAACCGTTACATTGCCGCGCTCGATCCATCCCACCGCATCGTTTCGAAACAGTCAAGCGAGAATTCGAAAACATGATAGAACAAGGACTATGCAGACCCAGTAAAAGCCCATGGTCATCACCTCTACATATCGTACCCAAAAAGAATGGCGATATTAGAGTTTGTGGTGATTATCGTCGACTCAACTCCATCACCATACCAGATCGCTACCCTGTTCCACGCATCAAAGATTTTACGCATCATCTATCTGGAAAAACTATCTTCTCTACAATAGACCCCAATCGTGCCTACCAACAACTGAACGTAAGAGAAGAAGATATTGAGAAGACAGCCATCATCACACCAATGGGGTTATTCGAATTTCCTCGTATGTGCCCTGGTTTGAAAAACGCGGGACAAACGTTTCAACGCTACATCCATGAAGTGCTGCGAGGATTAGATTTCGTGTTCCCGTTCATCGATTATTTGTTACTGGCATCAGAAAACAAAGCTCAATACCGAGAACACCTTCACATTGTTCTAAAGAGGTTAGAAAATAACGGTATTACTATCAACCCCGTTAAATGCAACCTAGGCAAACCGGAAGTCCAATTCCTAGGATACATCGTATCAACAGAAGGCATCAAACCTCCGGATCACAAAATCGAAGTTATTACCAACTATCCCAAGCCGACTACAATTGAAGAGCTAAGAAGATTTCTCGGTATGATCAATTTTTATCGCGATCACATACCAAACGCCGCAACTTTACAAGCACCATTAAACGCATACCTACATTATGTCAAGAAGAGACAAACTCAGATCACGTGGACCGACGAAGCAACCCAAGCGTTCGAGCAATGTAAAGTTAGCGTCATTAACGCAGCTCTACTAACACACCCATCGCACCATGCAACACTCGCTTTATTTTGTGACGCATCCGACAACTCAGCTGGAGCCGTATTGCAACAATACGTCAACGACACATGGCAACCGCTCGGATACAATTCCAAGAAATTCACCGACGCACAAAAGAAATATTCAACTTTCGATCGTGAGTTACTTGCTATCTACATGGCAGTCAAACATTTCCGAAAAACATTTGAAGGACGCCATCTTATCGTATTCACCGACCACAAGCCGCTAACATTTGTTATGTCGAAAACTCATACAAACTCGGAAACACAAAGGCGAACGAGACATCTTTTGTTTATCAGTGAATTCACCACTGACATAATACACGTGAGCGGTAAACAAAACCTATACCTGGAAAAAATCCTATTATCGAGTATCGACTCATGAGAATTCTTCTACTCACAAATTATCTGTCCTGCGTATGATCGAACGAAGTAACGATTTAGGCTGCATTGACCACGCATTAACAATGCAATTCGATGATGAAATAAATTACTGGAAAAACATTCTGTAAAGAGTAGTTGCACATGTAAAAGCGCTTTGATCACGTGGATTGCCTTTCAGAGGACACTACGATAAATTTGGTTCATTTCATAATGGAAATTATTTGATGTTCTTAGAGCTTATCGCTGAGTTCGATCCGTTCTTAGCCAAACATATTTCACGTTATGTGAATCCAGGCTCAGGACATACGAGTTATCATTCTTCAACAACATGCGAAGAATTCATTCGGCTTATGGGAAACAAAGTTTTAAAGACAATTGTTATGGAAATATTAAGAGCGACATATTTTCCTCTGATAATTGACTCGACGCCGGATATATCTCATACAGACCAGCTCTCTTTCGTAATCAGATATGTCCTGCCTAATGGATTACCTGTAGAATATTTCCTTAAGTTCATTCCAAACACAGGCCATAAATCACAACAAATGACAAATGTTGTTACCTCAACTTTAAGTGAATTGGGAATTGACATAACAAACTGCCGAGGGCAATCCTATGACAACGCAGCTAACATGTCAGGCATATACAACGGCCTTTATGAGCTAAAATAAAGGAAATTTCTCCCCTTGCCGAGTATGTTCCCTGTTCAGCACACTCGCTCAATTTAGTAGGTGAATGTGCAGCTGAAAGCAGCCAAGAGGCTTGTTCGTTCTTTTCTTTACTCCAAGAGTTGTTAATTTTTTTTGCAGCGTCAACTCAGCGTTGGGAACACCTTCAAACCCATTTCACTATCAAAAGTGTATCAACCACTCGTTGGTCAGCTCGTGCAGACGCATGCAAAAGTTTACGCGAATCGTGGAATGAAATCCATAAAGCGTTAGTTTCCATCGAAAATTAAACACAACAGAAGAGAGCCATTATATGCGAAGCAAGAGGTATTCGTTTGAAACTGGAACGTTTTCATGACTGTTTTTTTGGGGATGTTTACTGGATCGCATTAACGCCACAAGTCAAAAGCTTCAGAGTGTGGAAATTGGCATTACCGTTGTCATAGAACTCTATGAGGTACTAATACATTTTATTGGCGAAACACGTAATAATTTTGATGAATTTGAGAACAACGCCAAAGAATAGTCCAATTTCTTGTGAATATGAAAGAGATTTTAGACGCAATACAAAGCGTAAGCTACTTCCAAATTATCGAGACTTTATTGCGAGACGTTAGATAAAGAGATGCAACAAACAAATGGTCGCGAAGATTTTAGAATTAATACTTTTTTGGTCATAATTGATAGATTATCAGCAGAATTAAAAAACGGCGAGATGCATAATGTATACAGTGCTTAACAATAAATTTAATTTTATTATTAATCTGACAAAATTAAGCGCGTCAGAAATCAAAGAAAGGCCAAAGCATTGCAAATAATTTATTCTACTAACTTAGAAGTCGATTTTTCAGAAGAATGTCTCCATTTTCGTGCTCACTGCACTATAAAAAATGAAGATCGGAACAGTGCTGTCAGTTTGTTGAAATGGTTACGAATTATTCCTGAAAGGTTTCAGGAATAATTGCACTTAAGTGCAGCAAAATTGTATTTAACTAAAATATTAGAAATTAGCAGCTATTATTATTATTATTTATTATAGTAAACTTATAGTTACTTTTACCCACACTACCCATCCGCGCTTGCGATAACAAGTAGCTCCGTACAAATGAATTGTGTTCAATTAGATATTCAAATATTTAACTCGCAATTAAGTGTTGAAAGTAGATAACAATCGTGTAAAAAGTTATCATAACCAAGTATGCCAAGTTGGCAGAGTATGTTAGACCAAATAACTAGTTGTAACCACTTATGTACGATATTCTTGCGAAATAAAACTATTTAATTTCATAAAATATTTTTTTTTTCCTAAATTTCTAAATCTATTTAGATAAATGTTGGCAATAAAGTAATTTCATTATGTAGTCTCTAACGGAGGATGCTGAGAAAGGGGCGGCTGATAGCTTGGGGCCTAGGGCGTCCGAGACTGCAAATCCGCCACCGTCAAAAAGATTTTTAAAATACTTATTAGGAAGACTGATTCTTAGAGAATTTGAAAGATTTTTAAATGATTAACATAAATGTTAATTACACAGAGTCTGATTGTTTATGTTTGTTAAAATTTTAATAAAAGTATTATTTTATCTGTACGTGTTGTTTCTGCTATAGGTTAAGGCTGGTTTTACAGTCACGCGTTTCGGCAGCGCCGTCGGAGCGCGCGCGCTCGGATATGTATTGGGGTATTAGTAGCGTTTCAAATTCGCGCGCTTGAGCAGCGCCGTTCGTTGAACGCGTCCTATTCGCGCGGCGCGGTCGAAGCGCGCGCCGCTCGTGCGCTTCTACGGCCATTGTGCGTTTTAGTCTCACGCCGTTGAGACGTCCCGTTAGGTACTGTTGTGTACAAAATGAATCACATCGATACGGGTCGAGTAATTGACGAAGTGCGAATTAGAAGATGTTTATGGGACCCGGCCGATGATCTTTATAAGAATAAGGACGCAAAAAATAAAGCCTGGGAAGAAATTGGAAAGGAATTGTGTGGTGAACATTTCAATACAGACTTAGGTAAGAAACATTTATTAATAAAATCTTTTTTGTTACATACATGTTTACCGCTAGTTGCACAAACGAAATCCTCCATCCTCCATTAAAACATTCTATCACTTTTAGTGTTCAGTTCACAATAAGAGATATAAATTAACTTTAAAGATCGTTTGTCAAGTGTAACCGACGAGTCTGGTACCTTAATTAAGTCACATTAGCTACTTATTACCTAGTGTAAAATTAAGTGAAATCGTTTTGTCCGCCCGCGAATTTCAGAAATTCTAATCTATTTAAATATATAAATCAATTGCTGTTCGTTAGTCTCGCTAAAATCGAGAACGGCTGGACCGATTTGGCTAATTTTGGTTATGATTTATTTGTGGAAGTCCAGAGGAGGTTTAAAAGGTGAATAAATATGAAAATTTTATCGATTGAGGCAGTACAACGTCTGCCGGGTCACCCAGTGAAAAATATTAATTGGGTAGGTAAATCAAATAAGCCACGACGATATTACTGCGTTTCGTTTCGTTCCATTTTTGAATTTCGCGGTAGGTGTCAACTATAAAATCAGAACACAGATCTATCTTGCCATGACACGCTACCAGTGGGTGATACGAAGTAATTAGCGAATATATCGCGTAATGTGTTTCCTGATCTATGATCTGGGTCGTTAATTAGATCAGTCAATCCCGTTATAGTTAATGTGTGATTAATGTTGTAGCCATCCCGTACTCTAATAAAATTATGCAATATGCAACAGGCTTGAACTATCTTTTTTGCAATAGGAAAACTGACACTCATAGGAGTATGGAATACTCTGAATTTGTTGGACATTATTCCAAACGTCGACTCTATGTACCGTCTAGCACGACTTAAGCGGTAATTAAATATTTTCTTTTTATGAGTCATGTTGGATCGCACATAAGGTCTCATCACATGGTTGGATATACCAAATGCACCATCACCAACTATTATGTGTGGTACTGTTATATTAGTGCCCGGCAGATGCTTTACACCTGGCAACCTCAAACTATTGTTCTGTAACTTTTGAAATAGTGAACTCTCTTGAAATATTGTAGAGTCTGAGTTTTTCCCGCAAGAACCTATGTTAATATATGTGAAACAATAGTTCGCATCGCACATTGCCAAAAGGACGATAGAATAGAAATGTTTATAATTATAAAACATTGAGCCTCCACCTGCAGGATTTACTATACGTATGTGTTTACCATCTATCGCCCCGCAACAATTTGGAAAATTTGCATATAACTGAAATTCTTCACTTATGCGCTGCCACATTTCTGTAGTTGGTTCAGGTAGACATTCATGACGCAGTTTTTCCCATATAGTCGAACAAACTTCATCTACTATCTTAGCTACAGTAGTGATTCCCATTCTGTATGTGATAGATAAATCGGAGAAAGTACTGCCCGTTGCCAAAAACCTGAAAACAAAAAGTATTTTCATTTGATTTTAGTATATAGGTAAGTACCTAAAAAAATACGTTTTTATTGCAGATAAACAAATACGCCATCGATGGAAATCAGCCAGAGATAATTATTTCAGAACAAAAGGGAATATGCGAAATACGCCATCTGGAAGCGCTGCAAAACACAAGAAGTATCTATTTTTCGACCAAATGACATTCCTTGATCGTATTTCAGAAAATGAAGTTACAGAATCATTAAGCGATAATCAGTCTATCGTATCTGAAGATTTGACTGAAACAGCCACATCAGCGAATAACTTGAGTACTCCATCTCAGCTCCATAGACCACAGGAAAACACAGAAAATAGTCAAAACAAATGGAATAAACGTAGTGGAATGAATAAACGTAAATCAGAACAATCAAATTTTGAAAACGAATTAATAACGTTGCTTAACCAAAATACTTCCCCTTCCAACCTCAATCCTGATGATTTGTCATTTTTTGAGTCTCTTGGTCCGATTCTAAGTAATTTAAGTGCTTATCAAAAGCTGCAGTTTCGCGCAAAGGTTCTAGAATTACTTATTGGGATTTCAGCTCCAACGACTACGACACCTAGCTTTTCATCACCAGAAAATAATGTTAATTCTAGTGTGAACGCAAATTCTACTTATAATTACACAACTCAAACATTGCCACTTCATAATTATACCTATGCCTATGCTACCACCTCTACACCTCAACAGCAGCTTTATGAATCTGCAGTAGAATTATCAAATGTCGTATCGCCGACTGGCGATAATAACTCAAATTATCCTGATAATGAGGATCAATAAGGATATTAGTTAGTTTTTACAGATTTATTTTAAAAAGTTTATTACTACTTCGCAAAAATCAAAATGCTACTGCCTGGGAGGCAATGCCGCTCCGAAAGGGCAAAGTTGTCAGGTTGCCAGGCTTCGTGTGCCTGCTAGCTTGACGTCAAGATAGCAGGCACACTAACTTGTCACAATACTTTGACATAGACACACCAACAAATCATTCGGTGTTCCTTCTAACTACACACACCAGTGAACCTCACAAGTACTTGTCAATTTTTAGCTACAAAGTAAGACTGATTAAAATGAGACTATGATTCAAATGAGACTGTGATTAAAATAAGACTGTGATTTAAAATAAGATTATGATTAAAATAAGACTGTGATTTAAAATAAGATTATGATTAAAATTAGACTGTGATTTAAAATAAGATTATGATTAAAATAAGACTGTGATTTAAAATAAGATTATGATTAAAATAAGACTGTGATTTAAAATAAGTCAATGATTATAATAACACTGTGATTTAAAATAATGCCCTTATTCATTAAAAACGAGTGAGATTAATATAGGTTTTACAAGTGTTTTGTTTCTTTTCTACATTTGCAAAATGAAAGAGAAGATTCCGATTTTAAGACCATTTTAACTAAAATAGGTTTAATCAGCATTTATGAATAAGTGTGTTAGGTTGTAATTAAAATACGACTGTGATTAAAATAAGCCAAACAAATATTATCATTTATTACAAAACCTACTCTTTTATTTCACTTACCTTAGAGTAATCGCCAATTTTTCCACTGGAGCTATGGGGATGCGACGTATGCTGGATCTTCGTAAAGAAAACTCTAACTTGCACAGTAATTCGTCGAAACTGCTGGTTGATAGGCGAAAATATTTATAAAATTTATAACTATTTTCTCGTAAATCAGAGAAAGATGTTACGTGTTCGCCTCTCAGTAACCTTGTAGCGTTATAAGGATCAACACCTACTGTTCTTCGACGTTTTTGTTGCCTTTTTTTCCATAAAAAGTAAATAGCCAGTACTCTAACCGCATTGCCGTTCATTTTGTATCTGTTTGTACACGACTGTCTCACAGCAGCGAAACGCGCCGTACTAATGTCGTTTTATGGTGCACCGCTGTTCAAACGCGCGCTGTCCAACAGCGCGCTGTCCAACGGCGCGTCTAGCGGCGTGACTGTAAAACCAGCCTAAGAAACCGATTGCAAGATAAAAGAGGAAAAAAAATAAAGAAAAAAGTACGTGTTGTTTATATCTTAACCTTATTGAATAAACGCGAAATAGAAAATAACTATTTAGTTAGTAGTGGTTAAAATAATTAGAGTACCTAATAAAGCTCAGTCTTTAGTATTGATTTCACAATATCATAGGATACATAGATTTTGGGATCCTGCCGTTATGCCGAAAAGATTTTGACAAAAATTCACTACCCAAACAAATTTTAGCAACCTTTTTTTATACCAATGCAATATTTGGAATGATTTTAGTACGCACATTTTCATTTGATCAAATTTTTACTTGGCAGAATATTAACAAGGATAGTGTCATTAAGGCCTTTGGTATTAAATCAAGTGATTTATTACAGCAAACAATCTTAAGACAATAAACGTTTAATCAAATGATTTGTTATGACAAAAAATATAAGGCAAAAATATTTCTTTTTGGGTATACTACAATAAAAAAATGCATTTTTTTTATACAGTAATTTATTTAATACAAAATATTTGTAACCATCAATTTTAAATCTCCTTCATGTTAGGTTACTTTAGACCCTGCAGTGCTATTCTCTAAGGATACAGCCTTGAGCGCAGCGCTGTGCCAGCGACGAATCTACAGTTTGGTATTCACTAAGCCGCGAATAGCGACACTAGCGCTCTAAGCTGTGACGGCCGTGAGTTAGAACGGGTTAGTAGCATTAGTTCCCAGTTGCGATAGTCCCCGAAAACAAAAAGGAATAACTAGTTGCGTTTTTACCCGGTTTCTTGCAAGGTACAATGGCGTTGTAAATGTAACTGTTTGTAAATTTAAGAGCAATTTAATGTTCTATAGTGGGATGTTAATTTAATACTTAATACATGTAATTTATAAACGTTGGGTATTAAGTTGAAATTAGATTGTGAAATAATGCTGTTAGAGCTAAATCTAGTCTCCGTTTCATTCTTAGCTCTAACATAAGTAAAAAAAATTGTAGGGCTCGTATAATTTTATGTTATTAAAAAAAAATTGTTAAGTATCTATTTGTTAAATAGCATGTGCCATGTTTTTCACAATAATAAATCTTCTCGCCGACAAAGGGTCGCACGCAGCCAAACCGGTTATTGCTTTCCTACTGAATCTACTGATAACACGGTCGTTCTATCACTTTCACACGCGGTCGTTCTATCTCTTTCACACGTGTGGGAGAGAGTCCATTGTATTTGTCTATCTTTATTTATTGCCTATGCACTTGACCTACTCAGTGTGCTAATTGACAATGTCGAATGAAGGTGGTTCCCGGGGTGTAACAAAAAATTACGAAATATGCGAAACTGTGTTATTACATGCAGGTCACAAATATTATAAACATCGCAAAAATAAGAATTCAACAGTGTGGACTTGCGCCAATAAAAAAAAAATTAAGTGCAGTGGCATAGCTAATTTACACCACGAAACGGATTGTGTTGTAATAAAAAACAAGCATGTATCCCAATGTGTACCTAAGTTTGATGAGAATGAAGTGAAATTATTATTGCAACAAACTAAAAAAGCTATTTGTCAAGATTTTTCAGACACTGTACAAAGCGTATACGAAAAAAATATACAAAAATTAAAAGATAGAAAAGGTTTGGATAATATTTCTAAAATTCCGGACTTTCGAAGTGTAAAATATCAGTTTTACAGATACAGGAACAAAACATTGCAAGTGCCAAAGATAAAATTCACAAATCCGGATAGCGTTGTGATCCCCGAAAGGTTTGTGAAGTACATATTATTTGACTGCAAAGAAAACGAAAGAAGAATCATTGTGTTTGCATCACCAAAAGTCCGAATTAATGTGCAAAATATCAAACATTATTTTTGCGATGGAACTTTTAAGTCATGTGTAGAGCCGTTTACACAGTTATACACCATCCACGGCGATATTGGCAGTGATTTATATCAGTCAAATATAGTGCCGCTATTTTACGCGCTTCTAACCGATAAACGGGGCATTACATACGAAGCTCTATTTCAAAAAATAAAAGACGCTGTACAAGAATTTCGCCCCATTCAATTTACTATGGATTTTGAAATGGCAGCTATAAATGCTGTAAAAAATGTGTTTCCAAGAGCAAGTATTCATGGCTGCTTTATACACTTTCAAAGAAGTATTTATAGGAAAGCAACTTCGTTGGAATTACTTAAATATGAAGAGACTAAACAACATATAAAATTATGTGCTAGTTTAGCTTTTCTCCCAAAAGAAGACATAGAAGATGGTTGGTTGACACTAATGGAAAACAGGTAAGTCTTAACTTATAAAAATAAAAAAAATGTTTCGTAGTATTGTAATATTTAAATTGGATAGATTTTATGTTATATCCTCCAGGGGCACACTCACATACACTACAAACATAATGTATATAAAGATTGTGCTGCGACCCCGAGGTCCTCAAGCTCTAGCAGATCTGTCACTATCTATTGCTTTCCATGACATTAGTATCCTTCCCTAAGGTCTTTTCATTTTGTTCCTAAAATCCATTCTATCTGTATTCCTTAAACAGTGTCCGATTATTATTAGATATTACGTGGGGCCATTTATTTGAAAAGGCGAAAGGTGGGTGTTTAGCAATGGCTAGCCTGTTAGGGATACGACGTGAAATATGTATGTATTTAAACATAATTTAGGTACCTATGTTTATATCAGTCATCTGGTTGCCATAATACAAGTTCAATCAGTACTTTTACTAAATTAGGTTTAAATTGGAAAAGTAGGCTGTTACATTTCTTTTAATTTAGTTTAAATTTTCTTCAACAGTTTTCAAGCAGAACCAGTGACGATATTCAACAATTATTTTGTAGAGCAGTGGCTGGAACCCCCCGAAATGATACCACTTTGGTGTTGCTTTAAAGAACATCACAGATCAACAAATCTTGTTGAAGCGTGGAATGAAAGGTTCCAGCGATATACAGGCTGCAAACCGAGTTTGTTGCTGTTCCTACAAACCGTGGCAACAGATATTTCTACTCACGATATTGCACGAGAAAGGTATAATATAAAATCTCCTTGGCTTGTGTGATTAATTTCATAATATAAACTGTAGACCTTTTTTGTAATTCTAATTTATATTATTAAAAATATATCATTAACTTTCAGGTTACAAATGAATGGTATACCTATCCATAAAAGGAAAAAGACAAGCATTCAAAATGATGAGCTGATTAATAAACTGACCCATCAATATGAGAATAAAGAACGTTCTATTACAAATTTCCTACAAGAAGTTAGCAGTGTTTTAAAAATTGTTTTTTAAAAATATGATTATTATGAACATACTTATTAAGTAATTTTTGTTTCCTTTGTTATTTTTTGGTTTGTTTAGGTAAGTTGATTTTAAGATATTTTTTACCATTTGTTGATTAGTAAATATAGCATAATAATTGTAAGATAACAGCTCATTTATGAGAAATTATTAGTAATTAAAATTATATAACTTACTAAAGTTAGGTTATATGTTTATATATACAAACTGTGATTCTAGTGCTGTGATTTGTAATACCAATTTAGATATAAGTATACAATTATACGAGTATATATTTACCTCTCCACGAGATTTATTTTGATAAACAATACTCATTTTTTTTAAGTATTAATAAAGGCTGATTTAAATTTTGTAATACTTTTTTTATCATCTGTACAAACTTCTATTTGTTTAAGTGTTAATAAAGACTGATTAAAATATTGTAACAGTTTTTTTATCATCTGTACAAACTTCTATTTTAATAGGTATAATTCTTTTCGGGGACTACCGCAACTGGGAACTAATGCTACTAACCCGTTAGAACTACTCATTGTCGAGCAAGTCACAGTTCTTCATACATTTTGGTATTCCATAAGAAAAAACAGCGTCGACGACGCTCGCAGCCTGGCTTACAGCCTCATTTTTATCTGTCAAATCCAAAAGCCACCATTTTTGCGCGTAACTTCATGGATTTTAATCCAACTAATATTATAAATGTGAAAGTTTGGATGGGAAGTTTTGTTGGTTTGGATGTGTGTGTGTGGATGTATGTGTGTTACTCAATTACGCCAGAATGGAACTAGATGAAATTTTTCATAGAATAGAATATACTTTACTGTACACCATAAAAGTTAATACGGGACAAGAAAACCTTATTAATACGGGTACAAAGGCGGAATAGAGATAGATTATAGCTATAAGATTAGCACAAAGGCTACTTTTCTTTTCAATATAATGTACCCGAATGTGGGATACGAAAACGCTTTTCGCGTAGTTGAAACCGCTGGCAGAAGCTAGTAATAAAATATTCTATTAAAATAAGTTGTTTCGATTAATTTAAAAAAATGGCAGCTTGGTTAACTTGTAACAAATATAAATATCAATACATCTTTAAGCGACATCTTGTGCCAAACATGAGAACCAGCTTGGGTGTGTCGCCAGTTGATCGTGTTGTGACACTGGATGGCGTTGCTATCTGGAGATACTAATTAATGATAATATAAAACAAAAGAATTTGGGTGTATCAATTTAATTCAACAAACACACAATTCAACACTTAAATAATAAATTATTAACTTCTTTAAAATATTTACATATAGAAGAACCAGACATAACGGATCTATTGGTAAACTTTCACAGTCTTATTACAAAAAACTCAATAAACCTTGGTTTAAACCTGGCCTATCAAGTCCAGGCTTATCTGCAAAACCATGGTCTAAATTTGTCCGTATTACAAAACTTAAAAAAACCCTGGTCTTCTTAGTACCGTCATTTGAACCATTGTCAATATTTCAACCACAGAATAAAACAAATATCATTCGTTCACTATAATATCATTCAATTGCAACGTTCCGTATGCCCAGAAAAAGCTTTTTAATAATACGATAAGAATTAAATGATGTTTAGGAGTGTTAAAATATTGACACTTTGTTATTTTGCATGTATATAAACAATAGTTATTTTATCGATTGCACTTTTGTTTAGGTTTAAGCACATTACTTAAATTCGTATTAATTACTAATAATACATCTACGGACCTGTAACGAAACGTAACATTCTCGCGCGTTATATGAAACCATAACAATAAACAAAACCATCGCTCGTTGAACAAAGTTCATTTCATTAGGCTTTGGATTTTTAAGTTCTCCAAGTCTCTATTATAACAATTGCCTCTTTGTTAATAATGTGTTAATATATAAGTGTTGTGATGGACCAACAAAAAAAAAACATATGAGAATTTGAGTACCGAGGAAAAAGTAATATCCTCAATATAAATTAAATCCACCATGTTAATATCCATTTTCGGGTAAAAACAACACAACACAATGAAAGAGATTCTATAACCTAAAAGAAAAACTTTGAAAGATACGACTTAGACCATCGTTAAACTAGGGGCCGCCGAGGTTTAGCGTTAGACCATGATATGGTCCATGGTTTATCGCTAAACCATTATTTGTAATATCATTTTTATTTAAACCGTGGTTTATAGAGATTTAAACCTGGGTTTTTAGTTAAACCGCTTTTTGTAATAAGACTGTCAATGTCTTGAAAGTGAGTGAGTCAAACAAGAGTGACATTTCTTTTTCATTGGAATACTTGAGAGTCCACCTGCGATTAAATTTTCATCTGAATTAGCGCTATCAGAATGACTCGTAGGCGGCAGGGAACCAGCCCCAAATATAAATAAAGAATGTGTCAGCAGGCGCTGTGAGTATTAGTTGAATTAATCTAAATTTCCATGCTTGTGAAAAAACGTGTGCGTGTTTGATGCTCATTATGCATTCTTCTCCTTGGCAGGGCACTCTAGGATTATTTTTTTAATATCAATATAAATAAGAAAATGGTCAACTACGATTATTAAGAAGAACAGCAGTTAAACTCCAACATTAGGTACAAATACAGATTGCACGAGGCTGGATTATAGCTTCCCAGGCGAATGATACTGCTTGAGACATCATACCTCCGGTATTGAAAACTAATGGGTAAATTGTATCCCATATAAAAGTAGGTTTTGTTGTATTCCATTAACCTCAAGAAATTGTGATGTCGGACTGTATGTCGGAGAATTAAATTAATTGACCAAACTATGTGACTTTTACTTCAATCAACTTCATGCGAAACCATACCCTATCTAGTCTCATGCTGATCACCTACTCCTGAGTTAGCTGGTGAGTAAGGCCAAAATTATACCTTACAAACTAAAGCTACTGTTCGCGACAGAGTGTTCAGTGGTAGTGTAGTAGTGTAATGACAGTACGCTAGTTATGATTGAAAGACAGAACAGTGATTAGAACAGTGATTTATAGTAGTAAATTAATAGTATAGTATTAGGAACGATCGAGAAATACACGGTTGTAGGTAGGTAACAGTTCAAACTGTCTGTGACTGTATCGAAATCCTTTGAACGCACCGACACCGCGACGCACGTGTGGGTACAATGTAAGGGTTGGACCTCATCTGGCAGCACGGAATCGCCTTTTTCCGTCGCCCTTTCTCTTTCTGTCGCTTAGAACTGCCATTTGCTAGACCGAGACAGAAAGCATAATGCGATAGCACGCGGCGGAATCCTCGATGCGATCGGCATCACGGACAAAATGCAATGGTCGGCAGGCAGACTCCGGAACGCTGAAGCGCGCGATAGCATGCTAACGCATCCTTGCTATCCTCACCGCCGATCACTTGCTATCGCATGCTGTCTCACTCTATCGTACAATGGCGCACGCGGCCGCTCGTCAGCTCAGTGCAGCCTGTTCATTCATGCCGTACGGATGGAAATAACAATGACTGACGAAAATTTGATAGTTTTAGTGCAGAAATATCCTTGTCTCTATGACATGGAGTCGGCGGAATACAGTGACCAACACCGTAAAGAGAATGCTTGGGAAGAAATAGGGAAAATAATAAATCTCAGGGGTAAGTATTTTTATGAATACGATTTATTTTTTTAAATTTGTAGGTAAACACACATATTAAAGAGAAATGTATTTATTATTCTAATAGATACATATTATTTATGCTAGACGCAGTCGTAAGACTATTTATTTCCCTAGGTCAAGATATAGTAATTGATAGTCCAATCTATTACTGCAATACTGATAAACGCGTAATTTTTAGTTTATCATGTCCTATGTACCCTCTCGTACTGCCAAGTTAGACTTCCAATATCGGTATTAAAATATCTTTTAAAATTTTCTCTAACCATAATCGCACTCATGTTATTATCATTTCCTACGATTGGCATTAAATTCTGCAGAGCCCGTTCTACGTTAGGTGTTGACGCATTATTATGTGATGTTCTAGGCTGACGTCCTCTTTTGTTCAAAAAGTTATGTAAACTAATGGTAGCTAAAACTACTTTTATTAATTGGTTAGGCTCTAAACGAATTCTTCTGGAATATATGTCGAACCTCTGCGTCAAAATTCCGAAAGCACACTCCACTATCCTTCTAGCACGGCTAAGTCTATAATTATATATTTTGATTTCATCGTTACTGCGTGCTTGCTCAGCTGGATAAGGGCGCATGAGATTGTAATCCAAGGGAAACGCCTCATCACCTACGAATACATGTGGCATAGAATCAGCAGTACCAGGTAAACATTTTACTGGGGGTATGTTCAGTGTACCATTCATAAACTTTCTCCCAAATTGAGAGTTTGAGAAAATTCCTGCATCACTATTTTTACCGTAGGAACCAACATCCACAATAACAAAATTATTTTCTGCATCTACAACTGCTAGTAGTACTACACTGAAAGTTTTTTTGTAATTAAAAAACATGCTACCACTATTTTGAGGTGCTTGGCACACAACATGCTTCCCATCGATTGCGCCGACGCAATTAGGAAAGTTCCAAATTGTTGCAAATTTGTCTTCTATTGCTTTCCAATCTTCTGTAGTTGGTGCCTGTACTACTATCGGCGATAGTATATCCCATAATGCTTGACTTGTTTCCAATACAATTTGACGAGCTGTTTCCTTCCCCATTCGATAATCATATGCTATTGATTTCAGACTGTTTCCATAAAATAAATACCTGCAAGAAAATTAGAGTGTCTTAACAATTATATAAATGTGCCTACTTGCCTACAATTTTATTTTCTTATTTTCAGTTGAAGATTGCAAAAAAAAGTGGACCAGAATTAGAGAAAACTATAGGAAGGCTTTAAAAAAAAGACAAACTCCCAGGAGTGGCTCTGCGGCAACAGTGACTCGTCCTATAAAATATGAAAACATTCTTTCATTTTTAAATAAAAATTATAAGGACAGAGCCACAGTTACAAACTTATCACCAACGTCTCCACCACAAGCACAAGACTTAACAGATAATGAGAGTCAGTCAACTGAAACTACAGCTTATGATTCAAGTACACATCAAACAAACAATCGTAGTAGATCAAGCGAGTCATATACAGGAGAACAAAGTCTAGCAAAAGTATTAGATAATTATTTAAAGAGCAACAAGTCCAAGGAAAATAATGATCCCATAACAATGTTTTTCTTAAGTATGACACAAACGGTCAAAACATTTCCTTCAGAGGTACAACTAGAAGTGAAGAAAAAATTTTTTGAAATTGTAAGTGATGCGGAATCTGCCTTACTTCGTACTTATCACCCTAGTACTCCTCATTTTTCAAACTATGGTTATACTAGTAATATAGCGAGTACAACGACGTCTATGGGGTATGCATCAACTGCATCGACGTCTTCTGCGAGATATACACCAACTACAACGACGTCGTTGGAAGGGTATACACCAACTACAACGACGTCGTTGGAAGGGTATACACCAACTACAACGACGTCGTTGGAAGGGTATACATCAACTGCAACGACGTCTTCTGCGAGATATACACCAACTATAACGACGTCGTTGGAAGGGTATACACAAACTACAGCCACGTTGTCGTCGACATACAATGAACAGTTTGATGATTCTATCTACTAAGAAAATGGCAAAATTATGTGTAAATCTACATCAAACACTTATTTGATATTGAAGTTGTGATTATTAAATTATTGTTGTTGTTTCCCATGGATGATTAAACTAGTGATATTGTTATTTGAGGAGAAAAGCGTTTACTTATTGTAGTTGTGATTAAAAAGAAAAAGTTGTTAATTGTTTCTCAGATTTGATTAAAGGATTAATTAATAATAGTGTATTTTACTTACTTTAGACAAACACACAACCTTTGTTTCACTGAGATGCACTTCCGGAACTTTGTGTTTTGCTTTTGAAGAGTAGGCTGCAGTAGGTCAACTAATTCATTAAAATCATTTAAAGTCATTCCATAATAATCTACGAAACTATCTGGATATGTTACTAAATCCGGAAAATGCGTAACATATTGTCCATGAACCGCTCTCTGCTTCCAAAAAGGATGAACCCAGTATCTCCGTTTTATTTTGCGAATACGTTTCTTTTTATTATTTTGATTTTGCATTTCTTGAAAAATACACGCTAGAATCACTGCTCTCTCTTCCGTGGTCCTATCCATCTCGCGCTTGAAACTAAACTGATCATGAAAGAACGCGGCAGTATGCCACCCATGCTGCAGCATGCTGACGCGTGCGATCGCCTTTTTTGTCTGCGGAATGCGACAGCGCGCGTTCGCATGCGGCAACATACTGCAGCACGTGGTAGCACAGGCGGAACAAATGCGATTCCGTGCTGCCAGATGAGGTCCAACCCTTATCGGTAAGCTAAAGGAACCGCCGCCGGTACCTAAAATCTTTAAACTAGCCGACACACGTGTGAATACAATAGATCAAAGAAGCCGCGCCGGCCGCGGAATCTCGAATCGTCTTGACTATATTGTTAATAGAATTTCGACCGTATGCCGACCACCGAGAATAGTTTATTGTATACCCTTTTGTTGATGTCGGCATCTCTTTAAGTAATATTTAGTAATAAATCACGACAGGCGAACAATGCTATCTTCCGCCGCGGGCCGACTTTGTCGGCAAGTTTTCTGGAATATTTTGTAGACTCACGGAGTAGTATAAAAGCGCACCGCGCTCGCCATTACAGACAGTTCAGATTTAACATTCGGCCAGATCACATCTAGCATTCGTACCGTCGCATAGTATTGTTCGCCAGTCGCCATAATAGTGAAACAGTCTTTTATTTATCTCCACCTTCTCTGCCCATAAAACAACAATAGACCAGTAACTTCCATCCCACCATACTTCACACAACTGACGCAGCACCCGGAACCTATAGGTGCAGGACGCCAGCGGCTCAGCTTGGACTTCGCTATAGTTCCACCCAACACGAGAACGCCCGTCCGGTACATTTTCTGGTCCTTCGCACCGGATATGCTCGCCGAAGTTTAAGAAGAGTTTTTCGTCGATTGGAAGACGTTGTTTTGGGAGAAGATGCCGATTACAAGATCAAAAGGCAAGGCTCCAGAGGCATCGACGGTGGATTTAGGTGATGTTCCATAGTCTAGTAATCCTGTCATCACTCACCACCAGCCGCCACGCACACCGATCGCCGATAGTGCTGAACCATCGCGACCTTCGTCACCACGACAATCTCCCCTGCCGGTACCAGCATCAACAGCTGACCAACCCGTGGAGTCCGTCAAATCGCACAAGACAAATAGGTCTCTCAAAAAACTCGAAGCCCAAGAAGAATTTTTAAGGATCAAAAAAGAATCTTTAAATGTTGATTTAGAGTTAGCTCGCATTGCAATTCAGAAGGCTAACCTAGTAGACTCAGAATATGATGAAGAGGAACTGTCAAAAAATGAATATGTTCGTTCCTGGATAGAAGAAAACCCGGTCTGCACGTCACAGCCCGATGACAACTTCGTCACTGAAGGGGACTACGTAACAGAAAAGAAACTACCTCCGCCCCGTCTAGAGGACATCGATGCTCAAAGGGAGCAACATTTAAAATTAATTTCGACGGATACTAAGCTTCCGATCAAGAAAGAAGACACAAAGTGTATAGTTAAAGAAGAATTTAGTAATAGTGTCGACGCTCTTCGACCATTTATATCCGAACTCACTTCTGCCATCGCCACACTCGCCGAAACGAAGAGTCAAGTCAATGCACCACACCCATCTGTATCGAAGGTAATCATGACTTTACCTACTTTTAATGGCTCACATACTGAGTGGCTATCATTCAAGGCCATTTATGAGACCACTCATGATTATTTTAATGACGTGGAAAATACTGCGCGAATTCGAAGAAGCCTGCAAGGAAGAGCTTTAGAAGCTGTCAGCTCTGAGCTGATTGGGCACGCACGGCCGAATGACATTATGTCAGAGCTTGAACTACAATTTGGCCGACCAGATTCCATTGCCCAAGCTGAAGTAGACAGACTCCGAGCTCTGCCGCGGTGTAGTGAAGCACCAAAAGACATATGTACATTCGCGAGCAGAGTCAGAAATAGCGTCGTCACACTCCGAGCACTAAAGAAAGACCACCACCTCATCAATGCCGAACTTTTGCGGTGCCTCACCGACAAACTACCAAACTGTCTACGCATCCAGTGGTATAGAACATTTACTGAAGACTACAATTCCATGCCAAACCTTGCACACTTCAGTGAATTCGTCACAAAGCACGCACGTTACTGCAGTGCTTTCGCACCACCGGAAGACATCGCCGATAGAAATAGACCCGTAGCACATAGAACACACACCGCAAGCATCACAACAGATCGTAGTTCGTCTCCAAAATGTAAAATCTGTGACAAAATCGGTCACTACGCATCTGACTGTAACAAGTTCACACAAGCAAACGCGAATGAAAGATGGGAACTCGCCAAAAAATATAGTTTGTGCTTCCGTTGCTTGCGGTCACGAAGTCAAGGACACTCGTGCAAGCCAAATAGGTGTGGTATAGAAGGTTGCGCCGCCACACACCACCGTCTCCTCCATTACGACAAAAGGGAGAGAGTAATCGAAGAAAACCAGAGAGCTCCAGAGGAAGCAATAGTCAGCTCATGTATTATGAGGCCTCAAGCCTTCCTGAAGATAGTTCCAGTCACCGTTATTGGACCGGCGGGAGAGATTTCAACATTCGCTCTTCTGGATGATGGCTCAACAGTGTCACTTATAGATGAAGAGATAGCCAAAAAAGTTGGTGTCAAGGGTCAACTGAAGCCTTTAAAGATAGAAGCCGTCGGGAACACTTCGATCGACATGCCAAGTTCCCGCAAAGTCAGCGTCGTACTCACCAATCGCAATAGCCAGCGAGTACCGATCACAGCTCGCACCGTTCCTCGCCTGAACTTGTCACCACAAACAGTGACTGAAGAAGATATCGCCGAATGTAAACATCTTCGAGGTTTGAAAGACGACCTGACCTATATCAATGGTATCCCGAAGATTTTGATTGGGCAGGATAATTGTGACCTGCTCCTAGCAAGTGATTTTCGACTAGGTCCCAAAGACCAACCCATCGCTTCGTGTACTCCATTGGGATGGGTGATACATGGTGTTCGAGCAAAAACTCCGATAGAGAAGGTCAACTTCGTCAATACACTGACCTCTAACAACAATAGTAAAGTGAAGCACAGTGCCAAGCTAAATCGAGCATCGAAGAAGACACATGTGACTGTTGAGAAACAATATGACTTCGTCGGCAACAACCACTTGTACAGAGGAAATAGAAATCAACCACTGAATGATATCACCGCAGCACGACAATCACAAAGTCGTGATACGACTGCGTGGGCAACAATAGTGCCTGGCAGAGTTCCATCACCGGCGGGGGCAACAAGTGTTCAAGCTCCGCATCGCAGTGGACTTTTCGGTCCACGTCCACAAACTAAATTCACCGCGCGGGCAACAATAGTGCCTGCAAGATCTTCGTCACCGGCGGGAGCCAAGAAGGTTTGGGCTTCGCATCCAAGTCGACATTTCGGTCAACAGCCGAAAAACCACGCCATCAGTGAAAGAAATGGCTGGTACAGACAGTCATGTTCGGACTGTCAATTTTCGCACAGCTGGTGGTATTGTTCAGCGGCCGCCAGAGAAACTCGCCGCTATCGAGAGAAGTCGTCGCTCACCGGATTGATGCAGCATCGCTCCGATACGCGTAAACGCGCTGCTGCACGGCGGGAGAAATGTTCGCGACAGTGTTCAGTGGTAGTGTAGTAGTGTAATGACAGTACGCTAGTTATGATTGAAAGACAGAACAGTGATTAGAACAGTGATTTATAGTAGTAAATTAATAGTATAGTATTAGGAGCGATCGAGAAATACACGGTTGTAGGTAGGTAACAGTTCAAACTGTCTGTGACTGTATCGAAATCCTTTGAACGCACCGACACCGCGACGCACGTGTGGGTACAATGTTATCGGTAAGCTAAAGGAACCGCCGCCGGTACCTAAAATCTTTAAACTAGCCGACACACGTGTGAATACAATAGATCAAAGAAGCCGCGCCGGCCGCGGAATCTCGAATCGTCTTGACTATATTGTTAATAGAATTTCGACCGTATGCCGACCACCGAGAATAGTTTATTGTATACCCTTTTGTTGATGTCGGCATCTCTTTAAGTAATATTTAGTAATAAATCACGACAGGCGAACAATGCTATCTTCCGCCGCGGGCCGACTTTGTCGGCAAGTTTTCTGGAATATTTTGTAGACTCACGGAGTAGTATAAAAGCGCACCGCGCTCGCCATTACAGACAGTTCAGATTTAACATTCGGCCAGATCACATCTAGCATTCGTACCGTCGCATAGTATTGTTCGCCAGTCGCCATAATAGTGAAACAGTCTTTTATTTATCTCCACCTTCTCTGCCCATAAAACAACAATAGACCAGTAACTTCCATCCCACCATACTTCACACAACTGACGCAGCACCCGGAACCTATAGGTGCAGGACGCCAGCGGCTCAGCTTGGACTTCGCTATAGTTCCACCCAACACGAGAACGCCCGTCCGGTACAGCTACATTTATTAAAAGAAGCTAAGAAAATTAATGATTTTAACAGAGCTCGACAGGCGAGAGAATTAGCAACGTTGAAAAAAATATTACGGGATAGAGACTTTATCCATAGTTACTAGGATTGCACGCCAGACGGCAAATTTTCGGCAATTTCGAACCAGATCGAAATATAAAAGCGATCATCATTAGATTTCTGAACTGTAGCTTTATTACTGGACATACCGTGACGTATGGTAAACTTGAAATTAAGACGGAGAAAATAAAAAGCTTCAGCAACTATAAGGTGACAACCTGTATATAAGTGTATAGTCTATGGTGACAACTTTGCGGCTCACTAATACTAATAATGGAGCCATATTCAACATCAAGCATTTCGCTTACAAAGACTGGCCTCAGGGCGGCGTTCCTACAGACGCACACAAGGCCGGTTTTCTAATTTACAATGACAAAAATATAGTTTTGTGATGTCGAGAAACTTAAAAAAAATACTTTGTTTAGCTCCTTCAATAAACGAACAATAGGATCATAAAACAATAACATTGACTAAAGTAACACAAAAGCCTGTGTAAGCGCGCTTTGTATCCCTTTTTTCGCAGGGCAAACGTGAGTCAGTTGCGCCCGAAAGCTTGACTAAGTCAACACGTTTGTTTTGTGCCCCAGTGTATAAAAATTGAGAGTTTTTAACATGGATATTGAAGCGTCAGGTGTGTACTCTAATTATTATCGTTTACTTTTCAATTTTCTTTATAAATCGAGGAGTAATATAACTTCACGTGGAAGCCTAATTTTATACGTAAATCTTTAAGATTCACTTGAGTTTATAGAAATTTAACAAATGTTCCACATAGTTCCATTATATTTTATAATTCCTTAGAAACTACGACCCGTGAGGATTCAAAACATGCAAAGAACTCGTCCCCGTATCGCTCCCTTTGTAAATTATGCCCTTTATTTCCAGGTAGTCGAATTGATCCCGTTTCACAGCAGAGGAAGTTGTATAGAAATGAACTATTTTTGTTGTTAAGAGATGAACGTTTTTTTCGTTTTTCGTCATCCAAGTGTAATGAACGGTTATTACGATATATAATGAACCAGTTAAGCATAGTGGACCCGTCTGAGACTTTAATAAAACAGTTAAAAGATGTTGTTAAAGTGTTTGTGACAAAGCTTTTAGCTAAATGGCGTGAATGTAAATATATGTTCGACCGTTTTACAGCTAAGCATGCCAATTGGCTCAGTGAAGAATTTAACCTCCCCGAGATACAACCAACAACTTCACAACAACCTACTTCTTCAGAGAAGAAGCGAGGTAGGCCAAAAAAATTGTTTGAAGTCAGCTCTGAACGCAGCAGAAAGAGAAAACTTAAGTCACTTGTCTCGCGTTTTACTCCTGAAAAGCTTTGTTTAGCGACTGAAACGAGTCTGGTGAAATCTGGCAAACGAAAAGCAGCTCACGTCATAAAACTTGCGATAAATTCGACTCCGAGAAGATTGAAAAAAATGGAACAGGTTCATTCATCGTGTTCTGTAAATGTAATACAGTATAGTGCTGAAGAAGCTTTGGGTCTCATAGTTGACCTTAATTTAAAAAAAAAGAATACGGGACAATGCGTTTAGGTGCAAAGAAAAGAGGTGCTGATATTTATCCCTCTTACCATGTGGTGGCAGATGCAAAACTGCAGTGTTATCCGCTACATTTAAGAATAACCGAGACTGAAGCTGTGGTGCCATTACAAGATCTTTTAGATCACACCATACGGAGACTAGCAAACGTACAGTCAGAAGTAATTTTATCCAACATTGGCGACAATAACGATACTCTGGAAGTTTATTATAAGTGGGGCCTAGATGGTAGTGGAGGTCACAGTATATACAAGCAAAATTTTTCGAACGATTCAATTTACGCTGATTCCAACATAATATTATGTACAATTGTGCCCCTTGAGTTATCGCAAATGAAAGAAAGGAAGAAAATAATTTATTGGAAAAATCAGACTCCATCTTCCACCAGATACTGTCGTCCACTTTCGTTTAAATTAAAAAAAGAAAATGACCAGAACACTAAAGATGAGTACCACGAGATTGAGCATCAAATAAGGCAGTTGCAGCACACAAACATGATTCTAGGAGACAGATCGATACATTTTAAACATATCCCCATTTGCACAATGCTGGATGGTAAAACAGTCAATGTTTTAACAGAAACCAAAAGTACATAAGCCTGTAACGTGTGTAAAGCTACACCCACGCAGATGAACGACTTAAATAATATAAAAAGAAGAGTATGCAACGAAGGCACATACAAATTTGGTATTTCCATTTTACACGCTCATCTCCGATGCTACGAATATTTATTGCATATTTCTTACAAATTGGAGTTGCAGCAATGGCAAGCTAGAGGCAAGGAAGCACAGGAAAAAGTAAAAGTACGAAAAAATCAAATATGCAAAGATTTTTACAAAGAAATGGGACTTGTTGTTGACCAGCCAAAACAAGGAGGGGGCAACAGTAACGATGGCAACACAGCAAGAAAATTTTTTAAAAACCCCGTTCTGGTATCTCGAATCACAGGTGTGTCCAAAGAATTAATTGAAAGATTTTCAAATATTTTGTGTGTCATTTCCTGCGGACATTACATAGACGAAGAGAAATTTAGGACATATTGCATCGGCACAGCTGAAATGGCGATCAATCTGTATAAATGGTACAAAATGAGTGCAAGTGTACATAAACTTTTAATTCACGGTGCTGACATTATTAAATCTCTGGCATTGCCAGTAGGGCAATTATCAGAAGATGTAATAGAAGCAAGTCACAAAAATTACAAAAAATTGCGACAATATCACTCCCGGAAAACGTCCAGAATAAACACTAATACGGATATTCTTCACTGGATGCTTGTATCATCGGATCCTGTCGTGACTAGTCACAGGGAAAAGCCCAAGAAACAAAGAGAGATATATAATGATGTTGTTGTAGGAATGTTACGGATGCCTACATATCTTTGTATCGAAGAGGTTGAAAACAGAGATAATGAAGATTCCGATAGTAATATGGATGACGATGAGTTGTAGGTAGCAATAGAACTTAATTTAAGGACCTTTTTACATAATACTTTAAATAAAGCTTATTTTCATTTTAATTTTTTTTTTTTGTTGATAGTACCATCTCCAAATTTTGTTTCTACCTTGTAACAATTATAATACATAACTAACAAGTCAGAAAGTAAGTAAAAACCTACACTTTATTTTTGTCATCTTAAATTGGCAATCTGGCCCTGTGTGAGACGTAAAGAATTTCCTGGGCTTCGTCTTGGCAGTGAGGCGTGCTGACTCAGAAATTGGACTTCGGGTGTCAAGTGATAATCATGCGAAACAGTGTCCTATCTTGGTGCATTCCAGCGCAGGTCTGGACCGGGCGGCAGCGTTTTGTGCGGTAGACATATGTATATCCAAATATAATGAAAGTGCAATTATACCGTTGTCAACAACAGTGCGTGATCTTCGTAAGCAGAGAAACAATTGTCTCTCATTATCTACACAGTACATTTTCTGCTACTTTACGGTGCTCCAGTTTGTTATGTCAACGGATTGTTAGATAAAATATAATTATGTCATTTTCATAGTGTTTTTTTTTTTTTGTAAATTGTAAGTAAAAAATAGTTATTTGGATAAGTGTATTTGTATGTCTGGTGTGTTTATTATTATAACTTACTTTTATTAAGAATAGATCACTAATATGTTGCTTAATATTGTCTATGATAAATTTGTTCAGGATTTTAATTACACATTAAAAAAGCTCTATAATCTAAATTTTATTTATAATTAGTATTTCATCAAAACCTTTGTTGCATCCCATTTCTTCGACGAGTTAATTCAGCACTACCAGACTTGCGTAAATAGCACTCCCTTAGGGCCATTAACACGTTGAACGCCAACGCGGTCAGTGCTGACCGACAGCGAACTTTTCCTTCAGGCCAAGCAACAATCACAGTTCTATCCAAATTTAGACCAACAGTTTTTTTTAACTAGATACTTATATCTAATGTCCAAATGTATGTTTTTATTAACAAAAGTCAACTTTAGTCATTATTTATGGAGATAGTAAACGTCGGGCAGCACTGACCGACGCGGCTCCTACAGACGAAAAAGCGACTTTCCGTTAAAGGGGGCCGCGCGGGTCGCGGTGTCAGGTCTCCCCCCGCACAGTCCAGAGTTTGTAAGCTCGCCCGCGCTTACGCATTTGACGCCCATATCTTGAGCTGAGACGTCGTTACATCGGACAACTGTTTCAATAGCGTATTTGTTTGTTTAATAAAGTATTGTTAACTATTATTATGGATGGCTTCGAAGATTTTGAGATTACTCAAGATATCTTGAATGAGATAGAAAACATAGAAATCAATCTACTCGACAAAACTTTAAATCTAAGTTCTGATGATGATGAAGAAAAGATTCGACCCCCCCGATCGAGTTACAGGCGCCTGCGGATTCCGTCATCAAGTGAAGGTAGTGATGGTGAAATTGGACGCGCTATCGAAAATTTAGAAAGAAATTCAGCATCTAAGTGGACAAACCCCAAAGGTAATCAGCGCAATATAATTCCTTTCACTGAATGTTGTGGCATGCCAGTTTCTATCCGCACGTCAATGACTAACAAATCTCCAGCTGATTTTTATGCACTTTTGGTGACGGATAGTCTTTTACAAAATATTGTTGAATGTACTAATGCTTTCGCAATGACTAAGATAACTCGCACGGCAGAAGCTTCAAAAAATGCAAGAATTCGCTCATGGTCTGAAACTAACCTCGCCGAGATGAAACATTTTTTCTGCTTGATTTTGTTTATGGGTTTAGTGAAGCTTCCAAAAATTGCTGATTATTGGTCTAAGGATGAGATTATGGGCCAAAATTTTCCACGAACTGTAATGTCTAGAAATAGATTTGAACTGCTCTTGCAAATGATCCACTTTTCCCAAGAGGATGATAATAATAAATCGGACCGACTTCACCGAGTAAAGCATTTGCTAGATGTGATGAATGATAATTTCAAGAGAAATTATATTCCAGGTCAAGACATATGCATTGATGAGAGTATGGTTCCGTTTCGAGGACGTTTGATATTCCGCCAATATAATAAACAGAAACGACACAAGTACGGGATCAAACTATTTAAACTGTGTACCCTACCAGGATATACATACAGGATTAATATATACGCTGGTAAACAACATGAACAAATCAATGTCACCCCTCAAAGCGTGGTAATGCACCTTTGCCAGGACCTACTTAATAAAGGGCATTGTTTGTACACAGATAACTGGTACACAAGTGTAGGCTTAGCCAGAGAACTCCTGAAAAATGAAACACATCTGATTGGTACTTTAAGAAAGAACAGAAAGTATTTCCCTAAAGTTGTTGTTTCCACTAAGCTAAAAAACCGGCCAAGTGCGAGTCGGACTCGCGCACGAAGGGTTCTGTACTTGGTAAATTGCGGTTTACGATTTATGACGTATTAAAAAAAAACTACTAACTAGATCTCGTTCAAACCAATTTTCGCTGGTAGTTTACATAGTAATGTACATCATATATTTTTTTCAGTTTTATCATTCTCTTATTTTAGAAGTTACAGGGGGGGGGACACACATTTTACCACTTTGGAAGAGTCTCTCGCGCAAACTATTCAGTTTAGAAAAAAATGATATTAGAAACCTCTATATCATTTTTGAAGACCTATCCATAGATACCCCACACGTATGGGTTTGATGAAAAAAAATATTTTTAGTTTTAGTTTCAAGTATGGGAACCCCCAAAATTTATTGTTTTATTTTTATTTTTGTGTGAAAATCTTAATGCGGTTCACAGAATACATCTACTCACCAAGTTTCAACAGCATAGTTCTTATAGTTTCGGAAAAAAATGGCTGTGACATACGGACGGACAGACAGACAGACAGACAGACAGACAGACAGACAGACAGACAGACAGACAGACAGACAGACATGACGAATCTATAAGGGTTCCGTTTTTTGCCATATGGCTACGGAACCCTAAAAAGGCCAGTACATAGCAAAAGAAAGTGATGATGGGATAACGGTTTTAAGATGGAAAGACAAACGAGATGTTTTGGTGCTTTCCACAAAACATTCAACACGTTTTGTTCCCGTTACCAAACATAATAAAACTACAATGAAACCGGCTATCGTCGTAGATTATAACAAGGCAAAGGGAGCAGTGGATCTGTCTGATCAAATGGCAGCATACCAGACACCATTAAGGAAAACTTTGAAATGGTACAAAAAAATTGCATTTGATCTGATTTTGAATGTCGCCATGGTGAATGCTTTAGTTTTGTATAAAACCGTCACTAACAAACATATAGCTATTGTGGATTTGAGAAAAGAAATACTAAAGAGTTTTTTGGCAAAATCTTCAACCTCCGAAGGACCTTCAGAACGGACGATAAGAAAGAAGAAACACGTACTTCAGAAAAAAGAAGGACCTTCTCTGAAAGTGCGTCGTATGTGTGTAGAGTGTTACAAAAATAATGTGACTACATTTGGACGTGCACTAGCCAGAAACAAAACTAAAAAAGTGCCTACTTTTTGTGACACTTGCGTAGACAAACCCTTTCTGTGTGTTGAATGTTTTGCCAACGTTCATGTATGATTTTCATTACTTTCAGTATTTTGTTCTTTTCATGTCGCTAATGATATTGTTGTTACCTACCTAATTCGTTAGAAAAAATGGGAAGAGTTATTATTTTTACTTTGATTTTTTTTTAGTTGTTATAAACTAGTGCTTGACTGCAATCCCATCTGATTACTACGGTATTTGATACAATTTTTTATGTTTAATTTTTATAAATAATTTAACTCCAATAAACTTTTTAATACTTTAAAAAAATGAGTTTATTTTGTATACTTCTCATTTCGTGCCGTACAAATTTTCACTCTTATGTAATTGTTGTTTTTTTCTAAGTCTTTTATGTTTTTCAAAAACCATCATAGTTTGGCGTTGGGCCATCACTGCTCTATGTTCTAGGAACGGAACGGGAATGGAACGGAACGGACTAGGTGGAATGAGATCATGTAATTTCATTGCACACTCCCTGAAATGCAACTGATAAAAAACCGATAAGCTGACAATGATGTTCAAGGGGCTCTAGAGCTTTGACTCTACCAGTGCTTCATTGTCGGTGAGCTTCTTGGCCCGTTTTTTTATCAACTTAAGTGCATCAAACTGGTATTTGGCAGATCCGTCCCAGAAATGAGATAAGTACTCCATACTTCATCGAACTTGCGCTTGATACCACTTGAGCAACTATTCTGGCGTAAAGAACCGTCTCAACTTCACGAGGATACCCAACTTTATAGCAGCCAGCTGAGCCTTTCAGCCTCAATGTATGGATCAAAATTGAGGATCATGTTAAACATTACGCCAAGAAGCTCAAGATGGTCCATTATCGGCACCTTTACATCTCGAAAGGAAGGAGCCGAGTGGAATTGGCTCATTTTAACAGAGAAAAGACTCGCCTGGGTTTTAGCAGCATAGAACCTGGCCAAATTGGCATCACCATATCGATGCCTTAGTTCACAATTGCACTAACTACAAAATTTTCAATTTTTACTTTTTTAATGCCAAATACACTAAATGTCATGCTCTTTCGTTTCCGCGCATCGAAATACCGTTATTCCGTCTCTATCTACCAAAACCGTGGGTCACAATTGTATTAAATGAGTTCGTTTAATGTTCCATGAATGTGGTATTATACTAATGGTCTTTATTTTTGTAAAACCAATCAAGATATACTTTAACTGATTTTAAGTTTCTCAACTGCATGAAATTTCAAAACACAAACGTATTATACAGGGTGTTTGGAAGGGAGCTGTACATACGCCTAGGGTAGAAACTAGGGATAGTCTGCTACCTACCCCCGCCCATTATATTGACCTTGGCCTCAAGGTTTTTTTTTAATTTATTTTTATTTTTTATTTGACTTTTTTGTGATTTTTTGACTAAAACTACCTGTAGCTCAAAATCTATCCATGGGACCGGTCGGCTAATGGTCTTGTTTTAATCGTTAGAGTCTTAGGGTCCTGCAAAAAATTATTTTACACCAGAAAATTGTGGAGAAGAAAAGTTATGGGGCCTGAAGTACCATAGTAAGGTAAAGAAATAATTTTAAGGGCAACTTTCTATGGGGTTTAAAAAAAACTAACAGGGTTGGAGTTCTTCTGATTTTTTTAAAACATCCTCAGTCCATGCCCTTTCTAACGATATGCTAAAAGTGTATTTATCACTTTTAGTTTTAAAGTTATTAATTAATTGCCGCAACTAGGGCACTTTTACCACTACGAGACGACATTTGTAAGACAAATGTAATTTCCAGAATTTAAACCAGTTTGGCCTACAGTTGGCAAATTTGTTGTCTCACTCTTACACGAGAGCAACATGTAAGAGACAAAACATGTCATGTCATGTCTCTTTCGCTCTTGGGTCGACGGGGCCGGGCAGGTAACTCGTTGGGGTCTTTGTTAGTCAGTCGAGATTTACTAACTTACGTACTTGCCGTTACGACGCTCCACTGTTTTCGTTAATTTTGTTGAGTTTGTTATTACTTCGTTTTTGTTAAGTTTTGTTATTTGTTACCTTGTTGTTGGCAAAATGGCTGGATTTACCAGTGAAGAGTACACCGACATGCTGGTGGTGTATGGAATGGCTGATTGCAATGGGCGCGAGGCACGGAGGATTTATCAAGAACGGTATCCTAACCGGCGAGTGCCTAACCACCAAACGTTTGGCTCAACTTATCGGCGTCTGCGAGAAACCGGAAATTTAAATTTCCGGGAACCAGCCGTGAACAGATTTCAACCAAATTTGGCTGCGGAAGAACGCATATTGGCTGAATTTGAGGAAGATCCGACCAGAAGCGTAAGAACCGTAGCCCGGACGCTTGGTTTAAGCGTGTGGAAAGTCTGGTCGGTTCTTCGCGAAAATGGACGTCATCCTTTCCACTACACCCCTGTTCAAGGTAATTTTTTACATAAAGTTTTTGTTTTTAGCTCTTATGTAATGAACTAGCATGTGAATTTCATAGGCAATTTTTAAATTAACATGAGCATGTGTGTGAGAGAGAGAGAAATGGAAAGACAGAGATAGCAATCAATGTTACATAGCTACTAATTCATAAGGAAACCGCTAACGTTGATATTTTTATTGTTTTAGGCTTAGAGGATAACGACTATGCAAGAAGGGTGGAGTTTTGCCGCCACTTGCTCCATACGGACGTGGAAGATATTAATTTTTTACGGAGTATTCTCTGGACTGACGAGTCCAAGTTTGACAAGGAAGGAATTGTAAATTACCACAATCTCCATCACTGGGCACCCAGAGATCAAAACCCGAGAGTCAAGAGGCACAGAGGTTTTCAACGAAGGTTCTCCGTGAACGTATGGGCAGGCGTCATCGGTAATCGGTTGATAGGGCCGCACTTTTTGCCAGACAACCTAAACGGGCAAAACTACTTAGATTTCCTCGAAAACGATTTGCCTGATTTAGCGGAAGAAGTGTTTGATGAAGATCGGCCCATAGTCTTCCAGCACGACGGCTGTCCTGCTCATTGGAGCCTAGCAGTGAGGGAGCTTCTGGACAACTGCTTTCCTAATTCTTGGATTGGTCGGGGTGGGCCAATTCCCTGGCCCCCAAGGTCGCCTGACCTTACCCCACTCGACTTCTACGTCTGGGGAAGGGCGAAAGAGTTGGTGTACGCAGAAGAAGTACCAACAAGGGAGGTTCTAATTAACAGGATCCACGCCGCATTCGATACAATGCGCGAGGAACTGCTGCTTAGAACGGTGACCGTGGAGATGAGGAAGAGGTGCCGAGCATGTTTACAGGTCAATGGTCATCAATTTGAACAAAATTTGTAATTAATTAAAATTAGTAATTAATTAAAATTTGTAATTTAATGACATTAGTCATTACCAAATTTTTTGTTTCATTTGCCATCCTTTTACGATCGAACACATTTAATTTTCATTAGTTGAAATTTTTGCTTGAAGTGCCCTAGTTGCGGAAATTAATTAATAACTTTAAAACTAAAAGTGATAATTACACTTTTAGCATATCGTTAGAAAGGGCATGGACTGAGGATGTTTTAAAAAAATCAGAAGAACTCCAACCCTGTTAGTTTTTTTTAAACCCCATAGAAAGTTGCCCTTAAAATTATTTCTTTACCTTACTACGGTACTTCAGGCCCCATAACTTTTCTTCTCCACAATTTTCTGGTGTAAAATAATTTTTTGCAGGACCCTAAGACTCTAACGATTAAAACAAGACCATTAGCCGACCGGTCCCATGGATAGATTTTGAGCTACAGGTAGTTTTAGTCAAAAAATCATAAAAAAGTCAAATAAAAAATAATAATAAATTAAAAAAAAACCTTGAGGCCAAGGTCAATATAATGGGCGGGGGTAGGTAGCAGACTATCCCTAGTTTCTACCCTAGGCGTATGTACAGCTCCCTTCCAAACACCCTGTATACATTTGCAATATCTGCTCATACTTTTTAGCAGTGCTACAAGAGTGTATTATGTGTTGGTAGTACAAAAGGATCAAGAAAGTTTGATGCCCAAGTGTGCTAAGTACTTTTACTGGGAGGGGCTTGGCAATTTTTTAAGTGCACAAATACATTAAACCGTTTTGAGATATAGTCCGAATTGTACAAGTGTATTAAATAGTTTTACTTGAAGGGGTTTGACAATTTTTTAAGTGCACAAATGCATTTAATCCTTTTAAGTTATATTCCCAGTGTACATGTGAAATAAATGGAAAAGCGGAAATAAACTAAGCCCATTTAATTTAATGTTTATTTCGTAGTGTGAATACTCAAGCGTATTACTTTCATTTAAGACATTTGTGTTTTAAAGATTGATTTTGGCGCGTAATTTTCAAGGAGCAGTGACTTTACTTCGTCATGGTTCGTTCGTTCGAGATCGCATGGTCAGGCGGGGAAGCGGGGGGTAGGCCCTCCGCTTCGTCGCTTGACCGCGTGATCCAGCGTATGCCGCAAACGTCACAAACGTAAACAAGTTTATACGTGCAGAATATTCGTTTGCTCTGCGGAAAGTGAGATAATTTAGACGTTTGAAGGTTTAAGAAGTTAAGATTTACTGTGTTTAAGTTAAATGCCATAATTTTTAGTAAAGGACGTAAACTAGTCGATTTAGTGAATCAAACTGATAGAAACAAGACGAAATCGCAAGACGTGCCACCATCAGTGTCCGGCCAAAAGGCAGACGTGAAGAATTCATCACATAAAATAACCAAAAGTAAGTAAAATAAGTGTTACATTAATTAAATAACTTGTCATTCATTTTTAAATAACTTCAAACGGCTACCTACCGCTGCCGTTGAAAATCGTACCTAAACACCATAATGATTAACATGAGTGACAGTTTAATCTTTTGAGGGATGGTATAAATATAAGACAGGACATCAAGTGTAACGTAATAATATTGAGACCGCCCGTATTTCGTATGAAAGTGTTACAGGTACCTACTCGTATAGTAGTCGTCACGAGTCGTGAGCACAAATGTCAAGTTTATTTTTTGAGTTTTGGGTTCCTTTCTGGGTTTTTTGATTAGTCCGTCTGTAGGATCGGTCGCGTGGAGCGTTTGATCGCAATGTTTGTGCTCACGACTTGTGACGATTGGTAATTCACGTACTTTTGCGGTACGTTGCAGTTAAAATTATTTATTACCTACTTAGGGTCTTATTCTGAAATAATTATTATAGCTAACCAAATTATTAAGATCTTTTGTACCTTATTTTTGTATAATTATTTATATGCGTAGTTTATTAACACTACAATTCTATTATTAGCAAATAACTATTCAACCACATAAGTAGTCAGTCATGTTAAACGTATTTAATACTTTTGTGCATTAAACCATATATTCTCAGAGAGAAAACTAAAGGCACTTAATATGTTTGTGCATAGCAATAAGTGCTGTTAATACATAAGTTTACTGTTCACCTTGCTAACGTGATGGAATGTAAAATAATAATTATAATTCATTAAATTAAAAAATTAGCATTGCTGTTAATCACACGTGAGGTGTGCGCGTGTGTAGGTCGCCTTTCATTTGAAACTTTGGAATCTAATAAAAAAAAAACCACGAATAGTTAAAATGCGAATTAAGGAAGCGCGCATAAGGAGCTTTTACTGTAGGTACTGCTGTGTGTTAATTTCTTCAGACTACTGGCACGTAAGGCGAAACCTTTCGCCATCTCTTACTAGTTGAATATCACTCAAATGTCAATGTTTTATTACAGATGTTACTTCTGCAGAGTTATTGGCAGATAGCTACAAATCTCAGCAGAAAAATGAGGACAGAAGTTCAAACAAAACATTGATCTACAAATCGCCAGCTATAAATGAAGTTAGCGTCACTCAAACACCACGGTCAAACGTTGCAAAGAATTTAAACACTCTATTTGACAAAATATCTAATGAGATTGCTGCAAAAAGTCAAGCTTTCATTCAAAATTCAACGACATCGCCTGATATAATATGCACAGCCAATCAAGTAATAGTTTCAGAATTTGATAACAATAATTCACCTGAAGATATAAACAACTGTGACAAATCCGAGTCAGTTCTAACTTCACAAGCATCAATGTCAGGCATTTATGACATTACAGAAAACGACGTAATCACCTCTACACCCATAAATGCTATTGGTCGAAAAAGAGCGAGTCAGTTCTAACTTCACAAGCATCAATGTCAGGCATTTATGACATTACAGAAAACGACGTAATCACCTCTACACCCATAAATGCTATTGGTCGAAAAAGAGATCCATCACAGTCTGCTGGATCAAATACAGTCTTAGGTCACGACGTTGAGTCTTTGCAATATGTAGAATCTGCCTCTAAAATATCTGATTCGGATCATATTTCAAAAGAAATTTCCCCATCTGTTCTCAACGTACAGGTGTTAGAAGACCTACCTGTTCCCAACGAATCTGATCATGTTTCACCAAAGCCGAGTACATCAACATGTGAAAATACATTATTACACCAAGATCTATATTTGCCAGATGACGAAATATCTCCATATATTGATTCAGAATCGTCTTATGCTCCTTCACCATCTAAACCACGCCATCTACCATTATCATTAGATAGCGATTTAACTGACGTAAGTGACTCAGTAGAAGCTACAAAGGAAAATCAACCAAAACGAAGAAAGAAGGCAATGCCCGAAGCATGGAAAAGAAATGTTCTTAAAAATTTACGCCAAACAGGTAAAGGGTACACAAGTAGAAATGGAAAATTTATGGAACCAAAAGAATGCAAGCCTACAGATTGCTCTAAATGTCGATATCAGTGCAATTATTTGTTTCCAGAAAATCTGAGACAAGATATCTTTGAAGAGTACTGGACCCTAGGTGATACAAAACAACAAAAAATGATGCTCAGTAGCCTGATTTCTCACGCTGAAGTCTTACGTCTTTATACGAAGGCAAAAAAAAATCGCACTATGTCACGTCAGTATTGGCTTTTTCACCAATCTGTAGGTAAAAAACGAGTTTGCCAAAAGTTTTTTTGTAATACATTCAATATTAGTTCAAGCATCATTAATAATTGTTCAAAAAATAGAGGGCTCAACGGCATATTTATGGGCACTGACAAACGAATAGGAAAAATGCCCGCAAACATTACTTCAGTGGAGTCTACTAACTTTGTAAAAGAGCATATTAACCTGTACCCTCGCGTTGAATCCCACTATTGCCGAAAAAGTTCTAAAAAACAGTATTTAGACAGTGATCTCAACTTGAGTCGCTTATATCAAATGTACAAAGATTTTTTTTGCCCCGAAAAGATGATAACTCCTGTATCGCCTTATGTGTATCAAAAGATTTTCCACTCTTATAATCCAAGACTAGCATTTTACAAGCCAAAGAAAGACCAGTGCACCAAATGCAACGTGTATAAACGATCCGACAATAGAGCTCCCTTACAGGAGGATTATGATGCCCACAAAAAACGCGAAAATGATGCACTGACTATGAAAAAAGAAGATAAGCAAAGATGCTTGAATTCAGATGGAGCTTTCCGGGCTATAACATTTGACCTTCAAGCTATCCTATCGGTACCTTTTACCGGAGACTGCAAAATCTATTATTTACGTAAATTATCGATGTACAATTTTACTATCCTAGATTGTCATGCTAACACTGGCTACTGCTATTTATGGGACGAGTGTAATGGCAAAAAAGGTTCTACTGAAATCGGATCGATATTGTTAAAATATCTTAGTAGTTTACCCGAAACTGTTACTCATGTCGCATCATTTTCTGACACTTGTGGTGGTCAGAACCGCAATAAATATGTTACTCTAGCGGCTTTATACGCTGTCAATAACATACCTCACTTAAATACGATCGATTTGAAATTCATGGAATCGGGGCATTCGTATTTAGAAGTGGATTCAATTCACGCGTGTATTGAAAGAGCAAGAAAGCATAAAAGCATATTCACTTTGCGTGAATATGCATTGGTGATAGGGTCTGCTAGAATCAAGCCGAAACCCTACGATGTTATTATTATGAAACACGGGGAATTCTATGATTTGAAGGGATTCGAAAAAACTTTGAATTCCAATACAACAAAAAATACAAAAAATGAGCCAGTACAGTGGCTGAAAATTAAGTGGCTGCGGCTGCAGAAAGAATCCCCCACTTCAATTTTTTACAAATACGATTTGACCGATCCAGATTTCAATGAAATAGACATTTGTAAGACAAAAACAATGAAGAAAAATAAAGACTTATGTATAAGCAAACTAAAGAAACCTCTGAAAGTAGCATATAAATCACTGATTGCAGTTTCACAAACTAAAAAGAAAGATCTGATAACACTTTTAAATGATGGGGTTATACCACCAGAATATGAGCACTATTACAAAGATATTCCATCCACTTCTGCGGCTATTGTTAACAATAATTGTGATGACACTGAATCGTCTGATGATGATCTAGATGAAGAGTCCATTGTTGAAGAAATTTAAGTTTTGATTCAATTTTTAATAACCAATTAGTAAAAATGATTAATTGTTACCTGAAACTGAAGACTGACTTTATTAAAATCTTTTTTTAATGATTCAGAAACTAATTGTTTTGTGAAATAGCTAAAGATTGGCCTGTAATTGGGCTTCAGTCCTTTTATTTTTTTGTTGTGACTTTGAAATTTATTTTATTTGATTGTGGATAAAAACTGTTTGTGTTTTATAATAAAAATAAACATTAAGAATATGGATCACTGGTTTATTATTTTGTCTATTTAATGCAATATCCATAACTATTATTATCCTTCTTCTTGGACCTTGAACCAGCCTGGTAAAGCTGTTAAATATTTTAGAGTTTTTCACTTAATGCCAGTCAGCATAATCAATCTTAGTGCACAAATGTATTAAATGGGGGGTTTTATGTTTATTTGGCCATTTTGAAAAGGTAACGTTTAAACTAATATTACAATATTGAGATATGATGGAGTAAAAGGACTAGTCTTATGAATAGATGCATATTTTTTTTGTTATTTTACTTGGATTTTCTACTGTTCTCGTCTAAACTTTAAAAAACTTTAAAGCTCTCTCCTCAAAAATGAAAATTTTGTAGTTAGTGCAATTGTGAACTAAGGCATCGATATTTGGATACTGGCTTCAAGGATACGTTCAAACGCTCCACCACAGCCTCACAAAAGACAAGGATGGACAATTACCTCTCAGCAACAGTGCTGTCGTCTGCATGCCCAAGTTTTTAGCAGATCATTTATATGCAGCAAAAATAACGTTTCTGAGAGTACCAACCCTTGAAGGACCCCAGCATTAATATCCAATTGGTCCTACGAGCACCCATCTATAAACACTCGAATTCTGCAATCCAATCACACATACTATCACCAGGCAGACCTAATGAAGGAAGTTTACTAATAAGGCTTCCGTGCCAGACCCTATCGAAAGCTTTCGAGTTGTAGACGGAGACGGCAAGCGCCTCCCCGTGCCTTTCAATTGTCTCACTCCAGATGTGAATGGCATACGCTAGATCCCCTGTACAACGAGTTCGGCGGCAGCCGTATTGGCAATCACTTAGGATGTCATTAGCTTCTAGGTATGCCAGGAGCTTAATATTAAGCACACGTAGAGATAGGTCTGTAATTGGCAGGGCCAGCTCAACTGTCCTTCATGGACTTGTACGTTAGCTTACTTACAAGCATTCGGAACTTTTTCGGAACGCTTCATACGAAAGGCGAAATAGAAGTGTCAAGATCGGAGAAAGTACGGGCGCATAAGTTTTAAGAACAAGTGCTAGTATTAAGTATACCGTCGGGGTCACTAGCTTTGTTCAAGTCGAGTTTGCCCAGCACTCTACGAACGTCATTTTGATGGATGCGAATGTCTGACATATATGTCTCACACCCACCAGGAGAAATAAAGGGCCACGCATCACCAGAATACAGACGCAAAGATGCCGCAAAAAGAGGCAAATAAGTATGCCTTCTCCTCAGCGAAGCGGGCCAGCGACCCGTTGGTTCTCAGCAGTGGTGGTAGTGAGGGATGGCAGAAGTTCGACTCAACCGACTTTCCCAGTGACCGAAACTATTACCTGCTGGGTAAGAAGCAAGTTATGTCCCTATTCGACTGTAGTTATGTGGTATGTTAGAAATGTGGTCGGACCGAGACCTTTGCAACACCTTTTTGCAGGACTTGGCAGCGCTGTTGAAGGCCTTATTTTCCGACATACGTTAGTCGCTACCCAAGGTGAACTTGTCAACACAGAGTATCGGCACAGATAATGTAATCTAGTATTATAAACATACAGATGCCTCATCCCATACTAAGAAACCGTGCCGACGTACTGTACTGAAAAAAAAGAAAAAAAAAAGAAGGAAAAGCAGTTCTGAAACTGGAAGTCAAATGGAAAGAGACCAAGGATTTCTTTGTTGCAAGTACTGCATTTAATCGTTAAGCCGTGTGATTGAGCGAAAACAAAAAGTTGGCACCAAAAATAAATACATATTTTACCCTTACAATAAAAAAGTACAGAATTTATGGGAAGATTTGATCAATGTGATCATTATAGAGCATCATTCCCTCTTGGGCGCAAACCTCGTACAAAATGGCACCAAATTTTTTGGTTTTTCTTTGATGCGGCTGTGATGAATGCATACATTGTTTATATGACATTCCATTCAGACCAGCGGAACAAGCTCACCAAGGAATTTAGACTGCGATTAAGCAGCGGTCTGGAACACAATTTCACTTTGTAGTGGCACCGACGCCGCCACTTACGAACTAATGACATAACGTCACACAAATCCTGCATCGCGCAAGCAAAGTTTTCGGCGCCATTAGAACACATACAACAGTCCGACAACAACCGTTGGGCAGTTGCCCGCACCAGACCACAATACCCGTCTGGTAAGAGGATCCTCCCTTTTCTATGGAAAAAACTACAATCTATCTATTTTTTATACGAAAAAAACTTGCTCCAGTATTCAAAACCAATAAAGGAGGTACCATTGTAGTAACCAAGGAAGTAAGAACACACAATGATCCACCTGAAGGACCAAGTGCAGAAACCAAACCCCATAACATAGAACAAGTGGATGTTGGATTGCACATGCCAGAATTATCCAAGTTATAAAAAAAACTGCACATCCTAAATCTCCAGATTTAGGATGTGCTGCTCCTTGTTAATAAATATAAATGTAAATATTTGTGTTTTATTTACTTAAAATATTATCCTGTATAATTAAATAATTGCATCATGTTACTTTCTTGCCCCTACTACTGGATGTGTGTGAAATATACTTTCCATAAGTAGGAAAATAATTTCCCATGTATCACATGTGATGATCGAAATGGACAAGAAGAATTATTTTCCCACATATTTGCCTGAAACACTGAACTTACTACCTACTACTTACTTTTTTAATTGACTTATGGATGTACTGATTTACAATCCTACACAACCATAATGCCAAATTTACTGCATTTTTGTTTCAAATACCCACAGTTTGCCCAAGCCCTATTAAGGGTTATTACATGTACTTTTGTGTAAACTTCACAAAACAAGTGTATTCAAACCTTACCCACAACCACAACTAACGATGGATTTTAGTCCAAAACAAAAACAAAGTTTTGAGATAAATAGAAAAATAAACTGAAAAACATGACTAAGTAATACCAGAGTAAGTTTTTGCAATTTTTTTTATGAAAAGCATTAATTACCAATAGACTATTAATTAAAATGACATATAACCAACAATATATCCCTCATCAACACAGTAGAAATACTTCGCATTTCTAACCTTATTCAGAACAACAAAACCCTTAAAAATATCAATTTACTATTATCCAACAACTGCTGAAAAGATCTGAAGTGAAATTTTTGTGTAGACTAAAAATGAGCTACAATGTCTGGTAGACCCTAGACAGATACTCCAGCTGTCAGCATGCAGTTACACTTTTAACACAGCTTGAGCAATTTTTTATAGTTTGACAATTAGTGTGTTGATTAAAATCAAGAATGATCTAAGAAAAAACCCATCACAACAATGCAGCACTGCTGCTGACAACTGAGAACACCAAACAAACCCATCTACTCAATGTATGACATGGATTCCACCAAATAAAACAAGAGTTTCAGTATCTTCTAAATTGTTTCTTAAACTTTTCATAATGGTAGTCATCAGTAGCTCTTTCACCTTTAGCTTTCTTAACTATTTTGTCCACACTATCATCTATAACACTACTGTCAGTTTTTGTCACTTCTGGCTTTTCTACTTTTCTTTTCTTGGCAACATCACCATCCATATTAAACCGGTTATGTTGTACAAAATTTACTGCCATGTTAGTGGGCACAAACAGTGAAGGACAATCTTTCTTATTTTGTCTCTCCCACAGTACTTTCATTTTAGCCTCTTCAGTAGCTTCAATGTTTTTGATTTTAGCATCAATGCCCAAATCTACCTCAGGTATTCCACTAAGCATTTGATTTGACAGCATTTCCTCAGAACGATGTGCTGATGAAACCCTCAAATGTTCAGGCAGAGATAGCAGTGCTGCTTCTTCAGGGGACAAATACTTTAATGTATCATTTTGCTCAGATTCCTTCATTTCTTCATTATGTCTTTCTGCAAAGAGAAAACAGATTTACTGGAAAATAATTATTGACACACAGGGCCATCTTAACTCATACAGGGGCCGCTGGGCACACCAAGTTAAGGGAATGGAGCCCCAGCAAGATGAAAAGCGGCCACATTTTGTAGGGCCTTATAGTCAAATTAAATGCTCCGTGCTTTCTGCATATAATGTTTATTACCCTATCCTAGAGCCAAAAAATCAAAGACATGTGACATCCACCAATACACACTGGGCCCGAGTGGTGGATTAAAACCCATTCCCTTTTCTCCTCAATGAGAGGAGGCCTGTGTCCCAGCAGTAGGAACATCAAAATGCTGATGATGATCCTGTCTACTCGCTTAATCCTTGCAAACAAGATGGCTCGTAATCTGTAATGCATAGAATACTCCTATTTACATAAATAATGCGACTATCATTCACATCCATTCCAGCTTATTATATTTTTTTCTGAGTTTTTTTTTTATCTCATGCAATTTGGGGACCCTAATGAACCGGGGCCCAGGGACCTTGCCCCTTGTGCCCCTATGGTAAAGACGTAACTGTTGACACATCATCATCATTACAGCCGAAAGACGTGCACTGCTGGACTTAAGTCTATTATTGACACATAAAAAATTGAATGCCATCGACCAGGCCCAAATCCTGACTACTGTTCCAAAAAATATGCTGTTTCAGACAAAAAGGGTAATAGAACAAACCTTTTCGTTTCGCCAATTGTTCTTCAATGTACTTCATCATCTCTTCGTCTTCATCGCGTTTGTTAGTCTCGGCTGAGAACTGAGTACCGATGCCAGTATCGTACGCATCGTCAACTTGCTTCACTTTGCCACTTTTCAACGCCTGCATGTTCACCATACCACCAGATTTAACATTAAACGGGTCCTTACAAGTGATGTCCTCTTCTAACGTGGTCTTTTGACCCGTAGCCAAAGCAACCACACTCACACCATTTGGCCTTTCTCGAAGTTTCTGTAGCACTTTTGTCTCTTGCAATTTGGCTAAGATGTGTTGTTCATCTTCTGAATCATCATCCTCTTTGAACCGTTGGCGAAGGTTCTTCTTCTTCTTCGGTTTAAACTTTATTTCTTCAACAACTGTGTCTCTGTCGTCCACGTCCTCCATTTTTGTTTATCGAAGATCGATCCACAGACTACTTAGTGATATGGATCGATCGACCACCGACACTGACACCACCACAGACTACTTAAGGCGGAACAATATTTACGTGGCGTGGCGTGGCGTGGCGCATACTGACGTGGCGCTTAGTTTGCACACTAAGCTGGCGTGTCGTGGCGCGCCATGGCGCTATTTCTGAATTAGTATACATCGAACCTTTGCAACGTGTAGACGTACATAATAATACCTTAGGATTCGGATGATGATTTCGATATAGTACATTGTTCACCGAGAGGAGAAAGTGACCGATTACCGTCGAGGGTGTCGTTTGAAGCCCGAGCCGTAGGCGAGGGCTTTAAAACACCCGAGATCGGGAATCGAACTTTCTCTCGAGTGATACATAGTGCTTTATACTACACCTACGAGGAATAGTACATTCTACGAAAACTGAATCCTCAAACAACACACAAATTGAAAATGGCGCCAATGGCGTCTGCAATTTTCACATGTTCTTTTTTTCAAATTGTTTGACACCATCCAACACACAGCTAGTGGCCAGTGTCATTTTGCGAACTTGGAGATAAAAACTAACTGTAAAAACTTTTTGGATTTTGATATTTAGGTTACCAGCGCATAGTCTTACCCAAAATTAAAAAAGAAAAACCACGTAAGAAATGGATTTTCATACACTTTTCTCGCCCGCTCAGATGCGTTTTCTCGCCGCATATTTGTTCGATATGCAATGACGTACTTTCTACCGTAAATTTGATAAAGTATCAAGGTACTTTCCGAGCAGGTGTAGTATAAAAGAACTTTAATTTATTTCTATACACCTGCTGCCATGTTATATCTCCACCACCCTTCCACCATCTTGGTTGACTGGTAGAGAATACCTTAAGCTTTAAGTCTGCCTATGTACCTTTAAATAAATAAATTTCTCCTAGCAATTAAACTACTTTATAGCAAAATTAAAAAAAAACCGGCCAAGTGCGAGTCGGACTCGCGCACGAAGGGTTCCGTACCATTATCGCAAAAAACGGCAAAAAAATCACGTTTGTTTTATGGGAGCCCTACTGAAATATTAATTTTATTCTGTTTTCAGTATTTGTTGTTATAGCGGCAACAGCAATACACCATCTGTGAAAATTTCAACTGTCTAGCTATTACGGTTCATGAGATACAGCCTGGTGACAGACAGACAGATGGACCGCGGAGTCTTAGTAATAGGGTCCCGTTTTTACCCTTTGGGTACGGAACCCTAAAAAAGAAGGCAAGGCAATTTCAAATTTAAAAGTTTTTAGAACAAAAACATAAAAAATATGCGATTATCTCGGAAACGTGTGAACCGATTTACATGAAGACCTTTCATTTGACACTAACTGCATCATAAAATCTCCACAAACAAAAATTTACGATTTCAAGTTCCTCGCGTAATTATTAATGTATGATCTCTCTTATCAATTCTTTAAAATCTATATATATATCAACTTTAAATGTTTAACTTAGGATTCTATATAATTGTACATGCTAGTTGGACATAAAACAAAACAAATACAACACTAATTAGTATCTAACAATAAAACTGTACGTTGACGTACAAGTTCAATAAGCTCGTCGGTCATTTTCAACACGCAGCATACAAGCGTCTGAATGGCGCGCCACGAGCCACGCGGTGTAGAAACAGTCCGCACGCGGTGTAGAAACACATTTGCCTGGCCTGTCGTGTCGCGCCAGTGCGGTGATGGGGCCTGAGCGCGCCACGATGCGCCACGACACTCAAATGTGTGTGCCTCTACCCATACTTGTATGAAACCGATAGGCATCTGGCGCGACACGCCACGCCCACGGTAAAATTATCTGTATAGTATTCTATCTTCATACAAACGGTCGGAACGCGAGTCATGACCACGTGACTCGAGCTCAGCACGCACTCGATATACTACCAGTCGCGGACGCACCGCAGTGACGAACGAACGGTGTGATGGTTTCGTAAGCAGTAAGCGTGCGATTTGTGAATTTTTTATTCAAATACGTACAAGTACTTACTTACTTAATATGTCAGAGAGCAATTATAACCTATATTATTTTTTGTTTGTTTGAATTCTTCTATAACGCAACAATAGATAACATTTTTTTAATTACCTGTAACTTCCGTAAAGCAAAACAATAAAAAAAATATACCTTACATAATAATACGTAATTTATTTCTTTTTTTAATAGTGATGTATTTCGCTTTTCCACCGAGTAAAATACCTGGATTAATAAATATAAATATGTGGATAAGGTGATAAAGTCACACACGAGTTACCTACCTACGCTCGGCACAAAAACTAGTAGATAGTTTCCTAGGCTAGGCTATCTACTTACGAATGTACTTAGCTACTTACATATATTATTTAATTGGAAAAAATATAATAATTAAATGATTAAGTACTTATGAGATTAATAAATGTTAGGTACCTACTAAGTAAAATTTAAATTAAGTTTAATAAAAAAATATAATATTTACCTCAGATTAGAGAAAATAATCTGAGATATTTACAATCACAAAACTAGAAAGAAACTCAAGTAGGTAGAGGCGGGCGGCCCTAGGCCCTAACGTGGGTTTAGGTGACGTGCGCTTGTAGGCATTTATTTCAAGGTAAGGGCCGAGTCACAATACTGTATAGATATCTTTACCGTGCCACGCCACGCCACGCAAATGTGTTTCCGCCTTTACAGAGAGTTTTCAGAGTTTGTATTTATAATTTAGTCTGTGGTACCGACTGATTGGTTTAGGTTTATTGATAAGAAAATGATAAATATTGATAATAATAAAGACAAACAATAAGTAAGTTCATTTCATTCGAAGCGAATGACGATGGTTCGGAATCATTAGTGTGATAGCTATACAAGAGATTAAACATTTGCACGTCTCTTCGTCAGATTTAAAAATGACTAAAGTACTGTTTTTGCAATCAGCCCCGCCAAAATTTGAAGAAATACAGAAAACAATTTTCGATGATGGTGCTGTGGAGTTTTTATTTCGTATTCACAAAACGTTTGAGAAGCAGATCGAACAATTGTATAAAGATAGGTTGCAGAGTACTGTAACAACACAAGCCCTTTCGACTTTGGACTTCAAAAATTCGCCAGAAAGAAATGATAAGTCTTGGACTATAGCTCCATTGCCTCCACGATTACTGTGAGTATCACTTATTATCCTATTATTATTTTAAGCTGTATCTACTTACTGCCTTTGTTTCTAATAGTTCTTTGCGTTTTCCAATGCTATTATTTTTTTAATCTTTAGTTTGCACTCTAAATTATAACCAGTTTTATAATAGGTAGGTAGGCAATGTCTAAAAATAAGCTCATAATCAAAATAAATCATAATATTAAATGAACATTGTAATAACGGGACTAGAGCATCATAAAAGAAAATGTGCTAAGAAGTACCAACATTGTTTAAGTATATCAAATACCTAACCCAGACACAAAGCTTCACAAACATCACATCAGTTAGGGTCCTGTATGATGCACTAGTCAGGAGTCATCTGGAACATAGTGCGGTCATATGGGCTCCACATGAAGCTAAGTACTCTGTAATGCTGGAGCGCGTTCAGAACAAGTTCACGCGCCATTTGTACAAGAAATTATATGGGGTATATCCGTTTTACCCACTGATGTATCCCACTCTGTTTGTCCTGGGCATGGTTGGCTATAATCAACTGCATGTCCGACGGGAGTTTACGCTGGTCGCCTACTTGGTGAGGGTGCTTTGTGGAGTGGAAAGTCACCCGGGAGTATTGCAGCGCTTTAGTCTGTGTGTGCCGGACCGCTACGTGTGGCTGCTGCTGGTACCTACAGCCAGAACTAACCTGCTTGCCAAGGCACCCCTTACCAGAGCTATCCGTACCATCAACGAACTTCAAACTAAGATTGATGTGTTTACATGTTGTTTTAGTGAATTCGCAAGGGTATTACTATTTATGTGATGCTACAAGCAAAATAATACTTTATTTTAACTTTATTTTTGTACTATGTTTTTGTTAGTACTTAATTGTGTTTTGATAAAAAAAAATTTTTTTTTTTTTAATTTTAATAATGTTTTTATTTATATTTAATTTTTTCTAATTTAGTTGTAAGTACATATATAATTAAGGTTATTAGTTTTAAGTTCTTAGCTGTCGCATTAGGGTTAAACCTGTAATGATAGTTTAAGCTGTTATAAATAAATAAATAAAAATATTAGTTGACTGGTAGTTAATGCCTAAGGCATTATGTGCGCCTTTGTATCTTTGTACATGAGGTCTAAATAAATATATAAATATTTTTCATTTAATCCGTAAACTGCAGTTTTGCTTAAGTCATAGTAAATATAAATACACTAAGCACTTCAAGTTCTCTTGAACTTCTGATAAAAGGGCACTAAATTCTTAACAACATTAAAATTTTCATCTGAATCACACCTACCCCAAGCCGTGTTAAGAAATGTTGTTCCTAAAAATATTTAATTGTATTGTAGTAACCGCCACCTAGATCTTGGTGATGTCTCAGCATCGAACACTGCCCACTTTGTATCCTCTCTCAATGAGGATGTGCAAGGCATTCAAGTAGACTTCGATGATGGCCACTGCCCCACTTGGAAGAACCAGTTGCAGGCATACCAAAACATAAGGCTGGCTGTAAATGGAAAACTGCTTGGTGCTCCAGTCACTGTCACTACCAGCCCTGTACTCATGTTGAGACCTAGAGCTTGGAATATGATTGAACATAATATTTTGGTGAGGAAACATAACATTTTGCTTATCACCCATGTTATATAATGCATATTGGTTTATTTATCCAGTCATCTAACTACTTAATAAGTGGTCTGTCTCATTTTAAAGTAACACAACTAATTATGTTTGTAAATATTTAAAAATCTTTTAGATTGATGGCAAAGAAGCTGTTGGACCCTTAGTAGACTTTGCAATTTTGATGTTTCACTGCGCAAAGCCACTATATGAAGCCAACAGTGGGCCTTATTTCTATCTTTCCAAGCTGGAGGGTGCCTCAGAAGCTAAACTTTGGAATGAGATATTTATTTGGGCACAAAACGAACTTGGTCTACCTCAAGGGACAATAAAAGCGTGCGTTCTAATAGAGAATATAGTCTCAAGTTTTGAACTTGAAGAAATTTTGTATGCACTTAGAGACCACTCTTTGGGCCTCAACTGTGGGATATGGGACTACTGCGCCTCTATCATATCCAAGTTTGGTGAATATTATCTTTATTAATTATTTATTAATCTTTAATATTCATATTTATGAATGCTTCAGTTTTTTATAACTCAACTACCATAAGTAGTTTCCTTTTTACCCGACTGCCGAAGGAGGTTAATGTGTTTATCAGTCTATGTATGTACGTATGTTTGTTCTTATGTGGCGTTCTAGAGAACAAACGCGTTGGCCGATTTTGATGGTTTTTACGTCAATCGACCCTGCGAGTGTCACTGGCTACATTAAAATTGGAATAGAAAAAAATGGCGGATTTTGGGCGCCATTTTGTCGAGGAATTTTTTTCTTTTAAACCCTACGTGTAGGGTATCAAAATAAAGGGATTTAAGAGGTGATTTCAAAAATATATAACACTTATATGTATAGATGTACCTTATTCGAAATAAAAATAACTAAAAAGTTGTAAATAAAAAAAAGTAAAAAAAAAATAAAAAAATACGTAAACAAGAAGAAAATCATGTTGTGCAGTCGGAGGATACACCTGGTTTTGGTCAGCCAACTCGCGAATATGTATCCTCCGACTGCACAACATTATTTTCATCTTATTTACGTCGCAATCGGGTTTTTTGATTTTTTAAGTTAAATATAACTGCAGTTGAAATTCACTGTCAGTTTGCTAAAATTAATTTGCCTGACCTTACAACAACATTTTTACCTCAACCATTTTATAACATAGTAAGATTGGAATATACGCCCAAGTGTAACAGTTCTATATTCCAGGTGATCGTGAGGAGTTCCTTCTGCCGGATAGGAATAAGTACGTGAACATGGACAGACACTTCCTGAACAGTTACTTGAAGTTGGTCGTGAGTACGTGTCACGCAAGAGAGGCCCCAGCCACCGGCGGAATGGCGGCAGCTATGCTTAAACCTGGATCTGACATCACAGATAAAGAGTAAGTTAGAGAGGCGGCCTGAGTCCCAGTAATGAGAACATTAAAAGGCTGATGATGTTGATGAAATCAACAACGAATACCACTCTTATAACAACCAACACACAATACAACTGCTTTTATGCCGATAGCGTAAAATGTTCCTACTGCTACGGCACTAGCCTCCTCTATGTGAGAGAGAGAGTAAGAGATAATTCATCATGCGGGCCTAGTGTGAGTTGGCGAAACTCTGGGAAAACCACAAAATAATAAAAAATTACATAATAACTAAGTAGTATTTTCCCGCTGCTTCGCCTCCAGTGGACTACAGGAACCCCGAATTTTGTCTGGATATAAAGTAACCTAGCCTATAAAACTTCTATAAATTGGTGCAAGAATAATCATAGTAGTTTTTAGGGTTCCGTATCCAAAGGGTAAAAACGGGGCCCTATTACTAAGACTCCGCGATCCGTTTGTCTCTCTGTCCGTCTGTCTGTCTGTCACCAGGCTGTATCTCATGAACCATGATAGCTAGACAGTTGAAATTTTCACAGAAGATGTATTTCTGTTGCCGCTATAACAACAAATACTAAAAACAGAATAAAATAAATATTTAAGTCGGGCTCCCATACAACAAACGTGCTATTTTCAGTTTTTTTTTGCGATAGTGGTACGGAACCTTTCGTGCGCGAGTCCGACTCGCACTTGGCTGGTTATTTTAGTTCAGGAAGAGCTGCACTGCAATTAGATACAAGGTAAGGCTGAAATGCCAATACCTATATTGGTTTAAGTACTAGTAGTGTAGTAGTTGGATGTAGGCTCTCTATGGGACCGAGCCTGAAGAACAAAGAAAGTTTGAGAATGAAAGATGATATATGTCTTGAATGCAAGAGGTGACTATTGAGATGTCACCAGAGATGTATGGAAAAAAGAAGATATAATGCGCTGACCCCAAAATATGAATAATGGGATAAATAAGATAATTTTAATTAAGATTCATACTTACACGTACCGTGGGTAGGTACCTACAATTTACGATACTACTTACTTACAAAACATTTCAGATCCAAAGCAATAATTACGAAGATACTGGCTGCAAAAATGAAGGAGATAGAACATGGTGTTGATGGCTTCATGGTTTATGACGCGAGAGTAGTGCCACATGTCAATGAGGTTTGTGTTTTTTCTCTCTTTCTCTCTCTCCCTTTTTCGCGTTGCGTTTGCAGTGCGCAAATGAGATGGAACTTTAAACGAAGTACTAGAGCGCAATTTCTTTTTCGCCCTTTTTTCTTGATGACTTATGGCTGCACCGTGGAGATTTTTATAAATAAGTTGGCACGGTTGGCGTAGTGGCTGCGCGATAGGCTGTTGCGTTGCGTGTCGCGGGTTTGATTTTTACACGGAACAAACATTTGTATGGCCTACAGATACAGCAGCCGAGAATCTTTATTCAACTTTTTTGTGTGTGTGTGTTTTTGGGAAAGAACCAGATTGTTTCCGTTGCCGAATTTACTTACGCAAGTAGGCTGCAGATAGATGTTCCGGTTCTGTGAGTTTGTGTACCTACTTGAGTTTAAATGTTTGTAAACACACCCACGATAAATGAGATATTTCTGTTACAGGTCGTGTATTTAAATGTCTCCCTATCATTGATTTATTAAAAACCGCCCAAGTGCGAGTCGGACTCGCGCACGAAGGGTTCCGTACCATTATCGCAAAAACGGCATAAAATTCAAGTTTGTTGTAGTATGGGAATTAAATATTTATTTTATTTCTGTTTTTAGTATTTGTTGTTATAGCGGCAACAGAAATACATCATCTGTGAAAATTTCAACTGTCTAGCTATCACGGTTCATTAGATACAGCCTGGTGACAGTAGTATGTTTTGGTTTGTATTATTTCGTATTTATCAAAAATAAAATTTTGGTGGCGTCGAGAAAATCACACTACAAACAAATTGTTGTGATCCAATGTTTTGTGAAATACTCCCAATCACATAGAAAGAAATCCACATCGCATCTTATCTCGCTTGTGATTGGTCGATTGTTTATACGCAAACATTTTGCCTTGCCGAATACACTTACGCAATTAGGCTGGAAAAACCTATTCACAAAAAAAATACCGACTTCAAAAGCTGAACACTAAAAAGTGCAAAATAACTTTCGTTTAGGCTGTCATTGTCTTCGGTACCTATTGTTTTTATCATTTTTCGACACCGACTGCCGAAAAGAAAGTTATTTTGTACTTTTCAGTAATCAGCTTTTGAAGTCGGTTTATTTATTGTGAAAAAAGTTTGTATTTCTTTTTTTTAGTTTTAGTACACCGTCACTAAAAATGAGCAATTTCGTATAAATGTACGGTACCTAAAGGATTGACAAAATATGTGTGTGTTGTTTGTCGCTAATCAGTTCGGTTGTATGCTCCATATCTTGAAAACTGCTGGATCGATTTTGATGAAACTTGCCCTATTCCCTAAGTTAAAAAGATACTCAATTCAACACAAAAAGAATGATCACGATCGATCCGATAAGTAGTTCGGAGAAATGCGTGGACAAACTTACACTTATGAAATTAGACACACGTGTTTGGCACAGTTCCAATAATATTACATACATGCATGTCGAATTGATTACATTCACTTTTTTTTTTTGAAGTCTGGAAAAAGCCAGACATTCACATTTAATATCTAAAATACCAGCCTGTCATCACTGTCGTATATACTTGAATCTGTAGGTACCTACTTTAATGCCAGTTTTCACCCTCGTCCCAGTCATCTCGACACTTCTTTCTGTGTCGACCTCGGTTGTGCCGTGGCACATCTTTATGCTATTACTTAATTAAAAACGTAGGTACAAAAAAATTGTATGCAAATATTTTTTATACGCAACCGTAACAATTGTAAACTTTACGGAAACGCCTTGCCAGTAAATTGAGTTTTTATTTACTTTATTTAACACTCATAGAAAAATTTCCACCGCAGAAATAGTGTTTTTACTCAAATTATGTACCGTGATAGTCCTTGCGATTCAGGAGTGTCCGTTTTGTGACTTATGTCGTTATAATAAGGTTTAATTTTCAATGATGGAAGCGCGTTCGTGAAATGTATCAACTGCTTATTTTCCAATCAGATTCAAGCTAGTAAGTGGATGTTTTTTTGTTAGCACGAGAACAATGTTCTAGTAGGTACAATCATGAATAATTTGTTACAAGCATTGGTAATTACTGATTTTTTCGGTTGTCGTCTAGTCTAAGTAGGTAATTAATGCTTAGTTAGATATCTTTACCGTGCCTAAACTATGTAAGCGGGCAGCTTAGTTTTGCAATCATGACATTATATTTTACCGTTTCAGAACAGTCTGGGTAATAAATCGCTAAACAATTTTGACAACAATTTCCCGTAAAGTGAAAACTTTTTTATGATTGCATCCAACTGTCATAGAGACAAATATACCTACCTTACTAGCTTCTGCCAGCGGCTTCGCCCACGTGAAAGTCGAAAATTTTCCTGAAGGAACATGTGCTATTCCTGACTATAATCTATCTTTCTTTCTGCCAAATTTCATCCAGATCCGTCCAACAGTTTAAAAAAAAAAATAAAAAAATTGTTTATTTCTTAACCAAGTGAAAACAACAAGTTATGATTGGAGCCTCTTTTTAGGCAAAAAATGCCTGTATTAAAAGACTCCGCTCTTCCATAGCATGATAATTTTACAAAACAGAACAGATAACAATAACATTATTCACGTGATTGTGGATTCGTGTATGGGGATGGTTTGAGTGTGTTTTGTGTGTGTGTGTGTGTGTGAGTGTAAGTGCATGTGTAGAGAAAAACGGAAATAAGTAACATACACACACACACACACACTCACAAACTTTCGCCTTTATAATATTAGTGTGAAGTGTGATTGTTTTATGGTGAGCAACCATCGTGGTAGTAGCATTCAAGCTTAATCAATCTGCCTAGCCTTTTCCCAACTGTATTGGGGTCGGCTTCCAGTCTAACCGGATTCGGCTGAGTACCAGTGTTTAACATGGAGCGACTGCTTATCTGACCTCCACAACCCAGTAACTGGGTAACACGGTACCCCTTGGCAAGACTGGTGTCAGATCTCAAGCTTCTGACAAAGATCTTCAAATGACAGCCGGGACCAACGTGCTTTCTGAGGCACGGAGGCAACCCATCCACGGACCGATCAAGCGTTGCTTAACCTTAATGATCGACCAGTGCGGCTCTTATTAGGATAAAATATTTTTTTCCCAGGCTGTACCTACCTATCTAGATGCGCTTGAATATCATTCGCAGAACGACATTAATTTCAAATCACAGAATAGCTTCATACTGCCAGTTATCTACATTGGTGTTCTGTGAAACTGTTTTAGCGATAAGGCCGTCTTACTATTGCTGCACTGATTGAATGACCTACTATTTTAAATGATTTGCTGTTTGTTTGGCCCCAATGGCATATAATAATAAATACCTACCTAGAGTAGGTGTTTTTAGGGTTCCGTTCGTTCTCATAAAAAAAACTGAACCTATATAGGATCACTGGTGTGTCAGTCCGTTTGTCCTTCTGTCACAGCCACCGAATGTATTAGACCGATTGAGTATGAATTTTGTACACACATGCATATCTGTGATCCAAACAGACGTGTAAGGACAATAATTGGAAAAGGAGGGATCACTTTTGTGGTGCAAAATTAAAAATAATAGTTTATACTACACCTGCTCGGAAAGTACCTTGATACTTTATCAAATTTACGGTAGAAAGTACGTCATTGCATAACGAACAAATATGCGGCGAGAAAACGCATCTGAGCGGGAGAGAAAAGTGTATGAAAATCCATTTCTTACGGGGGATTTTCTTTTTTAATTTTGGGTAAGACTATGCGCTGGTAACCTAAATATCAAAAGCCAAAAAGTTTTTACAGTGAGTTTTTATCTCCAAGTTCGCAAAATGACACTAGCCACTAGCTGTGTGTTGGATGGTGTCAAACAATTTGAAAAAAGAACATGTGAAAAAGTGTTACATTAAGCTTCACTAACTGCAACAATTTCAATATAAATTTCAATTAGTAAAGATTTATTTTTTTATTTTCCTCGTAGGTGTAGTATAAAGCACTATGTATCACTCGAGAGAAAGTGCGATTCCCGATCTCGGGTGTTTTAAAGCCCTCGCCTACGGCTCGGGCTTCAAACGACACCCTCGACGGTAATCGGTCACTTTCTCCTCTCGGTGAACAATGTACTATTTTTTTATTATCTGAAGTGCCACACGGCATACCATAAATCTATAAATGTCTGTCTAGGAGAACATGTTTTTCAACTACAATGTTAAGTTTGTTTCAATGCAGGGGCGTAGCTATAGTTCTCGCCAAATTTCTTGGCCGCCCTAAAGTTGGCTACAATTACAATGGCTGCGCAGTAATAAATCTCAAACAAAAACAGTACCGATCCGTGCCTTGCGCATCGGAAAGCCAATATCAGGGTGGCCCAGATGTTTGGCAAGAACTATACCTCCGTATCAGCTGTACCAAAGATACGGGGCCCCCGAGCTACAGGGGTATCTATAGGACTAACTACGCCACCGCACTAAGGGACCAAACAGTATTTTCCATCTCAAAAATGGTTTTGTCGAAAGTCGTAAATCCATAGATTGTTTTATGGTTTTATACTCTCAAAAGATGGAACTTACGAATAAATTACAAAATATAAAAAAATATAAAGTTTTACGTTTATAAAATGAACCTCAAACATTGGGCATAAATATTTTCATGCCAATTAAATTACCGTTAAGGGAGTTCAACACATAATTATTCGGAAGTTTTCCAAGGAAACATATTAGTGTTATACATCATTAGATAGCTTAGAATATACACTTTGCAACCACGTTCAGTTTTTAAAAAAAATATATTTTTATTTAATTTTTTAATATTTTTTTAGTGAAGTAAAGAAAATTTAGTTTTTGTTAATTTCAATTGGAGTTTTCGTTGTTGCCGAAAGCAGCCGGTGTCAAGTTAATTACTCTATTAGAGACCTTATCTACTCAGTAATATGAGGATTTAAAAAAAACTTGCGCGTTTTTTGCGCCAGAGGTGATTTTGAAGCAATGTAAATTTCGTAAAAATTGTATGAAATTTCGTATAACTTTATCTTTGTCATTTTTTTTCGGAAAAAATATTTTTTTTAGAATGATGATGTTTGATTTCTTTTATTGCCTAGATATTCACAAATACGTGAAAAAAAAATCAAGGAGATAAATCACAAAACAACAGAGTTATCGATTTTTGAGATGGAAAATACCGGTTGGTCCCATAGTGCACCGTCCCAATGGTCCCTCCGTATCTTAGGTTACGTAGTAACTATTTAGTAATCTGTGTCTTAGGCCGACTCGCACTTGATCGGTTTTTTATAACACATCAATAAAATTAATGTCTTTCTGTATTGCAGCTTTGGAAGAAAAGCGGTGCAACGCCAAATCAGATCTGCAAGAAGTTCGAAGTGAACATAACGCCGCAGGACTTGTTGTCAATACCCCGCGACGGAGTGACTTTACAAGGACTGAAGCACAACGTGGCTATATCCATTCTCTTCATATATTACTGGCTGGCAGGAATCGGCCACTTCTTTTACAGCGGAAATGTTGAAGATTCTGCTACTGCCGAAATATCGAGGTTTCAAATCTGGCAGTGGATTCGATTTTCTGTAAGTTCTTTTTGTATGGTATGCTCTAAGATCATACCCTGTTAATTGTGCATCGTCGTGTAGGGTAGGTAGGTAGGTAGCCAGTTGACGGGCGCGATCAAAAGGTAGATAATTAAATTGTCTTTGAGATGGTGACAATTACATTAAAATACGCCCGGCGGTTTTGGTGTGATTGTCGTTTTTTTGTCTGTGTTTGACATAACTTTACAAATTAATTACACTATGTTATACAAATTATACTTAAAATTTTCTAGAAAATCAAATTATTAAAGAAAATGGTCTAATAAAACAAATTTGTTTTTTCAAAAAATTACGACCAGCCGTTTAGACTTGATTCTCATTTTAAAATCAGCTACTGAGGGGTATCTGCGCCTTAAATAAATATAAATTAGATTTATCTCCCACAGCCCTACATTATGTTCTATGCCCTTAGGGAGTTAGGGACTACTCGATATTATTATTATATAGATTGTAGATAGATACTGAATTAGTTTATCCGTATTTCAATACCTAATTTTATTACAATTGTAAGTTGCCTACTTAATAATGAAAACAGTCAGTAAATTAGTTACGTTTGACATACAATGCGGACATTGCCTTATGCTGTGTTTATTAGGAGCAATAGGCTTTGTATATTGAATAGCTGGTCGATCTTCAAGTTAACCTTGATATAGCTAGGTTGGGTGACCATCCATTAGATACCTAATCCTCCTTGCCTATCCGTTGCTCCCTGCTGTCATTTGTAGATCTTGGATAATTGAAAACCTGACACTAGTTATTCCAAGGGTAATTATATCACCTAGTTACTGGTTTTCAGTTAGTCGGTTTGTCCTAGGGTTATCATATCACCTATTTACTGGTTTTCAGTAAGTCGGTCTTTCCAAAGGTTATCATATCACCTATTTACTGGTTTTCATTCAGTCGGTGTGTCCAAGGGTTATCATATCACCTAGTTACTGGTTTTCAGTCAGTCGGTCTGTCCAAGGGTTATCATATTACCTAGTTACTGGTTTTCAGTCAGTCGGCCTTTCTAAGGGTTATAGGTCTACCAGAATCTCATGGCAAATGTGGAAATAAAAATTTGTTGTGTGCAATACTGGGGTAATTGGATTAAACGATCTTGATACTGTTTAATTTTTATTTATGTCTTTAGTATTAATGAACATGAGGTACTTATATTATAGTAGTCACAGCGGCTCTTTGTGTCTTTGAACTTGGTCCTGCCAACCATTGCGTAAGAAACAGTTTGTCATCGAGTATACTGCATAGAGTAAGCGAGATAGGACGATTTGACATACATAAGGAGTGAAAGAGACAGTTATACAATGCTTTCTTCACCTTCAACATTGACACAAAAATAGCTACTACGCGGGGTCTGGCAACCAATTCAGAGACACAAAGATCCACTGTGAGTATTATAGGTGTGTGTATGAATAATGTTGTTATACATCGGGTTCTTAACATAGGAAAAATAAATCATTTGAATATTAATTTATGTACTAATTTATTATATATCTTTAAATCGTACTAATAACTTAAAACCTCATTCAGAACTAGAATACGATTCCATGAACTCCACTGGCATTTCAAAAACTTGTATCTTTGTAGTTTTATGTCATCTCTCTCCATCAAAATGGTTCTTTTTCATTGGCATTTAACATATTCAAAACCAATCTCCTTATGTATAAAGTCTGTAAAAAATAATAAAATGTATCATGTTACTTATAGTCATTCATCATCATCAGTCTATATATACTTTTTTTATGTAAGTTTTATGGCCTGGTTGCTAGGACCTTTTAGCCACGTCTTTGGAACGAGTTTTAGATCTTATATTTATTCTTTAGAATGCGGATGTAACAGATTCTAATGTTTTTTGGAGTATTTGGCAGCAAATTGTATCAAGTCAGTCTTCCCAGTAAGCTTTGCAGAGGCAGTCAATACTACAATAAAATACTCCGCTCCACTATCCCGAGATCGCTTCTCTCAATAATTTTACAAATTGTCCAGTTGCGTAGACAGTTGAGACACAAAACTACACCAATAATATATCACAATATCCACTAGGAATCAATTTGCAAATAATATTAACAGCCACTGAACTTCACTCGACAAAATCCCGCCAAAAACTCCCGTCTATATACACGTCCCACTGCAGGGCGCAGATTATTACATAATATTTTTCTTACGTCAAAGATTCTCAACCTCCTTTAAAATCAATATCTTGTCGAAGAATTAGTAACAGTTACATTACTGTTGCCATTTCCTTCCGGCCATCATTCGATGTGCCCTGTGTATTAACCATATAATAGTAATGGAAAGAAATAAAAATTAAGTAAGAAAAATGTAAAATAAACTAAAAGTATCAAAACAAGTCAGTCTAACTTACCGGTCCACTCTACGACGCACTTTAAAATCAAAGATTGAGTTTGATTTACGCCTTCTTCTTCCCTTATTTTATGATACACATTGAAAACAATATGTCTCGCTTGAGATCGAAGTGGGTTTTTCGACATTCTCACAAAAATAACAAATTTTCAAGATAATATCAAAAAAATTCAGCATCGGTTGACACATCAAGTACTTTGATTTGATAGGTGACAATTGACATTGCCATATGAAAATCACAATTTAAAAAAAATAAAAAATGCCATGAGATTCTGGTAGACCTATATCATATCTCCTAGTTACTGGGTTTCAGTCAATTGCTGCATGTAAAATACTGGTTGGTTTGGGCCAAAGTTATCCCCCAGAACCAAAGTAATACAACTTTCTGGTACTTATTCAGCTGATAACATAACTTACCATTTCATTCTAATCTTATTAGATTTTCCTTTAATTTCAGCCGCCATTAGAAGATGATCCAAAAATACGTGTTACCGCCAAGCAAGTTGAGAAGGCGGCAGCAAGCTTCGCTGCGCACGCGCACAAGAACCTTTGTCGGTCGAATGCAGAACGCAAACGTTTGACCGCAGCCCGGTACATGAGCATGGAACTATTCCTGAGCAGAAACCCTCCGGAATTCATCACGAGCTATCTGAATGACAATCATAAATTCAGAACTTTACACAATAAAGCGCTTCTGAGTAACTTGTAAAAAGAAGAGAACTTAAAGCCAGTTCCCGTATTTAAAAACGTTCAAAATCTGGTCGCAATCTCATCTCGGTTTAAATTAATGTTTACAGGTGTGCGGAATAGGGTGGAAAATCCCACAACCTCTATTGAAAAGGGAGGATTCGTCAGACACCACTAACTTTGCTTGCGCGATGTACGGTTTTGTGATTTAGTTCGTATTTGGTCTCATAAACGTTGCTACAAATGCCAAAATGTAACGAAAATTTTAGGATTTTTAGGAGGTAGATGAGATTGAGATTAGAATGCAAACGTTCCTTAAAATACGGGAATGGGGATGTTTCCTGGGTAGAAAAATGATAATTGTATTAAGTCCGTCAGTGAGAATATCAAGTAGTATTTTTTTGCTATAAGAGGAGCTCGTGGCTAATCAATAACAGCCGCACGGGTCGATCTTCAAGGTTAAGCAACGCTTGCTGAGGTCGGTCTGTGGATGGGTGACCATTTCAAAATACCGAATTTCCTCCGTGCCTCGGCAAGCACGCTAAGCCGTTGGTCCCGACTGTCATTTGAAGATCTTTGACAGTCGTTTCGGGAAGTCAGAAGCTTGAGATATGACACCAATCTTGCCAAGGGGTACCGTTACCCAGTAACTGGGTTGTGGAGGTCAGATAGGCAGTCGCTCCATGTAAAGCACTGGTACTCAGCTGAATCCGGTAAGACTGGAAGCCGACCCCAACAACAATAGGGAAAAGGCTAGGCAGATGATGATGATATTTTTGCTATAACAAAAAATAAAAACTAACAAAGATAAAGCGCATCAAAGTTCAGGAGTGGGGGCTTGTGACGTCACTTTGTTTATAGTGTAGCACACCGTGACGTCAAACGATATTTCAACGCACTGTATCGTCGTAATATTTTGTTTACGTAGTAAAAGATAAAATACGTGTTCAATAATTTTAGGTTATCTAACTGACGGACTAAATATATATGTTTGTCAACTAGGTACCCTATTGCCCTATGACATACCGAATTTCGGCCCTAGCCAGCCAAGCCAAGCCAATGCCAGTGCGTTTTCGGCCTTAGAGACTGTCACTTTTACAGTAGGTACCTATTCCCCAATCTTTTTGCCTCTCTGAAGGTTGGGTTGCGGCCAAGAAGATTGTGTACTTCTTGGTATTGGTACTGTATGAGTGAGAATGACACTCCAAGCCAGAATTATGTTTTGTTTTTTTTTTGTATAATATCGTTTGCTTTTGTGGTGTAGGTAACTATACTAAATACCTTTTTTTTTTTTATAAATTGTCAACGAACTAAAGCCAAAAATAAATTAAAAATTAATATTGACTGTAAGTCTATGCTAAACACTGTGATATCCTATGATTCGGCTATTTAAATAAGTATATTAGCGTTACGTGTTTTATCATTCCTGTTAAAAATTGTCTGTTATGGGTTCAGTTTTTTTTCCTTTTGCAAGCCGTGTGCTTGATGGCATTTCCTATCGGCAAATATAGTACTCCTCTGTACAAACTTTCATCATACATTTATGTAAGAAAACTTCATCCTTCATTTTCTTGTAGTAAGGAATGTGCACTGACGTGCTTCTAGACCTAGCAGTCTAGGGGGCTGCGCGTTGTTTGTCAGTATTTTGTAGGACTTTTACTTAAATAACTATACCTCAGCTGTATTGCGTAAGTGCGCAAAGAGTTTAAACTCTATCCAATCGACCAATCACACAAAACGGAAATCCACATCGCGTCATTCATCTCGCATGTGATTGGTCGATTTGGCAGTTGGATAGAGTTTAAACTCTTTGCGCACTTACGCAATACGGCTGCTGGATTTCCCCTAGAGATAGGATAGGTACCTACTTATCATAGTCAACTTCTACATTTTACCGAAACAACCGAATGAGTTCTACTTGTTATTGCCCAAATAGAATTAATTATTTTAAGGCTTTGCCACACTGGATGCGTTCTATGTCCAGCGGTCCGGTCACTCGAACATTTCCCGCCGCACCGAATGTTCGAGTGGCCGACAAATGCCCTAGTGTTGAAATAAAAAATAACAATGACATTATATTTTTTATAGTTATTTGAGCTTAGATTATAGAAAAAAAATCTTTGCGCTTTTAAAGTGATCTTTGAATCTTAGATTACATAAAGAACATAATTTGAAAATGAGAATGAATACGAGATTTTATGACCTAATATTATATTCTCCTTTCGAAAATCGAGACCTTAAACAAACTGGATAAGCACCGTCAGCTGGAAACCCTCTTTTTTGTTTACAAATTGACAGAAAGGAGCAAAACTTGGAATGAGCCGACTGCCACTGCGAAAAAGGGACAGATGTATGCAAGTCATACATCTATCTGCCCCTAACGAACACTCGAAATAACTTTCGTTCTAAAAGCTTATGTTTACCTCCCTGGGCTGTTTGTTTGGCGTCGGTGCCCATAAACCAATTGATCAAATTTCAATTGGTCCATGGAGCACTGACGGCTGGTGCTTGGATTGATAGAAACAACTGACCAGCAGTCTGCGTTCATGCCTAACAGACCCTTTCGAATTTTTATGGAACGACTTTTGACGGTGTTTTGCGAATTGCTAGATTTTTTATATAAGCCAGATGGTTAAAACACTGGGATTGATTCACACTCTGGCAGTAATAAAAGAATCCATTAGTCTTTGTAAATTATTTATTTTCTTAACATTTATCTCAAAAATATTGAATATATTAACCTTAATTATTCGACTAAACTGCGTCTGAACACTGTACAAGCTAGTATTATACCGTTACAAATTGTTATAGTGTACTTATGTGCGTTTAATTTTTAAACAAAGCTGAGGATCGATTCAGATTAAACGTTATGCTAGACCTATACACAAGAATTCGATTTTCTTAGCACTACACACTTAAATGAGAAAGATTGCTCGCAAGTGCCAGCACTCCGGTGAATTCGAATACGATTGGATAGGTCTAACTTAGCGCAACACTTCATTGGTTGCGTACTTAGCAAGCATATTTTCATTTAATACTATTTATTATTCAAAAGTCCTTCACTAGGTTTATTTCCGTATCCCGTAAGTATTATAACAATGTTAACAAAATTATAGTTTAATTTAACATTTTAGAATAAAATATACAAGATAGTAGGTAGCATAAAATAAACATACATCATAGTCATAAAGAGAAACATGCTTCTCTAAACATTAATAAATTCAACAATAAATACATAAAATCACGCTTTTTTCCCATGGGGGTAGACAGAAACTACAACGCCACCTGCTACGATCCTTACATACTCCTTTAAAAACACCATTAAATTGTAAATTTTACTCCAATTCCTATTTAATATGCTTTACATAGGAAAAAGTGAAATATCAAAAACAATTCTCTCTACCAATTTTCATCCAAATCCTGGACGGAATACTGGTAGTTATGGTGCGAAAAACATCAATATATTTTTTAAATAAATTAAGACAAAGGTGCATTTACGTATAGCATTTAAAGGTGCCAGCCAAACTTGCAGCGAGAAAATCACATTTACATAATGGCCCAAGATACTATATAAAAAGTCAGTCTTAGCCAGTTCAACCTTGGATAGTTACCATAGTCTTAAATAGACCCAAGACAATTTTGTACATGGGCTGAACTGGCCAAATTAAAAAGAAGTTCTTCTTTGAAGAGATATGTTGGAATGGCGAATGTCCATAAGCTATATTTTTTTCATAATTATTTTGGATCTAACTGTAAATTATTTTCATATCTTATTTTAATAATTAGTCTTTTTATGCTTTTATTGATATCAAATTTGCGTTTTATGCGAATCATCATCATCGTCCAATGCAATTTTAGTATTAGTGAACTTTTGAATGGTATTTTTTATTTTTGTTAATGAATCAAAACTGCTTGAGTGCTACAATAGCGTTCAGTCACATTCGTCATCATTAGGATACATATAAAGTAGATTTTAGTCAAAGCGCTGCCACCGACTATGTCAGGGAAATGGCGAACTATTGGGGCAATACCACTTATGGACCTCGCGCACTACGCGACCAGCAGCCTAATTGTATAAGTAAATTCGGCAAAGGAAATAATCCGTTTCTTTCCCATAAACACACACATACACAAAAAAGTTAAAATCTTTATTCATTTTTTTGTGTATATGTGTGTTTTTGGGAAAGAAACAGATTGTTTCCGTTGCCGAATTTACTTACACAATTAGGCTGCTGGACCACGACCTGTGGCCACAACAACCAGATTAACTAAATAAACCATTTGCGGCCAAATGCGCGACGTTTATATGGTTTCTTTAGTTAATCTGGTCGTTGCGGCCACTGGTCGTGGTCGTGGCCGCGTAGTGTGCGAGGTCCCTTAGATTGACCATAGACACGAAAATGAAAAATTCTATAAATTAATGACTAAAGAATGACGCAAAGGCTGTATTGGTACTATACAGAGTATTGGTACTTGTAGTTTGAATAATAAACAATTCACGATGCGTTTTTTAATAGTAAGATAATGTATCACGTCTTTGACCCCAAACTGGTACACAGTACAGAGAAAATTAGGCAATAACAACTGTCAAGAGAGTGCCACTAACATGTAAGGAATCCAGCCACAACCCAGTAACTGGGTTTTAGTAACTTAATGTTCGAATTTTTGGTCAATTAGTGTTAATAAATTTTCCTATAAGAAAATGACAAAACAACAGTTTGATTTCGCCGCCCTCCAAATTGGGCTTATGGGTAGGGTAATACAATATCTGCCTCCCTCTCTGGGGTATAGAAGCCTGATGTTGTGGAAAACATGAAAGCGGCAGCACTCTTATTTGTCTATTAACTGGAACGAAATCAGCAACGTGTCACAAGTTAAACGCAAGTCAAGTGATGCGCATGCGACTGGCTCTTGATAAAAAAAATTAACCAATAATGCGCTTTTGACAACCTAGGGCCGATTTCACCAATCATATTAATCGTGATTAGTTCAACTAAACTCAGTTTACGCAAATACAGCGTTCTGATTGGTTGAGACAGCTAGAAAACTACCAATCAGATCGCTGTATTTGCGTAAACTGAGTATAGTTGAACTAATCGCGATTAGTATCATTGTTGAAATCGGCCCTTAGTATTTCGTTCCAGTAAATTCTTTTCCTATTAGCATCGAGTTGCAATTGAATCGTTTTACGGTTGCTAGGACACCGAGCATCTTGAGTTTTGTTCTCCGCCGACTCGTTGCCGCGTGAGCGCGCGAGCGATAGCGTTGTCTCGCTCATGTAAGCTGCCGCCCGCCTGCTCTTGTAGGGACAGGGCCAAGGCGTGGGCCAACGCTTCGTCTTCAGTCTGGAAATGGATAGAAACATTAGTTTGCGTCTTATAAAATACTTGTGGCTCGCCCCACCTTTACCTGAGCCATAATAATTTATAGCCTTTTTAAATAATGTAACTTTCAAATGTTGTTATATTTTTATATTTAGTGGTTCCATAGTTTACCCTACACATTTGAACAAACTGAACTCAGTTTATGTAAATAAAGCGTTCTAATTGGTTGAGACCGCTGAGGGACTACCAATCAGAACGCTGTATTTGCATAAACTGAGTTTAGTTGAACTAATCGCGATTAGTTCACCTAAACTCATTGGTGAAATAGACCCTAAGAGGTGACGCTAAAAAAATATACTAACCATATTTCCTTGTACTTCTGAGAACGTGGCGACTGGCGGCGCAACTGGAGTTTTGTTCAGATTCACCCTCTCCTCAGCTGCTTTCATTCGTGCCATGGCTGCTTCACTGAAAAACAAAATTAATAACTTGATTAATTGATACTAATATTATAAAATACGACAGTTAATCATATCCTGTATTACGAATTATTTTTGCCCGCGTGCAAGTCCGAATAGAACATACTCCCTTATGTTCTATTCGGACTTGCACGCGGGCGAAGTAACTTAGAAATGACTAAACCACTGTTTGAAATCATCGTCTGCTTCGTAACCTAAATCAGATAGTGAATGTATTGTGGAATTATTAATTAAAAGAAAACTGTTTTTTTTTGTACAATTTTTTATATAAAAAATTGCACCGTCACGAGAAACAAGTTTGTGAAAAATTTAAGCTTAATCGGCCACTGGGAATCTAGATTTGATTACAGACACCAGACCGATGAAAGTCAATAAAAGCTTGTATAGATAGTTGAAGTCATCTATGCGCGCGTGTCTAAGTGGGTAAGTATGTGTAGGTGGTTGTTTGCACTGCCAAACAAATTAAAGCTGTGTATTTACAAGCGTACGCACAGTGCACGCACACACGGCGCCGAGCGCAAAGATGTTTTGAACTCTCTATAATGAGTTTCCTTAAGAGGAAATACGGGCGGAGAGACTTTTGAAAAATAGGTATTTGAAAAAACTATCGCTGTCGCTCTGCGAACTGCGAGCGCGTGGCGTCCGGCCGCCCTATCCTTGTGTGTGTAAGTTGACAGTGTGTGCGTGCCTCCGAAACACTCCCGGCCGCGGCTCGCGCATTTCTTGTAATCGCCCCAGTCACTCGTTACTTTTGTTGTTGTGGATTGTGGACAGATATCCAACAATATCTGTTATTCTTAACAGCAAACGCAGAAAATCTTTTTTTGGACGTGACTAATAATACTGTAGAGCAATTTAATAATGTAATTGCTAAATTTATTGGCGGAAAAAGAATTAACTTTGCAGGAAGTGGCTCATATCACATCAGACAAGATGTTATGGAGTAGTAACTTCATGGAATAGCGAAGGGCTATTCATGCACGCATTAAAAAAAAAGTACAGGGCTGCAGTCCGGGTCAATATACAAAAAAAAATATAGAACAGAAGCAGCGTTCGAAAAAAACCACAGAGATTTATCGAAAAAGGAAACTGACGTATCCCAAAGACGGAACGAGCAAAATAAAAATAACTAGGTACATAACCTGTTAAAAACTACGGTCGCTTAGAGTTGGAAGAAGATATGCCTTTGGATTTATATAAATAAAAATTAAAATAAATTTCTTGAAAGATTGCTCTCAACTATGGATGTTCAAAGAAAAATAGTAGGGGCCAAAGCGATAATAGCTTACGGGAAATTGAAAGACTAAAGAGGCTTACGGCATCGAATTTTGGGCGAATATGTAAGATGCGACCGAAAACATCGGTTCGCAAAATATGACAAACGTTATTATATAACAAATTTAAAGGAACCGTGGCTACCAATTATGGCAAGGAAAAGGAATCTGAAGCGATCGATCAATTTATCAAGCACACGGGGCTACAGGTATTAGAGTGTGGAATGTTTATCGATGAAAACAAACCCTTTTTAGCGGCAAGTCCGAATGGTCTGGTAGGTGAAGACTCGTTAATAGAGGTAAACTGTCCTTATGATATTGCAAGTATGTCACCTGAAGACGGAATTTATCAAAAATAAATGGATTTAGAGCCGTTTTCAAGGGTCATCACTAATCGTCTCCGTAGACCACACACAAACGCTGCGGCAGGTTATACAGAAGACCGAAGAGTACAACCTGCCTCTCTGTTTAGCGTTTGTGGAATACGAGAAAGCCTTCTATTCGATCGACACTTGGGCTGTACTGCAGTCTCTCCAACGGTACCAAATTGACTACCGGTACATCGAAGTGTTGAAATGTTTGTATAAAAACGCCACCATGTCAGTTCGACTTCAGAATCAGACATCGGAACCCGTCCTTATGCAGCGAGGTGTGAGACAGGGAGACGTAATATCTCAAAAACTGTTCACTGCTGCACTGGAGGATGTCTTCAGGGTTCTGGACTGGAAAGGGCTAGGCATAAATGTCAATGGCGAATACACCACTCACCTTCGGTTTTCCGAAGATATAGTGGTAATGGCTGAGACTATGGAGGACCTCAGTACAATGCTCGATGACCTCAGTAGAGCTTCCTAAAGAGTGGGTCTTAGGATGAACATGCACAAAACCAAGGTGATGTTGAATGTCCATGTTACACTCACTCCAATCAAGGTCGGATACTCTACACTCGATGTTGTGGGTGACTATGTCTACCAGGGACAAACGATTCAGTTGGGTAGGGCCAACTTTGAGAAAGAGGTCAACCGTCGAATCCGACTTGGCTGGGCAGTGTTCGGGAAGTTGCGGTATCTTCTCGTCTAACTTACCACAGTGTCTCAAGACGAAAGTCTATGACCAGTTTGTGTTGTCAGACATATGGCTCTGAGACATGGTCGCTTACTATGGGCCTCACCAGAAAGCTTACAGTCACCCAAAGGGCAATGGAGAGGGCTATGCATGAAGTTTCCTTGCGTGGTCGAATCAGAAATGTAGAAATCCGCAAGAGAACCAGTGTTACCGACATAGCCCGAGCAATAGAATTTGGCGAGCCCGAGAATTGCCAAACTTAAGTGGCAGTGGGCAGGGCACATTGCTCGCAGAACGGATGGCCAATGGGGCAGAAAGGTTCTGGAGTGGCGACCGCGAACCGGAAGACGTTGCATTGGAAGGCCTCCCACCAGGTGGAACGATGACTTGGTGAAGGTTCCGGGGATCCGCTGCATGCGAGACGCACGGGACTGATCAATGTGGTGACCCTTGGGGGAGGCCTATGTCCAGCAGTGGCTGATATGAGGACGATGATGATGATGAAATAGATTTATAGAATAGAATAGAATATACTTTATTGTACACCATAAAAGTTACACATCTATTTTATAAGAAAAAAATAATTATACGGGTACAAAGGCGGTCTTATCGCTGACAGCGATATCTACCAGACAACCTTTGGATGGACTGAAAGAACTTACAATGAAAACGGGGGTAGTCTGTGGTGTACTGCTATTACATTAAAACATGAATATGTATATACAAAAATAATAAATACTATCCATAAACTTAAATATACAATTAAAACAGAATCACAAAAACTTCTACCAAGTACAAGGCCAACTACACAGCTCGTCGAGATTTCTGTTATTTTATTTTATGGAGTCCCAGAAGCTTTTATTTTTCAAAATATTAAGAGGGACGATGCATTATGGCATAAAAATGGAACCATTATTAGAAAAGTTCTACCACATTAGTGGCAAGCCCAAGGCATTAGCCTTCTACCAGAAATCATTGACGGTCGGATACCAAAGAATAAACCAGTGAGACACGTCGTCATAATCTGCCTAGACTTTTCCCATCTACGTTAGAGTCGGATGCAGCTGAATACCAGTATTTTGATGGATCGACTGCCTATCTGACCTCCACAACCAGTTACTGGGTAATATGCAAACCCCTTGGTAAAACGGGTCAGACTTACGGGCTGTCATAGTCGAAAATAACAGCCGGGACCAACGGCTTAACGTGCTTGGCGAGACACGGACGGGTCTTGGTATGTAAAGATGGTCACCCATCCACGGACCAACCACGGCAAGCAAAGCTTAACCTGATCGATTGACCCGTGTGGCTGACGTTGAAATAAGTTTAATTTCGCTGATGTACCTAGTAGGCGATCTAGAGATTGCGGATAACTACCCGATATATAATTTACTGTTTTGTATTGAAAACTTTTTGTAATAAACATTTATAGACATGCACTTTATTTTATTTTGTATCCAATACTTTTTAATACTTCTATTTGTTTTTCTCACAAACAGCACATGTAAACAATATAAATGTGTTTATCGATAACTGTTTACAACACTAGTATATCGATATTATTTTCGACTACTACGCATCACTTTTCCGTCTGTGTACGTATTATGCAGACCCCTTGCGTCTCACCTCGCCCACAAATTCGTGCGATAAGGACAACTGCAGGTTCGAGAAATTTTCATAGTTAAAAAGTCATAATTCGAGGTTTGGCTCTCGTCTGTTTTCTCCTCCAATATTGGACCGATTTAGAAGATATTTCATAAACTGAATAAGAAGGATATTAACTATGTCCCTATGTTTTCCTTTTTTCATTAATAGTCGTCAAATTTGTACATATATCAGGTCAGTTGTCAACTGTCAACACGCGTAAAAGTGCTGCTGGATATTTTCGTAATTTTGAGTTTAAAACTGCATATCAGTGATTGGAAATGCAATAAAAATTTACTCTTGTTAGTGATAATCAAGTGTTATTGTTATTAGCAAAAAGTGCTGGTTATTTAAAAAGAAAATAGTGATCAAAACTAGGAAGTGACAATCATCTTTTACAAAGTTTCTTCAGATACCCACGAAATCATTTACTTTTCCCTGACAATTTAATCTCGTCATGTCAATATGTCATCTGATATTTGGAGGAGTGTTGCCACTGTGAAACTTAAATATCTGCTATGAACAGCGAAAATAGTAGAAATATGACTGGAGTGGAGCATCAGCCTCCAGGTCAAACAAAATCTACTAAGGAACCGCTTTCACCTAAGAACCCAGCTCGCGCAACCGCCGCCACAAGCAGCAAAAAGGCCATGACTCAACAAATATTTCATCCTTCTCTTTTTATCAGACAGAGATCTAACTCACTCACTGAGCTTACGCCCAAAGTATGTAGTACAGCCACTGTTCCTATAATGCTGAATCCAGAGGCAACACTAATCAATTCAGCCGAAACTGAATTTGATTCTCCTATGCCAATCATAGAAAAGCAGCCCCCCACGTGGCAGCGTGTGCCATCATCTAAAAAACGAAAGGTCACGGAGCTGTCACCTCCGCCCGCTTCAACCCAGACAGAAAACAGGTTTGCTGGCTTACCCATCGACCTGACAGAGTACGAAACTGGTCTACCCAAGCAAGCTAGTAAACCTCCACCAATCATTCTGTATGGGATAGAAGATCTTAAGGAATTAACCAAATTGATAGAGACGGTCATTAGCTCACCTGAATTTAAATTCCGGATAGTCAACAAGAACAGCATACGCCTTATGATAAACACAACAGAAGCCTATAAAAAAGCCATTGATATCATAAGAGAAAATGGACTTATTGGGCATACATTCACACCAAAAGACGCTAAGTGCTACCGCTTTGTTATCAAAGACCTGCACCACACTACCCCTCATGAAGCTATAAGGGAAGCAGTCGAAGCCTCAAACAATGAAATTGTTGGTGAGATTATTAATGCTCGTTATGGCTCGGACAAAAAACCAACCTCGACCTTTTTTGTGAATGTCAAACAAAGTATTCACAATCGCGAGGTCAAGAACATCCAATATATATTCAATCAAAAAGTTAAAATAGAAGACCCCCGCAAATCCAAAAGCATTGTTCAGTGTCAGCGATGCCAACAATATGGGCACTCTAAGAACAATTGCATGAGACCTCACAGATGTGTCAAATGCGGAGAAGGTCACAAAACTACAGAATGCACAAAAAAAGACAGAACCACACCAGCCACATGCGCACTATGTTCTTGCGATCACCCAGCCAACTATAAAGGCTGTGAGGTCTACAAAGAGATTTTAGCTCGGAGAAATAAAAGCCGCACCCCACGAGAAAGGGTGTATACCCAAACTACTGCAAACGCCTCGGCCGCTCCACTTACAACATCTACTTTCAACATACGAGCCGCAACAAACACGCATGAGAAATCGTATGCAGAAGCTCTATCCGGACCAAACTCTACCCATGACCTACCACAAACACACCAACAACAGAATCAGACACTACATTATATTCTAATGAAACAGAGCGAAAAGATGGACCTCTTAATCCAACAAATAGGCTCCCTAGTGGGTCTAATCACCAGCCTCGTCGCCAAACTTACAAAATGACTTCCCTATTCATAGCAGCCTGGAACATCAATGGCATTGCACCCAACACAAATGAGCTAGAAGTTTTCCTAAAAGTAAACAAGGTCGATATATGCCTGATATCAGAATCACACACAACCGTAAGAAGTGATATACGCATCCCAGGGTTCTGCGTGTACCTTACCTCTCATCCGGACGGTCGAGCACACGGAGGCAGTGCTATTGTAATAAAAAACACCATCAAACACTGCCTACTGGAACCTTTCGTGACAGAACACCTACAATCCACGGCTATAAGAGTAGAAGATGGTTCGGGTCTTATTAACATTTCGGCGGTATATTGCCCTCCTAGACACAAAATCAATGAGGAAATGTTTACAGAGTTCTTTAAGAGGCAAGGCAACAGATTTATAGCAGGTGGTGACTGGAACGCCAAACATACGGATTGGGGTTCTAGACTCACCGTAACCAGGGGCCGTGAACTCAAAAAATGTATTGATGCAAATAACTTGTCAACTCTGTCCACAGGTGAACCTACATACTGGCCTACGGATGTTAATAAAATACCTGACCTCCTTGACTTCTTTGTCACAAAAAACATATGCCACAAATCGACCCAAATAGAATCTAGCCTAGACGGGTCTTCAGACCACACCCCAATCATATTAAGATTGAGTAAAACGACCGCAAAATGTAACCCAAATAATGACATGCTCTACAACTGCAAAACCGATTGGGATAACTTTAAAGAGTACCTTGAAGATAACATTAACCTCAACGTGCCTCTAAAGTCCCCTGAAGACGTTGACGACGCATGCTTGTACTTCTCCAATCTTTTACAAGTGGCAGCGTGGATCAGCACCCCTGAGTTAAAATATTCTGCTCATAGTACACCTACCCCGAACGAAGTCCGAAGAAAAATCGCTGAGAAGAGACGATTTCGCAGAATATGGCAGTCATCACATAATGAACGGGACAAAACCCGTCTTAACCGTGCCATTAAGGAACTCAAAGACCTTCTTAAGGAAACTAAGAATGATGCTCTTCAACACAGGCTAGAGAGAATAACACCTGAAGCTAAAGGAATTCACTCCCTTTGGAAAGCAACTAAGAATCTAGCACAACCTCAGCAACGCTTCCCCCCCATCAGATCAGATTATTCATGGGCTCGTTCGGATCAAGATAAATGTGAAGCTTTCGCCACTCACCTTGCCAATGTCTTCAGGCCGAATGAATCTGAAGTTCCTGATGATCCTGAAATAGATGCCATTCTTAACCAGGACTTGCAACTTTGTACCCCTCTGCCACCAACATCCCCACGGGAACTATCTAGATTGATATCTAGGATGAACTCCAAAAAAGCACCCGGATTCGATCTGATTACTCCGAAAGTTCTTAAGGAGCTACCAAGAAAGGGATTAGTCTTTCTTACTATCCTTATCAATGCCTCTCTCAGATGCTCTTATGTTCCTGCTCTCTGGAAAATATCACAAATCGTAATGATCCCTAAGCCTGGAAAGCCGGAAAATGAAGTTTCATCTTACCGCCCTATTAGCCTTACTCCGGTACTATCGAAGCTATGGGAAAGAGTTGTCTTGAACAGGCTGAAACCTCACCTAAAAGAAAACCAAGTAGTACCTGATCACCAATTCGGATTTCGCGAGCAACATTCCACCGTTGAACAGGTACACCGAGTCTACCGCACCATAAGAGAATGCCTAGAAAAGAAGAAGTATTGCTCGGCAGCCTTCCTTGACGTTCAACAAGCCTTTGATCGTGTATGGCATAAAGGACTACTGTGCAAGATAAAGTTGCTCCTGCCCCATTCATTTTACATGCTGATGAAATCATACCTTAGTGACAGGCAATTTCAAGTAAAGGTACGAGACGCTAGATCCTCTCTCACCAGGTGCCTTGCAGGGGTACCCCAGGGCTCCGTCCTGGGCCCAATTTTATATAATATATTTACGAGCGACCTCCCTCAATGCCCTGACGTATTTGTAGCAACCTATGCTGATGATGCCGCATTCCTGGCCTGTAATCAGGATGCCAACATAGCAAGCAGCATGCTGCAAAATCAACTTGACAGGACTCATGACTGGCTTAACAAATGGCGTATAAAGGCAAGTGCACCAAAATCGCATCACATCACCTTTGCACTCAGACATGGAAATTGCGCCCCGGTCACATTGGGTCAGGACACTCTACCACAGTCGCCATGTGTGAAGTACCTGGGATTCTACTTGGATCGTAGGTTGACATGGAAGGATCACCTAAAGAAAAAAAGAACAGAAATAAACGTCCGATTCAAGAACTTGCTCTGGTTACTTGGTAGACAATCTTCACTCACCCTGAGTAACAAACTTAGAGTTTATTGTTCCATCATAAAACCAATATGGACATATGGGATTCAAATATGGTCTTCTGCAAGCAAATCAAACATCATGTGCATTCAAAGGAGTCAAAACAGTATCCTGAGGGTCCTAGCTGCGGCGCCTTGGTATGCTCGCAACTCAGAAATACATGAGCACCTGGAAATCCCAACAATACTAGAAGAAGCGAAACGCTATCTGGAGAATTACAAAGACAGATTAACCAACCATCCCAATCCCCTCTCACGATCGCTATTGATGCCAAATCATACTAAGAGACTCAAAAAAGCTGATATTGTGCTGCCTGATTAAGTAGAATTTGGACACTGGTCCTGATTCTATAAAAATGTGATGCATCTTTCCACACATCTGATCATAGTCAGGGATGACTGATAGCAGATGAAAAAACAAAAAAAAAAAAAAAAAAAAAAAAAAAAAATTTGTACACTAAGGCTCTGAAGACAGCGACTCAATACAGACAATTTTGAGCATTTTGAGAGGGCTCTAGTTCTTATACGGATAATATATTACCAAAAAGGAAAACATAGGGACATAGAAGAAGTTGATATTTATTTTACTGTAAAAATCATTGCTTTAAGTTCATAAACCAGAGACAAAACAGACGAGAGCGTTTGTATGGACAAAAGACCACCCCCGTTTCCTCTTAAGTTTGCCGCACGTCTTTACTTCCCTGAATTTGATCCTTACTAGCGACTTTATTGGATGGAGTAATAATACAAATGCTTTTTACAAAAAAATTAATTCGATTTTTGGCCCAGAATATTGATTTTTCAAAATTCAATGATGCAGTTTAAGTTTTCATCACAATTGTGAAGTACAAAAGCCACAAAAGAGAAAAAATAATTTGTAAAATTGGCCCCGTGACTTCTTTTAGCGTTTTTCGTTATTCTTCATAGTTTCACACTTGGCCATGCAACCCCACATGAAAAACACTCCCTGTAATAAACCTCTCCCAACCCTTCTAGGAATGTAGGCGTAATGTTAGATTTTATTATAATCATGTTGACACCTACGCTGCTTGTCTTCTCTTGGCAGCCAGCCTGCCCTCGCACGCGTGGTCAGCAGCATGTCGATGTCTTAAGCAGAAGTTGAGAGTACATTCGCTACACACCAGCGGCACCATCTCTTTGTTCTTACAACCCTTAAATGTACAGCGGTTTGTGAACACCTGGAAACAAAAATGTATTAGTATTAAATTAGCTGCACTCTGTCAGTTTCTGGCACAAATACTTTTGAGATTGTCCAGTTAGGAGGGCTTATTGTTTTAAATATCAAACAGAGCTGATTCTAGTATTTCATTTCTTACTTTTCCATGTATACTTTATGATCTAGTTTGCTCCGGTTTGTAACTTTGGCTTTCCCTTAAATTCTAGCGAGTTTAAATCTACAAACATATAAAACCAGAACCCAGAACCAGAACAGCTGGTTAAGAAATTGATTGGATCAAAATAAAAACAAATAAAATTTAAAAAACTCGCGACACGAATACCTCGTTAAACTACATAATTTATCTAAGTAAACACACTTAGATTGACAATCCATCACAAAGTGTAACTATGACACAATATCTTGCTAAAATAAATCGATTCAAATAATAAAAATAACTTTTTAATGGCTGAACCGACTTGCATGAAACATAGTTATTAACACTCTTGATAAGGTCATCTTTCAAACAAAACAAACTAAATCAAAATCGGTAAGTCGTTTTAGGAGCAATGATGCCACAGAAACTTATAAAACCCCTCTTTTTCTATCAGGGGTTACTTAAACCAGGTGATATATTGGTTAGAGAGCCAAGACAGGCTTGGTCTTTGGCTTTGGCGGCAAGACAGGCTAAAAATAAATATTATATTATTTATTTTTAGCCTGTCTTGCCCCCCAGCAGAGCAAAGGCTTCACTTTCTTTGTTTTTTAAAGACCCCAAAACTTCTGCTTACTTTTTTCCGCCTCTCCTTAGCTGGGTCTGAGGTACACAGGTTATCAATGTGGGCTCCTACAGCTACATCTGGAGGCTCTCCTCGTTTGCCTGGCACAGGCTTCCCACACAGCGGACACTCAGGAACCTGGACGTTACGTGTGTTGGGCGCTGGACACTCATGCTTTGCATATGCAAAGTGGTCAGAGCTGTAATAGTAATGATTATATGTTAAGTACGAGCTAAGTTTTAATACAATTAATAAATTTTTATTGAATGTGTGGAGAACCCATGGTCTGTTTGCAGGTGCAGTAACTGCAATGGGTCACCCTTCAAAAACAGCCATCTTCAATGTTCATTGTTCTAGTGTACAAGAAAAAAAATTATTTAAGTTCTCAAATTTAAAACTCTTATTGTTAATCAAGTAAACAAGTTTTCATTTCTTAAAAACAAAAACAGGTTTTAATATTTCTGACAACACCAACATCTTAATTTCATCACCTCTTTTCAAAAAGTCCTTCAGTTATTAACTTACTTTTTATTGACGACTTGGCAGAATGTAAGTTTTGTTATGATAATTATCAGTAATAAACACTACTGTTAACAAGGTCAGCAAACTAACAACTGTTATCATTTGCCTTTAGGGAGTATGAACACATTAACAGACACATAGATTTTCCATTTGAAATATTGAGACACCTCCATCTATTAAGTATTCTGTTTTGAAAACTACTGCATATAATTTTTAAAATTTTAATATAATAATTCTAACTGACCATTTCAACTAAAGATAGACCCTCTTTGAAATAACATTAATTAATAAGACACACACTAAAATGATATTAGTTCTACGTTCTTCGTTCTACATCTAATAATACACTAAAAACTATGACCTCTTGTTCACTCACCAGAACACTTCTTTGCATGCACCACATTTGTAAGGCAGGAAGTCTGAAAGGCAATCAATATTCAAATGAAACATTTGTAACTTCAAACTGTAAAAATCTAATGTATTCATGTAAAATTTTATGATTATTCGCTTTTCTGTAAATGAATAGACATTTTGTGCAGGGTCTTTTTGTGGTACAATTTAATAGACAAAGTATTGGACATGCTGCCATATTTTTGTTAAAAAAAAAAACAATAGAAAAGTTCTTACTTGAAATTGTTGTGCAAAGTTAGTGCTTAAATGGTTAAAACTTAGTGGTTTACACATACATTTTCTTCAGGAATTAGATAAAAATAATGAGCAATTTCTTGAGTTTTTTTTTACATTTATTTACAACCAACTTACCTAATTTGTTGCATGATGTGTATGAGCAATTCTTTCCAATATGAGGGAATTCCATCGTTTTATATTAAAATAATCAATTCTGCCAAAAAATGCCTTGCACAAGCTTAGAAGATCTAACAATGATGACGACAGAAAATTGTTAACACTTTTATATCCCGTTGTTGCAAAAGAATTACAGAATTACTCGATCTATTCGTCATCCACTGACATCTATAAAAAAAGTACTCTGTGACTGACATGCAGGAATACGATGAAACGACATTTTTTTATTTGTGGTTGTGCATTTACGAATGTCGAATTGTCGATATCTTCTATAAAGTTCTTTTTTAGAATGTTCAAGTAATTTTAAAACTTTTTCACGTTAGAATCATTGGTTCAAATACATTTTAATTTTTCACCAAGTTAATAAAATTATAAAATGCAATCTAATTCACGTCATCAGAAATGTTTTCACAAAATGGGATATAAATAAAACATGAAAAGAGACTATCTTTACAAACACAATGCCTGTCACTTAACTGTCACGTCACTCACATCGAAGCTGGAAACATTCCATTTCTCGGATGATGAATGAAAAAAGCCGGCCAAGTGCGTGTCGGACTTTGCACATAGTTCCGCACCAAAGCAAAAGTTAAGTTAAAGTCAGTTTTCGTGGTTTCCCATTTCTTTGTTTTCCAATATTTTTTAAAACAAAAATACTATATTTATCTACATAACGATACCCCATCAATGGGGTAGGTAATAATTTTTTGTGCCCTCCCCCACTGTATGGGCTTTAACCCTTAAGTGCATAGTTTATCAAAATTTTATAACATCAATTTACTTGGCCGTAACTTGTGAACGCAACATTATTTGTTAAGGGGTAAAGTTTCTAAACGCATCATAACCTGTCATCCTTCAATAAGTCAAAAAAAAAAAGCTAGCTTGCACGTAATTGGTGGAAATCTGACATTTCTTGTATTGAGCCACAGAGTTCACAAAGTGACTGCTTTCAAAAGTTTCATCTAGTTACATCTATACAAAATTGCGTTTTTTCCCTGCGAAAAAAAATATATTTAGCAAGGTAAGGACCATTATTATAATAAAAATTACTAATTTTTGGACTATTCTTTGATCGCGGGTACTAATTTTGCTTTTGAACTTAGCTATCAAAAATGATAATGCATGCATTCCAGCTAAATAATGTCGTGTTTGTAATATTACAGTTTTGTTTTGGAAGTAAATTGCACCCCTTTTTTATGCTTTGGTTTTGCATGGGTTTTACTGCTTTTAGATTCAAGCTTGTTAATCATGGATGAAAATCGCATAGAACAACTTTTATGGCAGCTGGAAAATGGGGATATATCAGAGGATGAAGGTGATGTTGACGAGGACACAATTGATTATTACAATAATTTGGGTGATTAGGTTGCTGACCTTGAGGATATTGAGGAAGTTCAAGAGGAAGCCCCAGAATCAAATGTAATTAATTTAGATTCTGTGGCTCCAGTTTTACCTGACTCTGTACCTGAAAATCCGTCCATCAATTATACGACCGCTCCACTTCAGTCATGTGTGCAAAATGCAATGTTTCTCTTTGCGACAACAGAAAGAATAATTGCTTCCAACTTTTTCACATTTAAACCGTTTCTATGTAATTTTATTTTATATTTACATAATAAATTGATATTTCACTAGAAAACTCGTGAATCTTATTTCATACAAAAATCCAGTAGTTAATTGCATAAATTATCAAAAAAGATATTAAGTTTTTTAAATTAATAATAATACTTACAAAATCATAGGATTTTTTTTTTAAATTTTTTCCTGTGTATCTAACTTATTTTTTATCACATATTTTTTTTTTTTAAATAAAAAATCATGCACCTAAGGGTTAAAACTTTTAAAATATTTTTTTACTGTTTGTATGGCTTTGGGTCAACAAGAGGCTTAGCTCCAACTGTTTGTCTGTAAAACCTGAGTGACAGACGACGGACAGACAGACAGTAAGACGGACAAACAGACACGTCAGTGACAGCAACAGGGTCCGTTTGGACCCTTCGGGCAAAAAATGGTATCGTAGTGTGATAAATTATATTAATAGGCTACAAAAAGGCAACTTTCCAAGGAAGGTAGCCTAAGCGCCGGGTGCTCTTTAGCTCTTCAAATCACTGCACAGCCGTTTTTGAAATTGCCAGTGAAGAGCTGCGTGTGGACTTAGCATTATATTATTAAAGATATTTATTTCCTTGTACCACGTGAAAAAAGTAAATGTCAAATTGTCAATGTCACAAACGTCATTTTCGACCTGTGCGACGTCTGGGACGACCCGTATCTCGAATTATTTAGTTAAAATCCGGTAAAAATAGGAAAGAGTGGTCCTATTTGAGGATCACAAAATACACTGGGCTTTTTAGAAGAACTAATAACGAAAATGAGTAAACTCGTTCCTTCCTTCGCTAAACTTCTAGCCGGTAATACGGTTACGGTGGGTTCTGTTTCCTAGCTGAAGAAAATCAGCGATTATCTTGATAAAATAAATAATGTGCTACAGAAATCAGCTACAAAAAGGTGTAATAGTACATGCTCAATGCAATTTTTGATTTTAGAAAGTGGGCGCCCCAGTTGCTACGACGTCTAACGCAAAATACAGTACGAAGAGCCAAGCTTCATTTGAAATCAAGGTAGCTCTAATTTATGGTCTATTTTGATCTTAATTATGTTCTATGAGTTGAATGGAGAACGTACACGTTTGCCTTGTAAATGCCGGCTATAATTTCTATTTAAACTGGTTGGACAGATTTGTAATTATGTAACCTAACCTTCATTATGTCAAGTGTAACACTGTTTTGTTGTCAGTCATCTGACGTAGGTAAGCTACCTGATACAATGATAACAAATTAAACATAGTTATCTTGCACTATAAGGTACACAATGGGTTGGTTTGGTTACAGAAAGTACTTTGGTTACTTGTCTTAGCGCTCTTGGGAAAAGATTCCAAAATAATGTTGGCATGATTTATGTTTATGAGAAAAAAGAAGATTTAGGTTCCCACTGTGTAACTACTGCATCACATAAAAAATAAATAAATAAAAATAAAATAAAAATAGCCTTTAATCTCTGATTTTGTTTTTACATTTCTTACTAACTAGCCGTATTACTAATTTTCCTATTGCTAATACTTAATTCTATTTAACACAATATGTTCTTAAAAAATTGGTAACACCAGCATTAATTCATCAATTCAATCCATCAAGTTGTCCTCCCTGGACATAGGCCTCCTCTAGAATTCGCCATTTATGTCTGTCCATTGCTGATCTGCGCCATCCTTGTGGTAGGTCATCTTCCCGTCTTCTTTGTGGCCTTCCTCTTGTTCTCTTTGCATCTCTGGGGTACCAGGATATGACCTCCTTGGTCCATTTTTCTTTGGCAGATCTAATCACATGACCAATCCAACCCCATTTAAGTCTCTTGATTTTCTTTGAGACATCTGTCACACCTGTGGTCTTTCTGATTTTGGTTAGTCTCCACTTGTCTTTCAGCTTGATGTGTAGCATGCTTCTCTTTATTCCCTGTTGGCATACCTTTAATTTTTGGCTGTGAGCCTTTGTCAGGCCCCAGGTTTGGCAACCGTAAGTAAGTATTGGTAGGATGCACATGTTGAATACTTTACGCTTGATTGGCATTGGAGTGTTTTCGTTCTTCAATATTTCTTTCAGCGACCAGTAGCGAGCCCAGGTGTTATTTACCCGTATTTGCAATTCTTTGTCCATCTGCAAGTTTGGTGCAATTATTTGACCCAAATAGGTGTAGTCATTCACATACTCAATGTCATGGTCTTTTACACAGATTCTTTGGTGATGACTATTGGTCATAACCTTTGTTTTGGTTGTGTTCATGGTCAGACCTGCTTTTTGACTCTCTGTTGTCAGTTGTAAGAGCATTTCCTGTAGAGTGACTGGGTCCTCGGCGAACAGTACCAAGTCGTCTGCAAATCGCAGGTGTGACAGCCTACATCCATTAATATTTATGCCCCACCTTTCCCAATCTAGCTTTCTGAAAATTTCCTCTAATACAGCCAAAAAAAGTTTGGTAGACAGAGGATCCCCTTGTCTGACTCCTTTTTGGATTTTAAATTCTTCTCCAATTTTTTCTAATTGTACTTTTGCCATGCTGTTGCTGTATATATTCCTTATAAGTCTAATGTACTTGTTTTCTATTCCTTGATTTTCCAAAGCTTTATATATGTAGTTGTGAGATAGGGAGTCAAATGCCTTGTTATAGTCTACAAAAGAAATATAATATGGTTTTCTGTATTCCTTGTATTTTTCAGTTACCTGTTTCACTACTGCATCACATACTTCATGTTTAATTAAAGACTGAATAAAGATATCTACTGTATATAGGTAAATAGCAAAACAAAAACAAATTCATTTTCTCATACTGTAAGTTTTTTGGTTCACTAGCCTTACAAACTCCACAAATTGGATAAAGGCCCAGCAACTACAGCTACGTTAACAAGTGAAGATGCTCTTAGACTGTATGAACAGTTGGCGGTTATCCGACGAATTGAAACTGCATCTGGTAACCTATACAGGGAGAAAATCATCCGTGGGTTCTGTCATTTATACTCCGGTGAGTGTTCTGATATATATATCATTATGTGCCATGCTATTTTTCAATTTGAACCTATGAGGCTACTGTATTCAAAGAATCACTTTTATATTTTAATTTTTAATCAAATTCTATGTTTTTTGGTTCAAAAAGCAAACCAAATAAAATGAAAATGATTAAACCTTAGGTCAAGAGGCAGTAGCAGTGGGTATGCGAGCGGCCATGCGTGATTGCGACTCTGTGATCACTGCCTACCGCTGCCACGGCTGGACACATCTTATGGGTGCCAGTGTGGCTGGTGTACTCTGTGAGCTCACCGGCCGCAAGACTGGCGTCTCAAGAGGCAAGGGAGGATCCATGCATTTGTACGCAAGGAACTTCTATGGTGGCAACGGCATTGTTGGTGCTCAAGTAAGATGTTATTTTTATCACTATTACTAGTACTAAGTATTACTAAATGTTACATCCAAGATACTTAATAGTTGCATAAAATATTAGCCCTGACCTTTGACGGCAAGAGTCGCCACACAGTGCGTGCATGTGGATGAAAGGTGTTCGACTACACCTTTCATCCACATGAACCCACCTACCTACAGGTGGTCGGCCCAGAAAGAGAAGAATATCTGGAAGGACTTGGGGGAAGCGTTTACTCATTTGTGGGACAGAAAAGGCTATATTAAACAAAAAAAAACATTGACTGATCATAGGCTCTGTTCCCCTCTCCCACTCCTAAGTATAGACTTATGCCTGATTCCTTCCACTTCTCTAAATTTCTTTTTTCTCATCAAATTTCAATCTTGAAGAAGCCCTTTAAGACCACCTCCCACGCCAGAAAATATCTGCGTCTAGCTCCTCGCAGTGAGGTGTGCCGTCGTACTTTGCACTTTGTTTGTGGTTGATCTATACTTTTAGTAGCTGTAAGGAGTAAGGACATCACAATTATTTTGTAAACATGTATTTTTGTTTCTTAATTAAATTATAATTTTATATATTATAATTATATAGTATAATATATTATAATTAAATTATAAGTATATAGTACTCTATCCAACACCCCTATACATTTCATTACTATACATATAAACAAAAGCACACATAGGTATACACACACAATTTTAGTATTGTTTAGTTTTAGAACATAAATGAAGATATGCATCTTTTTACATGTCTATTGGGCAATACTTATTATAACCTATATCGAGGGTCAGACGCCGTATGCCGAGATACAGGACTCGTCCTAGTTCGGCTCCCATGTTGCATAATTTTAAGTACTGGCCTGTAAGAATATTTTATGTAATTTTTTGTATTATTTTTAGTGAAAATAAATATTATTATGTTGAGAACTACATTTTTTTCTCAGACGGCGTTAGGAGCTGGAATAGCCTTCAAGCACAAATACAGCGGCGATGGCGGCGTGAACTTCGCGCTGTATGGTGACGGTGCCGCCAACCAGGGCCAACTGTTCGAGGCATACAACATGGCTAAGCTATGGGACTTGCCGTGCGTGTTTGTCTGCGAAAACAATGGATATGGTGAGTGTTGTGACATTATTTTCATTACATTGAATTATTCTTTCTTATTCTTCTGGTACACTTAGCTGAATCAGGTTAAACTGAAAAGGGGTATTCTTTCTTAAGGTACCAGTGCTATTCCCCAGGTTATAATGACAAATATTCCAGACTCTCATCAGCTCATTTTTGGAGACACGCTAACCATCTAGTTGACATCATGACTTCATGAGATACTTTACCTAACAGTAACTAAACTAATTCATTTCTGTCTCCCTGGCATTATACATCCATTAAGTTCAGAGCCATAGCTACACCGCCGCCGTCGTTCAACATTTCACCGCGCACTCCTTTGTTGGAAAGCAGCACATTCTGAAGTAATTGGTGTTCTTCTTCTGGATAATTCAAGTGCTTGAATAAACGCATAAATATATAAATAGCTACTCGTATAATAGGTTTTTTCGTAGTACTTTGCAGTCTGATCTAAATTGACTAGGAGACGCTTTTTCAGTTTCCCCAGGGATATGTCCTAACAGGCGTTGCACAGAAGGGATTCTGGGGTGGTCTTTTAAGAGGTTACGGGGTCATGTGCTGAAGGTAAAATCCCATACTCCCTGGTTTTTTCCCCAAGATTCCAGGCGCCTTTTGAAGGTTTCCCCCCGAAAACAAAAAAAAGGTCTGATATACAAATCACGCAATATTCTATTGTCAAGATAAAATCACAATTCTTAAATAAGCCTACATTATTACCTATACGTTCAACGGTTCAAGTGACACGCACGCCGATTCATCCGACCTCTATTTGATCTTCACTACGATGCGACGTTCAAATGATTAACTAGCTGATTACATTCTGTTCTGCTTCCATTTCAAATCATAACATTTTGTCTGTAGCAAGAGACTGTACCACGACGTCCTTCTTTTGTAGAGTTCGGTAGCGTATCGGAAGCTTTTTCATTGACTTGGAAGGCCTTGTGAAGGTTGCGGGAATCCACTGGATGCGAGACGCACGGGACCGATCAATGTGGCGACACTTGAGGGAGGCATGTGTTCAGCAGTGGACGTCTTTCATCTGAAGTGATGAAAGTTTTTTCAGTTCTTACGTATTCTCTCTTACAAGGAAAGGTACCCAATTATCCGGCTCCGATTTAAGCTTTTTAGCTGCCCAATCTCAATCTATTGGGCGAAATTGTCCTCCCAAAATACTGAAAAGTGATTAAACCCTCGAACTTCTGTAGAGTTTTGTTCAAGTGAATTGCTAATGAGAACATGAAAAAATAATGAGCACGGGTGTTGTTCAAATCTTCTTTCTTGCTGTTGTTAAATCTGAAATAAAATAGATTCGACAGTTTCTATCTTATCACTTCTTTTTGTGTTATCGTGAGTTATGTTTGTCTAGACATATTTATCTCAATTGGACGAATTCATGAACCAATTGTCATTAACATTTTGGCTTTGTCTACGTTTTGAGATATTATAAACCAATAGTCCATATTTAAATTTCACAAAACGGTTCATATTGTAATATGGTTATTTGGTCCAAGTCCAATTGAAAATCTTGACTTATCATATAACGCAACGTCTCTTACTATTTGTCCTTTTTTATGGTGTGTTTCTGGCGATACTGAACATTTTTTACTTGGGAGCAAAGTTTAAATCCGTCTGTTTCACATAACCGCGTCCAAAGGTACCCTTATTGCCCCTATAACTCGGATACCATTTATCCTATTGACATGATTTATTAAATTAAGGGTGCCCTAGTCGGTCATTCTTCTATACAAACGTAGTATGGCGATTATTCCACTGTATGTACGTTCAAAATAAAAAAAAATATATCAATTTGTCTTGTCATTATCGAGCCCTGTATGAAATGGAAACATTAATTTTAACGAATTTGGCGGAAATAAATATCTTAAGACCATAATTCACCATAAAGGGATAGATTACGAGTAGTAGTCCAAAAATGCCAATAATTTTATTTTGAACTGATACATTTAGTAGTTTTTCATGATATCCATATTTTCAAAGGTGTGTTTATAAATTTTCGCGCGCTCGTTTTCGTTCTAAATCATCATCCATTTCGCTACAAATTTGTATCATTGTGTATTCGTACGCGCATAAGCTTCATCCATTACTGCTCATCACAGCGTCTATCCCTTTTGCACTTGTTGTCGGATGAGATAGCATGCATTTTACAGTTTAACCCCGCTTTCTAAATAGTTCGTGCCGCCGACTAGGGCAACCTTAATAGTCATGTACGTTCTCGGGTTAGGTTTATGTACAAAGTTCAGCCACGTTAGGTTAAATCCATACTAATATTAGTTTGAGACCCTGGAAAGGACATAGGATAGTTTTTATCCCGGTAATGTATTACGTTCGAATGATAAAACACTTAATAGAGAATCTAGTAAGGAATAAGCTGTGACTACATTAGTAAATCAGTTCGAAATAAAAATGATAAAGTAGTTTGTATAAGGTTTTCAACCTTATAACAGAAGGGGTTAGGACGAAAATTGCTCGCTTGACACTGTCCATTATTGTACATTCGACTGTTATTTTTCTAATACTGGTTGTATCTTCGGATGGTCGATGGGTCCAAAAGGTTCTAGAGTGGCGATCGCTACCGAAGGCCTCCCATAAGGTAGATACTAGTTCCCCACGCTTAACGGAACAAATGAGAATCTATGTGCGAAAAAGAGAGTCCCTGTCATCATCAAGGTGGACGATTGGCCTGGTGAAGGCCGCAGGAATCCGCAGCCTAGCCCAGCATTATGCTGAGCGAACGGATCCCGGTAGTATGTGCCCGATGGGATAATTCCCGACATCCATGCGGGCAAAGTCGCTGGCTAAAGCTAATTATTTTTTATATATAAAACAAAGTCAGGTTAGTTACACCATTTATAACTCGAGAACGGCTGGACCGATTTGCATAACTTTTCATTGGTTCGTTTTATCTCCACCCCGAATAACAAAATAACTATTAAAACATCGTAATTTTTTTTTTTTTAATTCTATTTCCTAACGTTTTGCGAACACAGTGGCAATTGCCATCTCTGTGATACATGGAAGGTTTGAAAACTAAAAAAAAATAGGAAGATAGGGAAAGGTAACGTAGGTAGGAAGCTAGTTGACGGTAGCGAAGTCGCGGGCACAGCTATAATTACTAAAATTATTTATTTCTTCTTTTCTATAATGAATAGTATCTTCCACTAGGTATGGGAACCAGCATGGACCGGTCCTCAGCCAGCACAGAATACTATACCCGCGGCGACTACATTCCCGGCATCTGGGTCGATGGCATGGACGTCCTCGCCACCAGGGAAGCTACCCGCTTCTGCATCGATTACTGCACCAGTGGAAAGGGTATGTAATAATAATAATAATATTTATTTTATAGAATAATATTTAAAAATGTAAAAATATGTAAATAAGATGAATAAATGAAATAATAACAATAATGCATGTCACCGCCCGGGTGAATCGATCCGCCACGTTATCTCTGGTTGTTCTCGTCTAGCTAACGAAGAGTACTTGCATATGCACAACCTTGTAGCCAGGATTATCCTTTAGCAACTTGCTCTGAAATACACTCGTGTGGCATCGGAGGTGCCGTACTTCAGGTATGTGCCCGACCCCCAGTTCTCGAGAATGGCAATAAAACATTGTACTGGGATCGGTCCATCATCACTGGCAGGACTATTGTAGCCTGATATAGTGGTGGTGGACCGAATCGAGAGGCGTGCAATGATGTTACCGTCCCGCATGACGGAAACCTCGTAAAAGCCGAGAAAGATAAGCAAATCAAGTATCTTGACTTGGCTCGCGAGGTTGTCGAAATGTGGGATGTGGACACAGCGATCATTGTACCGATAGTTGTGTCGGCCAATGGCTTAATAGCCACGAGTCTCGACCAACATCTTAAGAGGCTCTCGTTAGGCGGCTGGATCAATGGCCTGATCCAGAAGCAGTATTGCTGGACGCGGCTCGTATTGTTAGGAGGTTCATCTCTCTGGAACCCTGACCGCCGGTAGCTTGGACCCTGTTCCAGATACCGGTGGGCCTCTATTTTTTATATTTTTAAATGTTTTTCTTTTTTAAATTATTTTATAAAAATATTTAAAAATGTATTAAATAACAAGAAACATGAATAAAGGACATAATAATAATATTAATAATGTCATGCGCGCATATAATGGGTCTACAGAGGAGGGAACTAACCTTACTGCGTACCGAGCTAGGATGCTGATTCTGTTTCAGTACCTGGCACCACTAAACGCTATTGTAGTCCCACCGCGGTCTAATCATGTCGATGATGAGGTAGATGATAGGGTTGTTACAGCAAGTGGCCAGTGCAACGATAGATACAGGAGCGCTCCGCGAGTATAGGTCCACTCCTTCTGAACTTAGACCCCGACTACCACGGTTGCCTATGCACAAGAAAAAATGGGCGCTGGTGTCTGCTTTGGACTCGCTGATTAAGAAGCTCTTTGAGAGCAGCGAGAACCTCGTTGATACGCACTCAATCCTGTATTGCGGGGCTGTTGCGGCATGTCGTTTAGCCAAAGTTAAGTTAAGTTCCCAAATGAGGCTATTCGACCAAAGCCTGCCGTGCCAGCCTGGCAATGCAGTATCGAACGGCGTATCGATGGGGCCAGGGTACTCATCGGCAAACAATGCTGTTTCAGGGAGGGCAATACACGACTACGTGTGATGCGCTTCGTGAGGCGGGCATTTTCGGGGACTGGGATCAATCTTCGAGAATACATGTCCCGTGTCACGGAGCGCATCGACTTCTTTAAGCAGAAAGTTTGTACATGGGCCAGCCGTATTCGGTGGAATAAGCGGCGGGTTGACTGGTACTCGCAGAATCGCATGTTCCAGACCGATGAGAGGTGGGTATATAGAGCTTGGGAGCGACCTGAACAAAATGTGACTGGCGTGTGCCGCCCAGATGATGTCACCACAAGTACATTCTGGCGAAGCATCTGGTCGGTGCCCGTCTGTCACACTGAGGTTGGCTGGATGCGTGATGCCGAGCGCGTGTGTGAAGCTATACCAGAAAGGGGAAAAGTTATAATCAGCCCCTTTGATGTAGCCAAAGTAGTTCGTCCTCTACCGAATTGGAAGTCTCCAAGACCGGACGGACTGCATTACTTCTGGCTAAAATGCAGGTAGCACAGCAGCAGCTGCTCACACGCGTTTCTGGCATCTCAATTCCAGTCATGTTTAGAGTCTGGGTCGTTACCGCAGTTTTTAACAATAGCTGTTACCCACCTGCTCCATAAGATAGGTAGTCCCGCGGAACCCAACAATTATAGACCAATTACATGCTTATCAACGGTTTATAAACCTCTTACATCCCTTCCTGAGAGCAAAAATGTATAAATACATTAATGGTAATTCAATAATGTCTGCCTCTCAGAATTAATGTAGGAATGGGTCCCGCGGCACTAAGGAGCACTTTTCATCATGGTCATAAGCCAGCAGGTTCGTTGATCCCGCAAGGATCTGTCGACATGCTGGGTAGACTACAAGAAGGCCTACGACTCTGTGCCACATACATGGCTCATGAGGGTGCTGGAATTGTACAAAGTAGATGCAACTCTACGCACCTTCCTTGAGTCATGTATGGGGCAATGGAAGACGGTTCTTCGATATCCAGGATGTCGACCGATCCAGGGGGATGATGAGCCTCTATGGATGAAACGGGGGATATTTCAGAGCGACAGTTTGAGTCCACTTTGGTTTTGCTTAGCCCTGACTCCTCTAAGTACACTGTTGGTGGATTCAGGTCTAGGCTATCGGTTGAGAAGAGGTGGTCAGGTCATATCTCACCTCCTTTATATGGATGATCTGAAGCTCTTTGCCCCCAGCAAATTCCAACTGATGAAGTTACTGAAGGAAACAGAAACCTTCAGTAACGCCATCAGGATGGAATTTGGTGTGGACAAATGTGCAGTCATGCATGTAAAGCGAGGGGAGATTATGGAATCCGAGGGAATTCAACTCTCTGGTTCATACACCTTGGACACCTTTCCTCGACCGAAACTTACAAGTATTTGGGTATGTCGGAAGCGTTGGGCATTAATAGTGCTGACATGAAGCAACTGCTGAAGGAGCGCTTCTTTGGCCGCATGAAAAAGGTATTAAATAGCCTCGGGCGGAAATAAGGTGCGCGACTTCACCAGTTGAGTCATGCCGGTTTTCATGTACTCTTTCTCTTTGAGTACTTACACAGGCATAACCAAGTGGCCAGGATTATTCACCAGGAACTTGCTTTGAAGTACAATCTAGTGGAATCGGAGGTACCGTATTACAAGTATGTGCCCGATCCAGTTCTCGAAAATGACCATGTCACGTTGTACTGGGAATGGTCCAAATTATCTCGCCACCTCTCTCTGGGCCGGCCTCGACGGCACCTTCCATCTTCAGGAACACACTGTGTGGAGACTCTTGCCAAGCGATCAATTAGCATGCGGATAAAGTGACTCGCCCCATTCGTCTCTCAACTCGCTCCATCACATTTGAGCCTGGCAGCCTTTAATTGGAATAAAATAAATAAATAAAGTTTTCTCCTCTCAGGTCCACTAGTAATGGAGATGGAGACGTACCGCTACTCCGGCCACTCCATGTCCGACCCTGGCACGTCGTACCGCACTCGCGACGAGATCCAGGAGGTGCGCCAGACCAGAGACCCCATCACCTCCTTCAAGGAGAAGATCATCAGCAACGAACTAGCTACGCCTGATCAACTTAAGGTGAATATTTGTCCAAATCTTATACCCATTTGCGTCGGGAGTCATAATCCCCGGCGATTCCCGGCCACTGTAGGCCCAGGCTTGCGGACGGCGAGTAATGGATAGCTCGCCGTCCGATAAAGACAGGCCCGAGTCGACGGCGCGTAGTGTTCACGCCTCAAAAAGATATCAGGAAAAACCTAAGGGGTCCACTAGGGCCGATGCCTGTCGGGGTAGCGGATAAATTTGAAAGAGAGTTACCTAGTTAGGGTGGGTTTTAGTTAGTAAGTTAATAGTCTGACATGCCCCCTCGCTTTACCCAGAGCGGAAGAAGTCATTGGATGATTTACTAACCTCAAAAATAAAAGTACACTTGCGTGAAAAACTTAACCCAGAGTTAGTTAAATTTTTCACGCAACGTGTATGACATATTGTCAATTTAACCTCGTGTTTGGAACTAACTATGAGTTAAGTTTTCCACGAAAGTGAGCCTTAGTGAGATTGTATAGCTGTCGTCGACATGAGCATAAATGGCAAAGCAATGGGCACAGTTGACGCATAGGTTGCGTGACGTGGGTTCGATTCCCGCACGGAACAAATATTTGTATGGTCTATATATATTTGTTCAGGATCTGGCTGTTTGTGTGAGTTTTTATGTTGGTAAATGTACCCACGATACAGGCGAAATGCCTAAAGTGGGGCAGTGTGTGAAAAACAAAAAATACCTCTTGACGTTGGATGACGTTAACGGCAATGCACGAAATCCTGCAACAAAATTATTTTATTTTTCTTGAACAATACAATATTTTTGCGTCACTGGGATTGTTTTCATCGATACCAGTTCCCATTTATTTTGTAGAAACAAGGTACTGTCCAAACAATTTATAATATAAGATGCCTTCTTATATTATAAATTGTTTGTTGATTTAAAAGGTGCATTAAAATAAGTTTTTCCAATTAAAATTTATTATTATTATTATGTCCTTTATTCAATTTAATTTCTTATTTTATACATTTTTAAATATTATTAAAAAACACACAAAAAAGAATATTTTTTTTATACAAGCTTTTCAGCTTACCGTGCTTAACCAAACGAGTATGCACAATTTCATCTTAATCGGTTGAGGATTACTGCTTTAAAATTTAGTTGCAAGATTAAACCGAACATACATTGCAAGTAAATAAAAAGCTTGTGAAAAGTTGAAAGATACCTTGTAAATCTGGAGTTCCATGTTCCATTACCAACTTTAACAACTATATAAAAGGCCAAGACCGGTGGCAGACGCGGTCATAACACGTAGAAGAGAGACGACACGAGACTCAGTAGTTTTTGAGAAACCCTAGTTATTGGAATGAAAATTATCCCAAAATTAGAGACTGGATTTTTCAAGGCTTGCGTTTAAACTCTATCTTACCAAAACTAACAAATAATATGAACACAAATAACAAAACGTATTCGTAATTTCAGGAAATCGATTCAAAGGTGCGTCAAGTTGTCGACGAGGCCACTAAACTGGCGAAAACTGATTCTGAGATCGGCCTCGAGGAACTTTCAGGAGACATCTACGCTGACTGCCAGGAACCAATCATCCGAGGCATCCTTCCCAACACACCCCTCACACATATCTCCGTCGCTCAGCGCAATTAGCGCACTTATCACCTAGGAAATTAGGTCTGTTTTCCTATACAATATGCTCCACTACACCCAGTGAGATTAGCCTATGTAAGTGTATTGTGTTTGTAAACATTTTTGTATATATTTTTTATTTCCGATTTTATTAGAATTAAGTAATTGGAAATCAGTTTTTTTTAATCTTTACTGAATTGCTTTTTTAAGCAAATATTTTTAAGTAGTGAATGTTCTAGTGGACCATATTGTACGGGATAGGGGGCTATTTCATAGTTTGGCTGAAAAGTAACTGAAACTAGAATCATAACATTAATGCTACTATTCTCGATTTGAAATCGCGGTGGTCTTTTTACCTGTGTTTGTCGTTGGCTTGTGGTGCTATATTTTTAATATTTTAAACAAATCATTGTACCTCGGAATCGAATGTTGAGCATTTTATGTTTCTAGTGTAGTATTGTTTCTTATTTCAGTCAATTCTTCATCTGAAGGCCTCACGTAGTGAAATATTATTTTATAAATAAATACATTTTGTAGATTCGTATGAAGATATTATTCAATGAGGATAAAATACACTATCAAAACATTTATAATCATAGCTGCAAACAATTCCGTTATGCACAAGTATGGGACTTTTATATTACATATGTTATTTTTTAGTGTTTCACGCAAGGGAAAGTGATATACTGCCGATAATGTATTATTATGAATACAATTTGTTTATTTATTTATGAGGGCAGATGATTATTAAAGATATAAATTATAATTGATGTTTTCTTTATTGATGATGTCTTCGAGAAAAAAAATCAGCAATGCGTCCATTTGTGCAGTGAAGATGAAGAGAATTTGACAAATTAAATACGACCGTATCTGATTTCAATAAAGTTGGAAATAGCTTGGCATCAAAATGTAAACGAATGGTGTCTAATTGTCTTATCACTTCGCCTGCCCACTTTCCTCTTTTTTCCCTATGGTCAAGGCAAAGGACATGGCCGGAATTTGTATAGAGCTGTGCCCTAACAAAAATATTCATGTTCATTGACATACAGTACATCGTATTAAAGCTTAGGTATGGCTTTACAACAGTTTAAGTTTTATGGTCAGAGAAGAAGCAGGAGACACTATAAATAAGGATAAGATCGTCATAATATCAACGCAAGACTGTACCACAGATTAGACCGCACCAGTGCAGTGCATGCGCACACACTCTGGAATATATTTTTCTACGACTTATCTATTATGTAACACATTGCCAAAGAAATGCGTTTCGAAATATTAACATTTAGACACAGGCTTATAAAAAAACAAAATTACATATTAGAGTGCGCGCACGATAAGTCTGCGCGCGACGGGTGTCGTGCTTAATGTTGCCAGCATAACTGATCTTTTTTCCTTCATTTAATCAATAGTAGATTTTCATTATTCCTTTTCATTAGTAATTTGTTTGTATATGTCATTGTTAATTTTTCATTAGTAATTTTTGTAATTTCTTCTTTAACAAATTTTGAAGAAGCTGCTGCCACATAACCCTCTTCAGTTATTATTTGGGTAACGAACGGTGCGTTCAGAAACGCCTAAAACAAAATTACAGTGATGCATTATATTACATGATGCCGGTCACGTCCCGCTGGTCTATTTATGTACCACCCAAAAACCAATACTGTCGGGCACCGGTAGTACGAAAATTAAGGGAAAATTTAGTATTGTGGTATCCCTAAAAGTTACCTGTCATATAAGCAACGCGGGCTCTATCTTTGTAAAACGGTACCGTAGGCCTGTTATTGTCTTGTTCACTTCAAAAAAACATCCCTGCTACCTACTTTAAATTACTTTTAGCATAATGATGACGATTATTTACTTCGAAAACGAATAAAAACCATTGAGATAGGAAATATATGGAGGCGCCGCGATGTTCTATACATACATTAGCTTACAAATATGAGTGAAATACGATACAGAATGTGAAACATCGTTTTGTTTCATTCTTTCTAATGTAGTAAACGTATTTGATGAAAGAGACAACAATATTTCAGTTGTTGCTCATTATGGCAACATTTTGTTATGACTTAGTGACGGTTGTAGGTACGTGCCATATTCGCCATTTTATGAGACGAATTTTGTGGTTGTGTTCGTGGTAGTCCAGCTACATATCAGTAATCTGTGGGTAGTCCTGCTGTCAAATGGTTGTTTACATATTGTATTATTGAGATTTGTGAGTGTGTGCGTGTTGCTTGATTGACACAACCTTAGAATCGGCGGCCATTTTATGAGACATTTTGAGGTTTAGGTAGGCACGTTTTTTTCGTAGGTATTTCCAGTCCATATTATTTAGTATGTCTATGATAAAACACGGAATAAAACACACTCTCTTGACACCTGACATAAATGACAAACGATTAGTTCCGATTTTGGCCGCGCGCAGACTTAACTTGCGCGCACTCTTACACACCCTTTGTTCGCATAAGGACAGATTCTCATAAAGACAGATTATCCCTTCCGATGTCCACTCTGCCTCTCTGCCAGCTGTCATCGGTCGCTCAAATGTCCAGTCTGCCTCTCTGCCAATTTTTGATATTCTATGGCTGTTCTTGTTTTTGGCTTGAAATATGTCAGTAAGGAGGATATTCTCGACAAATCTTGGTTTCATTCGATACTTTAATAGACAATTATGAAAAAAAAATACCCCGCTGGTCTTTGGATCCGCCCAAGACCGTAATATTTATTTTTTAAATCTGTGCACCGGGCGGTCGCCATTTTTGCCAGCACAAGGGACCGTACTCAAACTTTTAGTGATTAAAAATTTAGTTTTTTTATTTTGAGTGGCTGTTGTTTTCTGCTGGAAAAACATGGAACGGTAAGTTTTGAACTGTTTTTAATAGTTTTTTTTGTATTTGGCCTAAATTCCAGCAGATATACGTATTTCAACGAACGCCGTCCGACATTGTTGTTTATTTTTTTCTGCGTGCGAATATTTTATTTTTTATTTCTTAATTTTGCAAATATGACTATATCAAACTGTTGTTATTTACAATGCTACGTTAATTAACAACAGAAATAATGCATTTAATTGTAGTGGTAACGAAACGAATTCGAATAAAAAAAAAACAGCCACCAACTGTCCACCCTGCCAATTCGCCTTATTTTTTTTTTGAAAAGTTTGTAATTCTCGTGGGATGAAAAAATGTATCGGGAGGTGTGGTATTTTGATTGATTATTGTGAAATAGGGTGTATTCCTGTAAATAAAATTAAAACTTTATGAAATAATGGTTAATTTTTTTATTTCTATCTCCTTTTATACACGAAACTGGAAAAAAAATCCCTTACACTGACTTTACACAACAATTACCAATACTTACAAGGTAAAACTGGATAAATCCATTTGGAATATGATAGCTTATTTCATAGAGATTGTAACAACATAAGTTTCATACATGGTTCCCATACAAAACTTCCGAGAAACCGACGATTTACTGACACCGCGCCCATAGCGCAAAAGGCGCCAGGGTACCCGGACACATGGGTAATTTTCGGCCTGCCTGGTGGACATCTAAGGGGTTATCAGAAGGACAGATTCTCATAAGGACATTTTCGCATAAAGACAGAAAAGGTACAGTTCCACACACTACTTTAGGCCAATAACAGTCTCACCGCTACGCATGTACTGGCCAGGTGGTGAGAGTATTACGAAGAATGATGTAGCTACATTAGGGCATGCAGTTTCGTACATTTTCAATTTCGAAATTAGCTTACGAAATTGTACTCCTCAGTTTCGAAATTTCGAAACTGAGGAGCCATGTATGATAGCGCTGGTAAATGAAACTAGCAGCAGAGACGAAATCAAAACGTCAAAAAGGCAGATGACATAACGGAAACACGGAATTATGTATTGTTATTGTAAAGATTTGTTTTTATTTGAGTAATATTTTAAAGTCAAAAATGGAAGGTAGATTCACCGACTGTTAGTTTATTTCAATAAAATAATTGGTAACTATATTCGTTCAAAATATTTGTAAAAAGTATTATTAATTACTAAACAAATAATGTACACAATTACTGTATTTTTACAAACCTAAATCTATAATTAATTGATAAACGAATGTCACCGGATGTTGTTGCTGTGTGACGTCTTGTCATTTGTTTAAACGTATAAATAGGCTGGTTCTAGTCGAAAGAACTCCGTATTGAATTGTATTGAACTGTGCACATATCATTATAAAATTAAGTTGTGAGACTTACTGTTGGTGTGAGTAATAAAAAGTGTATACAAGATGTCTGATCGTTATCATTTGAGAATCCTGAGTACGCCCGCTCTTACATCAGAAGAAAGGGATCAACCCGAGCCTCAACTGGACCCATCAACACAGTCGCCTTGCCTAGCCTACCGACCACTCGACCAGGACATTCGGATGAGCTGAATTTACTTCGTTGCCAGATCAAGTTGCAGAAAAGGATGTTTTTCAAAAACAAAACACCAATACCCACAAGCTAAGTAAAATTTATTTACCTAATTATGATCTTGACCAGCATAAAATAACAATTGAGTGAACAAGTTACCTGTCTATCCACCGTGCGAGGTAGTTCAGTCTATTGCTAGGATGAAGGGATTTTCATGCTTGCTAAGACGCGCCAAGCAATTGGTAGACACTAATGCTCATTCTTTTGCACTCGTAGCACAATATTAAGTAGCTAAACTAGATATTATATTGTGTATTGGAATTGCGTGTGTATTGAATAGACTTCAAATCAAGCTAAATCTTTTTTTGAATATGGTACCAAGTTATAAAGTTTACTTTCAAGTATTTTTCCTAATGCTCCAGTGGCATAAAATCATAGTTTTACCAAGCTGAACCCCTCGGGTCAAGCATCAAGAACACAAAACAAACATGATTTGCGCGAAACTTTGACTTTGGATATCAAAATACTTCATTAGATGCCACTAAATATGATACACATACAAATAAAACTTTCGGTTATGCCCATTATTTTCATATCCCTTAATAGAGGAGCTCGTGGCTAAATAATAACTTAAGTTAAGCAACGCTTGACGATGTCGGTCCGTGGATGTGTGACCATTTCAACATACCGAGTTTCCTTCGTGCCTCGGAAAGCACGTTAAGCCGTTGGTCCCGGCTGTCATTTGAAGATCTTTGACAGTCTTTACGGGTAGTCCGAAGCTTGAGATCTGACACCAGTCTTGCCAAAGGGTACTGTGTTACCCAGTTACTGAGTTGTGGAGGTCAGATAGGCAGATTGATTGGTTTAGGTTACTACACTGGTGCACAGGTTAATTTCCATCAAAGCTGTGTATGGTTAAGATAACCGTGTGAACATTATACTCTCGTAATATTTTTCATGTTTCAGATACCATATTGTGTCGCAGCCTGAAGCTTCTGCTGAAGGCTAGCGATTCAGATGCTGAGCGCGAAGGTTGACGTGTCAACATCTGAGAGGTTAAGAAGAACAGCATGCAAGCAGTTCGCTGGTCTTAGCCGAACGGTACGAACGTGCGCAAGTTTGGAATGGAATACTCGGTGAGTCGCTTCCATTTTATTTTGATAGTGAATTCGAATATTCTCTAGTGATGAGATGCTATTTCGAGTTTTAAGTGTTCATGTTGGAACACTGAATTGGTTGGTAGTGGTTATACCTAGCACTATCACTAGGTAATTAGGACACACCTGGTAAAAAGCAAGTAGGTAGCTAATAAGTTACCTATTGGGTTGTTAGTACTTTCCTAGTTTCAACATTTGGTTCAGTACGAACTTTAGGATGAGATATCCCATAAGAAGGAGATGAAATATCCAAAATGACTGAATAACTAGTCGTTTTCAGTGGCAAAGCGAGTTAGTAATGTCGTTGGGCTATCGTAATTGTATCGAGTTAGTAACGGTACTGGTCATTTGCGTGTATTCAGGACGGATCTTGTTGCGTAACGATGTACAACCACCGTCTTCAGATCTGAATTCACTTGCTTACTTTCAAAGTAATATTATGATAACAGTAGATCACGCGATTGTTTTTCTTACATGAAAACTGAGTTAGTGACCGACAGTAAAGGGTTACTGTTGATAATCTGATATTTATGATATTGATCAGAGTTAATTCGTGAAGCTCCTTAATAGTATCAGGGTTAGTTGTTTCCCTTTTATAAGCCATCAGTATGTTACAAAATCTTTAAGTAGAAAACACGAATCATGTTGGAAGGATACCCGATCGCAAAGTTCTTTGAGAATTAGACGTCATAGTTGATGACTGTGGTAGTGAAACCGAATCTGATTAACATGTCTACTCATAAGACCAATTCTGGACCGCACCTCATGCGTACCATGTGGCGATGGGTTTTTTAAAGTGGGTTTATGAGTTGAGTATGCATTGCCTTTACTTTGTTTAGTTTAACTTGTTGATCGTCGGACCTTTTTCTAATGAATAGTGTTGTGTGGGAAACTTTAGTACGAAAACTGAAGAGGCCCGGTATTAAGTCCGCGATAGGTGATTATGACAGGATAGTGATCGTTATACACCGAAAGCTTTAAAATAGATACGCTTAAACCTACAAGTATGGACACGGTAGGTTAAGGAAGATGCCAGCGGGTCATGTACCAGTCGATGTTGATGTTAAAAGGATTTTAATGATGATGAGCAAGCTCAAAATGTCGAGTAATTGAGTCTTATCAGCCGTATTATGTTTGACCGTACCAGTGGATTCTGGCGGAGGTCGTGGTCTTGAGAGACCGTTGTGTGAGAGCAATATAATTGCTGTTCGGCTACAGAGCCGTGGCGTTAGAGGTTTTACTCGAGGGTTTCTGTAAGCTTGGCAGTTTTCGCTGCAGAAGAAGTTTTAAAGTTTGATTTGAGCGACTGGTGGTACATGGCCCAGGGTAATGATTTAGTTAAAGATCAAAGTTCTAAAATTTCCCTATTGTCACGAACCCAATGATCTAGTTTGGTCAGGAGTAGCCGAGCGTTGTGCGTTGGCCTGTGTGGCAACTGTTGGCCTTTATGGCAACTGTTGGCCTGTGTGGCAACTAAACGCCAGTGTGCCAACTGGAGGCCTTTATGGCAACTGTAGGCCAGTGTGGCAACTGGAGGTCTTTGTAGCAACAGTGGTCCTGTAAGTTGGTTTAAAATAAACACGTTTGTGTAAGGAACCTTACAGAGGATTCCTGTAGAGTTATGAGGTTAAAATAAAGTAAACTCGCATAGTCACGCGAGAGGTGAGGTCACCATGTTAATGTTGATGACGTTCGAATCGACAAGCCTTCGTTACGAAAATTGAAATAATTTTGGTTTTCTAATTTTTATTACTATGCGTAGATTGTGTTAGTAAGATATACAAAGCTGAAGTACCAATTGAGATTGTAGATGATGAATAGACGTAACATAGGACAGACTAAATCTCTGTGTGAACAGGTTCTGAGTTCAGAGAGTTGAGTTGACTCGACATCGTAGGGATGTGCGAGTAGAGCAATTGAGAAGAGAGCTATGTGATGGCTAAAGGTCGTGAATAAGATACCTGGTGTCTTTTTCTTTTGTTTCATTTAATGTGACATTAGTGACTATCAGTGGTACTTGGACTTTGTAATCACGAAGATTAGAAGCTTATGCCTTCCGAACTTCACCCTATTGATGATCATTGAATAAGTATAACTTTTCAATTAATCTTTTGGTACCTCATGTAGAATTATTACAAATGGGGAATCCGCTACAATGGCACAGATTACAGCCATTTTTATTTTCTTTTTCTTCGTACATCATGCTATTACTCGCGGTACATCTAGAGCTAACAGTCAAACTGAATGGGTTTGGGTTAATAAAATAGGTGAATTGTAATTGGCATTAAAATATACGAAATCTAAGGCTACTGAATGGCCCTTTTGATTAACTAGGTAAAATAGCCCCTCCCCTGCAATTGAAAATACCATATCCGTTTAGACCCTAAGCATAGAATGGCCGAAACGGAAGCAAAAAAAAAAATAATAATAATAAAAAAGGTTTTGTTTTTAGAAAAAGACTTTGGTCACTCAATGAACTTTGAACGACTAGACCGTGATAGCAAGAATAAATAATAATGAAAAAAAAGGGTTAAAACTTTTTATAATATTATTCAGAATTAAAAAGCTTAACTTATGGATAAAATAATGAATGTTTTGTTTGGTTAAATAAAATTTAGTCGAAACAAGTCAAAGACTGGCCTCTGAATCTTTATGATCAAGCAACGAACTACGACCTCTGAGTTTCAGAATTAGTTGGTTAAATAAAATTCTGTCAAAACAAGTCAAAGACGGGGCCTCTGAATCTTTATGATCAAGCAACGATCTGCGACCTCTGAGTTTGATAGTTAAATAAAACTCAGTCAAAACAAGTCGTAAGACTAGCCTCTGAATCTTTATGATCAAGCTACGATCTGAGACCTCTGAATTTGATTTGAGTTAGCAAAATGGATGTGTAAAAAGGCCTTGGTCATGGCTATGGTTTAAGTTGGATGATTCAATAAAATTTTAGTCAAAACAAGTCAAAGATGGGCCTCTGAACCTTAATGGACAAGCCACGATCTGCGATCTCTGAGTTTGACAGTTTCACCAGAACAAGCAATAATGTTGCCTCTGAGTCTGGTCTAAAAGGTTTTTGCATATTTTAATTTTTTTTATGATTTTCAGAGATTCGCTGGGCCTAGCAAGGCCCGCTCGTCAGTATGGCCGTGATAGCGCTGGTAAATGAAACTAGCAGCAGAGACGAAATCAAAACGTCAAAAAGGCAGATGACATAACGGAAACACGAATTATGTATTGTTATTGTAAAGATTTGTTTTTATTTGAGTAATATTTTAAAGTCAAAAATGGAAGGTAGATTCACCGACTGTTAGTTTATTTCAATAAAATAATTGGTAACTATATTCGTTCAAAATATTTGTAAAAAGTATTATTAATTACTAAACAAATAATGTACACAATTACTGTATTTTTACAAACCTAAATCTATAATTAATTGATAAACGAATGTCACCGGATGTTGTTGCTGTGTGACGTCTTGTCATTTGTTTAAACGTATAAATAGGCTGGTTCTAGTCGAAAGAACTCAGTATTGAATTGTATTGAACTGTGCACATATCATTATAAAATTAAGTTGTGAGACTTACTGTTGGTGTGAGTAATAAAAAGTGTATACAAGATGTCTGATCGTTATCATTTGAGAATCCTGAGTACGCCCGCTCTTACATGTATGTGTTCGTAGTCGCAGCGGCAAATTGTCGAATTTCTTAATTTCAGTTTAGCAGATAATTAGTTTATGACGTCGTGTAATTGTGTATGTTATGTACAATTTTGTGTATCCAACCGTTGGGGAGCTATTCAATAAAAACTGTTTCCGCTGGAACTACGTCTTCCCAGCGGCACTTTTTTTTTCCTATATAAGATAAAAAATGCATTCAATAATTAGTGTATAACGAGAGGTTAATGTGTATGTTTAAATGAAATTAGTGTGTTATAAAACTGCGGCAATAATCATGTTTCCGCTGCGCTGACGTTTGGCTATTTGATGAAAATTATTTATAACGGTTCAGTGCAGAGTTGCAATTTTTTACGCACGTTGCTTTGAATTTTGTGTGTAATGTTTGTAAAAACATATACACGTAAAAGTAAAATACCGTTATTAGGTCCAATTTCTTAAAATAGGAACTCTAGAGCCTAACTCATTACGTTTATTTGTATCTTGTAGGGGTCAACAATGCCTTGCCAAGTTTCATTCCTGTGGTCTTAGTAATTAATGAGCAATGGCATAATTTACTACGACTGGACCACTATATCGTATGACATCCGATTGTAGGACTTTTTTATGGAAAAGCTAAATAAAACATATTCTGATAGTAAGTGTATTAATGCAACTATTCACATGTAAAATTTCAGCTAATTACACTAAATAATTAAAGAGATATAATAAAAAATACCAGAACAACCGCAATTCATGGATAAACCGACCAAGTTTGAATGGCTACAAAAAAGCGGCCGTGCAGTATATAGAGCTAACGTTCTAAATGTCCATTATTGTGTTTGATAGTTTCGTACAGGTGCGTACACAATAGTTTAGAAGATAATAAAACAACTGCATTAACTTTGTATTCTTAAAAGTATTTATTAGTTAGGTAATGACTAAATAAAATGAAAAAAAAACAATATTATTAACAAAGTAATAATAACAGGGATACAATCCGCAGGCCAGCTTTGTGCCGAGCTGGTGGTCACAGACATAATCTCCTGGGAGAAGTCTTGCAGCTTGCCTTTATCGGCCTTTTTCTAATTACTATTAGTATTTCTATTTAATCAAATTGAACCGTGTAGCAGTAGTGGCCCAGTGGTTTCGGTCCCGACTTACGAGTTGTAGGTCGTGGGTTCGAACTCGAGCAGGCGCTTTACTTTATGTAATTTATTTCATCACCACTAGTCTCAAAACGGTGAAGGAAAACATCGTGAGAAAACCGGCATGTCCTAGAACCAAAAATTCGAAGACATGTGATATCTACCAATCCGCACGTGGCCCGCGTGGTGGATTATAGCCCACTCCCTCTATGAGAGGAGCCCTGTGTCCCAGCATTGGGAACATTAAAGGCTGATGATGTGATGTGAACAGTGTAACATCAAAATATTAGTACGCTGGAAGCAGCAGAATAATAAGGACATTAATAACTTTTGTAATATACTGACTGTTGGGAGATGAATGAAACGGATGTAATTTAATCTCTAATTTAATAGGATAGCCGAGCGATACAGAAACTACAGAAAGTTCTAGTTACTATTTGCGAGTACGTAGACGCGCGCACTCGGTCCTTCATTTTGTCCGAATGCCGGCCGGAGGGGTTCGCGCGCGCGGGTGTTGCTCCCCGCGGCCCCCGGTACGTCCTACGCCTGTACATCTTCCCAGCCTTGAAAGAGCTAACTTTCAATAGGTTCCTCAGCTTCTTCTTCACAAGGCAGCCGGACGATGTAATGGATGGCTCTGCGGATTGTTCCTTTGGATGTGTAGATATCTACAACACGGCAAGTGTTGTCTGCGCCCATGTGTAGACGTGTAATGCGGCCAAGCCGCCAGCGTTGCGGAGGCAGATTCTGGTCCTTTATTAGTACCATGTCCCCAATTCTAGGACCGATAGACCCAGATGTCCATTTCGATCGCTGCTGGAGTTCCGCTATGAACTCTTGAGACCATCTCCTCCAGAATTCAAGGCGTAGTTTGCAGATGAGGGGGTACTACGGTCTGGAGTCTTCCGCTGAAATAGAGGGCACCGACATCAGTGGCCGTCCGATAAGGAAGTGCCCGGGGGTCAAAGGGTTTAAATCCAAGGGATCAGAAGACAAAGGCGAGAGAGGGCGAGAATTAAGGATTGCCTCTATTTGTGTAAAAAGAGTTGACAACTCCTCAAAAGTAAGAGAAACATTTGCTGCTGTTCTTTTTAAGTGATATTTGGCTGCCTTTACGCCTGCCTCCCAGAGCCCACCAAAATGTGGTGAATAAGCCGGCATAAATTTAAACAAAATGCCTTCGTTACTAGTATAACCAATGACTGAGTCACGACTGGAGCGTAGCACCTTACCCAGTTCGTTGCTTGCCCCCACGAAGTTGGTGCCATTGTCACACCAACTCTCATGAGGCTTACCTCTGCGTGACACGAATCGTCGCAAGCATAAAATAAATGCTGATGTAGTAAGATCACTTACCAGCTCTAGGTGAACCGCTCTGGTACTTAAGCAAACAAACAGACAGAGGTAACATTTAGTTATTCGGTTACCTCTTCCCCTTTTACTAGAGATTTGAAACGGTCCCGCGAAGTCAGTACCAGTCGAGTGGAAAGGGAAAGTAGGCCTCGTGCTAGCCGATGGTAAGTTGCCCATTATAGGCTGTATGGTCTTACCACGAAATCTAGTGCATATAATGCATTGTTTATTTACCTTACGCGCTAAGGCCCTTCCACCTACAGGCCAGTATTTTTCTCTTACAGAAGCTAATAATGGTTGGTGTTCATTTTTCATTATTATAAGGGTAAGTCTATGTTTACAATCGAGTATAATTGGATGTTTCTTGTTATAATCGAAACATGAATTGTCAAGACGACCTCCTACTCATAATAAACCTTCAGAGTCAAGAAACGGATTTAAATTAAATATCTTGGATTTTTTAGGTATTTTTATATTATACTAGCTGACCCAGCAAACTTTGTTTTGCCATAAAAAGACCAAACATTTATCTACCCTACCTACCCGACCCTACACTACCCTACCCTACCCGACCCTACACTACCCTACCCTACCCTACACTACCCTACCCTACCCTACCCTACACTACCCTACCCGACCCTACACTACCCTACCCTACCCTACCCTACCCTACCCTACCCTACCCTACACTACCCTACCCTACTCTACCCTACCCTACCCTACACTACCCTACCCTACCCTAACCTACCCGACCCTACACTACCCTACGCTACCCTACACTACCCTACGCTACCCTACACTACCCTACCCTACACTACCCTACCCTACCCGACCCTACACTACCCTACACTACCCTACCCTACCCTACCCTACACTACACTACCCTACACTACACTACACTACCCTACACTACCCTACACTACCCTACCCTACCCTACCCTATGTCCTTCTCCTGGTTCTAAGCTACCTCCCTGCCAATTTTCAGCTAAATCGATTCAGCCGTTCTTGAGTTATAAGTGAAGTAACTAACACGACTTTCTTTTATATATATAGATTATTATATATATTATTCCTAAACCTTTATTTAGTGATTTTAACTCTATATCAAACGATTCTTGTTGACATATTTTAAAGAGAATAGTATGTGATTTATATAGTTCGCTAGTTTGTAGTGAATACTTTAGTTTTGTTATTTTAATTATATACAAAACTCAATACAAATGCAAACACGAGACTTAAGTGATTAAACTTGGAATATTTATTTAAATCAATGATAGAGTTATGACTGTCATCGTGAGCCGCCTCTGTTTGTACATGAACCTTTAGTTCAGGTAATTCCGATGGCTTATGAGGTTGCTATGGCCAAGCAGGTGATTCCTCCTTTAAGAAGGAGGGTCCTTCCCACCACAAAGGTTCAACCTGCAGACGCTGAGGGTCTACACCTCTGGAAGCAAGATCTGCAGGGTTGAGATGAGTGGGTACATGCCGCCATGTAAAGCCCTGTGTCAGCTCATTAATTTCAATTACACGGTTGGCCACAAATGCCTTTAAAAGATTTGGTTGTGCATTAATCCAGCCAAGCACTACTGTTGAGTCCGTCCACATTACCTTTTTTGTTATCTTATGACATCGGATCGACTGGATTACCTTTGTGGACAACCGTGCACCAAGCAATGCACCACACAATGCAAGACGAGGTATGGTCATTGCTTTCAGAGGTGCAACCCTCGCCTTCGCACACAACAATCTTACACAAACAATTTTTTCATTTTCAATCCAACGTAGATAGACACAGGCTACGTATGCTTCCTGGGAAGCATCCACGAAATTCAATTGACTTGGGAAAATCACATAATATATATCTTGGCAAACTAATTTTAGACAGATTATTAATATTCTCTGATATCTTTACCCACTTTTTTCGATATGGGGTGGCACAGGATCATCCCAGCCTAACTTTTCATTCCATAATTGCTGTAAAAATATTTTTGCTTTAATTATGCATGCACTTAGCAGCCCTAATGGGTCAAAAATCTTACATGTTAATGATATAATAGTACGTTTAGTAAGTTTCCTACTCATATCCATGTCAACCGTAAAATGCAATGTGTCCGGTGCTGGTGACCAGAGTCCTAATACTGTGGAATGTTTACTCAGATCAAGAGTTTTAGAAGTGGTCTCTGTTTGTAACACCTTGGGACAGTTTGTGCGTATTTTATGAAGAGGGAAACAAGCTGTAGTTAGAATTTTAGTGACCTCATCATATATTTTCTTAATGTCTTTTTCTGACTGACATCCAGTATTTAAATCATCCATGTAGATATCATGTTCTAAAATATTAGCAATTATGGAATTTGAACATTCGCGAGCTAACTGAACAAGGCACCTCGTGCTCAAGAAAGGTGCAGATGCTGTCCCATAGGTGACAGTGTTTAGCTGCAAGACCTTTATAGGCTGAGAATGATCATCCCTCCACAGGATTAGTTGCAAATGTCGCTGAGATGGATCTATTTCTTTTTGCCGATGGATCTATTTCTCAAACGGCGCAAATATAACAACCTTATTGGGAGTTATATGTTGGAGCCGTTTGGGGTTGAAACATTAGGTCCATGGGGTCCGAGTGCGCATCGAGTTTTTCGAGAAATTAGTACAAAGCTCGTCGACTCTTCACGTGACCAGAGGGCTGGCCTTTTCTTCGGCCAGAGAATCAGCATTGCCATCCAACGTGGCAATCCTGCCAGCGTTCTGGGCACGTTTCCCATTGACATCGATGTGGACGAATTTTTTGATGCACAATGAGGTCTTTTCCGTCTCCCTTTTGTATTTGTACATAGGTTTGTATTTATTTTTAGAATTTTTAATTGTATATATTATGTTAATAAAAAGTATTTGCCTATACATCTTTTGTATATCCCCTGTTAGCACATACGTATAAGTTCTAAATCTTAATAAAATAGACAACAAGTCATCTTGTACCACTGGACCTACATACTGAATGTCGTTTAACGATTTTCCTGAAGTTGTTTTGGCAGAGGCATCAAAAACAACTCGTAATTTTGTTGTTTCACTATGTTCTCTCAGTACTGTATGATGTGGTAAGTTATATCCAAATGTAGGACGCTTAATTTCATGTCAATGACCTAAGCTCCTACTTATACTCCTGAATAAATGCAGTGTAACTTTGTTTGAGCTGATTATTATTATTTAATTTTTCTCCTGGTTGAGGAATCGTTTTTTCGCTAAGTAATAAGCATTTTAACCGAAAATCGACCATTGGGAAGACGCTTCACATTTTCTAAAAAATGTCGTTCACATAATTTGTCTTGGGGTGAAGTGTTATCAACACTATTTATTTCTTCAACTTCCCAAAACCTTTTAAGGTCATTATGAATTTCTTTTGTGAAGTTACATGTCAAGTGACTAAGGCTACATTCTCCTAAACGGCCACTGACTAACCATCCGAATTGTGAATTCTGTAGGATAGGTTTACCTACACCCAATGAAATACGCTTAGTCCCTACAATATTCCAAAAAACATCCGCCCCTTATAAAATATCAATATTAGAGGGATAATGGAACTTTGGGTCTGCAAGCACGATATTTTCGGGTAAATTATGGGTAAATTAAGTTCCTGAATATTTACAGGTGCACTTGGTAACGTGCCTGTAATCTGTGGTACAATTAGACAATTTATTTCCATATTAAACGAATTTAGTCGCGATTTTATATTTACAGCACAACGCTCGGATATATTGAAAGTAACATTAATAATACATAATATCCGTAAAGGTTCAGTAGTTTTAATCGACAGTCCTAATTTGCTTTTCAGGTTTTCTGTCACAAAGGTTGATTGGCTGTCCGTATCTAATAAAGCCCGAGCAAGGTAAGTCTGCTGGGTGTTTTCATTTACTATTTTTACCATAGCGGTACACAATAGAACCTGGCTGATGGAGACAGCAGACAATGAAACTGGTAGTGGTTGAGCTGATGCAGTAGGTGTAGTGGCAGTTGAGTCTCTCTCAGTACTATTATTATGTTGTGGTTTATTTACATGTAATAAACTATTATGTTTTTGTTTCCAAAACTTGCATGATCCCTTCATACGACAACGAAATGAATTGTGACCCTCTCGCAGACAATTTGTACACAATTTTAATGTTGATGCTTCTCTTAGCCTGTCTTGCACATTCATATTTTTAAATTTAGTACATTGGTGAATGCGATGACCCTGCCTGCTCACTACACAATAAACACAAATATTCACACATGTTCTCAACCGAAGAGACTGAGGAATTGGATCTATCAAGTTGTTTATTTTTCCAATTATTGGCATGATTATTTTTATTAAAATTTCCTATATCATTGTAATTTGGTTGTGATGTGACTGATGTAGTTTCTAAAATATCCGCACGTCTACGTATAAACTTAAAAAAGTCATTTAGGGTTGGCAAGCCTGGTAAAATATTCTTATGTTCTTCCCACTTTACACTCGTACTGGTATCTAACTTCCCAGTAATTATAAATGTTAACAAAGGGTCCCACTGATCAGTCGGTTGCCCTAGAGTGTTGAGCGCTGTTAAATTTTTTGAAACAACATCTAACAAGTTACGTAATTCTTTAAATGATATCTTAGTTAAGGTTTTAATACTGCATAAAGCTTTGAGATGATTGTTCACCAGGATTTTTTTATTATTATATCTATCACAAAGTAACTCCCATGCTACCATGTAAATTTCAAAGGTAAATTCCAAAGACTTAATAACGTCAATGGCACCACCCTCTAGTGAGGATCTCAGATAGTGAAACTTATTGATGCCTGGTATTGATTCATTACAATGAATTAAGGATTGAAAGGTGTCTCTGAATTCTAGCCATTTTAAATAAGAACCATTAAATGTTGGCAAATTTATTGTTGGTAGTGTTATTGGCTGTAGGTCATGTGTAAGGCAAGTTGTATGAGAACCTTTGTTACTACACGCGTCATCAAATCTCTCCTTGCCTGACCCTCGTTTTTCTAGTATATCCTCAATAACAGACATAACGGAAATAAATTTAGTTTCAATCGATTCTCTTAACGTTATATGTTCATCCGTAGCAGATACATCACAGGTGTTTTCAATTAATGTTTGAATGTCATCAAACTGTCTGTATAATTCATGACAATTATCCAAACGTCTACTTAATTCCTTTATATTTACGCTGCTTAGAGCACTAATGTCGTGCTTTTGCATTTCCTGTATATATTCGTTCAATTTAGTTAAATGCCCTCTAATATTACCGCGTTTCCTAATTAAATCACTTAATTCACCTTTGCCCTCATCCTTATCCATGATCAACATCTCTAAGTCACACTAACCGAGAATACAAACAATGAAATTGATAATTTATTAAATGTGCATCAAACCAGTCGTAAGTATGTACGCTCCAGGCGCAGCTCGCAGCCACGCGGTTACACGGCATGCACGCCGCACGGCAAGATGGCCGCTCTGCTGCTTATTTAAAAAAAAAAAAGCATTTGATAATACAGATACAATTATTATTGTAATTATATTTTATGAGTCATCATCTTCCTGCCCTTATCCCATGTTACTTGGGGTCGGCGCAACATGTTTTCTTCTTCCATACCGTTCTATCCCCTGTTACGCTATTATTGATTCCCTTTTCCTTCATAGTTTTAATGGTTAAATAATAAAATATTACGGAACACCCGACATCTTGATGTCAATATGGCTGGCGGGTGTACCTTAATTTCGTTCTGAAGGAGGTACAGATTTTTTAGATCTAGGTACAATAAAGTATATTTTAGGTACATTTCTTTGGTATAATTATAAAATAATAATAATTGGTATAATTTAATTCGCTATGGTACACCCGTCATTTTGACTCTCACCAATTACCGGTTGGTGCAGGACTACTGTTAAATATGGAGAAAAAGATATTGAGCTATAGGTTTGAAAGGTTTAGTAAATCGTTTTTTTTTTGCTGTAATCAATGTGCGGACTTTCCTATCCAGGGCGTCAAGTTCTGTCTGAGAGAGAACATCAAGACCGACATCAGCCGTTGAAGGCGCGCACATTGTTCCCGCGTGATAAAATAATATTTAGTACATTTTTCAAGCGACCAAAGAAGCGACGACTGTTTGACGTCAGTAGCATTGATGCCTAGTGTTTCCGACATACCCAAATACTTGTAAGTTACGGTTGAGGAAAGGGATACCATAATCTCCCCTCGCTTTACATGCATGACTGCATATTTGTCCACACCAAATTCCGTCCTGATGGCGTCACTGAAGTTTTCTGTTACCTTTAGAAGCTTCATCAGTTGCAAGTTGTTGGGGGCAAAGAGCTTCAGGTCATCCATGTAAAGGAGGTGTGATATGACCTGACCCTCTTCTCAAGCGATAGCCCAGGCCCGAACCATTCAGCAGTGTACTCAAGAGGGTTCAGGGCTAAGCGAAACCACAGAGGACTCAGACTGTCGCCCTGAAATATTCCACGCTCGATTCTTATAGGTTCGCTGTTTTCCTGAATTTGTCGACATCCTGGATAGAGAAGGACCGTCCTTCACTGCCCCATACATGACGTCAGGTAGATGCTCCCAATTTTATACAACACCAGCACCCTCATAAGTTATGTATGTGGCATCAAATCATATAGGCCTTCTTGCATCATGTCGCCATATTCTTTATTATCATTGATAGTAACAAGGGGAAATTGTAATTACCCTTCTAACAACTTACTACTGCAGTAGTAAGAAAGGGAATCAAATTACCAGTATTACAACTGGTCGTAAGATTGGTAGTAACAAGGGCGACAAAGGCCTTCTACATATTCACCTTCAAACGTAGGATCGGTATAGACCTCTACTAATGATACGCCAGATGTAATTATATCGTTTTTACAAAATAACTTAATCTTACGATTCATAATTAAATCATCTGTAGTTCGTAACATGGTCAATGTACACTGTCTTTGAAAACCCTGCTCTGTAAACATCTGGCCTATCAATAGGGGCACATGCATGACATTATCAGGGACGACAAGTAATTCAACTTCCGCCTCTACTTCGTCTACCGCAATATTTACGCGTCGTTTTCCTACCTAGTACCTGCACGAGAGAGTTGCCAAAACCTCTGAGGTAAGGCAACGCTTCTGTGTCAAGAGTCACCTATCTTCTTAAATTCAGACACTTTAATCATGCTACATTCGCTACCGAATTCAATAAACGCGTTAAATGGGACATCATTGATATAAACATTTTTTTATATTAATCATCTACATCACCGAGGTTCGAAACGTCTATCTTATAAATATTTAACCGTCTTACCAAAAAGGAGGAGGTTCTATGTTCGACTTCTTGTTTTTAGGGTTCCGTAGCCAAATGGCAAAATACGGAACCCTTATAGATTCGTCATGTCTGTCTGTCTGTCTGTCTGTCTGTCTGTCTGTCTGTCTGTCTGTCCGTCCGTATGTCACAGCCACTTTATTCCGAAACTGTAAGAACTATGCTGTTGAAACTTGGTAAGTAGATGGAGTCTGTGAACCGCATTAAGATTTTTACAAAAAAATAAAAATAAAACAATAAATTTTGGGGTTCCCATACTTGAAACTAAAACTAAAAATATTTTTTTTCATCAGACCCATACGTGTGGGGTATCTATGGATAGGTCTTCAAAAATGATATTGAGGTTTCTAATTTCATTTATTTCTAAACTGAATAGTTTGCGCGAGAGACTCTGCCAAAGCGGTAAAATGTGTGTCCCCCCCCCTGTAACTTCTAAAATAAGAGAATGATAAAACTAAAAAAAATATATGATGTACATTACTATGTAAACTACCAGCGAAAATTGGTTTGAACGAGATCTAGTAAGTAGTTTTTTTTTAATACGTCATAAATCGTAAACCGCAATTTACCAAGTACGGAACCCTTCGTGCGCGAGTCCGACTCGCACTTGGCCGGTTTTTTTTTGTATGTTCACCGATATCTCCGCCAATTGTGGACCGATTTTGAAAATTCTTTTTTTGTTTGAAAGAACATGTTCCGAGATTGTTATTTCGTAGATACCAATTGTTCCATATCGCAAATAATTGGTATCTACGAATGACACCGACTTCCAAAAATAAAGTTATTTTTCACTTTGTAGTTTTTCATTTGGAAGTCGGTAGTATTTTTTTGCAAAAAAGTTTTTTATTTAATTATCTGTTTCCTACTCATTTACAACTTGACAAGTGTGGGCCCGTGCATTATCGTGCATGAACACTGCATTGTCGCCCATATTGGCCAAAAACGGACATGCTCATTGAGAATCTCATTGATGTATCTCACAGCAGTTAGGTTCCCGTTCTCCATTGAAACTAACGCTGTTCGAGCCCTCTGCAGAGATACCAGCCCACACGTGAACGGTACCTCCGCCGTGTGACAATTTTTCTTCAAAACATGCTTGTGCAAAACGTTCTCCTGGTCGTCGGTATACTCTTTTCCGCCCATCATGATGGTACAGCATAAATCTTGTCTCATCAGAGAACATCACTCTGCCCCATTCGTCCTCACCCCATTCTGTATGCTCGCGGGCGTATCGCAATCGGGCAACTTTATGATGCCGTTCCAGTTTTGAGCCATTTGCTGGCCTGTAAGGCTTCAATCCTCTTTCGGTAAGACGTCTCCTGACTGTCCACTCGCTTATTGGCTCCCTTCGAACTTGCAGAAGTTGTTGTTGAACCGCAACTCCCGTCTGATGTCGATTTCTTAACATGGCTGCCGCAGTGAAACGATTTTCTCGGACTGTTGTGCACCTTGGCTTGCCAGTACCTGGTCTTCTTAGGTTTAATCCAGTCTCCCTAAACCTTTGGATCACTCGTCGGACAGTAGTATGTGTCACGCCCATTATTCTGACCGTATTTCTTTGGCTGGTCTCCAATTCCACCATAGTGATGATTCTCGTACAATCCTCGGGTGATAGAGGCATGATTTATGGGTATGAGAGCCGTAAGACTTTACAATTTAAGAATTCTTTCACAATGGCGAAAAAAAGGATGAAAACAAAAGCAAAACAAAAAACGAAACAAATGTATTCCGAAATTTTCAAACCCCAAAATTTTGTTTTCCTACTTTTTTTAAACATGGCTTCAAAAAGACCAGTATTTAAAAGAGCTTAAGTTTGCATAAAATAGATTTTATTATACTTTTTAATTTATGTAGCTAGGTTCTATGTCTTAGGAGATATAAAGGTGTTTGTCGGCATTTTGTGGGTGGAACTTTTTCATTGCTCGGCAGTTTATAGTGCAAATTTATTATGGGTAAACCCCATAGTTCATAAGCATTGTAAATAGACTTTGTTTCCACTAAAACTAATTTTTTTATTAGCAATCCCTTTAAAAAAAATCTAATCAAGCAATAAACATCAATGTTTAATAAATTTGCCTTTCCTTAAAGTATTACCTATAATTAAGTCTGAGAACATAAAATGCAATAGCTTTTCTTTGTTCTTAGTTTTTTTCTTCTTCACATCCTCTATAATCTTTTTCTTTGTTTTTTTTTTGAAACTTTTCTTTTGTTTTAAAACATTTTACTTCTTAACTCTAAAACCACTCCTATTTTCTCAAGTTTTCAACTAACAAAAGTATTTTCTTCACATACTCAGCTGTTTCCTGTCACATTACAGGTGTCGCCTAAGGCAAACAGTCAATATGATGACCCGGGCAGCTACCGTTAGTGACATGAGTGACAAACTGAAAGCAGCGCTGAGGGAGCTGGTTTCATCTAGAAATGAGTGCAGCAAACTACTGCGGGAACGAGAAGAAAGTGAAATTGAAATTGAATGAATAGTGAACAAAAACACTCAACTCAAAAACCAGCATGCAGAATTACACTCCCATCATATCGATATACTGGACCAGCATCACCATCTCCGTCAACTAGTGTCAGATTTTCAGCATTGTAGACGACGGACCTGGGTCGTTTTTATTTTAGTCATTATTTTTTTTATCATATATCTTGTAGTTATTGAGAAATGTTCGCTGAAAAAGTAGCTGTTTTCTGTTTTTGGCTCGTGAAACTTGTGAAAAGGTGCTCTTCACAAGTTCCTTCTTACATTTTTTAGAAGAATCTAAGAAAATATATGATTTTTATCAGAGCTCGACAGGCGAGAGAATTAGCAACGTTGAAAACAATATAATAACTGTGCTATGGATAAAGTTTATCCATAGCACAGATAATATAAATCTAGCATACAGATGCCTCATCCCATACAAAGAAACCGTGTGAAAAGGGACTAGTCTATGAAAGCCGATTTTCAACCCACCGTGTTGTACCCAAAGACCTTATACTTCTTACTACTAGACTGTGCACTATGGCGCAAAAAACGGTCCGAGCGAGAGGGCTCCCTTTGGTAGTGTGTCACTTTCTAATGAGGTGACCATGACCAAACATAACAAGGGACAAATTGATTGTAAAAACAATAGTGTAAGTATCCCGATATATGTATATATCCTACCTAACTACGCTACCTAAACCTACCAAATTCAAGGAAAAAAAAGAAACGTGTGTATATTTTTTGGAATCTACATCACTTACCGTATGGTGTCGGGCGTAAAGAATTTCAACAGCCCATGTTTTTCCATTGGTGTCATAAGAGGCGACTAAGGGACAAACCAGAGAATGGGCAGCAGCGTTCTCTGTGCATTTGTAACAACCATACTGGGATCGCCAACCCGCCTGCAAAGCACTCCCCATGAATAGCACAAATAAAACATAGCCCTTAGTGCCCGGCAGCCTGCCTACCCTCGACTACGGTAGCGATCTAGTTTAAGGTATGGCAAGGGGTGCAAAGAATCCCGGACGAGATCCGGCTACCCCAACAAATACCGACAGGACCTGGCAACGTACAACGCGCATACTCCGGACTCCGAACCGACGATAAGATCACCGAACTCGAAGAGGAATTGAGCAGTTTACGATGGAGTATTATAGGGTTATCTGAAGTTCGAAGAAAGGGGGGGGACTCAATAACCCTCAAATCCCAAGTCTGGATAAGTCTTGTTCTTCAAGACCCATCGTATAGATAGGAACAAAAAGCTCTCTGATCTTACTCTCAAGCTCATGAAGGAGAGGCGTGAGATGATCCTGCAGTCTTCAGACGATGCTTTGAAATACCCCAAAGGATCTCAATTATTTCACTTAATGTCCAGTTGCGTAGACAGTTGAGAAACTTAACTTCACCAATTTTATTCCACTAGGAATCAATTTGCGAATAATATTAACAGCCGCTGAATTTTACTCGAACAAAACCCGCCAAAAACTCCACAAACCTGGTGGTCCTACATTTAGTATTACCAGGCCCAAACATTTAAAAGTACTACTCTTACTCAGTATTAATGAATTATTTTTTAAATACAATGAATTGATTAATTAAAGTAACTGTAAAAATATTTAAATACGCTTCAAAGTTTCATAGACTTTAAAACGTATTTAAATATATTTTTTATTCGTTCGTTTTGGTATTACATAAAAAAGAAAATATAAAATTTTCTACCATTTCTACCAAACCCAATGATTAGTTGAGCTAGCAAGATGTCAGACAAGGACACACTACCAGCGGGCACCCTCTCGCTCAGGACTGCTTTTGGTTAGCTACCGCATATAAGGGAATAGCTAACCTAGTTGTATGGTAATAGATTTCATTTTAGCTATACAAAAATTTTTGGTACACAGTCTAGTAGTAAGAAATACGTATAAGGTCTTTGGTTGTACCACGTGAAAAAAGTAAATGTCAAATTGCCAATGTCACAAACGTAATTTTTGACCTGTGCGACTTCTGGGAGGACCCCTACTATTTAGTTAAAAGCCGATAAAAATTGGAAAGTGGACCTTTTTGAGGATTACAAAATACACTAGGCTTTTTAGATGATCTAATAACGAAAATGAGTAAACTCGTTCCTTTCTTCGCTAAACTTCTAGCCGGTAATAAGGTTACGGTGGGTTCTGCTTCCTAGCTGAAGAAACTCCGCGATTATCTTAATAAAATAAATAATAAACTACATAAATAAGTACATGCTCACTGCAATTTTTGATTTTAGAAATTAGTGGGCGCCCGAGTTGCTACGACGTCTTACGCAAAATACAGTACGAAGAGCCAAGCTTCTATTGAAATCACGGTAGCTCTAATTTATTGTCTATTTTGATCTTAATTATGTTCTATGTGTTGAAAGGAGTACGTACACGTTTGCCTTATGAATGCTGGCTATTATTTCTAATCAAATCTGTTGGACAGTTTTGTAATTATGTAACCTAACCTTCTGTTGAGGATTCAACCAATAAAACCAGGTCAACTACTGAGGAAAAAAATCTTCTTTATTCGAACTTGTTATTATACTGTTGCGTGTGCTGCTGCACACAGAAAAAAAGGGCTTTGGCTCCTTTGGTAATCCTCAAAGCAACAATCCTACCACAATCAACAGTGGCGACCACCAGAAAAGCGCCTCGAGGCGAGCGGCCACGGAACTCTGTTCCGTGCCCGCGGGTGCTCTGGGGCTCGCAACAGTGATCCCGCGCTCGCTATGTTAGGCGCGCCGCAGCGAGCGTTATGAACGGTTCGCCGCTTCTTTACGGCACCCTGGCTTTCAGCGTGCGACCAGCTTCAGAAGTGCCGACTTTACTAACATACAGATAGAAATGAATGGCACCCTTATATTCAACTTCCAGAGCTAGGCAGTCGTTGCACATACAGTGTCTCCGTAAATGGCGCAGGCAGTGTAGTTCTTGTTTCTGTTTTTGGTTGTAACAGTAGTTGTCGGCACTTGATTGGCTGACCTATTTTGGTTAGCGCCGCCTGATTGGTCGGCAATATTTTTTGTTTGATTTTGTGCCTCCGGATGGCGCTTGGTCTGCGCTATGGCCGGCGTTAGCGATCGCTTCACTTTGGTTATTTACTGCCTGCGCTTTGTTGTAGGCAGGGGCAGCCACCTGGGTCAATTCCTGAGGCGCAGGAGGGTGGTATTGTAGGGATAGGTGTAATTGAGTACACGAATTGATGTATAATACTGGTCTTTATTAGAAAACCATTCAATATATAGACTTCGGCTACTTACACATACAAACATAATCATAGTTCTATGATACCCACACGTGTAGTGCGGGTATCATAGAATAAAATTAAAAAAAACTCCCACATAATAAAATTTAAAAAAATACATATGTTTTTTTTATTCACGTACTCTAAATGTTTTAAACTAGGTATACAGACAGAATAAAAAAAATATCTACTAGGTACAATATAACTTAGTTCTATTCATATGCACTACATCAATGTTACCTTATCTTATTATTTCTACGTTTGGTGCTAAGTCCCTTACAACTACATAGGGTCCAGAATAAATCGGACTGAATTTGTTTCCAGTTTCTTTTTTTACAAGGATTTGACCGTTTGGTTTATCGCACTGTTTTTTGTTGTATCAATTTATTTCTTGCTTTAGACTGTGACACCTGTAATCTATATTTCAATTCAAGCGGGTAACTGTCATGATTATAAAGTGGTTCAATTGACTTTGATTAATTATTGGGCAGATTAAATTTTTGCCCATATACCAATTCAAATGGAGTGTGGTTTGTTGCACAATGCACCGAAGTGTTATATGAGAAGCACCAATAGGGTAACCATGAGCTGGTTTCCCCTTGGATTGCGCTATAGTCCGCGTAGAGCCGTCTCCCCTCGGTATTCGACGTGTAGGAGTTCCACGCAGGGTGTTTAAAGTTGAAATCACCGGCGATGATGACTGGATGTGGTATTGGTGGATTTAGCAGCGCCCGCAGTTCAAACGTATCTAGTCTATGTGCGGGCGGCTTGTAGAAAACGTAAATATTGAAGCCCTCGCTGGCCACGTGCAGTTGCACACCTAGCGCGTATGCTGACTGTAGTGATGGCAAAGGGACTTCCTGGTGGACGACTCTTCGTTTCAACAACACTGCCAGGCCACGATAGCGGGTGATGAATGCCGACCTCTCGTCCTTCCTATACATGTGGTATCGTATGGTGACGGATGTAAAGAATTGCACCAGCCCATATCTTATCGTGGGTGTCGTAAAAGGCGACTAAGGGAAAGACCAGAGTATGGGCAGCAGCGTTCTCTGTGCACTTTAGGAACAAACTGCGATCGCCAACCCGCCTGCCAAGCGTGGCGATTACGGCAACCCCCCCCCCCAAACCATATATAGCACAATTAAAAAACGGCCCCGAGTGCCCGGCAGCCCATCCACCCTCGACTACGGTAGCGGTCGAGGCGATGGCGTGGCAAGGGGTGCAAAGAATCCCCGGAGTGGACCCGGCTACCCCAATAAACGCCGACGACTGGACCTGGCAACGAATAACACGCGAACACTCCGGACCGACGAGAAGATAGCCGAACTCGAGGAAGAATTAAGCAGGTTACGATGGAGTATAATAGGGCTATCTGAAGTCTGAAGAGAGCGGGAGGACATGATAATCCTCAAATCCGATAACCTGCTTTATTTCCGAGAGGGTGACCGGCAGTCCCAGGGTGGTGTCGGGTTTATCGTCCACAAGGCCCTTGTGAACAACGTGGTGAAGATCGACAGTGTGTTGACCAGGGTGGCGTACCTTTTACTCAGAATATCCTCAAGATATTCGCTGAAGGTCATACAGGTTTACGCCCGCTATGAAGGAGAGGTATGTGATGATCCTGCAGTCTTCAGACGATGCGGTGAAATACTGGCAGCTAAAAAGACGGATCTCAAAGTCCTTGAAAAGCTACCTCCGCCGCTTTAATACCGAAAGTATTAAAGCTTATTAGCTATCGAGCGGTATAAGGGCTCCGAGGTCTTTGCAAGAAATTTGACTATTGGGCAGAGCCAGCTCACGAAACTGAAGACCGATGATGGCAGGATTGTGTCCGCCAAACCGGAGTTACTGAGGGAGATCGAGAGATTCTATGGGTAGTTGTACACGTCAACCAGTAAACCCGTTGCGAATCTTGCAAACGACCCAAGAGCTAGATTGATCCGACACTATACCCAAGATATCCTGGACGTCATCCTGTACGAGATTAGGATGGCTCTGAAACAGCTTAAAAACAACAAGGCGCCGGGTGACGACGGAATCACGGCTGAATTCCTGAAGGTAGGTGGGCAACCGGTCCTTAAGGCCCTTCAGAAGCTGTTTGATACCGTCATACTTGACGGCGAAACGGTGCCGGGGTGTGGTGGTACTCTTCTTCAAAAAGGGCGACAATGCTCGGCTGAAGAACTATAGGCCCATCTCACTTCTTAGCCATGTCTACAAGTTGTTTTCAAGAGTCATCACGAATCGTGTCGCGCGCGAGAAAGAGGTCAACCGTCGAATCCGACTCGGCTGGGCAGCTTTCGTGAAGTTGCGCGGTGTCTTCTCTTCCAACTTACCACAGTGTCTCAAGGCAAAAGTCTATGACCAGTGTGTGTTGCCAGTGATGACATATGGCTCTGAGACGTGGTCGCTTACAGTGGGCTTCATCAGAAAGCTTACAGTCACTCAAAAGGCAATGGAGATGGCTATGCTCGGCGTTTCCTTGCGTGATCGAATCAGAAATGTAGAGATCCGTAAGAGAACCAGGGTTACACAGGGCGACAGCCCGAAGAATTGCCAAACATGAGTGGCAGTGGGCAGGGCACATTGCTCGCAGAACGGATGGCCGATGTGGCAGAAAGGTTCTGGAGTGGCGACCGCGAACCGGAAGACGTTGCGTTGGAAAGCCTCCCACTAGGTGCACCGATGACCGTTGCGGGGATCCGTTGGTTGCGAGACGCACGGGACCGGTTAGTGTGGCAACGCTTGGGGGAGGCCTATGTCCAACAGTGGACGTCTTTCGGCTGATATGCTGATGATGATGATACATGTAGAGCAGTGGTGGCCCAGTGGTATCGGCCGCGACTTACAAGTTGTAGGTCGTGGGTTCGAGCCCAGGCAGGCGCTTTACTTTGTGTAAATTATTTCTTCACCACTGCTCTCAAAACGGTGAAGGAAAACATCGTGAGGAAACCGGCATGTCCTAGAACCAAAAGTTCGAAGACATGTGACATCCACCAACCCGCACTGGGCCCGCGTGGTGGATTACGGCCCATTCCCTCTCACAAAGAGAGGAGGCCTGTGTCCCAGCAGTGGGAACATTAATAGGCTGATGATGTGATGTGTGATGATGATGTGTCGTGGTGGCCCAGTGGCTGAGGCCTCGCTTCTCGTGCTTGAGATCGTGGGTTCGAAGCCGGGCAAGTACCAATGTGACTTTTTCAATTCATATGTACTTTCTAAGTTTATCTTGGATATTGCTAACAACGATGAAGGAAAACATCGTGAGAAAACCTGGACTTATAGTGAGTTTATTATAAGATTGTGCTCCATGGGAGTAATTGCTGCAAGGCGTTCCTGTGCGAGGATAAACTAATAAAAAAATTATACATGTGGTAACCCAGGAACTTTATCCTGTCCCCGGATTCCAGGAGTGTTTCACTTAGAAGCGCCACGTCGACGTTTTGTTCCCTCAGGAGGTGGCGGAGGGGAATGACCTTGTCCCTGAGGCCGTGGGCATTCCAGTGTATCATCCTCAGCCAGCCAGTCAGCTCCATAGCCATGGTAAAATGTTACAAAAACAGCCCAGCTGTCGAGGATGACTTGTTCCACGTCACGCCCCTATCCGATGGCCTTTATTAGGTTCATCAACAGCTGGATGGTGCATGCAGTGAAATCACTGTTTGATTTTCTGTTACCAGTGTTTAAAGTCGAAGCCGTCGACTGTTTAGACTAGCGCCAGCTGATTGGTCGCGCTTATTTTGGTTCCAATATTTTTTCCCAGGTGGCACCCTTGCTGCGCCATGCCGGCGCTAGCGGTTGCTTTCTTCTTGTAGCGTTGCTTCCTGCCTGCGCCTGTTTTGTGACAGGTGCAGCCTCTTGGGTCGCTTCTTGGGACTCAGGGGGTTTTGGTTCCTACCCTTCCCCCCCTATTCTTCATCCACCCTGAGGAAATGTCTTCTCCGCGTTGCGTGGGCCCATTGGCTGCTGCCATCAATGTCGCACCTTGGGCTTCCTCTTCCCGTCCTGTAGTTCCGTGGGTAGTATTCTGTGGCCTGCGGTGGCTCAACCGTGATGGCGACAGTCCCCGCCCGCCTGTGCTTAATCATCTTTTGGCACACTGGGCATTTTATGTTGCACGCCGGGTGCGGGCTCCCACAGTTTGCGCAGGTGACCGGCTCTTCCCTCGGGCGCGGAAAACCTCAGCGGCCTGCTCCTCCCCGCATCCAACACAGGCGGGCGGTCGGTGGCACTGATGAGTGCTGCGTCTAAATTGTTGGCATCTATGGCATTGTGCGGGCCCACGTTTGCCTCGCCAAGCTTCAACTCTAACGGCCCTCATGTTCATGAACACGTTGGTGTCATAGATGTGGCGTACGTCCTGCGTCTTCGTGAGAAGTCGTAGAATACCCAGCCGGGTCGTCCCTGTCGTGCGTTAATGCAGCGCACGTACTGATATTTCAACTGAGTTGCCAACCGACATTGCAACTGCGAAAGATCAATTTAAATTGAGCGTTAATCACGTTAGGTGTAGTACCCATAACCTTGAGAGAGTGATACCATGTGACCGTAGTTCTACTGAACATTTTGATAAGGTCATTTCAGTGTAATAAGACCAGTTGTTATAAATTTAAAGTCAGGGCTTTGCCCAAGTGTTATGATTCTTTTATGAGCACAACCATAGTAGGTCTGTTATTACTCGATTGAGCTAGAAATTATTAAGCGTTCATCTCACGAAGCCTCACAAGCGACTGTGAGATTGTTGTATGTGGTCTCATCTCTGTATAACATACCTTGTTACGGAGACGGGGTGTGTTAGATTCAATACTAATAGTTGATTAGTGAGCAGCCAGAGACAGCCCGCACCCGGCGTGCAGCATAAAATGTCCCGTATTTGAGAAATAAATACAGCACAAGCGGACGGGGACTGTCGCCATCACGACAGCACAACCGCGCCGAACACAGACGGAAAACCGCAACAACGACTTCGCGCGAGCAAAAGCCGTTGGGCAGCAACGATGTTCGCCCTGGTTGCCTCCGACAGTATAAGTTTGTACACTTCCCTCCGCGCGCTCGCATTGGTTGGCGGTGACCTGATCGGTCCCGGTTTTCACTCAGGGTACGTCACATGTCATTAGTAACTTTAGGTATGGGGGAAAGGTGCGAATTGGGAATTCTTTAGCTCGCTTCTTGCGTGTCACGCCAAAGACTTCACTCGTGATGGGCTGTCAGCTGAAGAAAGTGTTGAAAGTATGTCAGACACCTTCACTTACTGTGCTGACATTGCCACTGGTCCGTGGATCTATGACCAATATACGTAGATGTGATTGGTAGTGTGACTACCTAACTGAACTGCGTAAAAGTTATCGCCGAGTGCGAAAACATCTTAACAAGCTTAAAAAACGTAAGGTCACCGGTGACCCTCTTTCCATTGAGTTAAATACGTTTAGGGTTGCCAGGTCCCGCTACAGAGCATCGGTAGAAAAATCTAAGGGTTATTTGTTGCGTAAAAAATAGATAAAGAAGGTCCGTGGTCTTCTTGAAATCATGAGTTTAAAGCCAATGGATCAGTCAACCTCGCGTTTGTTCAGAACATTAAAGTAAATAATAAACACACCACCGGTATTGAGGAAACAACTGAAGTTTTACTGAATACTCTTATACCTGATGACTTACTTGCTGATGACAACGACTACCATCAACAGATGAGAGCGTGGGCAGCTGTACCACCTGAAACACCATCAAGCTCCTGGAGCGCCTTATCGTTTCACGTTTACGGACAGACCAAAATTTCGTGATTTACTTCGTAGCACGACCATGGACTCATTCATTATAACCTTAGATGGTACTAAAATCCTTTTAATTTGTACTATTTTATACCACTAATTAGAAATTTTATACCTCTCAACTATCGCAGATATAAAGGTCGTGCTGGCAAGATTTTTTCCCAGCACGACCACGCTAAAATGCCAACTGGCATAGAAAAGATGAAACGGGAGCATGCCTAAAAATTTGTACTCATTTTGTACTCCTATTTCATTACTGGTATATTGTCGCAAATTGTTAGAAAAGCAAAAAAAACATTTAGTTTACACATGCATTGCCGATGCATGTGTAAACATGAACAAGAACATCAATCATCCACATCTTTGTTAAACTACAGCGGCATCTGGTTGAGGAACAATATTGGATTCAGGTAGGATATGTTTGGGACCTTATACGGAATTGTTGGTGATCGATGGAGGGAATCTTATTGTACATCACTATAAGAGTGTGATTTAAGAATAAAACGTGGTATCTTTTGTTCCTTTATTAGTGGTCACTTCGTTTTGATCCAGGAAAATGCTCGGTTCCATACCACTTTTTCAACTCCAGCCTATCTTAATAATGTCAATATCGCAGTTTTAGCGGTACCGGCGAGATCACCAGATATGCACCCGATAGAACACGTCTGGGACTTGCTAAAACCAAGAGCAAAAGTTAAACTCCCAACAACTGTCAATGTGGGTGAACTGCGAAGCGCCTGTGTAAGGAATAATTAAGACTACCACAAGAGACAATGAATAACATCATTCTCAACATGTCCAGACTCATCATATCAGCCGAAAGACGTCCACTGCTGGACATAGGCCTCCCCCAAGCGTCGCCACATTGACCGGTCCCGTGCGTCCCGCATCCAGCGAATCCCCGCAACCTTCACCAGGTCATCGGTCCACCTGGTGGGAGGCCTTCCAACGCATCGTCTTCCGGTTCGCGGTCGCCACTCCAGAACTTTTCTGCCCCATCGGCCATCCGTTCTGCTAGCAATGTGCCCTGACCACTTCCACTTAAGTTTGGCAATTCTTCGGGCTATGTCGGTAACCCTGGTTCTCTTGCGGATCTCTACATTTCTGATTCGATCACGCAAGGATACTCCGAGCATAGCCCTCTCCATTGCCCTTTGCGTGACTGTAAGCTTTCTGATGAGGCCCATTGTGAGCGACCACGTCTCAGAGCCATAGGTCATCACTGGCAACACACACTGGTCATAGACCTTCGTCTTGAGACACTGTGGTAAGTTGGACGAGAAGACACCGAACAATTTCCCGAACGCTGCCCAGCCGAGTCGGATTCGACGGTTGACCTCTTTCTCGAAGTTGGCCCTACCCAACTGGATCGTTTGTCCCAAGTAGACATAATCTTCCACAACTTCGAGTGTAGAGTCTCCAACCTTGATAGGAGTGGGTGACATGGGCATTCAACATAACCTTGGTTTTGTCCATGTTCATTTTAAGACCCACTCTTTTGGAAGCACTACTGAGGTCATCGAGCATTATACTGAGGTCCTCCATGGTCTCAGCCATGACCACTATATCGTCGGCAAACCGAAGGTGAGTGATGTACTCGCCATTGACGTTGATGCCTAGCCCTCTCCAGTCCAGAACCTTGAAGACATCCTCCAGTGCAGCGGTGAACAGTTTCGGAGATATGACGTCTCCCTGTCTCACACCTCGCTGCAGAAAGATAGGTTCCGAGGCCTGATCCTGAAGTCGGACTGACATGGTGGCGTTTTTGTACAAACACTTCAACACCTCGATGTACCGGTAGTCGATTTGGCACCGTTGGAGAGACTGCAGTACAGCCCAAGTCTCGATTGAATCGAAGGCTTTCTCGTAGTCCACAAACGCTAAACAGAGAGGCAGGTTATACTCTTCGGTCTTCTGTATAACCTGCCGCAGCGTATGTATGTGGTCTACGGTGCTAAAGCCTTTTCGGAATCCGGCTTGTTCGGGAGGCTGGAAATCGTCAAACCTGCGCGCGAGATGATTCGTGATGACTCTTGAAAACAGCTTGTAGACATGGCTAAGAAGTGAGATGGGCCTGTAGTTCTTCAACAGGGCATTGTCACCCTTCTTGAAAAAGAGTACCACCAAACCCCTGCACCATGCCTGTGGCGTTTTCCCCTCGAGTATGACGGCACCAAACAGCTTCTGAAGGGCCTTAAGTATTGGTTTTCCACCCGCCTTAGAGATATCCTCATACATGGTCTCTACCTCGTCGTCGGGGTGTGCCGAGGTCGGGGCGTAGACCTGTATGACCTTCAGCGAATATCTCGAGGATATTCTGAGTATAAGGTACGCCACCCTGGTCGACACACTCTCGATCTTCACAAGGGACCTGTGGACGATAAACCCGACACCACCCTGGGACTGCCGGTCACCCTCTCGGAAATAGAGCAGGTTACCGGATTTGAGGATTATCGAGTCCTCCCCTTCTCTTCGGACTTCAGATAACCCTATAATACTCTATCGCAACCGGCTCAATTCTTCCTCGAGTTCGGCTATCTTCTCGTCGGTCCGGAGTGTTCGCGTGTTGTATGTTGCCAGGGCCAGTCGTCGGTGTTTATTGGGGTAGCCGGGTTCACTCCGGGGATTCTTCGCACCCCTTGCCACGCCATTTCCTCGACCGCTACCGTAGTCGAGGGTAGACGGGCTGCCGGGTACTCGGGGCCGTTTTTTATTTGTGCTATTCATTTGGTTTGGGGGGGTTTGCCTTAATCGCCACGCTTGGCACGCGGGTTGGCGATCGCAGTTTGTTGTTGAAGAGCACAGATAACACTGCTGCCCGCCCATTCTCTGGTGTATCCCTTAGTCGCCTCTTACGGCACCCACGGGAAGATATGGGATGGTGAGATTCTTTACGTCCGACACCATACGGAACCGTCCAGACTGGGGACGGGACATGTCCAGACTGGTGAAATGTTATTAAGAGCAAGTGGAGGAAACACACAATATAATGTGATGTAAAAAAAATATTTTAAATAGCTTTTTTTACTTTTATTTCTAAGCTTAAAAAATTAACAATGCCCATTTTTCCCATTAAGTCATTGTTACTCACAAAAAATTCATTTTTATTTTTAAAGGTGTATTTTCAAGCAAGGAAACCCTTAAACCTTATTTAAAAAAAATATCGTAATTTTTTATTTTGTTCCGCTAATTTTGCCAGTGTGTGTATTATTGAAATCAAATATAACAATAGCTCACAATGTTAGGACCCATTAATATTAATGCTAATTTTTGTCCGTGGTGCTAGGCAACTGGGCTTATCCCAGTTGTAAACGACCCTTTGTGCCTATTGGCCTTGTTTGTTCTGTCGCCTGCTTGATATGGAGGGAAGTGGAAATTTGAATTTTTGTTCCTACTCCGTTATTCTTTTCTGATTAATTTCGTTGCGGGACCCAAGACCGTTAAATTCATTCTCCAAGACTACGTCGAGCTTCATTGCCTCGGCGCTTTTCTGGTTGTCGCCACTGTTGATTCTGGCTTTCAGGAGTTGCAGTGGTTTGGGAATAGGACGGTGGGGTTGTCCCAATAAAAAAAGTATAAGTTTTGAAAATAAACTATTGGCGACAAAGGGTGACGGTCCGGGCAGAGCATGTGCGTTGAACATTGAGCGTATGTGCGCAAGACGAGTAACTAGGAGCAAATCCCTGTTCTCAGGACTTTGGCCATACATACAAATTACACCTCGTCGAGCAACTGATGTCGATTGAGCGTCGACAAATCACAGCGAAGCAGTTACTTGACCAATCGGCGCAAAGTAGTTACAATGCGGGCGCGGCGAAATTTTTCTATGACAAAACGTTACTGTAACGAGGCCCGTTTGGCTATTTCGAATTAATTTCCCTTGAAATTAAGGGCCTCGCTAAAATAATTTCACAAAACATATTAGGTACTTACGTAATGTAGTTTACATATAAATCAAAAATATATTACTAAATTGTCCTAAACACTTATATAAGTCCATATTCACTATCACTCATGAGTCTCAGAAATCACACGATACACGACACGATGTTGAGGCTTCGCAGGCTGCGACACAAACACCTTCATGATGTCAAGTGTAACAATGTTTTGCTGTCAGTCTGGTTTGGTTACAGAAAGTACTTTCTTTCTCAGCGCTCATGGGAAATGTTCCAATGTTGGCAGGATTTATGTTTATGAATATGAGAAGATTTAGGTTGCCACTGTGTAACTACTGCATTACTTACTTCATGCTTAATTAAAGACTGAAAAAAATTCAACTGTATTTAGGTAAAGAGCAAAAAAAAAATTTATAAATTAAAGATTAGTATAGATGAAAGACTGAGAGAGAAAGAAACAGTACTGTATATAGGTAAATAGCAAAACAAAACCCAATTCATTTTCTAATATTGTAAGTTTTTTTGGTCCACTAGCCTTACAAACTCCACAAATTAGATAAAGGCCCGGCAACTACAACTACGTTAACCAGCAAAGATGCTCTTAAACTGTATGAACAGTTGGTGCTTATCCGAAAAATTGAAAATGCAGCTGCTGCCTTATACAGGGAGAAGGTCATCCGTGGATTCCTTCATTTATACTCCGGTGAGTGTTCTGATATATTTGTCATTTTGTGCCATGCTATGTTTGAATTTGAACCTATGAGGCTACTGTATTGAAATAATCACTTTTATATTTTAATGTTTTATCAAATTCTATGTTTTTGGTACAAAAAAGCAACCTGAAAATGAAATAAAATAAAATAAAAATGATTAAACTTTAGGTGAAGAGGCAGTAGCAGTGGGTATGCGAGCGGCCATGCGTGATTGCGACTCTGTGATCACTGCCTACCGCTGCCACGGCTGGACACATCTTATGGGTGCCAGTGTGGCTGGTGTACTCTGTGAGCTCACCGGCCGCAAGACTGGCGTCTCAAGAGGCAAGGGAGGCTCCATGCATATGTACGCAAAAAACTTCTATGGTGGCAACGGCATTGTTGGTGCTCAAGTAAGATGTTATTTTTATCATGTAATAAATGTTACATCCAAGATACTTAACAGTTGCATAAAATATTAGCCTGTAACCATTGACGGCAAGAGTCTCCAAGCAGTGGGTTCATGTGGATGAAAGGTGTCGTCGAGGTCGGCCCAGAAAGAGAAGAATATCTGGAAGGACTTGAAAAAAAAATGATTACTGCTGATCATAGGCTCTGTTCTCCTCTCCCACTCCTAAGTAAAGACATGCCAGGTTCCTTCCACTTTACAAAATTTCCTTTTCTCAATATTTCGCGTGCGTTTCTCGCCAATTTTTGAGGAAGCCCTTTAAGACGTTCTACCACCACCCATGCCAGAAAATATCTTCATCTAGCGCAGCACGGTGAGGTGTGCCGTGGAACTTTGCACTTTGTTTGTGATAAATTTATACTGTTAGTAGCTGGAAGGACAACACATTTTTTTTGTAAACATGTATATTTTTCTTAATTTAACACTTCCAACTCCCCTATACGTTAATTACGTAAACTGCAGACGGTGGATCGAAAAAAAACCAAAATGACTTTATATTAATTTAATTAAAAAGAAATTATTACAATATAATTAGTGAAACCTATTCGAAGTTAGAATATGGAATGCCTATCTACTTATTAAAAATAACTTAACTCTAATGTCCAATTTTGCTGCGTCGGCGGCTCGTTGCTGGATTGACGTCATCGGTGCAGTTTCTATGCGCTTGGCGTAAACACGAAGGAATTTGCATGTCAGCGCTATTGGTTAGGGACTCGTACTTAACACCTCCATCCGCAGAACAGCAACTATTTGATCATGTTCAGTGCAAATGTTGCTGGGACTTCATCTCGTTTTCTGGTTACATCTTCATATGTATGCATATGAAGAGTTGGTTTCTTCTCATTATCTCCTGCTCTAAGGTTCCAGCATTTGTATCTTCGGATTATAACCAAGATGATGAATATGGTTGTGCATAGTACGATGATGTAGAACGGTATGGTTGTATGATATAAGACAACCGGCGGAGTCTTATCAATTTGGATAGGGCTTTCCATCAATACTTTGTTCTGGATGCTGTGAAGTTCTTCTAAGTTGACTGACTTGAAGGCGATGATGTGAGTGGAATCAGCTGTCTGGTTCATGTCGTTGTATGGGATTTTTGATAACTTGATTGGCTGTCCTTTTATCTCATTGTTGTCGTTAATGATGGTGAATTCGGGTGTTTCCAGATAGCAGTTTATGGGTATGGTGACGAGATAACTCCCTTGTAGAATGTTGAAGTCTTTCCTGCTGCAGGCTAGCTGTACTTTAGTAGGTTGAGGCCACAGATCAGAGAAGACAGTAGAAGTCGCTTAGCGCTTCATTAGTATTGGAACCAGCGTACCCAAACTCTCACATATACAGGTTAATTGTATTTCGTAACACTAAGAAATCTTTGGTGTGATTGGTAGTTTAATTTTAGTTGAAAGTAGGAAATATGTCAGCCGTCACGAGTTTTGAAAATAAACCACAGTTTTATGACCATAGAGTTGGTTTATTGACTACTCTTTTTGAGTATTTTAACTTTTTCCGTTTAAAGCGTACATGGAATAGTTTAATGAGCAAGTTACGCTACTCGCCGCTAGATGTCACTATAATAAATGCATTTAATTTAAAACTGTATTTCGTTAATGATAAGATTTATATTTGCGAAATGAGGTCATTACTATTCGTCATTCTGTAGAGATGTATCTCTGTCGTTGAATTATTTATCGACATTCCGTTTTATTTTCAAACAAAATACAGTCAACAACTAGAGTCGATAAATATTATTATGTTTGAAATCAAGTGTTTACATAAATTTATTCTAATACTTACGATTTATAGAAAGTATGATAATGATTTTTTATGTTAAACTACTGATCTAATTTTGAAAATTATTCTATTGATACAAAGATACGCCCTGTGGTGTTTTTACCCGACTGCCGAAGGAGGGTAATGTGTTTATCAGTCTATGTATGTATGTATATATGTATTTATGTATGTATGTTTGTTTCTATACGGCGTTCCAGAGACTAAACGCGTTGGCCGATTTTGATGATTCGTACGTCAATCGATTTGTCTTAACCCTGCGAGTGTCACTGGTTACATTATAATTGGACAATAGAAAAATGGCGGCTTTTGGGCGCCATATTGTGGGGACTCAATTTTTTTTTTCGTCCAAACCTGTCGTGTGGGGTATCAAAATAAAGGGTTTTAAGAGGTGATTTCAAAAATGTATAATACTTGTATGTTTAAATGTACCTAATTAAAAAAACCTAACTAAAAAGGTATAAATAAAAAAACTTAAATCAGAAAACCCGACTGCTTCACATGCGACCTAAAAAGACGTTAACAAGGAGCAAAACATGCTGTGCAGATGGAGGATACACCAGATTTTGGTAAGCCAGCCCGCGAATATGTATCCTCCGACTGCACAGCATGATTTTCTCCTTGTTTACGTCTTTTTGGGTCACTTTTGAAGCAGTCGGGTTTTTTGATTTAACTTTTTTATTCTATTAATAGATCTATGCAATAGACTACACTACAGGTATGCTATTATATGGAAAGCTTGCCCTTTCGCCTGCGGCTACACTCGTATTATGTTTAGCTTGATTAACTACGTAAAGGACTTTGAAGAAAAATTTTGGTCTATACACCTGTAGATCTTAAATGTAAGACTAAAATATAAGCCACTTTTTCACTGTCTTCAAAAAAGAAGGAGGTTCTATATTCTATATATATCTGTTTTTAATTTTCACTAAGTCAAAACTAAAGGTATTCTTACATTTTGTAGATTTTGAAGGCGGTTGTCTTTTTATCACACATTTTATGTGCGAAATCGCGTTTACTCATTCGTAAAACTTTTCTGAAACTTCCTTTTGATTTTGAAAAATTATCAAAGCTTAAATGATATTTAATTAATACAAATTAAAATGAAACAATGGTTTAATTAATAACATAAGTAAAATCAGCTATAGATAAAAATACACAGATTATTGGCCTTGAAATAATACATATTTGTTAAGAAGTTGCCTTTTTGTTTGTTTTATATTAATTTTAAGTAGATGGTGTATCCGCACATTAATGTAGCGTTCTGTAATAGCTTTTATCAAGTCAGTTACATGGTTTGATGTGGGAAATTCTCCAAATTGATGAAAATTAATATCATCGAACAATTTTTCTCCAATAAACTTTCTTAATATTTTGGCCATTATTTCTTCTTTTTTAAATAGTTTGCCATCCATAGTTCGAATGACAACTTCAGCCACTTTACAAATTTTTATCATGTCGCTTGATGGATATACAAGCCCACCTTTATCTTTGGCTACTATAAACTTATGTAAAGAAATGCTTTGATTTGAAATGAGAGCGCCAACGCAGATGTCGCAATTAATTTTCTTTATTAAGATTCGGGCAATGTAACCTGCAATATGTGATGTTGCTTGAGAACTAAATTCAGAAATGTTTGCTTGCTCTTCTGTGTTGTCTTCTGTCCAATCGTCCTGTACTAAACCTGTATCAGTAGATGTTTTATTTATGCGATCTACTGCAGATGAACAGTTCAAGATAGACAATTGTTCCAACGCAGTACAATTTCCTGATCCGAAATCTTTCAACTCCACATGAACCAGAAGTTTTTTATATGCTGCCACAAACTGTCTTGCTGTCGGATTATTATTTGATCCACCGTGTGCCCTAATATTACCGAATAGTAGTTCCAAGTGATCCTGACTTAATTTGTAAAATGGCAGGTATATGATCATTCTTTTTTGGATGAGGCTTGAGTAAAGATATTTTAACGCTTCAGCGCAACCTAGGAACCCAAGGAATCCGGTTTTTCGGAGACTATTTGTTAAAAGAACGCCATTTGCCAGTTTCAAATTTGAAATGTAATCACAAGCCATATTCAAATATTCGAAAATCTGAGTTGCGTTACGCTCATGTAAAGCCTTCTTAAAACCATACTGATGGAGACTTCTAGAATTAAAGATGTCGAACATATTATTGATCAACAATATAAACTTTTCTGTGGCCTCACTTTCTTTAAATGCCATAATTCGTAAGTCTTTATGGCAAAATTGCATTGCTTCCGCTACGCTTAAGCTAAAAAGCTGTGTTGCCAATTTAACTTTCATTCTTTGATTTTGGAAGTTGATATGGCGGTGTCTGACTTTATTTGACAAATGGAACGTTTCATTTTCTTGCATTTTATTAAGTTCAACAAAATATTCCCACTGCAGTTTGTTTCCCTCTTTATCGACCAATATTTTATACGTCTGAAACGTATTTCGTATGAGCTTTATCATATGGCATGGGTCTAAAATGACGACAATGAGTTCTTTTGTCACAGGATGTTCAAATTTCACATTTCCGTTCTGGAAAGAACAACCTAGGTGATGTGCCATTGATAAATTTGCTGCACATCCATCAAATGTCAATGCGACAATTTTGATACCTATGTCATGGATCCGTTCAATACATTGTAAAACAAGCTCACCACGTTGTGATCCTGTGACTCCATCTACCAGGAAAAAGGCTACTGGAACCTTAAAATTATCGTTTATTGCTGTTATTAAAAAAACTAAAACTTCTTTGGCTTCCGCTAGGTGGTCAACATTTAAACCTGTACCCATGTCAATATATCCGTGAAATTTCTGTCCATCCCATTCAATCCTTCGACGTATAGCCATTTCATCAATTACCAATGTAGCTAATAAGGTATGGCTTGATGATAAATGATAAATGATTTTATTTCTGTAAGTTGGTTTGTACAAACGCTTTTACATGTCTAACATATTTTTTTTAAAAACTAGATGAGGTCGGCGTTTCATATCTGACTACTCTGAGAAGAAAGGCCGAAACAAACTCAGAGGTCACAGTCTCTTTTAAAGTCCTGACAAAAATCTTGGTTCGATCATGTGAAGACCATGTAGACTGATGTCTGAAATGGTCTTTTGAGGAAAGAACCAGCCAGATTGAGTGGACCTGTCCAGTCAGTGCACGCATTTGTCAATAACCGAGCAGCTCAACTCAGAATTTAAGGAGCTCAACGATTCGACGAACAATACCAAAGAAAGGACATTCGGGTAGGCCGCATAAACTACTCAAACTGCCAGACCATGATTAAAAACTAAGATAAATTAAAAACAAAATAATGATCCACATAGTCTTCACATTCACAATAATTAAAATAAAATAATATAATACTTTAAAAAGTAAATATTCTTGTCATTGCAAGAAAACAAATATATATAAAAAAAATTAAAAAATAACAAAATTCATGGTGCAAAATATTTAAACAAAGAAAAAAAAAACTAAATTAATTTAATTGGAGCAGGTCACTCCCAAGCCGTTTTATCCTCAACGTAATCTTTAATGCTATAAAACGCTTTTTGGCACAACTTACGTTTAATGAATGATTTAAATTTATTAAGACTTAGATTTTGTACGTGGCTTGGAAGCATATTATAAAAGCGCACACATTGACATCTAAACGAGCCACCTATTTTCTTGAGCCTTGTTGTAGGTATTACAAATTTGTGTTTGTTCCTAGTATTTATATTATGGATATCACTGTATTTTTTAAACAATTTTATATTTTTATGGGCATATAAAAGATTTTCATAAATATACTGAGAAGGCACAGTCATTACATTAATCTCCTTAAATTTCTCTCTGAGAGAGTGTCTCGGGCTTAATTTATTAATTGATCGCACAGCTCTTTTCTGCAAAACAAAGATAGTCTGGATGTCGGCGGCATTTCCCCACAACAGAATACCGTACGACATTACACTATGAAAATAGCTAAAGTATACTAAACGGGCTGTCTCTATGTCCGTTAAATTACGAATTTTTCTAACAGCATATGCTGCGGAGCTTAGCTTCTTTGACAATTTATCTATATGTGGGCCCCACTGAAGCTTAGCATCCAAAGTTAAACCTAAGAACACTGTGCTATTTTCAGGATTCAATTCTTCGCCCTTTATCAGCACGTCAGTTTTCACCTGCCTAACGTGAGGTAGGGTAAACTTAATGCATTTCGTTTTTTTTTCATTAAGAAGTAAATTGTTAACATTGAACCAGTGAACTACATTTGAGATCGCGCTATTTACATCGTCAGTAACCAGCTGCTGACGTTTAAGTTTAAACAAAAGTGAAGTATCATCCGCAAACAACACTATATTATGGTTATCCTTTATGAGGTAAGGCAAATCATTAATATAAATAAGAAACAAGAAAGGACCAAGAATCGAGCCCTGCGGGACTCCCATTGCTACTATAGATCCAGGAGATCTTTTTCCATTAACGTCAACGCTCTGAATCCTATTACTCAAGTATGAAGTAAGAAGATCCAGAGCGCTGTTCCGGATCCCGTAGTGGCGGAGTTTCCTGATTAGGGTTTCATGAAGAACACAATCAAATGCCTTGGACAAATCACAAAAGATGCCCAAGGCATCGCACTTATCCTCCCATGCATTATAAATATGTCCCAAAAGCTCAACACCGGCATCAGTAGTTGAACGACCCCTTGTAAAACCGAACTGTTTGCTATGTAATAATTTATGTTTATTAAAAAATCTTTGCAATTGCTCTAAAATTAATTTCTCAAATATTTTACTAAAAGTAGGTAGTACTGAAATAGGTCTATAATTTGTAGGGTCTGATGTACTACCTGATTTAAACAAAGGTATTATTTTACTATTTTTCATTAGGTCAGGAAACTCCCCACAGTCGATACAATTATTAAAGATAATAGCTAAACTAGGTGCGACAATATCAATAATAGAATTGGCGACTTCAACAGAATGACCCCACAGATCAGCAGTCTTTTTAACATTTAATGTGTGAAAGGTTTTAATTATGTCTCTACAAGTAATATGTTCAAAAATAAATTCCGAATCGCAAACATTAACATTTTCTTTTAGCAAAGACTCAGCAACAGAAGGTGATGAGTTTAAGGATTTAGTAGTAGAAACGGGAATATCCGAAAAGAAATTTTCAAAGGCCAGTGCGACTTGTGAGTCTGATTTTATGATGTTGTCATTAATAGACAGGCTGTGGTCAATATTTCGGTTACCAGATCCTCCCGTTTCACTATTAATAATATTCCAAGTCGTTTTAATAACATTACTACTGTTTTTAATCTTCGAACTCAAATAACGCGACTTGGCCAAAAAACAAACTTTTTCAAATAATTTTGAATAATTTCTAACATATAAATTAAATTCAGCAGTGTTTACATAAGTCCTTTCATCGTACAGCTCATAAAGCCGTGTTCTACTTTTATGAATACCAATGGTAGCCCAATCACTGAATGATGCATTACCATTAACGGAGATTGTCTTGGGAATAAAGGTGGAATTAAATTGTTTACAGTATATACTAAAAAAATCATCATATTGATGATTAGGTTCAGCATGAATTGGCAAAATTGGTAATTTATCAATGAGTTTAACTTTAAAAGCTTTCAAGCGACTTGCAGTTTTGGGGTTAACAGTGATATCCTTTTTAGCCACTTTGTTGTTTTGGATTGGTATAGTAATCCTCTGCCCGCAATGATCAGAATCTAGTAAATTTATAATTTCTTTGTGGACTGGTACAACATTAGTATAAATATTATCTAAGCATGTGGCACTAGTAGGGGTTATTCTTGTGGGCTCCAAAAATAGGTTTACAAGATTGTAGGACTGAAACAGACTTATTATTTTACTACAAGAACCTGAGTTTTCCAACAAATTAACATTAAAATCACCACAAGTTATAATGGATTTATTAGTGTTACAAATCTTGTGTAACACTTCATCCATTACCTTTTCAAAGCAGTCATACAATCCTGAAGGGGGTCTGTATACACTTAATACAATAAACTGCTCCAATTCTATACAAGCTATTTCAACTGTCCGCTCAACAGATAGGCTCACAATATCCTTACGGTCTTTAAATTTAAGCTGGTTACTTACTAAAATCAAGGAGCCACCATGTATAGCATTAACTCTGCTGAATGAACTACCAACCTGGTGATTATTAAAATTGAACAATAACTGGTGGCTTTTAAGCCAATGTTCTGTTATACAAAGAATATCAATACTGTTAAAATTCATAAACAATTCTACTTCTAAATCTTTGTTCATAAAGCCTTGAATATTTTGATGCACCAGGTTAATACTATTTACTGAATTAAAACTTTTATTTGATTTTATTTTGCAATTTTCATTTTGTAAAATTTTGCAAGAGGTTGACTCTATTGTCCTAATTTGTAATTTAAATTATTATCAATATCAATTACTGATACCAAATTATTGTCTGAATTACATAACATTTCTTGGCATTGTTCAATAGAAACAAGTTGTTTAGCCAAATTCTTGGCTGTAATAGAAAAATAATATGATAGCGACACAGCTATCTGTCTTTTATAATACTTTGAAAGAAAGTACCTATCCGTAAAAAAAATATCTTTTGTCATATAAAAGTGATTACCAACATAATTGTTAGTGTCAATTAAATGGAATAAATTACTACTATAAGTTAAATTATGTAATGTCCTATTCAATTCAAATCTAAGATTGTTTTCTTCCTGTGGCAAACTTTGGCTGTATGGGAAAGTGAACATCACAATTTGTTTTAAACTAAGGTCGCACAAAGATCTATAATGTTGGAGTAATTCTCCTTTGTTCACATTACCCCTATTACCAATAAATATTAATAATGTAGTATCCTGGTTAAAATTACATTTAATAACTTTTTTCATTATGTCAAATAAGGAACAACCAGGCATACAGTAGTTCATAATTGAGTGTCCTGGATATTTATTTGTCAACAAATGGCCTAGATCCTTTCCAATTTCATCACAAAATAATACTATTTCTGTATTTACATTATTTTTAGGCAAACAGTTAGTAATTTCTAATGGCAAACTGGCACTAGACTGCGGTATGGTGGCATCACATATTGTCAATGAATGGCCGGACCATTCATTGACAATATGTGATGCCACCATCAACAGATGGTGGTTGACACTGATCACATTTGTTGGTTTGTGAGCTCACCAGCTCATTCATTGCCAATACATATTCCCTCATTTGGTTTTCAGAGGCTGTATACTTGATGGTCATAGAACTAAGTTTCTCCTGTAGTAGGTCAAGTTCATACTGCAAGTCTTCTGTGTCAGTTTGGTGTTTCCTAGTACTTTTTTTCTAAGTTATATGAATACATATCTAACTGTTTAAGTAGATGCAATCTTTCTCTATTAAGTTTTACATTTTTGATGAAGAACCTTTGTTTTTTGACCATTTTCTTGGTTTTAACTATGTATTTGTTAATTTTAATGTACTTTTTTATTTTATTTTTACTAGTAACTACCCTCAATGATTTAATTGATTTTGAATCATCATGACCTGTTAAATCTATTGTGTAAGAGGGGTTTATTGCAGTAACCATTGATGGGGCAACAGGCACCAATTCATTGAATAGACTTTGATTCAACGAGGCAGTGATGTTTAAATTTGTAGTTTCAAGTTGTTCAATCTGACTTTGAGCCTCATGTAGCTGCTGTTGTAATAAAAAATTGTGACTAAGAGCTTGTTCATACTCATTGCTACACTGGCTGAACCCGTCCACAACAACTTGGAGCCTGTCCCGGGCTGCTACGGCATCAGTGTGTTGAATATATAACTGAGCCATTTCTGTTTTCAGTTTGCTATTCCTGTCAAGGACACTAAGGAATTCTATTTCGTTTTCATCCTTTTCCCCAATCAGTTGGTCACAGAGCTCCTGAGACGCCTTTAATTCGCTCAAAGCCTGACTGAGTTTGGTCTCTTCTAGGCGAGCCCGCGCGCTGCGAGTCATGATCATGATTAAAGAGAAGAAAGAAGAGGTTGGAAAAGAGTAGTGGAATGAGTAACAGATGATTAGTTGAACGGAAAATGAAATTTAGATCGTTAAGAAAGAAGCTCTGTTACCAAACTAATTAAGGTTATGTTTACGTTTTACAGGTCATTGGCATCAACTTGTAATCGTAATAAAAGTGATCCAATTAATTGTAGGCAAATATTAAAACGCAAACAATCCTATATCAAGTAAAAATATACAGTATTGCACCAGGTACCGAGATGAAAAACAACATTCACTTGAGCCGGTAACTGTCAACGAAACACAATGAAATTTTTACACTTATTTTGCACTTAGTGCCTCAATTCAACACCAAACACTTAATTACACTTTAAAACTAGTTAATAAATTGGAAATAGGCCTTGTTATTAATGAAATCTAATATTTAAAATTAAAATTATTAGGACAAATGAATGATGAATCAAATGGATGAATCTGCTTTATGTTTTAAAGCTATAAACGACTCTCTCGTAAAACCTGGCTCGCCACCTATATTTGCGTACCATTTTTTTAATGTTTGCGGATGAGGCAAAGAGCTGTTAAATGTACTACGCACGTATTTATATGCTTTAGGTGAGTAATAATGGAGGGTGAGCGCAAAACTGCGTAGTTCTGGTGAGTACAGTTGTTTCAAAATAGCCCCCGATTCTAGGTTTCTAAATTATCGATAAACCAAATCTTTGACCTATAAAATGAAAAAGATTGTAGTTAAAAACTAATTGTTAAGTGTGAATTTCATAGATTATCATGCCGCTTCGTAAGCTACAAAATGACTTACAAAATGGTATCAACCGTAAAAATGCAACAAAAATAAATCATATATACAATTTGGATCAATTATAACGTTGACTGAATTGTCTAGATAACAAAAGTGAAAGAGACACAATCTAAAATAAAATAATGATCACCTTTACATTAGTGTTTTTTAGATTGCTGATATTTTCATTAACTATAGAGAATTTTTCTTCTAATATCTTTAAAATGTCTTCAATTTTGTTTACTTTTTTTATTAGTCTGCGATTTTTAGCTTTTAATCTGCCGATTATCAAGTTCTGTCTCTTAATTTTACTTTCTTTCCACCGTAACACTCCTTGTAGTCTTCTTTTTCGAGGACTAGAAGCTGGTGAAGTAATATCTAATGTTTGTTTTTTTTGAGGGGGCGATTTAGTTATATCATCATGCTTTCTTTTATGTTGCATAGGTAGCAAGGATTCTTCCAAACTTGATCCTGCTCCCACATAAATTGATGCATCACTTTTAGCGACATTTTGCGAAGCATCTGACTAGACGAAAAAAGTAAGAGTAAATGTTATGTCAATTATTAGTTATCACACACATACATAAAAAATAACAATAAAAACATAAACATTAATAAGATTTTGTTCTAAAATGTCATGATTTCATGAAAAAGAGAAGTAATGACACTGACCAGCAAATTGCAAAAAACATAAGAATATTTGAATTTCGCTGCGGATCTACGATATGGAGTCAGAATCTCAGAAGCGCGATACAACAACATTATGTTATGAAACCGTAAAAATGACCAAATTGCATAGATTTGATACAGACAATTGGCCTTAGGACAACAGGGAAATAATAACATAATTATACCTATACATACTTGAAAATGTATAATTTTTAGTTTTGGCACTGCTGTGTCGGCTAGGTATTTTTTTCCGCTTTTAATTAAAAAATCTAGTTCTACGAAGTGATCTGAGCAAATTGTACTAGTTTTTGCGGGAAACCAACTTTGCCTTCCAGTCGCTTCAATCCATATTTCTTTTCTGTCTGGATCCTTAGGAAATCTGAAGTCACAAAATAATACGAAACCATTTTTTTATAGGTTTGAGACTTTGTGAATTACACTTGTTTGATTAACCTTTTCTCGATTAGAATATTACGAATAGATTACCTATATCCATGTTATATTTGTTTTAAACTTGGTTAAAGTTTAATTCGATAAAAAAAAGTTTGGCCATGGAAATGTGTTTGGTTACTAATACTGAATCACCAAAAAAAGCCTCACACAGGTTTAAATTTTTCCCGCTATATACATATATCCTAGAACACAGAGAATATAGTAAGTTTTAAATATCGATAACTCATCATCGATACTGGTAATCTCTAATTGAGTAGCTGACTGTGACATATGCATAGTTGGAATCTTCGAGAACAATATGTTTAACTTTCAAAGAAAGTAGACCTTAAATTTAACGTCACAAAATCAACTTTTACTTGTCTTGTTTAATAAAATATTGCTTTTACATTTTTATAGAAATAAAATCAATTAAGACTTACCGATGGTAAGATATACCTCCATTTGATACATTTTTGGTTCTACTATCGTGTTTACATTCTAAAACAGCACAATAGGGCATTTTTTGTATTTTTCCAAGTTTTTGTTACCGTGACAGTTGTAACAAGAATGATGTGCGTAGTGTGGGCGGGGCAGCAGACGTATGCGGAACTAAGCAAAACTCAGGGTACGCGGGTCCCGCCTACTTGCGACTTCTATTGTAGAAGGCGTTTTTTCTGTTCTGTGGTTGAGGCAGAGATACAACGTAATGTTGATCATCCAGCTTTTCTACTGCTTGCTTGGGAGTGAGATCTTGGTGAATTGGCGGGTGTCCCTTAGGCCTTGGTTGATGATGAGCTCCTGGATGCAATCAGGCTTCGTCCGGATCTGATGACTTGTCTTCTTTTCACAGAGATGAATGCTGCTGTACTTCGGGCATTCAGCCTCTATGTACACGAATGATTTCTCATTTGTTGCTATATAGGGAGAGGAAGGAATAAGGGCAAGTTGTTTCTTATTGGGTACAATGGATAGTCTGTATAAATCATAAATGTCTTTAGAGACAATGGGAAAACTGTATATTATTACTATTCTCTTCTCAATAAAATAAGAACCTGGTTTTATTAGGTTATAATATTCTCTTAACTCTAAATTTAGGATTTGATCCTGATTATATATGGATTTGAGCCTATCTATCATAGATCTTAACACTTCTATATCAATCATAGAATGATGGGTGCTAGAAGCCCGTATGAAAGCCATTATGTTTTCTAACCTAATTATCTCTAACATTAAATCTTCTACATTATTGGTTATTATTCCTAAAATTTGGGCAATTTTCGCGAATTTTATTAAGCTGTAATCTGTATAGGCACTCTTTTCAAGAAGTAGTTCTAACGTTGAGTTAACTTCTTCTTGATTTTTTGTTATTTGGTCCAGTATGGTACCATGTTGGGACATCCATTCTTTACTAAGGCTGATGTGGTTATTGAATTCTGAAATTATTTAATTTTCATTATTTTGTAGAGTTTTAATAGCCTCATCATACTTCAGGGCATCAAGATAATCTAAGTTACCCGTAACACTTTTTATTACGGACCCAAGGCTATCTACAAGACCTCTTTTGACTCTAACAGGTTCCAAAGATTTTACTTGTTGTAGTACCTTACTAAGTTTGTCTGTAAGATATTCGATCTGATATTCATAAATCATATAGGTCTCATTAGTGAGTTTAGTTCTAAAAGTATTTAGTTGCGTCTGTACGGAATTAATTTTATCTTCGATGTCGGTTAATTGAATGTATTGTATGAATGAGTGATAATGTGAAGTTAGTCTGGTCGGTCCTAATCTGTATGGTAGGAGTCCCGGTCCATCGTCTAATGTCTCAAGTCTTATCTCTTGAGGGTGTGTCACTTGGACTGTCAGTAGCATCAGGATTCTGTAACAATTGGCTGGATTTAGGGACGCGTTTCAGCCGCGATTTGGCTACGGGACCACGTTTTTTCGAAGTATATATGTGTATAGGTAGGTCAGCGAGTACTGTATCCTGCGTATAACGTGGTGCAGTTTTTTGGCGACTGGCAAAGGGGTTTTTAATAAAAATTTGTTGCTGAGGGGTATATTCTACTTCGGGCTCTCGAGTTTTGTTTCTACTATTAATTAAGGCTGCACGATTCGAAAGAGATGACTCGTTAATGATTTCATAAACTTGCTTCATTTGTTGTTTATGATTCTGCGCATATTGCTGTAATATGTGTTCAGTCAGGTCTACGTCGATTGGGTCTCTAGGGTCAAAGTGTCCGGTCAATAGGTCAAAAGGTCTGCACTTGGTGAAACTATGGATAGAACTGTTGTATGCTATAATGGCGTATGGCATGAGATTAACTATTGGTTCGTCTTTATTTTGTAACTTAAGAATTCTAATATGTTCCAATAACGTTGAATGGAAACGTTCGATGTTACCATTGTCCTTTGGACTATGAGGTAGAATTTTGTGGTGGGTTATCTTGTGTAACCGTACAAATTCAGAGAAAAGTTGGTTCGTGAATTCGGTGCCATTATCCGTGATGATAGTCATAGGTAGACCATGATGGGTACAGAAACGTAGCAATGCATGAATAATGCTAATGGCGGTTCCGTCTCGCAAATGATATGGTTGGGCATATTTCGTGAAAACGTCCATGAACGTTATGTATTTTTCGTTTTGAACTGTAAAGAGGTCCATGTGGATTATTTCAAGTGGTTTGGTAGCCGGAGGTACTATATTGAATTGAGGTCTAATTGGATTCCTGTCGTATTTAGCCTGACCGCAGATGGTACACTCGTTAATAAACTTGGTGATTTGTTCTTTCATCTTTGGCCAGTAGTATTTTCGTGAGAGTGCTAGGTGACATTCATTTATACCACGATGGTTCGTTTTTCCGTCATGATAATGTCGGATAATGTCTTGCTGTCGGAGGTATTCTTTAACATTCTCAAGTTCTGTCTTGGCTAGTACTAGGTTGATTGAGGAACTTCTAAATTTGTCTTGTATGATGGGTATTATTTTGTACATGGCTAATGGTGGGTTTATCAGGATAGCCGTTTTGACTTTAGGGTTCACATATTCTTTGATAGCATTAATAGTGTCAGTCTCTAGGTTAGATTCTGAAATTTGGACCGCGATTCGCGTATGATTTTCAAAAGGTTTAGTTACTGTAGGTCGGCGTTTTATGTCGCCTACTATAGTAAAGTAAATCTGGCGATGAAATTTATTGAGGGGTTCATCTGTGATGGGAACTTCCAGTATAGGATGTTCATTACTGGTGTGAACAGTGTCAGTCGAGGAGTTTGTTAGTGGAAGTGGTGCCTCTGATGGGTTATTAATGATAGATCTGAGATCCTCAGTACTTTTGAACAATGGGTTGGTGTCAGTCAAAGAGTCTGTTGGTGGAGGTGGTGCTTCCGATGGATTATTAATCATTGATCTGAGATTCCTTATATTTTCGATCACTGAGTTTATCTCATCTGTTTCCTCACTATGTATTTCTACTCGAGAGAGAGCATCAGCGTTTGTATTAAATTTACCTTTCTTGTACACTACAGTAAAGTCAAATTCACTTCAATTCAATCTGGTCAGTCTTGAGTTGGGCTCTCTCAAGTTCATCATCCATTGAAGGGGTTTGTGGTCAGTCAGTAGTTTAATTTTTCTACCGAATAAGTAAGGTCTAAAGTACTTGGTAGCCCAAACTATGGCTAGCAACTCCTTCTCAATGGTGCTATAATTTAGCTCACTGTCATTAAGTGTGCGAGAAGCGTAACAAATGGGTTTGTCCGAACCTATAGGTATAGGTCCCTGAGATAACACGGCTCCAATAGCGACATTCGAAGCGTCTGTTGTGAGATTGAACTCTTTTTTGAAGTCTGGGTATTGTAGGATAGGGTCATTAGGTAATAAGGTCTTACAAGTTTCAAAGGCATTGACATATTCGGGACTAAGAGTAATTTTACTTCCTTTCTTTAGGCATAGGGTAAGAGGTTTGGTGATACGAGCAAAATCGGGGATAAATTTCCGGTAATAACCTAAAAGTCCTAAAAATTGTTTGATTTCTTTTGGGGTTTTTGGGATTGGATACTTTTGAACTGCAGAAATTTCGTCGGGATTCGGCTTTATGCCGTCTCTACTTATAATGTGTCCTAGGTAAGCGGTTTCTAGTTTTAGAAATTCTGACTTGTCCATTTGAATTTTGAAGTTGGACTCCCTAAGTCTTTGGAAGACCTTTTCCAAATTATTCATATGCTCTTGAAGAGAGGTGCTGTAGACTATGATATCGTCGAGATATACAAGGCAGATGTTGTTTTGAAGGCCTCTTAGAACATTGCCCAAGACCCGTTGAAAAGTGGACGGTGAATTTTTAAGACCCATGGGCATTCGAAGGAATTCAAAATGCCCGTGTTCGACATTAAATGCGGTTTTTGGAATGTCTTGAGGGTCCATCTCCACTTGGTAAAAACCACTTGCCAAATCTAAGGTCGTAAAGTATTGGCACTTCCCTAATTTGTCGAGGACATCACTAATATTTGGTATGGGGTATTTGTCGTCTATCGTTTTTTCATTTAATTTCCGAAAATCGACTACGATACGCCATTTCTGCTTCCCTGAAGCGTCAGTTTTTTTGGGCACAACCCAAATGGGTGAGCTCCATGCAGAGTTGGAAGGTCTTATTATACCCTGGTCTAGCATTTTGGTAATTTGGTCCCTAACTTCTTCCCGATGGATAAAAGGGTATCTATAGCTCTTAGTGTAAGCGGGAGTTTCATCTGTTGTTCTTATGCGATGTTTGATTTTGTTGGTAAATGTCAATGGTTCTCCATCAAGGTAAAATACATCTGCGTAACGGGAGCAAAGTGTTAGGAGATTAGCTCTTTCCTCTGCATTTAGGTGGTCCGTACGCAAACACGATAGTACGTCATCTACGCGATTCGATTGATTCAGCTGTGTGCACTCAGCATTGAACAGTTCTGCATGAGCTGGCTGGTCTAATGAGAGTATAATATCGTTAGAAGTTGGATTTTCTAACTCTACGTATCCACGACTATTTTAAACAGTGGTAACTCATGGATGATACAATTGCAGAGAACTTGTTCGTTAATTAAGACATCGCCATCCGTAGCGTTGATAGGTATTCTAACTAATTTAAAACTTTTCGCAGGGATAATATCCTCATACAAATTAACGTTGCGTGAATTATATACTTTAATTTGGTTCGTAGCAGTCCGAGTTACTAATTGAAAGTCTTTTAGATCTATCTTAGCCTCCCATTTTGATAATAAGTCTAATCCTATTAGGCCATCAAAGTACTCGTGAAAACGGTAAATGAATAATTTTATACCGTCGGCCTCATTGAATTCGTCGAAGCATGGTAGTGTTATAGAGTACTCGTTTCTGCTAACACCGTGTACGTTGGTGACTTCGAAAGGGTCATAATTGAGAGGATAGTCGTAGAAGAACTTTTGTACAGCCTCGGGGCTTATGAATGACTGGTTAGCCCCAGTGTCAATCAGAAATTTTAGAGGAGGGCAAGAAATTTCTGTATAGGGTAACTGTCTTTGGGTCTGTAAATTAACGTCTATCTTTGCTCTTTGGATTTCTGGTCCAACTGAAAATTTTGGTCCTGTCTCTGATCAACGCAGCTAAGGCCTGGCTGTGGCTCTGCCACACCTGCTATTTGATTACCGGCAGCTGAACTACAGTCAGTGTCAGTCATATTGGTGTTAGTGTCGTAGTCATAGAGAACATAACAGTCATTACCGTCTGTGTAATAGTCGTATACTGGCTCATAGTAACAGTCAGCAGAGTAATAGGAACTATCAGGCAAAGCAAGTTCACTCAAATTTAACTCACGCGTCTTAAAATAGTTATTCGGGGGTGGATTCCCGTTTCGCTGCCAGTCATGCCCTGGCATCAAAGGTAATGATCTTGGAACAAAGTGTTGGACACCGCTCATAGGCCTCGGAACCGGATTGTGTGGTGGATTATTCCTGGGTTGCATCTTAAAAACGTTACTTTGAGGTAATGGTGCACGGAACATTTGTTGAGTTCGAGTAGGCATACGGTTTTGATGCTGGTCAGGCGTATTGAATTTGAAAGCCTGAGGCTGAGATTGATACCCGCGCTGTCCTACTGGAGCAGGCCAATTAGGTACTGGGGGTCGCGTAACATTAAACGCGTTAAACGGCAAAGCAGGCATAACAGAAGGTTTATATAGAACTTTAGGTGAGTTCTGAGCAGTTTGAGCCCTGGGGATATCGTTACGCTGCTGCAGGTACATTATATTTAGTTCTTCCTGCACGAACTCTAGAGCTTTCTCTATAGTTTCTGGACGCATGCACCTTATACGTGAGCCTAAAGGTTCTTTTAGCCCGCGTACGAAAGCCTGCATAGTTACTTTCTTGTAAAGAGTCCGTTTCGCCTCGACAGTCGTTGATACAGTCTCATGTAACGTACGTCACGTAGGTCATTATAGTACTAAACAACGTTTGACATTTATCATAAAATTCCTGCGGGGTCTTGTTACCTTGCGTTGCCAACGAGAGGTCGTTGTATAAAGCTGTCTCGTCCCTCTGGTCTGAAAAGTTATTTATAAGAGCTGATCTAATACCTGCCCAAGTTTCAGGAATTCCATTCGAGTTGATGGTGGATGCGGCAGTCCCTGTGATCTTGTTTAGGATGCCATTTAGAAGACACAAATTCCCTAGCTCACTACCTGGCTCGGGGCTTGCATATTGAGTGACTATTCGGTCACAGATGTTAATGAACCTGGTTAAAATATTTGGGTTCCCGTCAAAATCGGGCACAAGGCGTAAGGCCTTGAAAATTACATCAGGATCATAAGGCATTTTATTTTCAAATGAACTGTTTAAATTTAAATCTAATTCACTATCTAAATCTCTACTAATATCTGCTACAAGTCGGCGTGCCTGTCGTGATGCAGGTTCCCGAGGATGAGATGTTTCGTGATGAAAAATCTTGGACATAAAAGTAACTAGGAGTAGAAAGGAAGCAACACGAGAAAGATTCTGGTGCACTCACATGTATTTCATCTCTGGTCTTGCTTCGTGAATCGATGTCTGGATTCTCCACACGGCTCCGCAGCTTTCCGTAGATTCAGGATACTCGTGATGCGACTTGATAGTCACCCGGATGACTCGCGATCGTGATGAACTGATTCTAACGCAATTCGCGAACCGGCCCGCGAGTATCCTACCGATTGCGCCAATTACGTAAACTGCAGACGGTGGATCGAAAAAAAACCAAAATGACTTTATATTAATTTAATTAAAAAGAAATTATTACAATATAATTAGTGAAACCTATTCGAAGTTAGAATATGGAATGCCTATCTACTTATTAAAAATAACTTAACGCTAATGTCCAATTTTGCTGCGTCGGCGGCTCGTGGCTGGATTGACGTCATCGGTGCAGTTTCTATGCGCTTGGCGTAAACACGAAGGCATTTGCATGTCAGCGCTATTGGTTAGGGACTCGTACTTAACACGTTTCACTACTCTACATTTATACAAAAGCACACGTAGGTACACAAACACAATTTTAGTATTATACTCATAGATGCATCATTTTACATGTCAATTGGGCAGTATAAGCCGAGATACAGGACTCGTCCGAATTCGGTTACAGATGCTCCCAAGTTGCATAATTTTAAGTACAAGCTTGTAAGAATTAGTTGTGTTATTTTTTGTGTACATAAATATTATTTTTTTTTTTTTCTTAGACGCCAATGGGAACTGGAGTAGCTTTCAAGCACAAGTACAACGGCGATGGCGCCGTGAACTTCACGCTGTATGGTGACGGTGCCGCCAACCAGGGCCAACTGTTCGAAGCATACAACATGGCCAAGCTATGGAACTTGCCGTGCGTGTTTGTCTGCGAAAACAATGGATATGGTGAGTGTTGTGACATTATTTTCATTACGTTGATTTATTTATTTTTCTTAACCTTCTAGTACTTAGTTGAATCCGGTTAGACTGTAAGCCGACACCAACGTGTAGTTACACGTTACTTGCCAAGAGTCATTAGATGCGCACAATTCGTTTTTAGGTCTCTTTGGTAACCGTGCGAGACGCGGGGAACGTTTAGCACCTTTTAGATATATTTCAGACTTATATTAACTATGGGTCGCGTAAGTGAACTCCGCAAACAGTATGAACAAACGACCAATCACATAGACAGAAATCCACATCGCGTCTTTCATCTCGCATGTGATTGGTCAAACCGTTCAACTTTCAAGAGGTCAAACCATTTGCGTAGCCCAAAGTCGGGTTAGTTACACCATTTATAACTCGAGAACGGCTGGACCGATTTACATAATTTTTCATTGGTTCGATTTATCTCCGCCCCGAATAACAGATAACTATTAAAATATCGGAAAAAAATACAAAATATATATTTTTTTATTCATTTTCCCTAACGTTTTGCGAACACAGTGCTATCTCTGATACATGCAGACAGAATACAGAGAAGGTTTAAAAACAGAAAAAAGGTAGATATGTTGGGTAGGTATGGTAGGGTAGGGTAGGTGGGTAGGTAGGTAGCCAGTTGACGGGAGCGAAGTCGCGGGCACAGCTCGTAATTAATAAAATTAATAATTTCTTCCTTTCTTAGTTTCGCGCACCTCCTATGGGAAAAAAGGCGTGAGTTTATTTATGCTCTTTTCTATAATGAGTGATACCCTCCACCAGGTATGGGAACCAGCATAGAACGGTCCTCAGCCACCACAGAATGCTATTCCCGCGTCTCCTACATTCCCGGCATCTGGGTCGATGGCATGGACGTCCTCGCCACCAGGGAAGCTACCCGCTTCTGCATCGAGTACTGCACCAGTGGAAAGGGTATGTAATAATAATAATATCAGCCTGTAATTATCCCACTGCAGAGAAAATACCTCTTCTCACGAGCATTGATCACCACGCTTGCGGGTTGTTTGGTTGGCGATTTCAGACTTATATTAACTATGAGTCGCGTAAGTGAACTCCGCAAACAGTATGAACAATCGACCAATCACATAGACGGAAATCCACATCGCGTCTTTCATCTCGCATGTGATTGGTCAATTGTTCATACTCTTTTAAGGGGTTTTTACGCAATTAGGCTGCAAGTTTCCTCACGATGTTTTCCTTCACCGCTGCCAGCGATGTCGAAGATAAACTTAGAAAGAACGTCATATGAATTTGAAATTCACATTAGTAATTGCCAGAATTTGAACCCACGACCTCAAGCGCGAAAGTCGAGGAGTTCAGCCACAGGGCCTTCACGACAAATAAGTTATGTAGCACAAGTAAAATAGAATAACGATGATTCCTGGGTAATAACAGGTGGGCCAAAAGTAGTCATCCGATGTTGTTTGGCTCTCCTTTTTTTTAAATGAAAAACTTCGATTCTGTTTTTTGATTATGTTTATTTGAACCTTAGAATTTTATTGGTCAAGTTCAGAAGATTATATCGGCCAAATGGGCGCCGTCACAATTGATTGCCATACGGGCTAGTTTTATGGCATTTTTCATCACTTCGGCGAGAACTTCGGGCGACAGATTCTCGTACTCGTGTCGAATGTTGTCCTTGAGTGCTTCCAGAGTCTCGGGCTTGTTGACGTAAACACTTACTTCAAAAAACCCCACAAAAAACGTCTGGAACGCTTAAATCGGGCGATCTTGCGGGCCAGTGCAAATCGCCAAAACGAGAGATGAGGCGACCCGGGAACGCTGCCTTCAGAATATCGGTTGTGGTTCGCTTAGTGTGTGCCGTTGCTCCGTCCTGTTGGAACCACATGTCCCTCAGTCCTAATTCGTCTAATCACGGCAGAAAAACTCGGTCAACATGGCCCTGTAGCACGCACCGTCCACTGTTTGGCCAGCGGAATTCTCGACAAAAATGGCCCGATGACTCCTCCAGCGTGAACAGCGCACCATGCAGTCACTTTGAGCGGGTGTAATGGCTCCTCGTGCATCACTCATGGATTCTCGGTGCCCCAGAAGCGATAATTTTGCTTGTTCACGTACCCGCTGAGGTGGAAATGAGCCTCATCGCTCATTATGATTTTGGTCGAAAAATCGTCCACTTCTTCCTCGAGATTGAGGATGACTTGGGCGTAGGTTACGCGCGTTTGGCGGTCGGCAGGCAGCAGCTGATACACACCTGGACTTTGTACGGGAACATGCGCAGGTCTTTGACCGAAATTCGCCTTAGGGACGTCCGGCTGATGGCTAATTGCGTGGCACGGCGTCTGGTCGATGTTTCCGGCGACAGCTTGACATCCTCGGCAACAGCGGCGATATTCTCGACAGAACGGGCGCGCCGGGGCCGGACAGTTTTGCAACGTCTCGTGTGGTCCGATACTCTTCAAGGTTGGTGGCCAAACTGCGCTGTGTTTGCGCAGTCGGTGTCGGACGGCCGGGGAATCGGCGACGGAATTAGCGCTGCGCCAACACCACAGACGAATTGTTACGCAAAAAAATAGTCGGAATACCCATCCACGGACTGATCTTGGCCAGCGTTGCTTGAAGAAAGACGCGTGCGGCTTATGTAGCTGCGCTAAAGCAGTTTTTTTTTTGTCTAGCCGTTGCTGCCTTACTTCGATCAACAATGCCAATTAGATATCGGTCGGCGTAAAAAATACGATTCGGTAAATAACGGCTCACTTGAGACGTAAGCTCATATTTTGTTTCGCTTGAAACCCGTTATTTAGTTGGTATTATTGATCGAAGCTGTCCCACTGCTGGGCAAAGGCCTTTCCCAAGTCCTTCTAGACATTCTTTTCCCGTACCGTCTCGAACCAGCCCTCATAGTACGCGTCCAAATTATCTCGCCATCTCTCTGGGCCGGCCTCGACGGCACCTCCCATCTTTACGAATCCACTGTGTGTAGAATCCCCAGCGATCAATTTGTATGCAAACGTGACTCGCCCAATCACATTTGAGCCTGGCAGCCAATGATATTCAAATAAACAGATATGTTATACACTCACAAAACAATTGAAAAAAGTGTTCCGCGCAGCAGCGGCAGCACACATACACACTTTTCATTCATCTGACATTTCACTACAATGTCGAAAGGGATGGCTTGATAAAACAAACAAGAAAAAAAGAGACAGCTAGTGTTTGTCACTTGCGTGTGAATGTAAACAAACATTATTCTGACAACCAATGTTTTTTCTTTTTGTAACCTCCAAATATCAGAAAATTAGGAAAAAAAATTGAAATAAATTAGTAAATTGAGGTGTATTGCGTATTTACATATGGTATGAGATCCCTTCTGTTTTATGTAATTTGGTATTATAATTGGTACACTTTCTAAATACACACGATGGCATTTTTTTAATTTTGTTTTTTTTTTCAACAAAGCGTATCGCTCTTCGCCATACGTGACATAAACTAAAGACTAAAGCATACAATTGTCTACTATTCGAGCCTTCACAATGCGCGCGCTTATAACATATCTGTTTATTTGAATATCATTGCTGGCAGCCTTATAATTTGAATATAAAAAATAAGTATAGTTTTATTGCATCTCCTCTCAGGTCCAATAATAATGGAGATGGACACGTACCGCTACTCCGGCCACTCCATGTCCGACCCTGGCACGTCGTATCGCTCTCGCGAGGAGATCCAGGAGGTGCGCCTGACCAGGGGCCCCATCAACTCCCACAAGGAGAAGATCATCAGCAACGGACTAGCTACGCCTGATCAACTTAAGGTGAATATTTGTCCAAATCTTATGCCCATTTGCGTCGGGAGTCGCAAGGCGATTCCCGGCCGCTGTAGGCGCGGGCTTGTGGACGGTGAGTAATGGGTAGCTCGCCGTCCGATAAGTACCAGGCCCGAGTCGACGGAGCGTAGTGTTCACGCCTCAAAGAGATGTCAGCAAAAACCGAAGGGGTCCGCTAGGGCCGATTCCTGTTTGGGTCGCGGATAAATTTGAAAGAGAGTTACCGCGGCCCTGGCACTAGTAACTAAAACCGTAACCGGGTGGGTTTTAGTCAGTAAGTTAATAGTCTGACACTCCCTCCAGCTTTACGCAGAGCGGGTGAAGTCATTGGATGATTTACCAACCTCACAAAAAAAGTAGGCCCACTTGCGTCAAAAACTTAACCTAGAGTTAGTTAAATTTTCACGCAACGTTTTAGTTACTTACACGAGGTTAAATTGACAGTATTGTATGACATATTGTCAATATAAGCTCGTGTTATCAACTAACTCTGAGTTAAGTTATCCACGCAAGTGGCCCTTTGTGAGCTTGTATAGCTGTCGTCGACATGAGCAGGAAAAAGTCCTTACGCACGGCACAGTTGGCGCTGAGGATGCGTGACGCGGGTTCGATTCCCGCACGGAATAAATATTGTATGGCCTATAGATAATTGTTTAAAATTTGGCTGTTTGTGTGTGACTTTATATGTTTATAAATGCACCCACGATATAGGATTAATTTCTAGTGGGGACATGTAAAAAAATATCATTTTGACGTTGGTATGACGTAAAACGTTAACGGCAAGGCGCGAAATTCTGCATCAATAGTAGATTATGCACCGAGGGGCTAAAGTTGTGTCTTATGACACGGGCGTCATATTGAATCTCGAGCGCAATGAAGGATTCGGGATTTAACTCACGAGCAAAGCGAGGGAGTTAATTGGGATTTAACTCACGAGCAAAGCGAAGGAGTTAATACAAGAATCCTGAATGCAGCGAGGGATTCAAGCTAGCCCAAGGCAAAGACACCTTTAGCCCAGAGGAGGATACTCTACTTTTTACATCTACTCTGAGAAAATAATAGCCATAGTACGAAAAACAAAGTATTTATTAAATAAACAAACAGTAAGAATAAATAAATTAACTAATGTTACAGCCAATTACTATTACGGTATTACGGCGCGGTACGGTATTTGTTATTATTAATGCCAGTTTTAATGTTATTCCATTCCTTTTAAAAAATGGTTCGTAGTTATCTAATTATTCTTACAATATTATGTCTTCGAAAACATGGCAACGATATGAAGAAGCAGTCGTTATGATTTTGTAGGAAATCGAGAATATCATCCACGTGTAGTAAGGGTATCGAGAATAGCTTTGAGAATATCATCCACGTGTAGTAAGGGTATCAAGAATAGCTTTCCTCTTTCTGGCACCAAAGGGTGTTTGTTAGTACTATATTGCCAATTTAGCTGAGCATGTGAGATTCTAAATTCAAATCACATTATTGACCAGCTGTGCCCCCGGCCACTAATGACTCACTTTAGGTTAAGGTTGCTTGACATATATTTTGACATTTTCGAGCAGGTGGTGTGAAAAATTATTTTTCACACCACCTGCTACAAAATCATAACGACTGCTTCTTCATATGGTTGCCATGTTTTCGAAGACATAATATTGTAAGAATAATTAGATAACTACGAACCATTTTTTAAAAAGAATGGAATAACATTAAAAATGGCATTAATAATAACAAATACCGTACCGCGCCGTAATACCGTAATAGTAATTGGCTGTAACATTAGTTAATTTATTTTAAGTAAACTGCGCAAACATTGCTGTGGATTTTGTGATTAAATAAATAAATAATAAAACCTTTCTGTACTACAGTCGATTTGTCACATTTTATCAAAAATACTCTATTTTCACGAGCGTTTCCAATGACGTTCTAAATTCAAAATGCTTACAGCCAATCATCCAAAACCCTTCTACCAGCCCTGTATAAAGCTTAGTTTCTTATCTTGTGGAGGGGCCGAGAAATAACTCGGACACTTCGACCCATGGGATCTATTGTGTTCCCCTAGATAACTTACTCCTCTCCAATCTCGTTGGAAACACTTTTCATGAGTTTTACAACGAGACTAGGAGATATGAGCCTATAGTCTTCTGGTCTTGGATATCCAACCCCTAGGAGAGTCATTCGCTTACCAGCCAGTGCATCGCATGTGCCCAGAAGGTGTTCCATGCCTTCCGTATGATCCCCACACAACCTGCACATGGGTGTCGCGGTTAGACCCATCTTCATGAGCATGTCGTTGGTTCCAAAGTGCCCAGTAAAGGCCCCAAGCAGGTAGCGTATTTGCCCCCTGCTCATATTCCAAATGCATTCCCGGGCTTTGAACGTAGAGCCTAGGAATTTCTTGGAGTGTTGTAGACCGGTATAAGACAACCAATGTTTTCGTTGTCTTTGATCTGCAAACTCCCTAAATGTGGCTTTGACGAGACACGTCGAAATGCCTACACATGGTTCTGGACCCACAAAATCATTTGCTGAGCCCTCTCTTGCCAGTTCATCTGCCACTTCGTTACCATGAATTCCTTTGTGCCCAGGGACCCACATCAGTCTTACCCTGTTGTGCTTCCCAAGCCTGTTTAGGGCCTGGATAGCATCCAGAATAAGTCTGGAGTCCACTTTGTAGGATACCATGGCTTTGATTGCAGCCTGACTGTCACTAAGAATATATATGGATTTGCCTCTGGTTCCTCCAGCTATATTATCTTGCGCACAGGTTATTATGGCATATGTTTCTGCTTGGAATACAGTTGCCATCTTCCCTAAGCTTCTGCTACATTTGTAACCTTTTGCGTATATGCCCGCTCCTGTATCTGATTTCATTTTGGATCCATCAGTGTACCATACCAGACTATCTTGTTCTGGTGGATCTATTCCCTTCGTCCAGTCCTCTATTGTAGGGATTTGGACCTTGAAAGACCTTTCAAACACACACATAGTTTGCATTTTATCTGATATCATGCTTGTTACCCGATCCAGGTCTTCATTCCCATCAAACTTTGTATGGTTAGTCTTTGGCTTAAAGGCATCCCATAGTCCAGCAACAGCAAGACGATGTAATGTCTTCCTTGCCTCGAATTCAACCATCATATGCAGAGGAGGGATATTAAGGTATCTCTCAATCGCTGCCGTAGGTGTTGTCCTGAAAGCACCCGTGATGCCGAGACACACTGTTCTTTGTAACCTGGTGAGTGGCGCTTTGCACGAGGCAAGCTTTGTTCTTGGCCACCACACTATGCTGCCGTATGTGATAATAGGTATTATCATAGTCCGGTACAGCCATCGTATCACTTTGGGCTTTAGCCCCCAAGTTTTACCGTAGGTGGAGCGACACATGCCGAACACTCGTAGGGCCTTTGTCGTAATATTTTCCACATGACTTTTCCACCTGAGTTCTTTATCAAGCGTTACACCCAGATATTTAACTTCGGTGGACCAGGGCAGCTTTATTCCATTGAGGGAGGGCTCTCCTAGGTTTCCTAGTTGTCTTTTCCTCGTGAATGGAATAATGACTGCTTTGCTTGGGTTGATAGAGAGGTGGTTCTTTGTACACCATTCTTCTGTCATCCTCAATGCCTGTTGTAATAATCCAGAGACTATGTTCGGGAATTTACCATTAACCATTATAGCTATGTCATCTGCATAGCCTACTGTGTAGAATGGTCCGGTATTGAGTTTGGTAAGTAGCGAATCTACTACCAAGCACCACAGTAACGGTGACAGCACTCCGCCTTGCGGACAACCTCTTGTTGTTTTTGCACTAAGTCTGTCTCCCATCAGTTCCGATCTGACTATCCTGCTTCTCAGCATATTGTCAATCCAGTTACACGTGGTATCATTGATGCCATGTTCCTTTGCAGCAATGCGTATGGACTCAAATGTTGTCTTGTCGAAGGCTCCCTCTATGTCGAGGAAAACCCCGACACATATCTCCTGTCCCTCAAGCGCAGCCTTGGCTCGACTCGCAACATAGTGCAATTCCGTTTCCGTAGATTTGCCAGGGCTGTAGGCGCTCTGTAGCTTATGTAGAGGGAATACTTTAAGTGGTCCCTCTCTTAGGTACCTGTCTACCAGTTTCTCTAGAGCTTTTAGGAGAAAGGATGATAGACTAATTGGCCTGTAAGCTTTAGCTGCCTCATAAGTCGGTCTACCCACCTTCGGTATAAAGGTGACTTTGACCTCCCTCCATGCTTTGGGTACGTACCCAAAGGCTATGCAGGCTCTGTAGAGCTTGCTCAAATGTGGTATCAAAACAGATGCCCTTTCTTGCAATAGTATTGGGTAGATGCCATCCGGACCAAGGGATTTGAGAGGCTGGAAGCCCGCTATGGCAAGCTTTAGTTTATTTTCATCTACCACTTTCTTTGCCGTGAGCCAGTTATTTTTGGACGTGTGCCTTGTGAGCTCGTCCCTTGTGACTGGTTCCTCTTCATCGCTGTCGCGCACTATACATTCTGGGAAGTGAGTCCTAAACATCACGCCCAGAGTGTCCTGTCCAGTTTCCGTGAGATACCCATTCTCATCCTTTATAGATGATAGTGGGTTGGTCTTAGTCATGGACATTGCTTTGCACACCCTCATTCCATTTGGAGCTTCAATGGAGGTGCAATGCTGCCGCCAATTAGTTCTTTTGGCCTTGCGTACCGCCGTGTTATACCTTGTCAGCATGCTATGATAGCCAGAGAAATCCTTCTTGGCTTTTGCATCATTAAAGGCCTGTCGTGTTTCCTGACGTATTTTAACTAGTTCAGGAGTCCACCATGGTACCTTTTTACAAAAGGCCTTTTTCTCTGGGCAATTATCTTCCCATGCACCGATGGTGCCCACCTTGATTCTGTCCGCTTCAAATTCTATATCTAGTATGGAATTAAGCTTACCTTTAGGGCTCCCTAGATTTATTTTAAGGTCCCTCCTGTACGAGTCCCAATTTGTATGCCTTGGGTTTCTCCTTCGTCTAGTTTCGGCTGCTCCCGCCGTCCTAAACCTAAAGCATATATAATTATGGTCAGACAGAGAGATTTCGTCCGATACATGCCAGTTTTCAATATGAGCGCTGGCCCTGTTTGAAGCCAGTGTCAGGTCAATAACTTCAGTTCTCGCCGAGGTCCTGAAAGTAGGTTTATTGCCTGCGTTAAGGATTTGTAAAGAAGAGCTTACCACAAAGTCCAACAAATCCTCCCCTCGTTTGTTGACATCTGAACTGCCCCAAACGACGTGGTGTGCATTCGCATCGCAGCTAAGTATCAGGTCGAGGTTTTCTTGGTTGCCGTATTCAACCAGTCTTCTGATTAGTGGTGTTACTGGTTCCTTTTGTTCATATGGGAGATAGGCAGAGGCAAGAATAATTCTCCTTTTCTCTGTTCCCGTCCCCACTTGGATCAAAGCTGTTGTGAGATCCCTGTAACAGAAAGTACGTAAGGGCATTGCCTCTATACCGCCTCTGATATAGATGCAAGTCCTCGCGTCATTAGTTGGACAGTCATAGAGTACTATACCTCCTGTCCCACCTAAGCCTTTTATAGTCCCCTTATACAGATAAGGTTCCTGTATCAAGGCAACGTCATATGTGTTAAGCTTCAGTTGCCGAGCCAGAAGGGCAGTAGCGGCTCTGCAATGATGCAAATTTATTTGTACACACCTTAGTCCCTCCATCTTGGATGATTTTGATGGGCCTGTGTTGATATGGGAGGGCCTTAGTTTTGAGGCCCCTCCTCCATCGCCTGGCTCTCCTCGAGAGCGGTCGGCGACTCAATCCCCAGGGTGTCGAATTCCCCGAGGATGTCATCCTCGTGGTCTGCCTCCGACGCCCCGGTCTGAATCGCTGTCTCCTGCGCTGCGTCGTGAGCAGAGATTTCGTCGATGGCCTCATTACGTTGCGGTGGTCCATCCTCGGAGGGCTCCGTTTCTGCTTCCGCAGTGGGCGCCTCTCCCTTGTCTTCTTCCAGGAGTTTGAACGAGTATCGTTCAATTCCTCCTGGAAGAGAGTAGCCCGCGGCCTTGATGACCCCAGCGGACACCCCGTCCATGAGGACGATACGACGGATGCCGGTCTGCTCAGTGAGAGTATTCACGACCTTCCAGTCGTCCGTCCTCAAGGCAGGGTTAAGTCGCTGGAGCAGTCGAATGGCCCGGGCAGAGTCTTGCAACGCCAAGTTGCGACTCTTCCATGCCATTTTGACTGGTTTTGGAAGGTCCTTGGCGTCGACGACCTTGAGTTTCAGGGAGCCAAGTTCCACATAGTGGATGGCACCCCGAAACCAGCAAGCTGCATCAGAATCGTCGCAGGATACATGTACTGCACCTGCAACGACTCCGGGAGCAACCAGAACAGGCAGAGGATCCGGCGCATCTTCCAGTTTCTCAATGAGCTCCTGGATTGGCACCAAGTCCTCCGCCTTCAAGTACTCCTCTGGGTACTTGACTGAGACGACAGCGAGTTTCACAGCCGCCACCGCATCCCTAAAGGATCCGATTGAGGATAAATGCCCTTGGGTCTTCATCCTCTTGGCCGCCATGTCCCCGCTGTCCCCACTGAGAACAGCACGCGGTCTCTTTGATGGGCCCTCCGTAGGAGTCCCCTCAAGAGCCGCCTGCTGTCTCAGCTTTTGGCGCTTTTTTCTCTGCGCCCCAGATTGTCCAACCGGAAGCCAGCCTGATTCATGCCGGCCGCCGGGGGACGACGAGGTGTTGCCTTTGCCGGTCGCGTCCGGGGCTGTAAGGTCCGAGGTCATTTGACCTCTAACGCAAGGGTCCCGTGTCGCGCCAGCTTTGGCAGTACCCTTATGCCCGGTGGGCTGGTTTGCAGTTCCGCCCTTCGGTGGTCCCACAGCAGTGCCGACCCTCGACAGTGCCGCAGCAGTACCGTCAATTGACAGTCCCACCACAGCCCCATCTCGAGACGATCCCACTGCAGTCTCGCCTCTGGACGTTCCTGCTAGGGAAGATGCAGTCCCAGCTTGTGCCGGTCCCGCCGTCTGGTGTACAGTCCCAGCTTTTGCCGGTCCCGCCTTTTGGAGCGCAGTCCCAGCTTTCGCCGGTCCTTTCGCCTTGTGGTTTTTTTTGCTTCTAACATCCATTAAAAATCCCGTTTTATATTTTCATCCCTCAACTATCCCCACCCGCCATGGAGTGCTCAAGTGGCGATGCTACGGTAGCACCAGGGATTAGTCGAGGGATATAGCCCCCCCCCGTTAGTTGCCCACGAGACTGCACAGCACCAACCCACACCGCTACCACTAGCGATGCGAGCGAGCACTGCCGCCTGCAAGCCCCCAACGGGAGTGAACTCGCCTGGGGGCCGTCTGACCGGACCCCGCAGCCGATTGACCGTAGCTGGCTAAGCTACGGCCTCCCGTGTGATGAGAAATCCGGGCCAAAGAGGAGTGTTGCCTCAGAGACGTTAAACCGCCTACGCTCGTCGGCTCAGCCACCAGGATCCCTTCATCCCCCCGTACGGGTCTCCGCGCACGGCACAAACACGCGGGAGGTCATTGCTATCCATCATTGTTCTTGTTCAATGGTGGACACCCAGGGGCATGACCTCGCCACCCCTGTGTTGAGTCGCCCGGTGATTTCTGTTACGTCAATTTCATAGGAAATTAGACCAAAAACAGGGCGGCAACCACGAGAAGGAAAATCACCGCACTTGCCTTGAGGATCTACACGACCGTAGCGCTCTCCCTCAAGACCACGCCACCTTGCCGTCTCTGAAGGAGACTGACAAGGTAGGACTGCATCGACAAAGCCAAGCCCTACGAGGCTTGTCGCTGAAAGCTCAAAGCGTAAGTTTGTTAACACAGGCCAGCCCCAAGCTTAGTTTACACAAACGCCACTTCCATGAGAGTGATATCAATAGACACACACGACAAAACCGTAGAAGAGACTTTTTTTTTTGAAAATCGAATTGATCGTGTCTTGGCTACTTATTGGTAGACGCAATAAAGGCGCGAACTTTTGGCATTTAAACTTCAAATTTATCAACAAAGTATTATAAAATGTCGAGTTATGAAAGTGATTGTACTCCTGAATTCATTGCAACCGAAGCTAATAATATAATAATAATATTTCCAATAATTTACTGCCGGAAAAGTCAAAGGAAACTTATATAAAAGCCTACGACAATTTCCAAAAATGGAAAAGTACGAAAGGCGTCAAGTCCATTTCGGAACCAGTTCTATTAGTGTATTTTCAGCATTTATCTTGTACTCAGAAGTCAAGTAGCCTATGGTGTACTTATTCAATGCTTAGGTCAACAATATGCATGAAACACAATATAGACATCAAGACATACGCTAAGCTATTAGCATTTCTAAAGAGGAAATCGGAAAGTCACCAATCAAAGAAATCGAAAGTTTTCACACCTTTGAATGTTGAAACTTTTTTACATGAAGCTCCTGATCATAGTTATCTTGCCCTAAAAGTAAGTACATCATTTTATTTTTAACTAAATAAAATACAGCATGGTAGCAAATAGCAACAAGAACGCTTATGTATACTTACTGAATTTACGTATGTTGTTAGTAAAATTTATTTTTATTTTTGTTACAGGTGGCTTTAATTATTGGAGTGAATGGGGCTTGTCGTTGTCAAGAAATGCTAAACATGAAGGTCCAAGATATAGAAAAACACTCAGAAGAGGTGTTATTGATTAAGTTGCCAGACACTAAAACCAAAAGGGAGAGGTCATTTGTCATCCGCGGAGCATATGTAAAGGTTGTGGAAAAGTATCAAGCTCTGCGGCCTCCTAACATAAACACTAACTGATTTTTTGTAGCGTTCAGTAGTGGAAAATGCTCCCGTCAAGTGATTGGGAAGAACAAAATAAGTGCCATGCCGAAGGAAATTGCCAAATACTTAGGATTACCAAATATCGAGCTCTATACGGGTCATTGTTTTCGTCGAACGTCGGCTACACTGTTGGCGGATGCGGGAGCAGATATAACCCAAATAAAACGCCATGGTGCCTGGAAATCGAATACAGTAGCGGAGGGCTACATTGAAAATTATGTACAAAACAAAAGTAAAATAAGCTGTCAAATTGGTAACAGCATCACTTTAAAAACGTCATCTGATTCTTTATCACCACAACCTTCAACATCATACCATCACATTCCATCTTTTCCTGAGCCTCATGCACCACCTTCACCAACTTTCATCACCCAAAATGCTCCTCTGCAAATACAAGATTCTGAAGCATTGACGAGCAATACTCAAATAAATTCCACATCAACATCTATAAACGTACCAAATAAAAACTTAACTTTATCTTTGCACAACTGGACTAATGTCTCAAATGTTACAATTAACTTCAATTAATATGTAAGTGCATATAACTTACTTACTTACTTACTTATTTACTTTTGTTTATTTAATAAATACTTTGTTTTTCGTACTATGGCTATTATTTTCTCACAGTAGGTGTAAAAAGTAGAGTATCCTCCTCTGGGCTAAAGGTGTCTTTGCCTTGGGCTAGCTTGAATCCCTCGCTGCATTCAGGATTCTTGTATTAACTCCCTCGCTTTGCTCGTGAGTTAAATCCCGATTAACCACAACTTTAGCCCCTCGGTACACAATCTACTATTATTTTTAACGAACGATATAACAATTTTGCGTCACTCGGATTGTTTTCATTGTTACCCGTTCCCAAAGTACTGTCCAGATGCATCTTATATTATAACTTCTTTGGATAGTCAAAAGATGCATTAAAATAAGTTTTTCCAATTAAAAATAATTATTAATATTTTTCCAAATTTTTTTAAACAAGATTGTCAGCTTACCGTGCTTTGTCATCCATGCCAAACGTGTATGCACAATTTCATCTTAATCGGTTGAGGATTACTGCTTTAAAATTCAGGTGTAAGATTTGACCCAAACGTACATACATTGCAAGTTAATAAAAAGCTTGTAAAAATCAAAAGATACCTTGTATAACTGGGGTTCTATGTTCCATTACCAACTTTAACAACTATTTAGAAGGCCAAGACCGGTGGCAGAATTGGTCATAAAACGTAGACGAGAGACGACACGAGACACAGTAGTTTTTTGAGAAACCCTAGTTTCTCGAATAAAAATTGTCTCAAAATTAGAAACTGGATTTTTCAAGGCTTGCGTTCAACAATAATAAAATGATAAGGACAAAAATAATAAAACACATTCGTAATTTCAGGCAATCGACTCAAAGGTGCTTCAAGTTGTCGACGAGGCCGCTAAACAGGCGAAAACTGATGCTGAGACCGGTGTCGAGGAACTTCCAGGAGACATCTACGCTGACTGCAAGGAACCATTCATCCGAGGCGTCCTTCCCAACAAGCCCCTCAAACATATCGCCGTCGCTCAGCGCAATTAGCGCACTTATGAACTTGGAAATTAGGTCTGTTTTCCTATACAATATGCTCCACTACACCTAGTGAGATTAGCCTATTTATTAAACGTTTCGTACCTCTGTTTGTACAAATTTTTGTATATACTACTCTGTCAAGAATGTACCGGCAAAAGATCCAAATTTATTTTATGACGTCCATAGTATGTTCATTTAGAAACGATCACTTATGACAACGAATAATCCAATCATCAAAACATTTTTTTAACGCTTTTTCCAGTTCTCGCCGCGAGATCTCCTTTATGTCTTCTATCGAATGGAAACGGGTGCCACGAACTGGTAATTTGAGTTTAGGAAAAAGAAAGAAGTCAGCTGGAGCCATCTCTGGTGAATAAGGTAGTTGCTCGATGGTATTTGTTGAATTTTTGGTCAAAAATCACTATGATGGCCTTGTGCAAAGGCCAAATCCAATCGTGGTGCAAAATTCAAGAATTTCCTTGCCACAAATCTGGCCTTATTCGTCTAATTTGCTCTCACGCTGCATAATGCTCAAATAATATTATTTAAACCATTCCCCCTCTAAAAATCTTGTTTTATTCACTGAAAACAGTGAATAAAAAGCACTTTTACTCACTGTTTTGGTGTTTGAATTTGGAACACACCAATGTATTCGAACTCCATCTCAATGCTACATAACCTCCTAGCGCAAAAAAATTTCGATGCAAACTTCTTGTGCAGCGAATACTCGACTTTCAATCTACTTCTTTGATTTTAATTTTGAGTTTTTTATATTTAGGATTTTAATAATGATTTTGATATTTGGTCTAGGATATTTATTGAATACTTATTTGGATTGTAATTCTAATATTAATTGCAATGGTGTTTAATTAATTATAATTATGTTGAGTAACGGAGGTGATCACTGGACCCTGAAACACAGGTGCTGTTACCTAGCTCAGGGGTCAGGGTTTCACATTTTTTGTGAAACCTTCTCCCACAACTTAACCTTCATTTTGAAGGTAATAAACTGTTTATTTATTTATTTATCACTCGTAATATTCCTTGTGCTTAACGCTTATATCTTTCTTTTTCTCGAAGTCATGGTATAAAATATAGTATGCAACTCTTGAATAAAACGGATTTATATCGAGGGCCATGAATCACTCGCGTTGCTCATGATTCTAACACTTGAATCACGATGCCATAGATTTAAATCCGTCCTTTATTCACTAGTTGCATAATATACTATTATTTATCGTTTGACCTTCCGGCAAGAATTTCGAGTGCACAACACCGCGATAGTCAAAGAAAACAGTCAACATTATTTTGATCAACTTTGGCAGGTTTTTTATCAGTTACGGTTCAGTTGGAAGGCGACACTCCGAAGCTTGTTGACTAGTTTGCACACGTGTTTTTGATAAAGTCGATTCACCGTAAGTCATAATAAATAATTCCATTGGCAATGCAAAATTTAAGACAAACTCTTTGTTCGATGTTTTTGTCCACTACAAATTCGCAATATGAACTAGATATGATATAACTAAAAACAGCACTGTATACTGTAATCTAAATAACAGATGTAACTCAAACGCCGCGCTAAAATGGAAAACAGTTGTGCCAATCTATCAACAACAAAAAAATAATAATTTGGAACCATAAACAAATCATCCATTCCCGAAACTTTTTTGACTGAATTTATTCTGTATTTCCGATTTTAAACGAATTAAGTAACCATGAAATTGGAAATCAGTTTATTTTTTATTTATACTGAATTGCTTTTTTAAGCATATATTTTTAAGTAGTGGACCATATTGTAAGGGATAAGGTGCTATTTCATAGTTTGACTAAAAATAACACGCACACACGTACAACGAAACTACCCCTTAGCTTGTCATTCGAGCTCACAGATCAAATAATAAGGCATAATTTCGTTGTACTTTAGTGCGTTAATTGTGTATTTGTACGGCAAGGCATAGTTTGAACCGGCGTCACTTTGTTGTTTGCAACGTTCCATCTTGACTTTTTATTTGATCTGAGAATGAGGGTAAAATACACTATCAAAACATTTATAATTATCATAGCTGCAAACAATTCCGTTATGCACAAGCATGAGACTTTTATATTATGTGTTTTCCGATATACTCCCGATAATAATGTACGACCATGTATTATTTTGAATTGAATTTGTTTATTGATTTATTTGTTTATTTATTATTAAAGATATAAATTATATTTGATATTATTTTATTGTTATCTTCGAGATAAAATTTCAGCAAAGCGTACATTTGGGCAGTGAAGATGAAGGGAATTCGCCTATTTAATCAATTTTCAATTAGGTTGAAAATAGCTTGACATCAAATTTTTAACGAATAGTGTAGGTATATAATATAATAAGTAAAATATTGTATATAATAAGTAAAATATTGTATATAATAAGTAAAATATGCGCTTAGACGTGGAGTTGCGGACACCACCACCCGTCTTAACTTAACTTAGTGTCTAATAGTCTTATCACTTCGATTCCTCTTTTTTCCCTATGATTGAAAATGGCTTGACATTATGATACTGCTATTTTGAAAATCATAGTAAACATAGATAAGGTAGATATTTATTTTGCAAATATGGGTACAAAAAACATGGTGATATAAACAATACAATTACGAACAGCCATATTTAACTAGAAGGCACGCAAAAGTTCAAAATACAGTAGAGATGCTCAGTACATAATAATAAAGATTAACAATGCCAATATAAATATTAATTAACTATAATTTGTTGAGGAGCACAGCAATCCAATAAAGCCTAAGAATTGTTAGTGGGCAAAGTAGAGTCAAACATAAACCAGATTACTGTAAAGATAGATTTTTAATGTGCTTATTTTAGTGTTTGTATACAGTAATTGAGAAATTCTAGAACGCCATTATGTTAGTTGGGCTAAAAACTAACTAGTTGAAACATAAAAATGCAAGTATATAACAAGGGTGTACGGGATATGGGAAAGACAATGGAAAGTCAAAATACATAAGAAGGTACCCCTCCCGTGCCCCTAGTAGCTGTTTCCGCCTCGCCCCTAACCCCGCGCCCCTCACTCTCGACACTCATGATTGGTAGCCAAGAGAATGGTGCCCGGCGCGACAGCGCGTGTAGTACGAAAGTATAAATATGGCCGCCTCCACGGCGACCCTTCAGACAAGATTTCACCGCCTGTGCCATTAGACTTTTGATGGACCTCATAAAGGCCATCAGGTTAGGTCAGGACGTGGAGCTGGTGATCCTTGACGGGCTGGCTGAGTTATTAGCTATGTATCATGGCTAGCTCGCTGAGAATCATTCACTGGAATGCTCGCGGCCTGCGAGATAAGGTCGCCCCCCTCCGCCTCCTCCTCAAGGAGCAGCTCATCGACGTGGCGCTCATCAGTGAGACGCTCCTGGGACCCACAGATAATATCAGGTTCCCAGGATATCACGTCTACAGGAAGGATGAGAGGTCGGCCTCTGGCTCGATATACCGCGGTCTGGCGGTTTTAGTCAAGCGGAGAGTCGTACACCAACCCCTTCCCTTGCCCCCTGTCAGTACCTTCTACGCGCTGGGAGTGCAGGTTCACGTCGCCGGTGAGGACTTGGACATCTATGCGACATACAGCCCGCCCGCAAACCGCTTTGATACAAGCGAGTTAAGGGCCCTTGTCACGAACTCGTCGCACCCAGTAATCCTAGCTGGCGACATGAATTGTAAGCACCCCGCGTGGAACTCACTGACCCGCAACACAGGTGGAAACCGACTCTTCGCTGACTCAGAGGCGCATGGATATGTGGTATCCGGCCCAGAGGTGCCCACGCACTATCCGGAGAACTTTTTACACTCGCCGGACGTGCTTGATATCATTGTTCATAGCGGCCTAAAGTGTCAGATCGCACAACAAGTGATAGACGACGAGTTGCTGTCAGATCACCAGCCAGTACTCGTCGTCCTATCTGAGATGCCAACCCGACTCTCGCCTCCAACGCCACGTCGAACAACTGACTGGACCAAATTTCAGGAAGTGATTGAGACCACCACTCCCTCTTGGCCCGTCACTACCGCCGTCGACGTGGACAGACTGGCAGTGGAGGTCACCGCTTGCATACAACGTGCCTATACTGAGGCGACGACTGAAAGTACGCAGGTGCAGGGGTCAGTTTTTAAGCCCCTGCCTAGCTACTTAAAACAGTTAGTCGCCCGAACTAGGCGCCTACGCAAGCGCTGGCAAATTACTCGCTGCCCAGTCATGAAAGCAGAACTAAACCGCCATGCGGAAAAGGTCCGGGCCAAGCTTCAGGCGCATAACGCCGAGAGCTGGGAGCGACATATTGATGCTACTGAAGGGGACTGGCCGGCCGTACACAGATTGTGCCGGCAACTGTCCAGTGCCCCAGCTCCGGTACGCCCACTCCTCCATAGCGACGGGGCGCCTAGATATGCCACGCCAGACCGCGCGGAGATCTTTGCTGACCACCTGGAGCGTCAGTTCCAGCCGAACCCGACTGATAATCTAGAACATGTCGCGGCAGTCGAGCAGCACCTTGTCGAGTACTTTGAGTCCCCGATAGCTCTCGATGAAAATCCCATTTTCTTCTCGCCTAATGCAGTCAGACGCGCCATTCTCCGTACCAAGCTGAGAAAGGCGCCTGGTACCGACGGTATCACAAACACAGTGCTGCGCCACCTGCCTTACCGAATGGTAGCAGCGTTGCGCGCCTGTTTACAGGGATACTGCGCACTGGAACCTTTCCTTCGTGCTGGAAGGAGGGGCGCGTCATTATGCTGCCAAAGGCGCACAAAAATGTGCTAAAGCCCGAAAGCTATCGGCCCATTACTCTTCTTTCTACCATCTCCAAGGTGTTCGAAGCACTCCTGCTGCGACATCTTACACCGCACTTGACACCTAGGCCGGAACAGTTTGGGTTCCGCTCTGAACATTCCACGACGCTCCAGCTATCCAGAGTACTGCACCTACTTACAGCGACGCTAAATAAAAAGGAGCACGCAGTCGCAGTATTTCTGGATATGGAAAAAGCGTTCGACCGCGTCTGGCACGAGGGCCTTATCTATAAGATGAGTAAGTCCGACGCGCCCCGTCGCATAATAAAAGTGGTCCAATCCTTCCTGCAAAACAGGAAATATAGGGTGGTGGTCGACGGTGTGTTATCTAGCGCCCGACCCATAGCGGCAGGCGTACCGCAGGGCGGTTGTGTCTCGCCACTGTGTTACTCATGCTACACCGATGACATCCCTACGACGCAGGAATCCACACTCGCGCTGTATGCAGACGACGCCGCGTACGTATGTACCTCGCTTAACGCGCGGCACGCGGCCGTCAAAATGCAGCGCGTGCTTGAACTTCTCCCCGAATGGCTGTCGAAATGGCGGTTATCGGTGAACGTGGGTAAGACACAGGCCCTACTTGTCGGGTGCGCCCACCTCCCCCCACCCCTCACACTGCAGGGGGTCAATATCGAGTGGACCCCCCGGGCGAAATACCTGGGGGTGACCATAGATAGGAGACTCAACATGGGAGGCCATGTTAAACAAGTCGTCGCTAAGGCAAGAGTTGTGCGCGCAATGCTCAAACCGGTGCTCTCGTCCCAACTCCCGTTACGTACGAAACTGGGCGTATATAAAACCTATATACGTCCAGTAATTACATATGCCGCTCCATCGTGGTACGTTCTCACTAGCGAGACTAACAAGAAACGTATCCGTGCGCAGCAAAGCCAGACGCTGCGCTGGATAGCGGATGCGCCTCGCTACGTGAGAAATGACATCATCGCTCGAGATCTAGGGATTGAGAGCCTGGATAGCTTTTGCGCTCGACTCACAACAAACATGTTCGCGCGTGCTGACGCCTCTGCCCACCCGCACATCAAACAGATAGCGCCATGGCACGCTCGCCCGCCGGACACTAGACGCCTACCACGTGACTTGTGTAACTCATAGGCCCCGCCCATGCTCCCCCCAACCCCTCCTCCGCAGCCCCATATACTCAATTGACGCTTGAGCGAGCCGCACATTCACTACACGCGCCTCGTTCATACAAAAACACTTCACTATTTACATACATGCGGTGTATATAGTGTACTAAGTTAATATAGCTACTATGTGCATCGTTACCCACACATTCATGACTCCACAATCGTAAAAAATACACATAACAAGTATAAGCCGCGCGCGGTGCGTGCTTCGTTATATACATGAACGGTGTTACACATACAATACCGTTCAAACACACATAACGGTTCCTTAGCCTGGGACGTAACTGGCTAGATTCGGAAGCGTGTCAGGCGGGGCTATACATCCACAGTTGGGCGCGCCTATATAGTCATCATCTAGTCGCTGACTATTTCTTGCGCGGCCTCTAGGGGTCCGCCTCTAGTCTCACCGTGTGGGAATGTGTCGCCTAGGTGATGTGAAAAACCGACGCTGTGTGACAGCGTCGCGGCGCTCCCGCTGTACATAATGCATCTACACCCATGGCAGGTTAGTGTATACACGCCTGCCATATACCAATGTGCCAAGATGGCCACACCCAAATGATTCGTGCTCGTTGTAACGGGCACGCAATGAAACCGCGGTATAAAGGCCATGCCTAAAAACCGCCTCGTAGCGCCCTTTGTAGGGACGCAGCGATCATTACTCGGCGACCCTTCAGTCTTCATCAAACAGTCAATCGAGCAACAACGTATTAGTCGACGTTATGTAGCTCAAGTCGCGCTTCATCATGTATATAGTTTTAATAGTATTAGTTTCAGTTTTAGTGGTTAAGAAAGCCCCAAATAGTTTGCTGCAGTTTAATAATCGTGTGTGTGTACAGAATATATAACTTTTCCACTCTAAAGAAATCGTTTTCGTTGATAACTCACAGGCCCATTCCACCCTGCCCCTGAATCCCCTACAAATTACAATTTAATTATGAAGTATTTCAATAGTTTTTTCTATAATACACAATTATTCTGCAGTCAACTTATTTCGTATTGGAGTAAATTAAAAAATAAATGTAAAATTTTTCATATTTATAATCCTTATAAAAAGCAATCAAGAAATGCCTTTCTCCATTAAAAATTCCGTCACACTATAATAGTCTTTTTCTACTAAAACAAATTCGAAGTTTTTTTTTAAATAGCCTCAAGTTTAATTCTATCCAACTCCTCGGTAATTTATTATAAATGACTGGCGCCATGTTGCGATGACCGTATGCATCTTTATATTGGGAGTCGAGTCACCCACGTCCGTAGGAGTGTACCCTTCGATTCCCTACACGTGGTCCCCGGGTGGTGCAAATCAGGTGACACTTACTGGTGGTAGGCTTCGGCCGAAGGCTTGTGACCACCCACCGGGCAAAGACGTACCGCCAAGCGGCCTAGTCATGACCCGGTTCGATGCTCGGTGTAGCCACTAGAGGAGTTGGGCCGAGATAGCTGTTCCACTGCAGCCTGACTAGCCTGACGCGCGCTGTTTCGGACGTATCGGGAGACTGGTCGCGGAGGGTAGCGGGATCCGAGGCTCGGTGCGCCGCTGGCCGACCGCAGATAGTTGGGGGCCCAAGTAGTGTGCCAGCCACACATGAAAGGCTGCCTCGCCAACTGTCGAAAAAGCCCGGAATGCACCATCGTGCTGGTTGGCGACCAGATGGAGAGGGCCCGATGGACATTCCGGGGGGGCTCGGGCGTCCCCGCAGTCTCCAGACTAGTGCCCCAATGATGCTGTCCTTTCAGTGCGTGTTTGAAGGTTAGCAGCGTGGAGCCTCGTCTCACTTCCAACCCTCTCCTCCATTCACTCTTATAAAACAATTATAATGCCAAAGAAAAGGAATAATAGATTTAAACAGCGGCTGCACCCCTTCCCCCACAAAGTGCACCTCACCAACATTAGGGGTCTGCACTCAAATCTCTCTGCAGTCCACTACCACCTGGAGACTGAGAAACCAGCGCTGTGTTTCCTTACGGAGAAGCAGATAGCGAGTCCGTCAGACGCGTCGTACCTATCTTACCCAGGGTTTACCCTGGAGCACAATTTTAAACCGCGCGCGCGAGTGTGTATGAACGCCCGTGACGACACTTGCTATCGGCGTCTCCGTAACCTTGAGGACCCAAGATTTTCAACGCTGTGGGCTGTAGTGGACACAGGTCTGGATAAAATTATCTACGCCTGTGTCTATCGCTCGCACAGCGAAGATCAGGCTGATGCGGCACAGCAGCGGTACCCTGCCGCCCAATTAGTGTTACTGGGGGACTTTAATGCCCATCACCAGGAGTGGCTCTTCCCACACCAGTGCACTGACCATGCTGGACGGGAGATGCGTAAGCTTTCGCTTGCACTAAACCTTACCCAGCTGGTCCAGAGGGCAACGAGGGTGCCGGATGTTGATTCGCACACGGCCAATTGCTTGGACCTTCTGCTGACAACAGATCCAGACCGATACTCTGTGTCGATAACTTCACCTTTGGGTAGTTCCGACAACTGTCTGGTGAAGTCTGTGTCCGTCTACTCCCCGCCGGATCCCAGCCCAAGAGGCACCCGGCGGGTTTGGCGGTACAGGTAAGCAGATTGGGATGGCATGCGATCTTTCTTTGCATGCCATCCTTGGCAGCCTACTTGCTTTTCTTCGGCCGATCCTTCGTCGTGCGTGGACGCCGTGACGGATGTGTTGCGTCAAGGAATGGAGTACTACATACCGTTCTCTGATGTGACAATGTCCAGTGTTGACCGGCCATGGTTTGGCGCCGAATGTTATCGCGCCGACGCGCTTAAGCATGAGGCGTACCTGGCATGGGTCGACGCTCGATCGCGCTAAGCGAGTGACGTGGGTCAGAAGAAGAAGACTGCCCTTCTTGGGCACAGGCTGTCTGTGCCCAAGAAGGGCAGTCGAGCTGACCCGGCCAACTACAGACCCATCTCTGTAACGTCCTTAAATGTACTTAACAAAAAGCTCCTGGCATACCTAGAAACTAACGATCTTTAGTGACCGCCAATACGGCTTCCGCCGAAATCGGTCTACTGGTGATCTTCTAGCGTATGCCATTCACATGTGGAGTGAGGCCATCGAGAGACACGGGGAAGCGCATGCCGTCTCCCTCAACATCTCGAAGGCTTTCGATAAGGTCTGGCACGAAAGCCTCATTGGTAAGCTTCCTTCATTCGGTTTGCCCGGTGGTCTGTGTGATTGGATTGCAGACTTCCTAAGAGATCGGTCTATTCGAGTGGTTATCGATGGCTGCTCTTCGGACCAATTGGATATTAATGCCGGGGTCCCTCAGGTGTCAGAACTCTCAGCAACATTGTTCTTGTTGCACATTAACGATCTGCTAAACCCTGCTGACGACAGCACTGTTTCTGAGAGATACTTGTCCAACGCACGGGCTACCGGGTCGCAGATCCGGTCTCTCCGTGAGGCCATGGTGGAGCGTTTGAACCTGTCCTTACAGGCAGTCTCCGAATGGGGCGAAGCCAATCTGGTCAGGTTTAATGCTGCTAAAACCCAGGCGTGTCTTCTTTCCGCTTAAAGGAGCCAATTCCACCCGGCTCCTTCTTTCTGTGGTATGACCGTGTCGATAACGGACCATCTTGAGCTTCTTGGTGTTTCGTTGACATCGACTCTCAATTTTGGCCCATACATTGAGGCAAAGGCTCAGCTGGCTGCACAAAAAGTTGGGGATCCTAGCGAAGGTGAGAGGGTACTTCACGCCGGAACAGCTGCTCAACTTTTATCAAGCGCAAGTTCGATCATGCATGGATTACTGTTCTCATCTCTGAGACGGATCTGCCAAATACCAGCTTGATGCACTCGAGTCGATCGAAAAGCGGGCCAAGAGACTCATCGGCAATGAGGCACTGGTCAAGTCAAAGCTTCAGAGCCTTGAACATCGTCGCCGAGTTGCCAGCTTGTCGGATTTTTATCGGTTGCATTCCGGGGAGTGTGCTATGGAATTGCATGATCTGATTCCGCCCAGCCCGTTCCATCATCGGACTACCAGACGTACGGCGATGCGTTATCGGTACATGGTGGATATCCCACCCATACGCACAAAACGTTTTGGGGACACTTTCATTATGCGTACAGCTAAGGAGTGAAATTCTGTCTCCCGATAGCTACAATCTAGGGGTCTTTAAGTCAAGAGTGAATAGGTTTTTTCTAGGCAAGCGTGCTTCACCATCGACCACATTATCGCTTACTGATGAATGAATGATAAAAAAAATAACTTTTCTGTGCTTTGAATGCAGTTTTCTTTCAGTGGAGTTGCCCCAAAAAATAACGCTGTATCGTAGGTGGTATTCGACTAAACCATCGTATGCAGACAGAAGTGCGTCTAGATTTACAATAGACGACATTGTATGTAACGCGTAAGCGGAAGTGCTTGTTGTTTTAGTTATGTGTTGTTTCCAACTTAGTTTTTTATCTATTTCTAGCCTTAGAAATTTAGTACTTATTACATTATTAGCTGAATCATTATTATATTGCACATGCAAATTGCTCTTATCTGGCATGCGTCGGTTAAAATGCATTATCTTTGTTTTGGTTATATTTATTCTTAAGTTATTTTCGTCTAGCCATTTTATAATCGATTTTAAAGACATTTCGTATGTATCTACACTTTTCGAAGGTATTGTCACGGTACTGTCATCTGCAAATAGGGTCAATGGTTGTTCAATGCATTCCGGTAAGTCATTTATATCTACTCAGGAACTGCTCGTTGGAATTGAAAAATTATTTTGTGTTGGATATTCCATTTATCGAGGAAGGTTATAGGCTATATAAAATCATGCTACGACCAATAGGAGCGGAGAATAAATGAAAAATGTTGCAAAAACGGGAAAAATTATTCCTTATTGAGAGCTTCCGTTGCGTAAGCGGTTAAAGTTACGCAACATTCTTGTATGTAGGGTAGGTAGGTGGCGAGTTGACGGGAGCGAAACCGCGTGGGACAGCTAGTATAATATAAATAGCTGAGAACCCAACACACTCCCCTGCGGTACCCCGTAACTAACTATTCGCTTGTCTGATCTAAATATCTCGTATTGTTTGTTAACTACATTAATTCTATTAATTTCAATTATTTGTCGTCTATTATGTAAATAAGACTGAAATAGGTTCAGAACATAGGTCCCCTTATACCATAGCTTCGAGTTTCTTCAGAAGTGTAGGATGGTGGACATAATCAAACGCCTGCTTCGTGTCACAGAAATTGGCAGCAAATAGGGTTCCGTTTATCTACAGTATCAATAACATTCTGTATAAAATATATTTATTCTATATATATTGTTTTACTGGGTCTGAATCCTTTTTGTTGTTAACACAAAATATTGTTCTTTTGTAAGTATTTGTATAGCTGTTTATAAATAAACTTCTCAATTTTATTTTAAATAAACGGTATCAGTGAGATTGGCCTATAACTTTCCATTAACTCTCTATTTTCTCTCCTCAATCAATGACAAAAAAAAACAAAAAAACAAAAACATGTAGATCCTATTACCAAATGTTATTTTAAGACCATGCAATTCTATTGTATACTCATGTTTTACAAAAATAAATATCTTATCTTATCAATATTGGTTTTATAATAGATTTTTTTAAAGCATCTGGATATATGCCAGCACTTATACTAAGATTAAGTATGTAACTTAAATGTACACATATCACACTAGCTACGGATTTAAAAATCTTTGTACAGAGGACATAGTAACCTACGCTGTTTGTGTTTTTCAGTGACATTATTATTTTATGTATATCATCTGGTACGTTTGGCGCCATGAACATTGACTCCCTTCTCGTGTCTATTTGCCTACTTGCTTTAGATTGGGTGCCGTTCATTCGTTTTGGCTGTATTTTATCAACAAAGTAGTTATTATATGAATTAGAAAAATTCTTTGGATTTGTTATAATTTTATTACTAAATTTAATTTTATCAATACGCTGGCTGGAAATATTGTGTTTTTTTGTGGTTTATAATTTGCCAGGTAGTTTTTGCCATGTTCGCTTTCGATATTTTATAATTTTTTGTGCCTTTTGTGTCAGGTTTATAATTTTTTTTATACAATTTACAATAGTTTTTAAACTTGGTTTTATTGACCTGACTAGGATTTATTCTCAGTTCCCACAGGTGTATTTTCTTTCTGCTGCATAATTTAATACATTTGGACAACCACTTAGGTTTTTTATAATATTAACTTTGACTCGGATAAGCCTGAAACACAAGTCATAAAACAACTTAAAAGTGTCGATAAATGCATTATAGGCTATATTGGGATCATTTGTCTCGTACCTAGATCTACAAAAAAGAAATATTATTTATACGAATGTTGTATTTGACAAAATGAGTTCTAGGTTTTACTTAGTTTTAATTTCCGCGCATTATTTGAGAAAAGTAATACAAGCCTTGGCCACAATTAGGCATTGATGGACTATGTGTGCCTCGGCTTCGCCTCGGCGCACATTTACACGTTCGTCCATCCATGCCTATTTTGCTGGCCGCTGCAGTAATGTACTTATTCACTATAGGTGCAGGCAGAGACAATACTAAGATCAAGAAGTTGATAGGTTCGGAAATGAAATCACAAAACAAAGTCCACAGTTTATTTCAGTATTTATCTGTACAACTACATCATACATAATACTTTAATTAGCAAAACACCAATTATTATAAATCGTCATATGCTATAAAAATATTATTTTGGTCACAACAAGTTACACCATAACACTTGAGCACAATTTAATTTGATGATTTGTAAAATACCTACTCTAGAAATGCTAATTAAAGATGCTTTACAATACTGAAGCAATAATAATGAGTAATTTTATATATTATTATTGTCATTAGTAAGTAAACATTGATTAAACAATAACAATTCTTTGGTTAACTTACAGCTGAATTTAGCTGCTATAAATATTGTTTATTTTGAAGGCACCGTTGAAGGCAAAGCTTGTATATTTCGTATATACAATAAAATCATAAAAAATAAAAGATTATAAAATATGAGTATATTCCTATATGTTTAAGCGCATAACATTTAAGCTAAGGTGTTCCGAGTATGTCAATAAAAAATATTACATTTTATACAAAGCAGTTATTTGTTAAAAATATATTTAGATGTTTGAATGTTAGTTAAAGCTATTTTAAGCAGGATAGAAATCTACATTACTTGAAATTATTAGGAGAGAGATTGTCTTTTATCAAGGGAAGGTAGAGGGGTGGGCAGGGAATGTCAAGGAAAATGGGAGGAATGTTTCCGAGCAAAATATAGGACTGTACCAAGATTCAAAACCAACAGTGTTGGATAACGATGAGTACCTATCTGATAATGGGTAAAACCTATCAAATTTTATCGAATTTATTGATATAGGTACACACGAAACAAAGTTTTGACGACCTTACGAAGACTGAAAATGTCATCTTAAGTTGTTTGGAAGAACTAATGGTTTTAATACCTATGGCCACAACTAGGTACGTACTTTAAAGCTTAAATTTAAGCGCACAAAATCCTCGATTTAGTGTCAAATAGATTCCTACAACGAAACTGTGTGTTCGACAAACAAGTTCGATGGTCTTCTACGGTAAGATCCGTTTGGAACAAACCAATTTGGCCGAGAGAGGCCCCATGCGCGCCGAACTTCGGTAGATTTGATCTCTACGAGTTTTAAAAACACCTAAGGGTCGATTACTCTTCGGCTTCTTCCGCGATTCCGCATTGCAATTCATATAGATTTGCGTAGATCCCTCTCAAGGCTAAAAGTTCTTTGTGTGTGCCCATTTCTGTCACCACACCTTTTTTGATGACAACGATCACATCTGCATTTTGTATCGTTGAGAGTCGATGCGCTATGATGAGACTTGTTCTGCCTTCGCTCGCTCTGTCAAGAGCTTCTTGGACTACCTGTAAAATAACATAATAGTTCTGATTGTATACTGCCAGTAACTCAAATCAAATAGGTTGGTTATGAAAAAGTTTAGGTTAATTAAGGTTTTATCCCTCAATCCCGTTTATCTTTTTGTTAGAACAATGTTTGGTGCTTTCATTGTTTATGAAGTTCAGTAATTTTGCGTAATATTTTGATGAATGTAGCTGTTTGTAGGGCCGGTTTATTATAGAGACAAAATTGCCTGATAATTGTACCTTTTCGCTGTGTGTATCGAGCGCTGACGTCGCCTCGTCGAGCAGTAAGACGCGCGGATTCCGGACGAGTGCACGCGCGATTGCAATGCGCTGCTTTTGACCTCCGGACAACTGGGACGCGCGGGCGCCGACACGAGTTTCGTATGCCTGAAGAAAACATGTGAAAAATTTAATTTAACGGGTGTCATAAGACGCTTCAGGAAGTCGAGAGTCACTTGTTATTTCCTTCACCGTGCTCATTTTTTGTACAGGATCATACCTGGAAACCTTATGGTTACGGAGTAAGAAAGCATTGAAACTGAATATCACTAAACACAAAACAGACTTTTTCTAAATTGCATAAAAAGATGGACCTTTGCTTTACTAATTACTAAAACTTTTCACGTTCAACACTTACGTTGGGCAACGCAGCGATAAAGCCGTGGACGTTGGCTTGCTTGGCCGCGTTGACAATCTCTTCAATAGTCACTAGCCGTGTGTTGTCGCCATACGCAATGTTCTCGGCGATGGTGCGGTCGAAGAGCACCGGTTCTTGAGAAACAAGGCCAATGTTCCCACGAAGAGTAGATAGACGCATGTCCGTTACTATATTGTAATCGTCCAGATGCTGGGAAACATAAGAATTGGCGTTTAAGTTCACGGCACGACGTAGACAGACTGCTTAAAACAGTCAGTGCCGGCAGTTTCATGCGGTCGCTGTTGGGCAATCTAGAGATACAGGTACATAAAGCTTTCTTTATGTTATATTAAATAGTGCAGTATTAAATTTACATCAAAAACTTAGGTTTTTTTTATATAAATTTAACCTTGGTACCTCCACGTGTTTCTGAGAAAAAGGGTCTTGACAGACAGACGGACGGAGAACAAAGTGATCCTATAAGGGTTCCGTTTTTTTCCTTTCGAGGTACGGAACCCTAAAAATATCGGGCCCAAAATACCTCATAAGGGACCTGTGTTGGGGCAATCTACTTTGACGGCCTGTCAGATTGGTATCAGCGCCAAAACCCAAATTCGCAATTTTTCATATTATTTATTTTACGAATTCATTAACATACGCACACACACACACATTATATTTCCTAATTTTTATTTTTTAGATTTTTTTTATTTCCGAATTCTTAGGTCTCTTAATTGTTTGTCTTAACTCCAAAATTTTCCAAATGGGTACAGTTCAGGAAAATAAACGGATTGCCATACATTTTTTCATCAGATAATCAAACTTAAACGTAAAATCAAAACCATTTATATCAACAAAAGAATCAAAGAAGGAAAAAGAAAGGTCTAGGACAAAATATAAACTTTATACTACGTATGTACATGTAAAAAATCAAAAAATCAAAAAACCCGACTGCTTCAAAAGCGAACTAAAAAGTCGTAAACAAGGAAAAAATCATGCTGTGCAGTCGGAGGATACATACGCGCGAGCTGGCTGACCAAAACCAGATGTATCCTCCTCCTGCACAGCATGATTTTTTCCTTGTTTACGACTTTTTAGTTCGCTTTTGAAGCAGTCGGGTTTTTTGATTTTTTGATTTAACTTTTTTTATTTATAACTTTTTAGTTAAGTTTTTTTCGAATTAGATACATTTAAACATATAAGTGTTATATATTTTTGAAATCACCTCTTAAAACCCTTTATTTTGATACCCCACACGATGGGTTTGGAAGAAAAAAAAAATTTGGGCCCCTACGATATGGCGCCCAAAATCCGCCATTTTTCTATTAACCAATTTAAATGTAGCCTATGACACTCGCAGGATTAAGACGAATCGATTGACGTATGAATCATCAAAATCGGCCAACGCGTTTGGTCTCTGGAACGCCACATAGGAACAAACATACATACATACATACATACATACATAGACTGATAAACACATTACCCTCCTTCGGCAGTCGGGTAAAAAAGATAAGAGGGACGATTAGTTTCCTTTCGAACATTTTCTGAAATAAAAAGGTACCTGTTTTTTTTAGAGAAGTATTGTGGTTCACGTATCAATACTGTTACTTGAACCAACATAATTTCTTTAAATATTCTTCAGGTGTAATTGCGCTTTTTAATAAATCATCAATGGTTTTTTTCGATTTTTTATATAAAGGGGATTGTCCATACACAGGCCCACTATGAGGTATCGTGTCTGCGATTTCAAAATTATCCGAAGATTGGACATTTGTATGCACCTTATTGCATTGTAATAAGGGTTCATTTCAAGAACAGAAACATCGTCATATCTCGTGATCCCCACAAAATAAATGAAAAATGTTTTCTAATTATGAATATAACATGTTTTTTCTACAATATACAACCAAATTCATCAAGATACAACCATTTTTTCAAAGGGGCCCAAGTTCCCTTACAAAATGGGCATTCGCCTTTGGATCGTCTTTTCCTTTACTCCGTATGTACTTGGCAATATTTTTTTCATAATGTAAAGGACTTTTCCCAGCAGTGAGACAGTATACGGTAATATAAAAAATCCGGCCAAGCGCGAGTCGGACTCGAGCACAAAGGTTGCCGTACCATTATCGCAAAAAACGGCACAAAAATCACGTTTGTAGTATGGGAGCCCCACTTAAGGCGGTACCCCGAGCAAAAGGCCGCTCTAGCCGTTTTTTGTGCTGTTTTTAGGAGCTATCTACTCGTTATTTAAAAAGAAATATCAACTAATAAAATACATTAAATTTCTACATATTATTGACTCTAAAATGGTCGTCGTACTTTTTTTTGTAAAGTGTTATATGTTTCACTAATCTCCATCCAACAAAACCATAAAAATGAGAAATAAGTATTGATAGCATGCATTTCCTCGTAAAGTGTTCATTCATTATTTTTTGTACTAACACTAATGGATAGACATTTTAATAACGGACATTTTTGTCGTATTTTTTTTTCAAAAGACTAAAATTCGATTTTATAAAAATTTTGTTCTAAAATCTGGGCGTATTCACTACTGTAATTCATGCGCCGCTAGACCAATAGGAATGCTCATATGTCATGCTGATTTTTAGGTCAGGGTACCGCCTTAAATATTTATTTTATTCTGTTTTTAGTGTTTTTTGTTAAGGCGGCAACAAAAACACATCATCTGTGAAAATTTCAACAGTCTAGCTATCACGGTTCCTGAGATACAGCCTGGTGACAGACAGACGGACCACGGAGTCTTAGTAATAGGGTCCAGATTTCACCCTTTGGGTACGGAACCCTAAAAATATATATATTTATTATGACTCTTTTTTCAGAAAGTGAGTGAAAGGGAGTGGATTGCTTTGATGCCTACCTTTTTATTTAAACAGAAGTGCCAACCCTCTAAAGTATTGGTTGTTCTATGGCGTTCACTAGAACAACTCCACAAATCAAAGCAGATTTTGGTCCTCCACAAGTTGAATAGTGTGGAACAAAATCTGTTACAAAGTTTTTATTGTGATTGTACTTAAATGTGGAAGATACAGAATGTGGAATAAAATGGAACATGTAATAATGAGAAAGTGTAAATAAATGAATATGAAAAATTCGGAATATTTAAAATAAGAATTCGGGAAAATAAGAATATGAAGGATTAAGACAATGGACAATTTAGATTTCGGAAAGCATCGCCGACATCGTCAGATTTGGACTGGGGTGTCTTACCACAGCGCCTTCTTCAGGGTCATAGAGTCGCTGCAGCAGTTGTAAGAGCGTCGACTTGCCGCAGCCACTGGGCCCCACGAAGGCGACACGCTTGCCGTAAGGTATCAGCAGCGACAAGCCTTGCAACACCTCCACCTCACGCCGCGTTGGATAGCGGAACTTAACGTTCTTGTACTCAATCTTGCCTTTTGCGGTCTGTGAATTAGTTGACACATGAGTCAAGGGGTGAGTTCTTATATTGTAAGTTTGACGTGTGTTTTTGAGTATCTGTCAGTGGAATCATAGCTCCTAAGCGGATAACCGATTTTAATTGAGTTTTTTTTTTGTTTAAAAAAAGTGTTCTCAGCTATGTTTATTGAAAATCAGTTCAGACGTTCAAAAGTTATGCGCATTATACTCTTTGAATCGGGGGTTTGCGCCTAAAGGGTTTTTCGTAAGACTCGCGATGTCTTACGAAAAACCCTTTAGGCGCAAACCATAATAACATGTTTCGATGATTGTCAATCGAAGTTAATATGTTCGTTAGATAATTATATTTGTTGGACCTTTCAAAAGTCCCGTATCTGGGATTTGAATTGACTTACATTAGGCAACTACAACAACAACTAATTTAATACCTAAATAAAAGTACCCAGTAGATTTTCAACTTTCGGCACTAAACCGAGCGTTGAAAATCCAACATTCTTATTATTTAGGCCTGCGATAGATTGATTCATCAGAGTTTTGCGATGGGAGAAGGTAACACAATAAAAAGTGGAAGACTATGGGACTTTACCCAGCAGTGGCAACATAGGTTGATCAATAAAAAGCAATTAGAATAAAAGCACGTACGTATTCTTCGGGTACGCTTGGTGAGAGTGTGTCGACGACGAGGGGTTTACGTTCCAGTAGCGTCATCACGCGGCCGGCCGCGCTCACTGCGGCGCCGAAGTTAGGCGCGAACGCTAGAGCCTGCCCCATCATCCATGCACCGAATATCAGCGCTTCTGATACCCTGCACAGACACCACATTACATGATTGAATAAAATTCAGAATTTTATATAGGTGAGTTCTGGCTTTATTAAGCGATATGAATGCCGAAACTGAAAGAGAGATTCCAGTTTATTTTGAAAAACGAGTGTTTTGATAATAACAGGCTCATATACGATTAAAGTATATTGTAAAAGCAAAAAAATAAGAAACGCTATATATATACGTGGGACACTCAGAAAGTTTTGCGAAACTAAAAAAAATTGTTCTATACGTACATATATTTTTATTAAATCTTTTCAAAGTACTTTCCACCAGCCTCTATACAAAGATTCATGCGCCTAAACCAGTTTTCAAAACACTTTTTCCAGTCCGCCGCAGACACCTCGTTTACAGCCTGCTCGAACGCAGCCAGCGCATCTTCCGGCGACGAAAATTGTATCCCTTTGAGCTGATTTTTTATTTTTGGGAATAAAAAGAAGTCACACGGTGCTAGATCAGGGCTGTAAGGAGGGTGACCCAGGAGTTTGACTGGCGTGCTGTCCAGGAAGTCCCTCGTTTTGAGTGCGGTGTGCGCAGGTGCATTGTCGTGGTGGAGCAGTAGCCCGCGGAGCCCTGTGTTTGGTCGCTTGTTGCTTATAACAGAGAAAACTTCTGGCAAACATTTGGTAGTATACCATTCGGCATTAATGCTTCTTTGATCCCGTAAGGGAATTGATACCAAGTGGCCAGTCAAATTAAAAAAGCTAGCGATCAAAATCTTACCCCCGCTTCTAGATCGCTTCACTTTGGTAGGCGTTGGCTCATTTTGAAACACCCAAACAGTCGACTGGCGCTTGGTTTCTGGGTCGTATTGATAAATCCAGGACTCATCACCTGTAACGATGTCGTAAACACGCCGAGACGAGCCTGCTTCAAATTTGTTAAGCATATCACGGCACCATTCCACCCGGGCCTGCTTCTGAGCATCGGTGAGGTTGTGCGGCACCCAGCGTGATACTATCCTCCTCACGCGAAGATGGCTGTGTAGAATCTCGTGAACGCTTCCCGATCCAATCTTCAATATGTGTTGAATCTCCTGATATGTAATTCGCCTATTGTCTTGGATTAAATTTTTCACTGCTAGCACGTTTTCTTCGGTAACAGCCGTCAAAGGGCGACCGCTTCTTTCGTCATCCCCCAAAGTTGGTCGACCGCGCTTGAATTCGTTATACCAACGATACACGGTTGCCTTGGAAGGGCCTTCATCCATGAATGCCATTTGAAGTCTATCGTACGATTCATCCGGTTTCAGGCGACACTTGAAATCGTATAAAATCATAGCTCTAAAATGTTCCCGGCGCAGATCCATATTTCAGTGAGACACAATACTTTGAATTAACTCGCAAAAAATGTGGAGGGAAATTTTGAAATTGGAACTTACTTATTTTTACTTATAAATAATCATATTTTCGAAAAACATTATAACTGGCCAGTCTCCCATATATAAAAACTTTTTTTCGCAATACTTTCTGAGGGGCCTGGTATATAGGGTCATCAAGAGAAAGGTGAGCCGAGTCTTCTTTAGTATAAAGTCTTGCCTCTCTCACTATGTAAGTAGTGGTCCTCAATCTTTTTTTGATTTAGAACCACTTTGATTTCTTTGTTGTTAGCAGGGACCAGAACCAGCAGAAAGGTTTAGAGTGTTAATCTAAAATATATCACAAATTCAAAACTTGTAGCAAACCTATTCTTTAAAAGTAACGAGCTATGTCATAAAAATACAACATTCCTGAATTCTAATAGAAACTTAAAATTAGTTTGCATAGTTTTTGAATACTTTCGTGAACGATATTTTAAATCTCGTGGACCACCAGTGGCCCGTGAACCGATGATATTATAAAAAATTTATAGGGAGCCAAATGCAAAAATTGAGACTTACTTGATAACGCTCTTGTAGGGTATCTCTTGATGTGCGACCAACACGCCACCATACCAGAGTGACAGCGCATACCCGGCAACGGGAGCGGTTTGTCCAAAAGCGAACACACAGCCGCGCCAGCGGAGACTCTTGCGTGCAACTAGACGTCCAGTCACGAATGCGTCGTAATAGCGCGTCATCACACCTTCCTCACCACCTAGGCAACGGTAGGCTTATTATATTATGACATGGGACTTAAACATAACTGGCAAAATGAATACATACATACATACATAAACTCACGCCATTTTCCCATGGGGGTAGGCAGAAACTACAGAACGCCACCTGCTACGATCCTTACATACTTCTTTTGCTTCACACACATTCATACATCTAGTCATACACACAATGGCAAAATGAATTTAATTGTTATGTTATGTTATGACGGGCTGGTGTCCGCAATTCTACGCCTAAGCGCGTATTTTGCGCACGGTTTCTTTATTATAAAATTAATTAGTTTTGATCATTTCATTTTATCAACCTACCAGTTTTATTATTTACAAGCACCTGCTTTAAACCTTTTGGATACATATTAGGGTGCTTCTTAATTGGGCTTTTTTATTTTTATTATGATACGTGTCACCCTTTTATTATGTTCTATGGTGCAAATAACGAATGTGTAATTTTTATTCTATTTTTAAAGTAATATTTAGGGGTCGCTACCAGCACATGAAAAATAAATTTTAATTCTTTAATTAAGTTCTAAAAAAGACAAGCATACACAAATTACATAACTATTAGGATAATAAAGTAACTTATGCTAATAAAGTACATTTCTTTGTGTCAAGGTACTTTTCTATGAAATTTTTCACAACCAAAAAGAGGAATTGTTTTTGTTCTTCGTCTGTGGTAATTAGTTTATTAAATTCTTCAATCAATGCTACACCGCGTTCCGCAATGTCATTCACCACTCTCATAGAACGTACAATTTCTCTGGAAGCTTTGTAGTCTTCATCTTCTTCCCAAAGACGAGGTTCTTTTTGCAGAAATGCAGACGGAATGCCCAGGATTCAAAAAAATCTTAAGGTGTTGCTGGTCACGAAATCCTCAATATTTTTTTCTTCGATGTCATTTAGATCCAAAGTAATTCGCTTTGGGCTATAGTCTGAAACCTCCTCATTCAGTGCAATCACCATTTTTTGTTTGCTTTCAAGAGAAACTTCGTCATCAATGAAAGCAAGTGCAACAAGTTCTTCGGACAGATACCACAAATGTCTCAGGAACTTCGTTAGAGCTTTTTTGGACATAGCTTTGTTTATATTTTCAAATTTCTTAAGATTTTTTAACAGCTAGAAGTCATTCTTTGGTGGTAAAGTTGCCACGGGAGCTTGAAAACAGCATCTTACATAAATCTTTACGACAGAAACGCAAATTTCAGTAATGGCCTGAAGTTCTGTTTTTGTCAGTTTAAACTGGTCTCTGAACATAAAAAGCTCAAGGCAATAAATTGCTTTTGCCATCCATCGTGCGCGATGAAGAACAGTTCCGTGTAATCGTCACATGGTTGATAATCATTTAGCTGCTTTTCAGCAAAAGAAATTGCGCTGCCTGCTATATTTTCTACGTATCTTTAAGCGTCAGAGTCTGAAGAAACTATACTGAACTTATTCTGGTCAATGCTAGGCCAAGCAGATCTTAATCGTTTGAAGATCAATATTTATGGACCACTTGATGTACCTGCGTGAGAAGGGTGGGTACGAGTGTCCTTGTATAAAATATTGTGACAACGAGTTGTATTCGTATGTTTTATCATGTATAAATGATGAATATAACTGTTTTATGTACATTGAGCTGCAACTTATCATTATCATATTTTTTCAAACTTTGACACGAGGTAGCGACCCCTAAAAACCTATCTAAGAAATGAATAAAAAATATAGGTTCGTTTTTTTGTTGATAGAAGCGAATGGCGGGCTGACGCAGTAATTTTTCAAAAGTCGAAAAATAAGAAGCACCCTAATACTGATCTCTCTCTCTTACGGTCTCTCACGAGGTACTGGAATGGTTGCCCTCTTATCTTCGGAGGCGCCAACAGTCAGTTCATGCTGGAAACTCTTCTTCAGTGTAGTGTGACCTTGCAGCTGGCATCCCTTCTCAAGGCGGTATTTTATCTCCTCTTTTGTTTTCCATTTTCATTAATCTTATAACCACCGAGCTTCAGTGTACGTATCATCTTTACGCTGACGATTTACAGCTCTACTGTCATTCAGGTGTTAACAACTTATCGGATGCGATCGAAGGGTTAAACTGGGATTTAATTACGATTAAAGGCTGGTCCGACCGATTATGTGTGGCAGTTAATCCTGCAAAGTGTCAAGCTATCATATTTGGGAGTCCCCATAGCTTGAGAAAGATTGATGGCTTAACTGTTCCACCCATAATCTTCAACAACGTACCAATTCCGTTTAGCTCCGAGGTTAAGGATCTTGGTCTGTTCGTCAACACTTGCCTTGACTGGCGCAAACAGGTAACGGGTGTAAGCCAGGAAGGTCGAAGGTCACCGGAACGTTGTTTTCGCTGTATCGATTAAAAAATCTTCTTCCAGCTCACATAAAAGCCATGCTTGTACAGTCCCAAATCTCTCCCATAATTGACTACGGAGATGTGTGCTACTATGACCTGAATGCAAATCTACTCAATAAACTTGACCACCTTCTAAATAACTGCATTCGATTTGTCTTCAACCTCCGGAAGTACGATCATGTATCCCCACATCGATCCCTTTTAAAATGGTTACCCATTCGTCAGCGTAGAGCGCTGAGGGCCTTGACTACCCTGTTTTCTTTTATTGATAAACCCACTTCTCCTTCTTGTCTTCTCACGTTCAATTACTTTGCTCTGCCGACAGTAAGAATCTTCGCTCCATCTTCGATCTCTCACCGCTCTGGGTTTATACACTCGTCCTTCTTTGTCCAGGCAATCTCCCTTTGGAATGCGCTCCCTCATAACATCAGGATGGCAACCAGTCGGCTTTCTTTCAAATTGAAGGCACGTGAGCATATTCGCAAGAAGTTTGCAGAATCATCACAAAATTTATTTGTTCGTTTCGGATTCTCTATAACATTGTTTATATGTATCTAAGTATATTTTTTTTCTTACTTTTCTCTATTCATCCTATCATTTAGTTGTACCTGCCTTGTTTTATCTCTGCAACACCCTAAAGTCGACTGGTAGAAAATGACTAAGGCATTAAGTCCGCCTTTGTACTTATGCATAAAGTTTTAACAAATAAATATATATGTCGCCGCGTAGGCGTGAATTTGCTAATTTATTATCCTAATTAATCATTTTTGTTGTGTTTGTAGAGAGTGTTGAGAATGTCTATTTAAGTTGGGTTTTGAGTTCAGCGCCATCTATTGGCTCACTGTGGAATCAGATATTAATCTGTTCGAATGATCATTGTTATGCTAATTTTAATGTTTAATTAATACGAGATGTTTAAATAAAACAGGAATACTTATTGTAGGACTTTTGGATTTGTTCTCATTTTAACTATTCCACATTTGACGAAGTAAATGTGTTTGATTATGTTATTCTTATTAAGTTGTCAAACAATGGCGGATGTTATAATTTCTATGACCAATAACCAGATTTAATAATTTAATACGAGAACTAAACAAATTTGAGTAAATGATTAAATACTAAGAAGTCATAAGACTATTTTACACAGCTATGTAATAATGAGAAACTTTCTAATTAGTAAGATTGTTAGATCACCGGAAACTTGAATAGTTTTGTTATTAGATGACTATTTCAATAATAAACTACAAACCACTTTGTATTTGTGAGTATTGAGGTTGTTTAATGTTAAAATAATTAACTGATCAGCATTTTAGTATTGTTTGCTAACTTTACTCAACTATCCAAGTAATTAGTGTCTAAACAAAAACATTAAGTAAGTCCCGCCCACTTAGAACGTGCATGGCGCGTACGGTGCATGGTGTGTGTAAAAAATAATAACTGTAAAACTGTTTAATAAATCTGCTAATTGAATAGATGTTTGAAAACCTAATAAACATCTTCAAGTTCATTTGAAAACTCAAAGTGCCTGTAACTAAATCAAATAAACACTCTTGAGTTTCAATCCAGTGTTGTGTGTTATTGAAGTAACCCGCTCCAGTCAAGAATAAAGGAATTGCCTCTAGACATTGGGGTTAAAGATGGCGGTCCTACGATACATAGGTACTTCGACGTGACATCAGAATTGGGCTCAGCTCCCACTATCGCCTTCTGCCCATGCTATGAAAGCCATCCGAAGAATTTTGTACAACATCGCCAGCGCCGAGGGTATGGCAAAAGATTTTCCTATGATAATTTCCAAGAGTAAGCGATGCCCAGACATAGGCGAAAATAACTGGAATATTTTTACGTGAACGATCTGAACTCTATTGAAACGACAGAAGAAGCTACTGACTAGTGGCATGCATGGATGCTGTCCTACACCATTGTGGCCAAAACTTTATACAGCACAGAATGACCGAAGCAGCTAAACGAACAACTTGATCTGTCCATTGATAGATTCCATCATGGTTGAGGGGAGTATTCTGTTTTTTTATTTATGTAACTTAACATTCTTAATTATTTTCATCATACAAGGCAAGGTCAGTGACCTTTTGTGTGACAATTTTAATCAATCTGCCTAGTCTTTTCCCAACCAAGTCCGGGACAGCTTCCATTCTAACTGGATTCAGCTGAGTACCAGTGTTTTACATGGAGCAACCAAAACCCAGTAACTGGGTAACACAATACCCCTTACTGACTGAGTGGTCCCTGCTGTTGTTTGTGTGGCAATTTGTGGAATTAAAATGAATGAAACGGCTTAAATTACTCCATAAAATAAGACAGCTGACTAGGAACTCAATGTTATTGTTTAAATATGGTTCTTTTGTCTTAAGAATTGCAATGGCTCAGTTATTTGAGAAACTTTATTTTATTTGAGGAGTATGTAAGGATCGTAGCAAGTGGCAATCTGTGGTTGCTGCCTATACCCATGAGGACAAGGTGTGAGTGTATGAATGTTAAACAATTCTTAGTACCTACGTTGAGTTTTGTACCGGACAAAAAGTAACTTAACTTATTTTTATAGCATTCATTACATTAAGGTAGCTAAAACAAAAGTTTAGTAGGTAGATAAGTAAGTTACAGAATGTATGTGCAACAGAAGTAGTAAACATTTGGCAGAAAGTGCCATGACATATTCATGTTGACGCTGTAATTGGCATTTTTGCAATTTATTGTTTTTACCCGACTGCCAAACGGGGTTTATTATTGAATAATGTGGAACCCGTTGCATGTCATACTTTTTTTAAAAGTAAAGTAAGATAAGAAAATGTACTAACACATTCCTTAAACATGAAAAGCACAACAAATAAAATTAAAATTATAGTGTGCTCAAGAAAACACTTACAACGATTTGCATTTAAGTAGCTCTAGACCCCACACTAGGATACCCTGTGTCATGATCTAGTTTCTTGTCTTTAATGTCATAGTTTACATGCACTTAGTGGTGAGAAAAATAATTTGGTTACAAGACTAAACAATATTTAAAATATTATCAAGAGGTTTTTGTAGAGTGTAGTATGCATCTAATATAAATGTATTTGTATGAATGGTTGAAAGGGTTGTGATACACCTGGTGGAGTCATTACGGACTTTATAATCAGGGTAAGTATCAGCAGAGCTTCAGTTCGTGCATAATCATAATATAATAATAAATAGTCATAAGCTGATAGCCACCTGATAACTTTTAATTTACAAGTAGGTAGGTACGTTTAGTATGTGTGAGTAACCTATTATGTATGGACCTTGTGATTTTTGGTAAATTAATGGTCCTGTGTATGTAAGACATTTGAGTGAATCTAATGTGATTACTGTGTTCCATCTTATCTGTCTACATGATCTGGTAGATTTGTTTTGGCTATGGGGTTCTTGACAGTGATAGCGCTATAAGTTAAATGTAATTAAAAAATTGTCTGAACCTACATTCTTGGTACAGACTGTCAGTTGGATACTGATGGGGCCTTTTATAAGCTCTAAGATTTATGCTTGTTCAAGTTAAGTTTGTTATAATAAAGTTTATTTAATCATTCAATATTTGAGAACCTTCCTAATGAATTAAATCTCACAATGGGTTTAGTTGAATTTTACTTGTTATGGTACATGGATGTAAATAGATTAGTAATTTCTGACAGATTTCAAAGCTTGTTATTGGATGCACTTGCACAGAATAAAAACAATCAAAAGACAGGTTTGTTTTTTGATAATTTGTCACTTTTAGCATTCAATAACTTTCTTTTCTTTTTGCAACTTTTTACTTAGCTTGTATTCAAACTTGTTCACACATAAATGTTTTGTAATGAAATAGGTTTGTAATAGGTGTGTAAATAGGTTGTTGTGTGTGTGGTATGCAAACATGCATCATTAAAAGTAATTTTCAACATGTTTAACATTAATCTTTAGCTAGTGCAAACACCGTCATAAGTAATGCAGCAATCTTCATAGTTATTCATTTCAGTGTCATCAGATTCTAGTTAACTTTGAATTACTCACTTACTATTTCAAAACAATAACATAATTTATTTGTTATCAGTACTAACTCCTACTTATTTCAATATTAATAGGATCATCTTTTCTTTTATTATTATTTATCTGTATACCTTCTCACATTCCAGATTCCTGGTAATTGTCATATCAAAAATCAAAATGGTTACCTACATAGTCAAGTATTATCAAGGATGTGGAAACAAAACTAAAAATACCTGGTTTGCAAGTGACCGTGTCGCCGGGTCAGGACCTTAGAAGCTACCAACATACATACATGCCACCAAATAGAGGTCAGCTGAAAAATGACTTCCAGCCAAACATAACTAAAGTAAAAGGTGAGAAGTTTTCAAACTATCTTCTACTCACCTCGCTAACTGATACGGTGTTGTTGTATCAGAAGGCTCAACACAATAGCCATGTCGAATAACTACATGACGCTTGTGCATGATACTACCATGCAACAAAGTACTTTTAAATTATTATTCCTGGGTTCAATATCTAGGTTGGGCAAAATTTGTTTATGGGGTTTTTCCAATAGGGATTCCTCTGTAGCAGCCCAGAGTTTTGAAATTGGTGAACCCCCATGCTTCAAAAAGCATGTTGAGCCATTGGCCTTGTGCACCATAGTACCTCCTTATGCAGATGGCTCAACAGTCAGGAGGACTACTGTTATTATTATGTTTTTGTAACTCGTTTCAGTTTATGCTATTCTATTGTCATATTTAGTCAATTATAAAAATGAATAATAAAACAAGCTCTAATTATTGAGATGTCCAATAACCTATAGCTCTGGAGGCACTAAATAAAATAATAGGTTATATCAACACCAAACTATCAGCATCCATGGAGATGGATTTGAGGTAATAATGAGAACACAATAAACTATCTTATTATGCTGTGGAAGCAACTAAGATTGATAACACAACAAACTATCCTATTGGTATGCTGTGGAATCAAGTAATAATGATAACACAACTATCTTGTTGGTATGCTGTGGAAGCAACTAATAATGATAACACAATAAACTATCCTGTTGGTATGCTGTGGAAGCAACTAATAATGATAACACAATAAGCTGTCTGTTAGTAATCCGTGGAGGAAACTAATAGTGATAATACAACACACAATCTATTGGTTTGCTGTGGAAGCAACTAATAAAGATTTAATATCCATTGGTTAGGCGTGGAGGCCGCTAATGAACAATCTCTCATGTTATCCTGCTGGGTCCACGGTGTACAAGACCACCCAGAGCCTGGTTCCTTATATCCTGTCAAATCAAAGACTTCGTGCCTGTCACGGAGCAATGATCCTAAACTCCTTAACCTTTAATCCTGTCAAATCAAAGACTTTGTGTCTATCACAGAGCGGTGTTCCTAATCCTATCCTTAAATCCTGTCAAATCAAAGACTTTGTGTCTATCACAGAGCATTACCGTCCCGTGAGAATGAAACTAAACAAAAAAAAACAGCTGATCACAATACTCCTACACTACCTACACTATACTTACCAAATACAAGGCTGCTATGTAAGCCTTCTTATAAGTAGGTATGTGCTCATTAATGCATCAAATATTTTAATTTGAGATAAACTTAATAGTTACCTAATTTCATAAGTATTCAGTGATAAATTGATAACTTAAACTGACTATTACCTATTACAAATCAATGAATATTGTAAGATAATACAAACAATAACATTCTGCAAACAAGATTCAAATTGGACAAGTAAGCTAGCAACTGATTATTCAATGTCAAAAACCTGAAATAGAAATTGTATGCCTTCATTGACATGACATGTAGCAGTTAGTTGTTTCCTAACAACATTGGTATTTACCATATAGCAAGTAGAATACCTAAAGCATATAGCTGTGGGTGTAAAAATACATTCAATATTTCAAAAATAAGGCAAACTCAGCTTAGATTTATTACAAGCTGTCAATGATAAATAAAACCAGTTGTTATCAGATCCTAAACTTAATTAATACTGTAGGATGATAAACAACAATAATCTGCCGACAAATATTTCTCCGCTATTACAGATAACAACCAAGAAACACAGAGACTGAGGACACGAGACTGAGGACACCTTTAGCTGCAGAGCCCGCAGCTAGGTCCAGTATGGCCGTGTCGCCGCGTAGGCGTGAATTTGCTAATTTATTATCCTAATTAATAATTTTTGTTGTGTTTGTAGAGAGTGTTGAGAATGTCTATTTAAGTTGGGTTTTGAGTTCAGCGCCATCTATTGGCTCACTGTGGAATCAGATATTAATCTGTTCGAATGATCATTGTTATGCTAATTTTAATGTTTAATTAATACGAGATGTTTAAATAAAACAGGAACACTTATTGTAGGACTTTTGGATTTGTTCTCATTTTAACTATTCCACATTTGACGAAGTAAATGTGTTTGATTATGTTATTCTTATTAAGTTGTCAAACAATGGTGGATGTTATAATTTCTATGACCAATAACCAGATTTAATAATTTAATACGAGAACTAAACAAATTTGAGTAAATTATTAAATACTAAGAAGTCATAAGACTATTTTACACAGCTATGTAATAATGAGAAACTTTCTAATTAGTAAGATTGTTAGATCACCGGAAACTTGAATAGTTTTGTTATTAGATGACTATTTCAATAATAAACTACAAACCACTTTGTATTTGTGAGTATTGAGGTTGTTTAATGTTAAAATAATTAACTGATCAGCATTTTAGTATTGTTTGCTAACTTTACTCAACTATCCAAGTAATTAGTGTCTAAACAAAAACATTAAGTAAGTCCCGCCCACTTAGAACGTGCATGGCGCGTACGGTGCATGGTGTGTGTAAAAAATAATAACTGTAAAACTGTTTAATAAATCTGCTAATTGAATAGATGTTTGAAAACCTAATAAACATCTTCAAGTTCATTTGAAAACTCAAAGTGCCTGTAACTAAATCAAATAAACACTCTTGAGTTTCAATCCAGTGTTGTGTGTTATTGAAGTAACCCGCTCCAGTCAAGAATAAAGGAATTGCCTCTAGACATTGGGGTTAAAGATGGCGGTCCTACGATACATAGGTACTTCGACGTGACATATATATAATATATATATCCACACAACAGTAATTTATATTTTAATATAGGTAGTCACAACTCAGGGCCTTATGATCTACCTAGCTTGGGAACCACTGGCCCTTTTCAAGTAATTTAAGTCAGGACGCGGTCGGTAAGTTTCGCATTAGGCCGTTTGTTCAAAAAGCGACACACACACGACAAAATGTGTTCAATGGGATACGATTTACAAACGGTTTTTCGGTTATGTCGTCGCTACTTTTTTGCAGGGACGATTTAGCGGCTGTACAAAACAAGTATGAGTTTGTTGACGACACGACATACCGCACCGCACGGCTCACGCGTGGTTTGTCACTCACGCGCTTATAGAACAATACAAGTGCACTGCAGTGTCGTTGCAAAATCGTGTCTAGTGAACAACCGAACGGACTACAGATCGTCTGCAGTGTGTTAAAAATCGTGGCCGCAAATCGCGCAGTGTTTCGTAAACAACCGACCTTACAGTTCAACTTTTAGAACTTTTTTGGTTTCGAAGAAACATTATACTAAGAAAATTGGCATGATACTTACAGAACGCGCTAACCGTTTTGATATTAGTGATAGCTTCCGTAGCAATCGTAGTGGCTTTGTAAGAGGCTTCTCTGACAAGAGCTAAACCGACAGACAGGATCCTGCCTTCGAGCACAACGGCGCCGATGACCATAGGCACCGAGATGAGGGACACTAGGGTCATCTTCCACGTGAAGTATAGCGATAGGATGATGCCGATCAATATGGTGGCTGTAGCTTGCATTAGCGCGCCGATGCGAGTACCTGTAGCCTGGTTACAAAAATAACAAGTAGGTAATTCATTAAAAAAAAATATCCCGGTTCTGTTCGATTGAGATGAACATGTTTACACATGTGTTTGTTTCTCGTGACAATGCGTTTTTTAAATATAAAAGCTTGTTTTAAGATTACTAAAACGAGCTTAAAATTAACATGAAAGTTTTGATTACAGACTGGTGAAAGTAAACAAAAGCTCGTTACAATTTTGGAAAAAGAGGAATACGAAAGTAACTATAATAGGAGCGAGCGTAATTCCGTAAACCTGGCACATATTCTGATAACTGAAAAACTATTTATGGAAAAACTAATAATACTGGCAGATTTATAGATCGAATCCAGACACCCTTTATCGGCCAGCACAGCCTTCCTTAATGAATTTGATATCAAGGTTAACAGACTAGGGTTCGGTGCATAAATCTTATTTTTTACTATTTATTATAACTGTGAACGTTTGTGAGTAAGGTCCTTCACCAAAAAGTATATACTGAACAGATTTTGATGAAGCTTTACAGTAAGTGTAGCTTCAGAATAACACATCGGCTTTAAATCATAAAGATATTGGGGACGCGGGTGAAGCCGCGACCATCAGCTAGTAAACATAATGGCTTACCCCTTGCACCGCAGCCGCATCAGAAGCCAGCCGGGCTGACAAAGCACCGACTCCGTTGTTTGGGTCATCAAACCAACCAATCTCTTGTTTCAACATGGCTTGAAATGCTGCCACCCTAAAATAAATTAGTTATTTTATGTATAAACGATAACTATACATAATTAGATAAAACCATGGCTTAAACAATCTATAAGATCGCAAGTTCATATCCGGGCAAGTAAAAACTCCATGTGCGTTTATAATGGTCGTGTCCTGTTAGGGTTTTTATAAAAAGTTGAATGAATGTTACCTTAGTCTAGCTGTTAGTCGCACTCCAGTCAAGTTGAATATATATAATTGGAAAAAGATGAAAAAACCAGTGTAGACGCCGACACACAGGAACAAAATTGCGATGATATTTGTCTGGCCCCGCACCCAGTCATCGTCAGGATTTTCCAAGTACTAAAAAAATATATAATAATAATACATTAAAATTGAGATATTTATTTATTTATTTAATTATGTACAAACAAAATACATAAAAGAGAAGAGAAAATATATAACACATAAAAGAGAAAATATATATAAAGATAGAAGAGCACAAAGGTGCTGCTTATTTTTATTTTTCTGCTTGTTTTAATTTTATAAATTTTTGCTTTATTTTTTCATTGTTTTTTTTCTTTGTAATAAGTTAATCTACCTATCTTCTTATTCTTCTTCGGGTCGATGATTCCTTCACTAAATCTACCTATATAATATGACCATATTTGCCTTACTTGGGAAGAGACTGGACACCACAACAGGGAATCCTAGTGTGGGATCTAGAGCATTTGTAAAAACCTAGTGCGTAATATATTATTGTTTTATTATAGTACTGTGTAAAAACGATCGGAATAAACGATTTTAAAATAATAACCTAATTTCTATATGTCTAAAAATTAAGCGCGAAGAAAAATATTTATCTAAGGCTAGAATTATTAGGTATGGCGTACCACAGGGTAGTGTGCTGGGCCCTTTATTATTTCTGTTGTATATAAATGATTTACCTCGCCACATTCAACATCCTATGATCTTATTCGCTGACGATAGTACTGCTTGATTAAATGTATTGACAAAAAAACATATGAACATGACATAAATGACACTTTAATAAATATTATACGCTGGCTTGACCAAACTAATTTAATGATTAATATACCAAAGACAAATATAATGCATTTTTATCAACGGATTCCACCAGAAGTCTTACATTTACATTATAATGGACAAAACGTTGACCAAATACTAGTTGCTAAATTCCTTGGCATTATGATAGATAGCCAATTAACTTGGAAGCCACAAGCACAAGAAGTATGCAAAAAACTTAGTGCAGCTGCATATGTGCTCTTTAACTTGTCTAGGAAAGTAAATATGGCCACAAGGTTAATTGCGTACCACGGGTTAGTCGTATCGATTTTGAGATACGGCATAATATTTTGGGGCAATTGTAGTCTGAGAGAACAGGTGTTTAAGGCTCATAAACGCTGTATAAGGTCTATGTGCAATTTATTAGTAACAGATAGCTGCGTACCTGTATTTAAGTCCCTAAAAATACTAACATGCCCATCACTTTATATTTTAGAGGTGGCTGTTTTTGTCAAATCAAATATGCATCTATTTAATAAGGTGTCCGAAAATAGAAACCGACCAATCAGGAGACGGTACAAAAATTTGCTAATTGTTAGCGGTTCCGATACCGCCCTATTAAAGAAAAGTATTATATGTATGGGTCCGATAATTTTTAATAAAATACCCGATGTAATAAAAAAAGAGACATTTCTACTTTTCAAAAAGAAATTGACAGATCTATTAATTAGTAAATGTTATTACTCAATTAGCGAATTTCTGACCGATAAGAATTTAAATTGATATGATGACATCTCTGTTTTTGTGACTTATATTTAATCATTTTTTTATTATTATTTTTTTGTTTAACTGTACTGACCTGGAACTTGACTAATTTGTAATCCCTAGTTATTAAAATTGACATTGTGTATTATATTGCCTATTTCAAATTATTTACTGAATTTCATCTTGACATGGTAAACTTGTATTGATTTAATTGAATGTTTTAATAATATATATTAAATGTGGTTTTATTATTATAGCTAAAACTGTTTGCATGCCTTTGTTAAGGTAGTTAGTATAAGGATCATTACATTAAAACTTAACATCTGTAACTTGTACCTACTTTCTGTGCAAATAAAGAACTATTCTATTCTATTCTATTTTGAATAATTCTGGCTGGTCGACAAAGTTGCTTTTGCATTTATAATATTAGTATTGTGTTGTTTTAGTAAGTAAAATGAAACGTTTCCCTCGGCCTTATTGCGTAAGTGAATTCGACAAGGTAAAGGGTTTGACCGCCACCAATCGACCAATCACATGCGAGATGAAAGACGCGATGTGGATTTCCGTCTATGTGATTGGTCGTTTGATGGCGGTCAAACCCGTTGTCTTGCCGAATCCACTTACGCAATTAGGCTGCCTATCACCCAGCCAAAGGTCACGGCGTAGTATAAATACTTACCCCATAAGTCTCTCCGAAGAGGATAGCGAACGTCGGGAATGAGGAGCCGACAGCTATTGCGGCCCCTACACCGGCCACCATCCACCACTTCTCTGGCGCACACAGCTTCATGATCTGCCAAGTCGTAGGGGTGAACTCAACCTCTTTCTCTTTGTCAGGAATACTTTTTGAAGTCGCAGTACTAATCGATGACGCTGAGATATTCGATGAACTGTTTGAGTCTACAGATTTCAGTTTCTTCAGCTTAGTTGTTTCTGTAATCGGAAAAATGCTAGATTATAATTATAGTAATTAGGCTGTGGTGGCAGGAACGGCGACACGCGCTCGAACAGTGGCGCGAGCGGTTACAGTAGCCGCAATGATTGCGCATACGCGTTGTCGAAGCTATCCTGCCGCACTTCGAAAGCTGAAAAGAGGGGGTGAGCATCACCTACATGCACTCGGGTACTGACTGCGCACGGTTGCTTCGGTGAATACATGAATATCATTGGGTGAAGGGCCACGGTAAATTGCCACCATTGCGGAAGCGATCTTGATTCTGCAAAGCACACGATCGAGGAGTACCCTGCATGGGCCTCTGAGCGGTTCGTTCTTTTTTTGTTTTTAATCGATTTGTTTAAAAGCGGGCATCCTCACGAAATTCTTAGAGTTAATTTGTAATACCTTACATCATTATCAAAAATGTAATTGAGGCAGTCTCACCTTTTGGTTTTACTTCTGTTGCTGGTTTGGCTTCGCCATCGCCAGCGACATCACCTGCCTCTACTTGATTCTCCTTATTGAGTTGGTAAAATCGTCCTTTCTTAGCTATTAGTTCTGAGTACGTGCCCTCTTCAACCACTACGCCTTTGTCCATAAATACTATGCGGTCCGCATTCAGTACAGTTACTAGCCTGTAATTATTGATTATTGAATTAAGTGGCAGTGACCACTCACCATCAGGTGGCTCGCCACCTTGTTTGCCACTCTATGGTTTAAAAAGGTCCAATACATCCAACTGAAGTTACTGGTAATATCAGATAAGAATATGTTTCGCCGAGGAAGTTGGATTGCCTATCACACAACTAATTCAAGTCCACATCTGAACTGAATATAGGCATCTTACAAATTTCTTAAAAAATAAGGTTTTCACCTTTAACATCCAATTGGCACTGGTTGGAAATAGTACATTTTGCAGCAAGTGGCTAAAATTTGTCTTCGCAGCCGAAACTGGTATGACAAATGCCCACGTGTAACCAACGACATATTTCAACATACTAAGAAACACCGGACCGGTCAATGTGGCGACGCTTGGGGGAGGCCTATGTCCAGCAGTGGACGTCTTTCGGCGAATATGATGATGATGATGAAGAAACAATATGTATCTAAATAATATTTTGTACCACGTGTTTGTGAGAAATGACTCCTCGTTATTGATATTTGGTCTCTACCTATAAAATTCCGTCTGTCCGTCCGCACCTTAGCTTAGAGACTCTTAGTACTATAAAGCTATAATTTGGCATGGATATACTAATCATTATATTAATCACTCCGACGAAGTGATAAAATAAAAAACATGAAAAAATATTTATTTTAGGCTACCTCCTGTAGAATTAAAGTGGGTGTTTTTTTTTCTAGTCTATCCCATGGTGTGGGGCATCATTGGATAGGCCTTTCAAAAATATTACGGGTATTTTCACTATTTTTCGATTCAGGGATCCGTTTGCGTGGAATTGCTTTGAATTGCTATTTTTTGTTAGAGTCAAGTGCCCCCCCCCCCCCTGCCAGCTAAATGCTTGCTTTCGATATGTGAAAAAAATCATGGCAGTAGTATATTTAATGAAATTAAAAGGAAAACTATCACAGCTAAGTAGGCTTTATAATAATGATTTCTAAAAAAAATATGTTTACGCTCGAATAACGCATTGGAGTGGGCGGAGTCGTTGGCGGTACCTTTCCGGACGGCGCATGCGCGCGGTCTATTTTGTGTTAGTGCAGAAAGTAGTTTCAACGTTTTAAAATCTAAAGTCAAACTAGATTCGATTGCCAAGCAAATTCCGCTACCCGACCATAGATAGCGGTATTCTCACTTAATTGCGTTTGCCGTAAGGTTAATATTCGCGTCATAGGTCGATATTTACTACCACTCAAACAAAGCAACATCATTGTAGTAATAACACATTTAGGTATCAATTTTTTTCGAATTACTTTTAAACATTTAAGTGGTATTTGTTTTTGTAATCACTACTAAAAATCCTTCATTTTGATACCCTACCCGATGGGTATGGAAGAAAAAAATAGCGACCCCACAATATGGCAACCAAAATCCGCCACATTTGTTTTTTTTAACGTCACTTACCTAAGAACACACACTCTGGATAGGTCTTGACCGCCACTTGGGCGGTCAAGACCATAGACGAAATTGGGAACTTGTCATAATAATAAGGTTCAAGTCATACAGCTTACAAATATGTTTCCTCCGACTGCACAACATAATTTTCTTCTTGTTTAAGATGATCTTTGGTTTTTTGATTTTATTATGTACCTGTTTTTCACATTTATATTTTTGTCGAGCTTTGTGCTTTTTACAATTTATTGTTTTAAGTGGGATCATTATTACACTATTACTACTTCATGTTACTCTCCAATCTTCGTCGTATGTAGCGTATTATTCAATGTTTCGTGATATTAAATGGATATTTGATGCCCTGTCTACCTTCTAAGGCATGTAAGCATGATATGATGTATGTTAAGATGAATCGATGTATTTATGTTTGTAACTTAGACAACCGGAGTAGGTTGTCTAAGTTACAAACATAAATGCATGCTTTTTAAAATTCGGAATCAATATAATAGCAACCCTAGTGAATCTGTCAAGTTTAGCTGACAATTTTCTAAACGGCGGCGGCGGGAGTGGCCCTTCTGTATACTTACTATTTTGTGGCAGGACCGAGTTCTTGTGTTCCGCTGTTGAGCTCGGCCTACTTCTGCCGAATCTGATGTGTCATCATCAGATTCGGAAGGAGGCCGAGTTTAAATGATTTTGAAAATACAAATTTAGTAACAAGTTTGTTTAAATTTTAATAAAAGGATTATTTTAATTATTCGGGTTGTTTATTTCTTAACCTTATTGAACAAACGCGAAACAGGAAATAGCTATTATAGTATATATAGCTAGCTATTATATTATAGATAGTTAGTAGTGGTTAATAATTAGAGTCATAAAAAGCTCAGACTTTAGTAATGATTTGACAAAATGATAGGGTCAAGGGTCAACCTTTAGCGTTTTATTTACTATTTCTAGGTGTATAATGATTAATCTGGAATAATTTACTTTTATCGGATAAGAAGATATTATATATTTAAGTGTCATTTTTTAATAAAATACTGTTAATTTTTTTGTGGTCGTTAACTATTTTTGGATTAAACAATCATAATTTGGAGTTGGTTGCTTTAAGTAGGATCACAATTCACAAGTTGTAAATTTTTTGGTTCTATTATTTCATGCTAATATGGGGATTAAATTTTTGTGATCATTTACTATTTTTGGCAATATACACCATTTTTTTTTTTTTTTTTAGCGTGGAGAAATGCTCATGCATACTGCGCTACCACGGGGAGATAACGCAGTTATGTGGGACTCTAACCCACTAAAACTCCACGGTGTCCTCCTGTGCCGCTTATGGCGGGAACACGGGTACGCGTTAGCACTCACCGTGAACCCGCCGCGGCTGTCCGTCACCGGACCCTCCTCTGGGGAGTACCCCCCATCACCGGCGCACCAGAACACACTGTGCGCCGTGACCACCCTAGGGACCAAACTAGCACATGGGTGCCAGACGACCCCGTGTATGGCACCCTTGGTCCCCTTGTGACGGTTAGGGTCAATGGCCCCGCCACCTACCATTTTTCGGCCGCAGGGGATAGGGAAAGCGGCCAACGCTATACCGGCACTCCTCTTCCCCTGCGGCACCACCGCGTCCGCCATCAGACGATGGCGACCCCGTCTAGGCCGCAGAAGGCAGGGAGAGCGGCGCACCGCAATACCGACACTCCTCTCCTGCCGCGGCCTCCAACCCTCAGCCGCGATATCGTATGGGTATGGGAGACCCCATACGACATCGCGGCCCGCCTCAGTTGCGATGTCGCCTAGGCAACACCGCAACCTACATGTTGGCCGCTACGTCGTCGGCTTATCGACAAAAGCCCTGACGAGCGGCCCCTCCTCGGGTTCCTCTTCGCTTCACCGTGGGTGACCAAGCCACGGTTACTGAGCCCCCCCGCATCGACAAAGCGGGAACCCATCGGGGGGGTGGCAATATACACCAGGGTCGATAATTTTTGAAAAGAAAAAAAAATATAGTAGGATGAAACCCATTGGAAAAGGAAGAGAATAGAACAAAAATTAAAGGAAAAATAATTTACGGGCGATCTGAGGCCGGGAAGGGGAAGGGGGTGAGTTTTTAAGGGTGATAACGGTTTATCTCGATTTCCGGCAAAACTACAAGTCCTATGGAAAAAGTGAAATGACGAAGTTGTAGATAGTAAAAAGATCTACAACTTTTGTATTAACACTTTTTTCACATAAGCTCAAAATGTATGTGAAAAATTCAAACAAATGAGTTTTTGGATTAAATTTTTTATCTTCTACAACTTTTTTTTTCACATAGTTTGGTAAAAACTTACCAGTTTATGTTTGGGACATAAAAAGGTAAGTTTACCCACTGTAATTTTTTTATTTAAAATATATATTTTTTCTCCTTATTTTGACTTAATATCGAAAAAACTACCCTAATTTTCAATCGAAAATTCTCCTGTCAAAATATCTGCTTTTTTAAAAAAGTCGTGGGACTCTTTGTTTGTTGAAATCTCTACTTCTTGATGGTGTAAAAAAAAAGTACATTACTACCCTGGTCTAAAAGTGATTTTTTGCCTTTACATTTTACTAGATCTGGTTAGTTAAACATAACCCCTTTTTATCCCTGTACGGGAACGGGACCTACGCGGGTGAAACCACGAGGCGTCCGCTGGTTATTATATAAATCCGTCCAGTGGTTTGAAAGATACATATCTTTACTCAATACTCATATTCCTAATTATAATCCATATATTATAATCATATTCCAAATTTGGTCGTCCTGAAGTTAGCTACAATGGCGGCCCAGAAGTTTTGCACACGCATTGTTAACGTATCTACCATGATGACGAAAATGACTCAAATGCGACGAAAAAATAAGGCTAACTCGCTAATCAATAAAAAAATGACTAATTATGAAAAAAGAACTGCATGTTTCTAAAATCAAATTAATTTTAAATTAAAATTCAAAGCCAAACAAAAAATATTTTGATTTGAAATGGCCATTACTGCAGAAAGGCAATTTCATAGGTCGAATTCTATTATTATTTCGAAATGCAGGCCCATTACTTTCATATGTACCTGTGGCTCACCATAACGGTGGTCCTGCCAGCCGCCGCCGCGTCTAGAGCTCTCTGCACCTTGGCCTCGCTGGAAGAGTCGAGAGCCGAAGTGGCTTCATCAAGAAGCAGGATCTTAGGCTTCCTTACCAAGGCCCTCGCTATCGCAATGCGTTGCTTTTGCCCTCCGGATAGTTGCGCGCCTCTCTCGCCGATCAAAGTCTCGTACCCCTGTGTATAGAATTGATTTAAGTAAATGTAAAACCTCTTCGGGCACATATTTGCACTTAAGGATAGGTTTTTTGATGACAAGTAGCTACATATACAAGCAAAAGAATATTCATAGTAGAAATTTTAGAGAAATCGAGGCTTCTGCTCGAGCTTGAGCCAAATATGCCGCGTAAGCTCGGCCGACGCAAAGGATTTGAGGCGCAGTCTCATATAATAAAATCGCAGAACAAAATACTTATTCAATTTAAAAACACTTCGAAAATAGTATATTATGCAACTAGTGAATAAAAGACGGATTTAAAGCGAGGGCCATAGATGAATGCCGAGCAAGTGAATTGAATCACGAGCATAGCGAGTGATTCAAGTGTTAGAATCATGAGCGATGCGAGTGATTCATGGCCCTCGATATAAATCCGTTTTATTCAAGAGTTGCATACTATATTTTATACCATGACTACGAGAAAAAGAAAGATTTAAGCACAAGGAATATTATTAAATACAAAATAAGTGGTTCATTTCCTTCAAAATTTACAAAAAAATGTGAAACCCTGACCCCTGAGCTAGGTAACAGCTCCTGTGTTTCAGGGTCCGGTGACCACCTCCGTTTCGTTACATAATTATAATTAATTAAACACCATTGTAATTAATATTAGAATATCAATCCAAATAAGTATTCAATAAATATCCTAGACTAAAATCAAAATCATTAGTTAAATCCTAAATATAAACAAACTCTAAATTAAAATCTAAGATGGAGTTTGAAAGTCGAGAATTCTCTGCACAAGAAGTTTGTATAGAGTATTTTTTGCGCAAGGAGGCGCAAGGAGGTTATATAGCATTGAGATGGAGGTCTAATACATTGGTGTGTTCCAAATTCAAACACCAAAACAGTGATTAAAAGTGCTTTTTATTCACTGTTTTCAGTGAATAAAATAAGCTTTTTAGAGGGGGAATGGTATAAATATTCTTAGCTTTGTCTTGGTGAGGTATTCACTCATCGTCGACGGTTGCGATCAGTCACTGCTGCGAATTTGTCTAAACGCAACCGTCGACGCGCGTTTTCCAATTCCAAAAGACCAAACGCGAACATGCTCGTGGCTGCCTGCGTTCATGGCTGCGAGGAAAATACGCGCGCACATGCTACACGGAATTATGTAGGTTATTAATAGTATAGATTAGATTTGGTAGGTTAGTCTTAGCGCTATTACACTCACACAGTCACAGTGACAGTGTCTTACAAGTCGAATACTTACGTCCGGAAGTGCTTTTATGAAATCATGGCAATGGCCCGCCTTCGCCGCTGCGATGACATCCTGGTCCTTTGCGGATGGATTACTCATTCTACAATAAGAAAATAAATGTACTTTTAGATCTACATTTAAAGAACGAAGCTTACTTATTACCCGACTGCCGAAGGAGGGTAATTGTTTATCAGTCTATGTATGTATGTATATAAGTATGTATGTATGTTTGTTCCTATATGGCGTTCTAGAGACCAAACGCGTTGGCCGATTTTGAAGATTCTTACGTCAATCGATTCAAGACGAATCGCCCTAATAAACTAAACCCTGCGAGTGTCACTGGCTACATTAAAATTGCAAAATAGAAAAATGGTGAATTTTGGGCGCCATATCGTGGGGGCCCAAATTTTTATTTCCTTCCAAACCCGTCGTGTGGGGTAACAAAATGAAAGGTTTTAAGAAGTGATTACAAAAATATAAAATACTTATATGTTTAAATGTACCTAATTCAAAAAAAAAAATAACTATAAAGTCGTATGTAAAAAATATTTTTTTTTTGCAAAAACCCGACTGCGTAAAAAGCCAACTAAAAAGACGTAAACAAGAAGAAAATCATGCTGTGCAATCGGAGGATACATCTGGTTTTGGTCAGCCAGCACGCGCATATGTATCCTCCGCCTGCACAGCATGATTTTCTTCTTGTTTACGTCTTTTTAACCGACTTCGTAAAAAGGAGGATACACTTATCAATTCGACTGTTTTTTTTTATATTTGTTAGTTGGCTTTTTAAGCAGTCGGGTTTTTCTATTTAATTTTGAATTAACACGTATCATTCTCTTGCCGTTTTCCCAAATTATTAGGGGTCGGTCGGCGCAACACGCCATTTTCTTCCCTACGTCTCTATCCGTCCTTCATCCCAGTAGTCACCACCTTTCTAGACATATCATCCTTCATACAGTTTGTTTGCGCCTAATGTCGATTATAGTTGTATCATGCGTGCGGGTAGTGAGATGTTAGGTTGGATTTGACTCCTATCCTCTACCGCACAGTGCCATCGCACCAGGCGTGACCGAGACGGGTGCGCCAAAGTTCACCTAAATTTTGAACTCCGATAATTGGAAATCCGAAAATGTTCTTCCTAACATTTTTCATCCTAACAATCACAATTCCTAACTACGATGTCTCTAATGTGGGTGCGCCAAAGAAAGAAAAGAACTTTAGGTGAGCCAATATGGACCCCTCTAATGTTCATAATTCCGAAGTATTCAACTTCATAATGTCAGTAGCAATAAACATTTATTATACTTTTATTTGTTTTCCTATATTTTCTCAACACTATTATTCAAAGTCATATCTTTTTTGTTTAGATTTCTTTTTATTCATAATACCCAGTATTATCAACATTAATTTTGCGTAACTTTATTTTCACATAACATGACTTATATAATAATAACTAGTTGACCCGGCAAACTTTGTTTTGCCATAAAAACATCAAACATTTATCTACCCTACCTACCCTACCCTACCCTACCCGACCCTACACTACCCTAACCTACCCTACACTACCCTACCCTACGCTACACTACCCTATCCTACACTACTCTACCCAAAACTACCCTACACTACCCTACCCTACACTACCCTACCCTACCCTACGCTACCCTACCCTACCTACCTACCTACACTACACTACTCTACCTACCTACCCTACCCTACCCTACCCTACCCTACCTACCTACCTACACTACACTACTCTACATACCTACCCTACCTACCTACCCTACCCTACCCTACCCTACCCTACCTATCTACCTACACTACACTATTCTACCTACCTACCCTACCTACCTACCCTACCCTACCCGACCCTACCCAACACTACCCTACCCTACCCTACGCTACCCTACCCTACCCTACCCTACCCTACCCTACCTACCTACCTACCTACACTACACTACTCTACCTACCTACCCTATCCAACCAAACATTTTTTTTTTTTTTTTGCTTTTAAACCTTCCCTGTATTCTGTCGAACATAACAAAAAAAGAATTATTCAAATCGGTCCAGCCGTTCTCGAGTTTTAGCGAGACTAACGAACAGCAATTGATTTTTATATATATAGATATATAATTTTTACATAACTCTAAATTTATTTATAGCGGTGTGTATCTGCAAAGATATCCATAGGTTAGGTTAGGTTAGAATTGTGACCAATTACGCGCGAGCCGAGCGAGCGAAGCGAGCGGTGCCGCGGCAGCGGCCGGCGAGCGCTACCTCGAAATTGGTCGCGAAATTTTTCTAAGTATTTTTTTCATAGTGCCTCCAAGACGACACTCTGACCTGAATTTCATTCATTTAAGACAAAAATCAGTGAAACGACCTGTAATCATACCGATATCGGTCCTCCCGTCCTGGTCTAAAATAGTCGAAAGATTAATAAACCAACGCTTGGTTAGATATCTATCGAAAAATAAAATAATATCAGCCTCGCAGTTTGGCTTAGACAGGCAAGTCTACAGAAGATGCAGTCATAGCGCTTGCCTCCATGGTCACTGAAAAAGTAGACCGCGGAAGTATGTTCCAAGCAGTTTTTTAGATCTCAAAAAGCCTTTGACACAGTCTCGCTTCCCACACTTCCACGCAGGTTAGAAGACATCGACGTGAGAGGAGTCCCACTTAAGCTGTTTTAGGAATATCTGAGCGAGAGAAGATATGTGGTAAAAATAGGATTGGTCACTAGCTCTGAAGAAATCGTCACATACGGAGTAGGACAAGGTAGTGTCCTAGGTCCAACATTGTTCCTCGTTTATATAAACAGTTTGTGTAACTTGTTTATTGAAGATATATTCTCTTAAACTGACGATACAGCAATAGTCTTTTTGGGAGAATTGTGGGACAGCGTGAGCCGCACTGCTGAACGTGGCTTGTCTACGAGCTGCCTGGCTCGATCGCAACCTTTTAACATTGAATGTATCAAAAACTAATTACATCTGTTTCTCCATCCACAACCGTTCCCAGCTATCACAAGACCTCCAGATTAAAACCCATACATGCTCTAACACCTCCAACAACACTTGCACTTGTCTATAAATAAAAAAAACCGGCTAAGTGCGAGTTGGACTCGCGCACGAAGGGTTCCGTACTTGATAAATTGCGGTTTAGGATTTATGACGTATTAAAAAAAAACTACTTACTATATCTCGTTCAAACCAATTTTCGGTGGAAGTTTACATGGTAATGTACATCATATATTTTTTTTAGTTTTATCATTCTTTTATTTTAGAAGTTACAGGGGGGGCGACACATTTTACCACTTTGGAAGTCTCTCTCGCGCAAACTATTCAGTTTAGAAAAAAAATATATTAGAACCCACAATATCATTTTTGAAGATAAAATTTAGTTTAAGTTTCAAGTATGAGGAACCCCCAAAATTTATTGTTTTTTTTTTCTATTTTTGTGTGAAAATCTTAATGCGGTTCACAGAATACATCTACTTACCAAGTTTCAACAGCATAGTTCTTATAGTTTCGGGAAAAGTGGCTGTGACATACGGACGGACAGACAGACCGACAGACGGACAGACAGACATGACGAATCTATAAGGGTTCCGTTTTTTGCCATTTGGCTACGGAACCCTAAAAAGGTCAATAAAACTAAATACCTCGGTGTTATGCTCGACCAACGACTATCTTGACATTTGCACTTAGAACTATATGGGTAGAGTCAGGCAACTAATATGGATATTCAATTTGCTTCGGCATGTGGCTACTAAATATCTTATCAGGCAAATCTACATCTCCCTGGTCCAGATTGGTAAACAGTAAGTTATTATTGATAGACAATAATAACTTACTGTTTACCAATCTGGGGTGGTGCAACTAAAACAAAATTTTCGGAACTGGAGAGGGCGCAGAGAGCGCTACTGAAGGTCATGTTCTTCAAACCACTGAAATTCCCCACTTTACTTAACCTCGAATCTTTTGTCAGCTTCAAAGCTATATATTTTTCAGATTCCAGGACACAATCTAGGAGGAAGAATAATGTCGCTCCAGAAATTTCATTCAAAACCAAATTTGCCAGGAGACAATATACAAAACAATCATCACACATACCTATACAATATTCTAAATAAAGAACAAAACATTATTCTATGACATACCACGACTGCAAACAAAACTCAATGGATTAGATTTAATTTATATTTTGTCATTCATTTTTATTTTTATTTTGGAACCCATTGATTTTATATTTTGATTTTAATTGAATTTATTGTTTAAATTTCTCACTTATAATCATAATAATCATAATCATTTATTTGCTAATATGGGTAATTACATGAAGTTGTTAAAAAATATAGCACAGTCCAACCATATTACACCTTGAGGCATGCAAATCACAAGCAAGTACACACAAATTTAATTGCAAAAAAAAAATACTTTATAATTAAACACAATTTCAACTTATTTTGTTTTGTTAATTTCACTGCGTGGCAACAATGAAACATAACAAATGTTAAACTATCAATAATGTCACTAGATGAATTAAATTAGAAATGTCATTTATTAAATGAGGATGTCAAGATAAAAAAGTAAATGTCAAAGTAAATATCAAAGTAAATGTCAAAGTAATAATATTAATAATTAAATTAGCGCACTAGTCACATCAACAATATGTCCTTACATCCACTTTTAAGTAATCCTGAATACTATAATAGCATTTTCATAGCAAGAATCTTTTTAATTTCTTTTTGAAATCGTCGATGGATTGAGTTTCTAGTATGGACTTTGGCAAGTGATTGTATACACGCGGCGCCATACTGAAAATGCTTTTGGAATATAAGGCTGTCTTGTAAGATTTACAACAAATTTTATCTCTATGCCGCATACTTCTGTACTTATCAAAAAGATGTTTGTTAGTTCTTCCAAAGCTAGCAATCTCATAAATGTAGACAGACGGCAATGTTAATATATTATGCTTGATAAAATATGGCCTGCAGCTATCAGTCTGGTTTATTTTAAACATACTCCTAATGCACCGCTTTTGCGCCTTGAATGCCATATCCTTATTGGTGGAATGACCCCAGAATATCACACCATACTTTATCAAGGATCCCACGTAGCCATGGTATTCTGCAAGTACAGCAGAGGTGTTTACCGTTTTTGCCAGCATATGTAGGGCATATGATTGCTTATTTAATTTCTTATTCAAAGTATCAACATGTGTCTTCCAATTCAAATTATAATCAATTGACATGCCTCAGAATTTTGTAGTTGCTGTCTCATTTATTTTGTTACCTGCATATTGTATATTAAGGTCAGTAAATTGGGCTTTACGATTGCGAAATATCATTATTTTAGTTTTATCAAAGTTCATTTTCAAATTGTTATTAGTCAGCCATTTTATAATATCACTTAGAGTGCTGTTTATATCTTTATCTAAGGATTCCTTATCCTTACTTGTAAAAACAATAGTACTATCATCAGCAAAAAGTATAGAGGGATGATTGGTTACTTTTTGAAGGTCATTTGGTCCTTGAGGGACGCCTTGTTTGATTTCTCTGTATTCCGATGTGTAGTTAACTTCTTTTCTAGTTTTTGTGCATACTCGAGTAACTAATGTGGACTGCTTTCTGTTGGTAAGATAAGAAGCTATCAGATCTAATGCAGTACCCCGAATTCCATAACTATATAATTATTATGTATTGCTAATGTAAACCGGAAAAGCGGAAATACCTAATACAAGCTAATTTCATGCCTAAAAGGTACTTACTATCATAATATTGTAATTTAATAAATAAGTTGTAGAAATAAGAGATTTTTATTTTGTTGTCCCTTTGACGAGGAAGAGACAACTTGGAAACCTAGAGAACCCTCCCTCAATGCAATCAAGCTGCCGTGTAACGCTTGAAAAAACCTCATCCGGAAATTATTACGACAAGTGTCCTTGGGATGTCGTTCCACCTACGGTATAACTTAGGGGCTAAAACCCAAAGTGATACGATGGCTGTACCGGACAATGATAATACCTATTATTACATACGGCTGTATAGTGTGGTGGCCAAGAACAAAACTTGCCTCGTGCAAAGCGCCACTTACCAGGCTTCAAAGAACAGTGTGTGCCGGTATCATGGGTGCTTTCTGGACAACACTTACGGCAGCAATAGAGAGATACCTCAACATCCCTCCTCTGCATATGATGGTTGAACTCGAGGCAAGGAAAGCATTACATCGTCTTGCTGTTCCTGGACTATGGGATGCCTGTAAGCCAAAGACTAACCAAACAAAATTCGATGGAAATGAGGACCTGGATCGGGTAACAAACACGAAATCCGATAAAATGCAAACTATATTTGTATTTGAAAGGTCTTTCAAGTTCCAAATGCCAACAATAAAGGACTGGATTAAGGGACTTGATCTAACAGAACAAGATACTCTGGTGTCAGGTGTGGTACATTGATGGATCCAAAACGGAATCAGGAACAGGAGCGGGCATATACGCAAAAGATTACAAATGTAGTAAAAGCTCAGAGAAGATGGCAACAGTATTCCAAGCAGAACCAAATTCCATAATAACCTGTGCTCAAGAGAATATAGATAGAGGAACCAGAGGTAAATCCATATATATTCTTAGTGACAGGCAGGCTACAATTAAAGCCATGTTATCCTATAAAGTGGACTCCTCACTTGTTCTGGATGCTATCCAAACCCTAAACAGGCTTGGGAAGCGTAACAGAAGAAGAATAATGTGGGCCCCAGGGCATAAAGGAATCCATGGTGGAAATGGCAGATGAACTGGCAAGAGAAGGCACAGTGGGTCCAGAAACATGTGTAAATATTTTGACGTGTCTCGTAAAAGCCACATTCAAAGAGTTTGTAGACCACAGTCATTAGAAACATTGGCTGTCTAATACTGGTCTGGAACACTCCAAGAAATTCCTGGGCTTTACGTTCAAAGCACGGCAATGTATTTGGAATATGAGCAAGGGGCAAATGCGCTACCTGCTTGGGGCCTTCACTAGCCACTTTGGAACCAAATACATCCTCATGAAGATTGCTCTAACCGCGACGCCCAAGTGCAGTTTGTGTAGGGAACATACGGAACGCATGGAGTACCTTCTGTACACATGCGATGCACTGGCTGGTAAGCGAATGAGTTTCCGAGGGGTAGGATATCCAAGACCAGAAGACTATTGGCTCATGTTTCCTCATCTCGTTGTAAAACTCATGAAGAAGGATTTTAACTAAATTGTGGAGGACTAAGTTGCCTAGGGGAGCACAAAAGATCCCAATGGGTCAAGGTATCAGAATTAATTCTCAGCCCCTCCACAAGATAAGATAAGAACATTATTTCGAATACTCATACGCCTGTTCTTGTTGTTTACAAGAAGATCGTGTCAAATTACAATATTCAAACAACAAACTTTGTGGTTTTGCAGTAATCACACACTGAGAAAAGATAAAACTGGTTCAAATGCACACCTTTTTCGTATTTCCTATTCAGGAATGAATCAGAATATAAATAAAATAACCTATCAAAAACATCAATAAAAACCTAGTATCAAAATCAATTTTAATAGTACAGACGGTGTTACCTGCCCCAAATTTCCGGTTTCCCACATTTTTTTATTAATGCATAGTTATAATAATCAAAGTTTAGCCATCGGGCTCGCTTCTACTTCCTACATTAATATAGCTAGGCGCTCAATTCGAATGAGTGCGTGTAATTCGGGAAGACAGTGAACTCGCCAAGAAGTCCCTTTTTTCACATCAACTTGTAGCCAACGGTCTTCTCTCGGACACCTTCACCAAGGTATTGTACATTCCTTAACCTTAGTGCAAGTGAGTCTCTATTCATTTTCATCCAACAATCGCGAACCATTTCCTTTCGATCGAAGCCAACCTATCGCGCATCTGCGTTGCGTCTAACCAGCGCAACCCCAGTTCATCTTCTTCAGTCATTCTTTGGTCTTATCCTACTCTTATTTCCACCTGCATTTATACTCAAAGTTTTGTGGTGGAATATGCGTCGACTTGCGCCAGGTTCGTGAATCCACTTGGCACTGGGCATTACCCCAGCGATACCTGAATCAGAGTCTCTAGTCTAGACAAAGCATCATTTGATGTCAGTGATGCCAATGGTCAAATGCATAAATGTAAGGGATTCTTTCAATGAAATTTGTTAATATTCATGAGTACTTTCACCCGCTGAAAAAAGCGAAGAATTGAAAATCATCCTCTATATTCAACTATTAATGAACCTACCTAATATTTTCCATGATAGTCCCAGCAAAGAGAACAGGTTCTTGTCCGACAACCGCGATGTGTTCTCTGTAGTGCTTGACGTTCAAGTTCCTCAAGTCGTATTCAGACGCTAGCACCTCCCCGCTGTTAGGGTCGTACATCCTCTGTATGAGCTGCAGCACGGTCGACTTGCCGCAGCCACTGGAACCCACCAGCGCCACCGTCTCATTGGCGTTTATCTTCAGATTAAGCCCACTTAACACCTAAGATAGCACATACTTTTGATCAAAGTAGCAGTTATTGCTGCAAAATGTCTGTTCAAAATTCTAAATCAGATCCAAAACTACGATGAATGCTCCGTGAAGTTATACCTGTACATCATTTCGTGCTGGGTAGTGAAAATGCACATTCTTGAATTCAATGTCCCCACGGAGTGGAGGTGTTTCGCCTTCAGTGGAAAATACATCTACTTCTGGCTTCCGGTCAATGACCGCGTAGATAGATGAAGCTGACGCGCGGGCAGTCGATATGGCTTCCATGTGAGGAGCTGTCAGACCCACGTTTTGAGCTCCTTGTAGCACACTGAAGAATACCTAAAAGCAAGTTTATTTCATTTCCTTTCATCGGTTTTAGTACCGCGATGGATGAAGGAAGTTAAGAATATGAAATTGTGCTAGCACTTGAAAGTCTATCTAGCCGTCTTAATGGCACACCAACTATAACTTGTTTGAGGGCAATGAAATAAGATAAATATAAGCAGTCTCACAATCATAAGTACAGCTGGCGTATAAATAGGTTTTTCTTCGTGTCTGCTCATTATGATGAGGCCGACTCCATACCAGAAGGCCAGCGCATATGTGGCGTAAATTATGAACCACATCACCCCGCTACCTATCCCGGCGAACACACCTTTCTTCAAGCCCATCTTCTTAGCTGGTTCCAAACGACGTGCATACCTGGAAGATAAACGATTTTCTTTTTCTTTTCTCTTTCATAAAATTAAGTGCCTTTAACACGATACTTTTATCATTAGTAACCCGCAACTGAACTATTTGCCTTTACCAAAACGTGATACGGCGTTGATACCGTCGCCAATCGTGCACCGCTTATGCTAAAAGTATCGTGTCTTCATGAGGACCTAAATCTATGCAGCAGAAGTGTAGGGTTATCGTTACGCAATATGCTTCTTGCCACTAAAAAGTACTGTGATACCTTTCTATGATACCTGTCTATTTCTTTCTTTTGTCCACCAAAGGCGACGACTGTTCTTATTGCAGAGAGTACCTCTTCTGCGACAACGCCTGCTATGCTGTATGCCCTTAATTCTTGAGTTGTTATCGAAGATTGCACCTAGAATAAACGTTTCATTAACTCATCTGTTCACAAAGCCGCTTGTTCTTCTTCGTGTAGCTGGCACGACAGATTATTAAATTCTATTTTAGAAAAATATTCAGTTTAAATTTATCTTTTCATTAAGCTTAGCTTGTGCATGCAATGAAGATTAGACCAACCTTAGCAACAACAGCCGTGGTGGCTATAACCACCGGTGTACACGACAGGAGTACGAGAGTGAGCTCCCAGCCGTACACGAAGGAGATGATCACAGAGGTGACGAACGACATCACCAGGTAAATAAAGATGGGCACTTTCTCTGCGATCCCTTCGCGAAACTTCTCGACGTCACTGACGAAAATAGTTACGAAAATAGTTGGATTAATAAATAAAACATGTAACATCTGTATCTTCTCAAGGGGTAGAGATCGGCGCAAATTAAGATATCACAGATTAATAGGTGTCTATTGTCAAAAATAATAATAATAAATTCGGATAAAATAATAATAATAAAACCCATTTATTTCCAATCATCAATAAATATTACCATTTAAAAAAGTATATAATGATTAAATCATGCATTCATCAATCATGCATAAAGAGCACGTCGCTTCTCTATTATAAGCGTCCAAGAAGTATTGCATTTTATTTTTTGTCCCCTTTTTTTTTCATCCTAGGCGTCCTTATGTCAAATGTAAAATTAAAAGGCCGGACGGAATATACGAGTATATACGCCTACGTGTGATAGCTAAAATTTATGCTCAGCGTACATCTTGTGTGTAGGTACAAATACAAGAATGCTCTGGACTCGTACGTTGTCTAAATATTTTGAGTGTGCGACGCGACGGTGAGATGAGGGATTCGACTTATTATTTTGAATGAGGGATAAGGAAACTGTAGATAATATATTTAGAATAGGTTAAACTTAAAACACTTAGATGCGTTTTTTCATCAATTGTTAGCCTATCAAATGGACAAATAAGTAGGAGAGTTAATTATTTGAGCATCTTTTTACTAAAAAAATATGAATAAACGCTTTTACTTAAAATTTGAAACGATTGGTTAGCATATTTAACCTTTGGTTGAGTTAACTAGGGATAAAAAACTGGGCCTTACTCGGACACTTTGGTCGCAAAGTTCATGGTGGTGTTCATGTCATACCACGACATGTCTTGACGAAGTACAGCTCGCAGAAACAACCTCTTGAGCCTGTCGACCTGGGATTAATCGAGACATTGTTATAATTGTAGATACTCGTTCCGAAATATCAAATATAAATTATAACACTTACAAATATTTCGTATCGTGGGTGCGTTTACAAACATTTAAATTTTTAACTCGCATTAACAAACAGGCAGAACAGGAATAACTAACTGTAGGCCCCACAAATATTTATTCTGAGCGGGAATTGAAATCGCAACTCCCAGCGCAAACGCTTAGTAACTACGTCAACAGTGTTAACGAAAACTTTTTCCGCAACGCATGTTTTAGGACTACATATTTTAAAAAAGTAGCCTTTGTAGCACAAAGGCTACTTTTTTATCCCGGTTCAGACTATAATTTATCTCTGTGACAAATTTCATCCAGATTCATTCCGCCATTCTGGCGTGATTAAGTATCAAACAAACATCCATCCATTCAAACTTTTTAGTGTCTGACCGAAACTGGTTTTTACGAACGAAACCGAAACTGAATTTCGGACACAGTCCCAGTTTCGGCCGAAACCGAAACCTAAACTTTCTTACAAGGATCATCATGTTTTGAGGGAAAAATAAAGAAAACGTTATTATAAACAGTCAGTCTTTATTTTATTATCACACGAAATCTCACAAAAAACAAAACGAACTGCAAGCACAAGCCAGTCACAACATGATTATGCACGTGGACGCGGCAAAATGTCTTCGTTGCTTAATCGCTTGTATAGAATTTAACGCGCCGAACATGGCCGACCACAGCGCGAGAACTCCCGAATGCAGTTTCGGTTTCGGTCAACATACCGTAACTCGTTTTTTTGCCGAAACTCGACCAAAACCGAACTTTCGATCGGATACTAAAACATTCGCATTCATAACATTGGTAAGATAATAAGATTTTAAAATCTTGACGATTATTTATCAATCGCGCCCCAAACTCTGAATGTGTTTGGCTTAGAATTTAAGTAGTTTATTTTTTATCCCAGTTCACGTACACACACGTTCCTGTCAGATTCCGACTGTCACGCGGGCGAAGTTACTGCCAGAAACTAGTTTTAATCTTGCTTCTAAACAAGAAGGCATGTTTAAGGTGTCTTACACACATAACATCACATCACGCCTGATGCACGCAGAGATGCACCCAAGTATAAAAAAACAAATTTCGCCAGTTACTTTTAAGTCCCATGTAATAGGGAATGACCCTATTGCCATCAACTAGGCACAAGTGCAGGCTGCTACTGAGAATCACCTCAATCATTTATATGTTCTACAAAATCAATGATTGATTGTTATCAATCAATCATTGATTTTGTGAAATGGCTTAAATATCGATAAAACGGTTTTCTCGAATACCTGTTTAAGTGCCATGTAATTGAAGATATCCACACTGATGGCCGCGACGATGAACTGGCCGATAGAGAACACCATGCAGCCGATGCCGAAAGCCTGGGAATCTCGAATCAGCGCGTCCCTGTTCTCTTCTCTCGATGCGTTTGTACTGTTACGAGGTAAAATTAAGATAAGGATTGTTTTGTAGATTGGTACTGCAGAACTCAGGTTCTAGTTTGATCAGAGAGGCTTTAGTTCAGACTAAGACCCGGATCCACGGTTGATCGGATTCGTTCGTAGATTTTATAATCATAATGCTATGTTGTAAAAAGAAGGAAGCTGTTTGGAAATTCACAAATACTTTTATAGTAACAGTCGCTCCATTTTACAAGACAATTATAATTCTGCCGCAAATTGTGATGCTCCCACCTAGTTAGTTGGTTGCTAAAGAGTTTATACCCGCGTGGATGTTAAATGCACCAGGACAGGAATTGAATGAGAGTGTCTTTATCTGCCTATCAAGCTGTGACTGTTAACTTGAATACTAATTAAGTAGGTAACTTACAGTATTTCGCCTCCGCCGAATAACGATATTGTGAGAGTCTCGGTTGAAGTGCCGACCATAATCGTGCGGTCGATGAGTAGCGAAGTGAACTCGCCGTAGATGATAACGCCGAGAGGGACAAAGAGACCATTGATGCAGGCGAGGAGAATTCCTACAAGCAGGCATAGTATCTCCCTGGCATTTGCGTATCTGTACTGTGGAATGAGAACATATTAGATGGTATTTTTTCTGAGCAAACGTGGACTTGGGACTCACTGATCATTGACTGATAAAACGAACTGTACGTCTCTAAACGCCTGCATATCTCTAGGATAGTAGAGGTGGGTTACATGATTTTTCGAAACGTAACGAAACTAGTGACACCACGAAACGAAAACAAATTAAAACACAAGCTTAGTTTTTGTAGCTCAAGTTAAGCTACAAAAACTCAGCTTGTGATTTAAGTTGCTTAACAGTTACATTAATAACGTAATACCAACTGACACAAATTAACTTCCCTTCATACTATATTCAGGCTTAGGACTGACTACATTAAAATGTAATTATTTATTTTGTTTGGTTGTATATTAATTGTGAAAGCTGAGTGAGCTCGGCTACCCACTCCTATCATATACACACAATCACAATTAGCGGAAGCTACAAAACTAACGCATTACAAAAATCGTTTGACTTGAAACTTGTTACTCGGTTTCATGCCATGTAGTTATTGAAACAATAGTGACGTGAAGCCCACACCTAAGGATAAGCTTTCCCAGAATAAATCGCTCAAATAACAAATTCTACTACTTGCTGCTAGTCTACTACTTTAACTTCTAAGTTTTAAACGTCTGGATGTTCTCATATCCTTTTGTGATTCGCAGGAAATTGAATGTTTCAGACAAAAATTCTTAATTGCTTAAAATTACAATCATCATCATCATGTCAGCCGAAAGATGTCAACTGCTGGATATAGGCCACCCACAAACGTCGCCACATTGATCGGTCCCGTGTGTCTCGCATCCAGCAGATCCCCGCAACCTTCACCAGTCCATCGGTCCACCTGGTGGGAGGCCTTCCAACGCAACATCTGCCGGTTCGCGGTCGCCATTCCAGAACCTTTCTGCCCCATCGGCCCAAAATCCAAAATTAATTTTTTTTGCTAAAATACTTACTAATTGAAGCCAAGATACTGGTTCACCTCGCAATTGTTCTTCCTCGTCTCTAAAACCATAAAATATATCAAGTAAATTAATCTTGCTGCATCTGCACAAAAGCACAATAGTATCTACTTTCTTAGAACCGAAGAAGAAATGATTTTGTGAAAGAAATGCGACTCAGTAGTCACTTCCTTCCTTTCCGTCAGTCAGTACTAATGTTGTCAAAACGTAAAAGGCCTGTTTTAATAGCTATAAAAATACTTAAAAATAATTTAACTTGATGCTTGCGATTGATTCTCGTTGTTATAGTGTATGGGTAACATAGTAATACATTAAGATTATGAATTTGATTTTTCAATTTCTTACGTAGAAAGTTATCTATCTATATTGTTTTTAGTTCCGGGCCGGAATGCTGCATATTACTTTGTTCAATACATTGCACCATGGGCCTTACGAGGTTAAAAAAACACGAATTGAAAGAAAACCCAACAAAAGAGTAGGAAAAAAATTAATAATAATGACTAACAAAAAAAAAATTGTAAAAAAGCGTGGGGTGAAGATATTTTCAAAATGACTACAAAGATTGACATCAAGCACCGCGCGCTTTTTTACAATAATAGTTATTTATGCTACAAGTGCGGAAGGTAGGTGATTTCCGATGAGTGGCATTTTTATTCACGAGCGAGCGAAGCGAGTGAGTGTATAAATCGACACGAGTCGGAAATCATCTTACGTACGTGTATCATACAATATTTTACTATGCATTGTGCGAGGAAATAAACAAAATTAATAAAATGAAATTAATAAAATAGCGGGCTTATTCAAGCGCGTTCAACATATCCACAGATTAACTAATAGTTCCTCGGGCATATCTACTGCGCATGTGCGAATAGCTTTCACATCGTAACGCAATAAGGCACGAGCAAAATATACGTTCTGCCAAACATATTTAATGAATATTTAAAATTAATTTATTGATCAAAAACTAAATCTAGATTAATTAAAAACGCCTTAATTGCTTTTTACTTTCCTGTACTTTTTTAATTTTTAACTCCAACGTCAGCCCGACGCATAGAGTTTTTATTATTTGAGAAAAGTTTTAAAAATTAGTTATGTACAGATTATCATTCATATAAAAGGTAAAATAAAACTAATACGACATTTTAGGCGTTTTTAATTACTCTAGATTTAGATTTTGATCAATAAATTAATTTTAAATATTTATTAAATATGTTTGGCAGAACGTATATTTTGCTCGTGCCTTATTGTTTTACGATGTGACAGCTATTCGCACATGCGCAGTAGATATGCCCGAGGAACTATTAGTTAATCTGTGGATATGCTGAACGCGCTTGAATAAGCCCGCCAATTTATTAATTTCATTTTATTAATTTATTTATTTTCTCGCACAATGCATAGTAAAATGTTGTATGATACACGTACGTAAGATGATTTCCGACTTGTGTCGATTTATACACTCACTCGCTTCGCTCGCTCGTGAATAAAAATGCCACTCATCGGAAATCACCTACCTTCCGCACTTGTAGCATAAATAACTATTTCAATACAGTTGAAAAACATTCGGCTCGGGCTTCGTTTGCAATAACCTACTTTCCACCCTTATTATTTATTTATAGTTAATTAAAACCTTACCTTGCCTAACCTTACCTTGTATCACAATGTACTATTTTTGTTAATCACACTAATTTAAATTAAGTGAAAATTATTTTCAACTTTTATTTGGGTTTTCTTTTGAAACGTGGTTTTTACCTTTTTTTTTTTTTAAACTAGCTTTTAGTACTAAAAATGCCGAAATGTTATATAGCTTCTCAGTACATATTCAATAAGCCCAAACATCATGATGCTATCGTGACTTGTTGAGGCGTTGCTATGGCCAACATCCAGCTCAAGAGATTCCCTTGAGTAGCTGATTTAAAAATAAGAATCACGCCTAAACGGCTAGTCGTAATTTATTGGAAAAAATATATGTTATATTAGACTATTTTCTTAATAATTTCATTTGAGCAAATTTTGAGTTTAATTCGTATAACATAGTGTAATTAATTTGTAAAGTTATGTCTAAAACGGACAAAAACACGACAATCGCACCAAAACCGCTGAGCGTATTTTAATGAAATCGACACCATATCAAAGACAATTTAATTACCTACATTTTGATCTGAAGCTTTTTTTTTAAAGTCATAGAATAATAAGGAAAGTACAAAAAAAACTACTAAATTTTGGGTCGCGCGGGTGTGGAACAAGGGCGCGTTTTGTTTCCTCAAGGTCGTTGGCGTTAGTCGTCGTCTTAAAAGTTGCCGGCCACACATATAAAATCAAGTTAATATAAAGCCTGAAAAAAATGCTTACGCATCCTGGTTTGCGAGTTTCTCAGCAAGAAAAGCAGAGTGTTGTGCTACTGCGTTTATAGTCAAGGAGTTTTGCCGCCACCCTGCGAGAGCAAAGGACGCTCCATGTCCACTCAAGCGTCGCTGCGAGTTGTATCTTTTGAAGCTTTTGGTTGAATCATCGCGTTTCATTATCGGGCTAGCCGTTCTGAAAAAGACAGACAAAAGTTATAAAAATGTGTAGGCTCTTGAACTTAAGCTCACATCGTATAGCGATACGACGAGGCCCGCATTTTTTAAGATAGCTCTGCAAAATATATAAATTTATTCACTTCACAAAAAGTTAATAAACACTGTGAAAGGGAACAGGACGATATGGAAGAAGAAAACTTGTTGCGCAGACCCTAAGTAACATGGTATATGGGCAGAAAGATGATGATGATTCACTTCACAAAAAGGTTCACATTTCAGCGAGAGAATTCGAATACGCCCCACGGCACGCTCAGCTCGACGCGCCGGCGTGCATGAGCCCCCTAAACCCGTGCTATGCCTTGCGCATTTGAATACGCCCCGAGGATTCACGATATGTCTCCCAACGCCTAGGGGAAGGACCCAATCATTCAGTCGTTTCAGTACTTCATCATCATCATCAGCCTTTTAATGTTTCCACTGCTGCATTGCACAGGCCTCGTCTCTGTGAGAGATGGAACATGCGGGCCAGTGCGGGTTGGTGGATGTCGCATGTCTTCGAATTTTTGGTTCTAAGAGATGCCGGTTTCCTCACGATGTTTTCCGTCACCGTTTTTAGAGCAGTGCGCATGCCTGGGTTCGAACCCACGACCTACGACACGTAATTCGGGGCCGATACCACTGGGCCACCACTATTCTTTCTCTCTTTCAGTACTTAATTATCTAATATTATAAAGAAGTACAATTATATGTATGTTTGTAATGGGTACCTAATCTCTGTATGTAAGTACTGATCTGATTTTGTTAATTATTTCACTGAAAGAAAGCTACACCATCACTGAATGTCATTGGCTAGTTTTTTATAAAAACATAATAACAAGTGCTATAGGTTTGTCTACGGAAGATAAGGCGCGGGAAAAAAGACAGTGTTAAAAACGTCCTCATGATCCACTTTAAGTGCCTAAAAGATATCCATTATTAAGCCACACAATAACAGCCTTATTTGTAAAAACTTGCTAACCATATGATTAGATTTTCTAAGTGTCTTCCGCTGTCTGTCTGCGTATTCCGCTAAATGGATGAATAAAATAACCTAGTCGTCCGCTAAACGGATAAATAAAAATTATCGTCTGACTATCGGACGAATAGATTATCATACCATTACATACATTATATTTACCATACGTTTCTCTTTTATTTATCTAATGATTAATTTATTTTATTCATACGATAATCGGACGACTAATTTATTTTATTCGTCTGATAATCGGACGATTATTTTATTATTATTTCCTTCACCGTTATCAGCAATGTCCAAGATAAACTTAATTTATTTATTTTATCCAATCGGTAATCGGATGATTAATTTATATTATTCGTCCGCTTACCGGATGACTAGAAACAGCCTTGGAATTTAGAAATCCGGACAACACACACTGTTGATTCTCTCATTTCTTCTGCTGAAGGTCACAGTGAAATATGGAACCCTGAAAACGTACCTATGTTTTTGACCTGTAGTTTATCTCACATCCCATAAATTTTGTAACATTGCAAGTTTTTGCGATCTAGATGTATTGATATCAAATAAAAAAGTATTCTGTGATTTATATGTTTTGAGTTTGAGTAACAACCATAGACTAATTTAATATAGAGTAACAACTATGGCACAGTCAATTTAACATTGATAGTTATTCTAGATTTTGAGATCATTGGTCCTTCTTGGTAAACGCGGTGTCTTTGGTTAGCTTTGTTGAGGCGTTTTTTAAGAAGGTAGGTATACTGGAAAAGCTAGATTTAATACACTTGTACACTTTGATCAACAATACGAACTAGATGTAGGTTCGGCGCAAGAATACGTTTCGGTAAATAACAGCTCACTTGAGACGTGAGCTCTTATTTTGTTCAGTTTGTCATAGGAACTATTGTAAATGTAGGGTAGTAAGTATATATTCACACGGACAAATTTAGCATTGATTTTGTACGTGACCCGTTATCTAGTTGGTTATTGTTGATCGAAGCTTGTACAGTTGTTATATTAACTGCATGATCGTTGCAATCCGGATCTAGGTCTAGCCAAAAAAAGTTTTCTGCTCTCCCACTGAAAATGACGAGTACTTTTATTTGTACGCCTATAGGTAAAAAGATTGATTAAGCAATCTGCCTTCGAGTCCAACCGCATACAATCGAATTCCAGTATTTTACATGGAGCAACTACCTATCTGATGTCCACAACCCAGTAACTGGGTAACACGATACCTTGGCGAGACTAAAAAAGTTTGATAATGCAGGGTCGTATTGATTGTTATGTTCAGTGTTCCGCATTGCGGAGCTCCCGTTAAAAGCTAACTTCCTACGCATAACAACAGTGAGTAAGGTAAAAAAAACCATGCTTGCGTCGCATCATAAGAAAAATATTAAATAGGTATTTCTGCTTCTTAAATATGTAAGTATCGTAAAACGAATTGAAAACAAGCTTTGAAGGGGATTTTCAGGTTATTTATGAATTGTTTGCAGTATAGCAGGTTGCGCTCTGTAGGTTCTGCCTGCTGCATTCTGCATAGCCTCATGGAAAAAGGCGTGAATTTATGTATGTAGGTACTTAATACTGGGAGTATTAGATATTTTAAATTAAACTGACCAAGATAATGATGACAAACAAGAGCTCGTGGGTAAATAAAAACTCACACAAGTCGATTTTCGAGGTTAAGCAATGCTTGCTTAGGTCGGTCTCTGGATGGGTGACCATCCATTAAATACCGAGAGTCCTGCATGTCTCAGCAAGTACCACGTATCAAACCGTTGGTCTCGACTGTCATTTGAGATCTTTGACAGTCATTACGGGTATAAGAAGCTCAAAAGTCTGCCACAGTCTCGCCGAGGTGTATCAACGTGTTACTCGGTTATTCGGGGAGAGCGGTGGTGGCCCAGTGGTTCTTCTTCTTCTTGTCGATGATTCCTTTACTAAATTTTCTTCGACCAGTATTCAGCCACGTCAATAGTCTGTGGGGTAACCACCCCACACTGTGTCTGATTGGAGTACTCCTATCTGAATTGGGCCCAGGGTAATGGCCGCGAATTACAAGTTGTAGGTCGTGGAAAAAAAAAAAGGTCGTGGCTTCGAACCCAGGCAGACGCTTTACTTTGTGTAAATGAGTTTCACAAACCAAAGCGACTGCTCTCAAAACGAAAACACCGCGAGGAAACCGGAATGTTCTAGAACCAAAAATTCGAACGCATGTGACATCCACCAAATCTCACTGGGCTCGCGTGGTAGGTTACGGCCCATTCCCTCTCACAGAGAGGAAGCCTGTGTCCCAGCAGTGGGAACATTTAAGGTCGATGATGATGATGATACAGTTACTGTACTCAGCTGCATTCGTTTAAAATGGAACCACAATAAAGTTAGGTAAATGCCAGGCCGATAGATCGATTGGTGATGACCAACTAGGAAGCCTTTATCAACCTAGGATGATATGACAGAAATAGCAACAAAGTGAGTATCAACGTAAAACAAATAAAGGCTTTGAAGTATCATTAAATAAATCTTGATTCCTTGTAAATATTGACCTTTTAGTAATACGACGTTGGTATTGATTGTGCATTATCTGTCAAGTGACATCGAAGTAAATAGAAATACCTAAACATATCTAAGTAGGTAGAAAGGCATACCACGCTACACGTGATTCCACGGGATGTGGTTTTCAATTGCGAGTCTTTTTTGTTACCCGACTACGGCGAAGCCAAAAGGAAGGATTATGATTTTAGCAGTCTAGATATGTATGTATGTATGTTTGTATTTAAGTATGTTCATCCATAGCGCCTAAACTATTTAACCGATTTTGATTAATAAGGTGTCAATCGATTCGTTAATAGGCCAGGGTAATGAAAGGTAAAAAAAACCTTAGCCGGGTTACAGTTTTGAATTAAACTTTTTTATTAGGTACCCGTCTACGGCGAAGCCAAAAGGAAGGGTTATGATTTTAGCAGTCTATGTATGTATGTTTTTATTTACCTATGTTCTTCCGTAGCGCCTAAACTATTCATCTGATTTTGATGAATAAGAAGGCAATCGATTCTATGTTATGGCCCGGGTAATAGGCTAAAAAAAGAAAAACAACCGTATTCGGGTTACAGAATTCAACTTTTTGGTTGTTATTGATAGGCTCGGGTTTGATCACCACCGGTTTAGTTCCATCTTGGCATTTATGAATTTTCATTCATTTTTTTTATTCATTCGGCACCCTGTCACAAATCATTGTAAGGTTCACATAAAAAAATTGATACACAGTGGCTGGGGTTTAGTCCTATTAATTTTATCATACCCACGAAAACTGGTATTATATTATTATTGTATTTTCTTGTGTACAATAAAGTATATATAAATAAATAAAATTTCCTATCTCGGAACCAAAAAGTTACGGTTGAGTTTGGTTAGAGTTAGTTGGGGTCTTTTTAGGTCCTATATTATTATTAGGCTATTTCTTGAGTTGCTATATTATCAATTTTGCTATATTGTCGCACGGACAGACCTAGAATCAGTAGTCCATACATAAATTTTCACCATGCAGGAATCGAACGTGTGACTAGCGTATGACAAACATTAAGTCATTGCGGTAAAACGGTAAATAAAGAGACGATTTTGTGGTGAAACAGTAAATGAAAGGATACAAGTATTTGAAAGTTTTATTCGTTTATTATGTTGTTTGTATGTAGAGACGAAAGGTTGATCCTGAATAGCACTAGAAAGACAACAGGAAAGCGAAGAATGACAGGCCACTGCAGTGGTAGTAAATACTTATAAAATAGTAATTCATTCAACAAGACGATTTATCAGCCAGACAGTTTTCGACTTAAAACAGACTAGACACACGATTAGCTAACTCAAATTAGATCAAGGGCTGCCAGACTATAGTTAAATTAGAATATCGTTACAAGGCAAGTACACCTGGCAGTAACACCACGCTATTATTATGATCAAGTTTTTGTTACTGAAATATGAACCTTGTTCCGTTACAATACGTACGCTGATATGATTCTCGTATCATTTCATTCAGTCACAGTCTAGGGGATTTTTAATAGCAACGTGATATCGTTTCGTAAGTTTGCCTGACGTGGGTACTTGTTACGTAAACTTTTCGTCGGGATTGTGACGTCAGAAAGGAAGTTCGTCATACTTTCTTATCGGGGAAAAGTTCCAAGTAATACGGATTTAAAACTGTCACTCTTGTCTAGTTAGTGAGGTGTGAAGAAAGCTTTTACTGAAATTGTGAAGGGGCTATAAATAGAACAAAATAGAAAATTTCCAGGAAAGCTGAAAGCTCGAATAGGAATGTGATGTACTTGAATCGAGCGTTTTCAATGCTTCTAAAGGCATAAAGCTCGTCTTCAAGACGAGCTCACGACAACACTTCACATAATGATATTCGGAAAAAACCTACACCCTAGACGCATTCAGTAGTCTTCAGAGATAGAATACTGTTCTATAGGTGATAGAAAGCATTTTTTTTGTGATTAATGTTTTCACATTAATAAAAAAAAATGCCTTCAGATTTTTTAATGGGTCAAAACACGAGAACTTACTACATAGGCCCCGTTTTGGTTTTGGTGGTTTTGGTTAAATATGCTAATTTATCGTTTCAAAATTCGGTAAAATACGTCTATTCGTCAATTAACTCTTCAAATTATTTGACAATTTGTGAAGCTACAACTGAAAAAAATGGTGTTTTACCGAATTTGCAACCATTTGTTAGCATATTTAACCGTTGGTTAGGTCAACTACCGATAAAAAACTGGGTCTTAGTTATTTAAAGTACCAATTTAACTTGAGGAAGATTCCTGGTTTTTGATATTACTTTTTTCTTAATGAAACAATGTAGGGAAAGTCTGGCTAAGCTAAGTCTGCAGAAGTCTTAATTGGTATCCCCAAAAACGTTTGTATGTGGTATGCATTAACATCAGTCACTTTCGTGGTATTGAACTATCGGATTGCTTACGCTGTAAATTGTTTTTCACAAAATAAGGTAGAAACACGATTAAACTTTTTAAAAGTGTAGTGAAAGAATGATTGTATAACATGATATTATTATGTAAATTTCAAGATGTGAAGAAACTGCACGATGTCGTCTTTAGCCAAAAACTAAAAAGTTAACGTGTACGTCGATCTAATGATTTTGATATTTTGCCTTTTGATTTTTGCATAATATTTTTGAAACTAACTTTATTTGAATACTCATACACCTGTTCATGTTGTTGACAGGAAGATTGTGTTAAATTACAACATTATGACAAATCAAAAAACTTTGTGGTTTTGTGGTAATCACACACTGTGAAAACGGTCACTTTCAGTAACAAAACTGTAGCAAATCCACACTGCATCTTACTAAAGGGACTATTCTTTGTTAGGAATGAATCTAAGTAGCCTATCAAAAACAAATAAAAATAACTATCAGTCTTTTTTCGAAATAGCATCCCCAAATTTTCGATTTCTAATATTTTTTTACTTCGTCAGACTTAGCTTAGCCAGACTAAATCTAAGTATAAAATTCGGTATAATAGCTATATCTATCATGTATACGAAACATCAATCAACGTATCTATAGTATAACTAAAAGCACCCAATCCTGCACCTGAGCAAAGCAATAAAATCAATCAAACAAGCCTTTTTGTTCCCCACCTCAATGAGAAAGTATTCAATCATTCTGATTACCAGGCAGTTCTAATTACCGGTGTAAGTACGTCTGTGCCACGTTATTTTCTCTGAATTCTCTACGTCACGTGTTAAAGGGCATTGCATCCGTTTGTGTCACGTGCCGTACCTACTCGGGAACTGGCCAACAATACTTGCACGTGTTTCAAGCATCTGCTATCAAAATCACGAGATTCACATTCTTTAAAATACATGTCCCCGGATTATTGCAATGCAACAACCGTAAAATTTCATTAAATCTTGCGATTTTAAAAGCCGGATATTATATGGTGAACGCATCATTCCAAATACAAGAAATGTCATACGAATTCGATAGCGTAACTAAATAGTAGACCATATAACTGTGTCGAATCGAGAACAAAGAGTTTCAAACCTCACGCGATTAATTATAAAATTACGGAGTTTGCACACGGCTATATAAATATTTGATAATCTCGAGGAAAACCACGGTGATGTAGCCACGTCTTGAACAGATGACCACATGATAAAACTTGTCTACTTGTCAATGATGAAGGATGTTCGTGAAATACCACCCGAAATCTGGTTGACGACGATTTCAAAATATCTAAGAGCTGAAATCTACGATGATACCAAACAAGGTAACCTAACTAAATGCAAATTCGTTACACGTTCAAGTCATACCATCAGGTATTACCGACGTAAGTAGGTCTGTGGCACTGCCAGGGCGCCTTGCTTAGCGCCTAGAGCATAGTCGCCGTACTGGGCGCTAATCAAGCCGTCTGCCATTGCGTTTTAGGCCTGTTATGGTTAGTTAAATTCCTCAAGATTGCTATAATTAGAACATGTTTCAGTAACAGGCATTTGGCAAGGTACCTATTGTGCGTAGTCGTCTGGCACAAGATAAAACGAAAGCGGCTAACCTCTGTCTACCAAACTAACATAGAATTCGTAACTTTTTTACCATAGTGCATCCATTGCCACTGTCTGATAAAGATCACAAAAATTAATGAGCAAGGACAAATGAAAACATAAATGTTTTTAAAGAAAATTACTAAAAATAAGTAGGTAAATAGATAAGTCACTGCAGAGTTGGACGCGAAACGGTTTGCTTGGAAGTAAACTAACGCAGGGAAACTGACGAGACGTCAGTGACGCCGAAGCCTATCCTCGAAAGTCTACTTAGTCAACCAACCTTGTTTTACCAAGAGATAGTTTTTCTTGGAGATACTTGTCATTGGAGGTCGGAGCAGCATATTCTTATTCATCTGTTTATATTATGTTGTCATTACAATAGTTTTCTCTAAAGGACCAAATCATCGTTATCCTTCAACTATAGTTATGTTGGTCTTTTTCTTGTATCTACATCTATATATCATCATCATCTTCCTGCCCTTGTCCCATGTTACTTTGGGTCGGCGCAACACGTTTTCTTCTTCCATACCGTCCTGTCCCCTGTCACGCCATCATTGACTCTCTTTTCTTTCATATCACTCCTCACACAGTCCATCCATCTTTTCTTTGGCCGTTTCACATTACCTTCTATATATCTACATTCAATATTCAAAACTCAGTCACGACATATTTTTCATTTCTAAGGCTTCGCTCCCGTGTGCTATCCTACACAAGAACACGAACTGTGCATTTCCCGGGTTAAAAACTTGCTAATGAGGCTACGAGCTATGTATGACACTCAGCTATAGTATAGTTTACTGTCAATAAAACAATATTCGTAATTGAATCAGTCAGATTTACATCCAGATTTAGATTTTCTGTCGCAAACATGTACGTTTTTACGCCCTTACAGTATCAGTTTGCAAATGACATTGTAAACCCTGACTTAGTTAAAGCTACCTAGTCCCAGATTTCTTTACAAGATGTTATAGAAGATAGAAAACAAATTAATTACTAAAACATAATACATCAAGATCGTAATACAGTATATCTGCTGAAAAGTGAAGTACAAAAGAATAAATCTTAGCAAAGGTATATCGATAAGATCATGTTTTTAGCAGAGTTACACTCAGTGCCAAAGTTCTATTTGTTGGTACTCTTTGGCACAAATATTATGAGCACATCGATCTTAAGAATGACAGCTTGTCGGCCCATGGCTTGTCCAGCCCGCTCATTGGAAACTAATTATATAAACTCTAAACCATAGTAGATTATAAAACCTTAAACATGACTACGGAATAACTACAATTGGTATTGTCTCCATACAGAAAGAAGGATTCGAAATGTAGTAAAATTTGTTTTGCGGTCGCTTATGAGTACAATGCTAGAGTATCCCATTTTAACATTGTAATCATTTATAAGTATATTTTTGAACACGGCATTTGTTTCACTTTAATGGATTTAACATCCACCATATAGATTTTTTTATATAAAAATATGCCGTATAAAATTACCTGCCCACAAGAACGAATCAATTGTCACCTCGATAATCAAAATTGGCTCGGTAGTTTACGCGCTGCGGACGTCCGCGTCAGTCGTAAAACTAACAAAAGGTTTTTTTTTTTCGCGGAATCTTATGTAGTTACTCCTTCTAACATCAGCTATTTGCCAGTGAAAGTCCCGTAAAAATCGGTCAAGCCGTTTCGGAAATTATTAGCCTGGGCAAACAGACAGACAAAAATAGTTTAAGTATTTATAGTACGTATACGGGGTGTCTGACACAGACGCAAAAAAAAACATGGATTCAATCAATGATGTTGGCATTTTTCGTGGGTTTTTTCGGCTTTCATAAAAAAACAGCATTAAACCAGATAATAAAAGCGCTACCTATCAGCTGATTGACTAAAGACGAAGAATTCTAACACTAGGCGGTCCAGAATCATGTACTCATGAATCCATGGTATTTTTTTCGCGTCAGTGTCAGACATACCCTGTATACTTTTATATGCATTTACTAAAAAGTTGTTATTTTGAAATTACAAACGGACACTATGTGTATAACAGACAGTTAAGTACCTCGAATTGGATATCGGCACAGCAGAAAATATTTGCTATGTAATAAAATATTATGTCCTATGAATGAGGTCATGTAAATATAGAGAGACAAGTCCATTTATTAGATACTTATATACCTATAAATAAATGCGCTCAAAATAGACTGACACAGAAGGGCTAAGGAAACATTGACCCTCGCCAGCTACCGGAACGTAAGCACTTGACTGATAAGATAGGGTTTCATGAGTTTCCGATATACCTTCATGTTATTGTGACTATTCCTGTTCCTACTGAGCACGTATATTGAGTAAATGGTCACAACTAACGTAAACTTTTTATTAATGACTAGCTGACCCCCGCGGCTTTGCTCCCGTCAAAATTATATCCTATGTTACTCGGAAATAATGTAGCTTGCCATAAGTGAAAGAATTTTTAAAATCGGTCCAGTAGTTTCGGAGCCTATTCGGTACAAACAAACAAACAAAAAAATCTTTCCTCTTTATAGTATTGGTATAGATTACCTTATGCCCGCGGCTTCGCCCGCGTTCATAGTTCAAAAAAAACACCGATCGACGCCAAACTTTACAGGATTATCCACTGGATTAATATAAAGATTATCTAAAAATTTCAATATCAGGTCCAGCGGTTTCGGAGTCTATAAGGAACATACATACATAATTTCACTTTTATAAATATAGATAGATTGACTCGCATTTGACTACTATATCACCTGATAAAAAGCGGTAAAATCTAAAGAAAGATAAATAGTAGCAGTGGGCTATAAATAGTTTCTTTATAGGAAAATATTTAGGTTTAGTTAGTGAGTAGTTTTAAGTGTATACGTTTGTAGTCTTAGTTTATTCAGTATTGTATTTACTGTATATAGTTTTAACACTTTATAAATAGGAACCTAAACAGGAGCATACTCTACATACATAGTTATAGTTAGTATGGTTTTCTCGGCAAACATGTCAAGTCTAACATAATCAATTGTTTGCTTTTTTATTTATTTAAAGACTTTGGAAGACTTACAGCTAAATACTTTGGTGATAAATAACAGTAAGACAGCCAATTACAAGTCTTCACGTCTAGAGCTTCTCTGGTATAAATGTACTGTGGAACAATGTATACACACTGCCAAATAACCCAAATTAAAAAACAAAATTAAATGTCAAAAATTCAAAAATATGCAGGTAGATCATCACTTAAGTTGTTTCAAAATTAATATAATTGCTACAGATATGAGAACCAAGTTATTAAAAAATCGATTCAAAAATAAAAACCAAGTCTAAAGAATTTAAGCTTTAAAAAATCCTTAGATAAACACTTTTTTGCCGAGGTCACGCTTATTTCAAAAAGATCAAAGTCGAACCGTTTGCATACCTCATTAAAGTACCTAGTTTTTTTGCGCACCTTTGAGTTTTGCAACTTGAAAATAAATAATTTATTATTAGGTATAGAAAACTACAACAACTAACTGAAATACGCAAATCAAAACTCGTCATTCCATTCACAAATAAATAGACTTTCTCCGTTTATGAAACAGTTTCCGCGAATGTCATGTTTTTTCGTAGCTCGTAGCCGTAGCACGGTCTACGCGTGCTACGAAATCCGTAGACTGACGTTAACCAAAATTCGTGTTTACGCAACGAATAAGTTGCGTAGTATTTAGGAAGGTTATTTTATTTTATTACTAGCTGACCCGGCAAACTTTGTTTTGCCATAAAAACACCAAACATTTATCTACCCTACCTACCGTACCTTACACTACCTACACTACCCTACCCTACCCTACCCTACCCTACCCGACCCTACACTACCCTACACTACCCTACACTACCCTACACTACCCTACCCTACACTACACTACCCTACCCTACCCGACCCTACACTACCCTACCCGACCCTACACTACCCTACCCTACCCTACCCTACCCTACCCTACACTACCCTACCCTACCCAACCCTACACTACCCTACACTACCCTACCCTACACTACCCTACCCTACACTACCCTACCCTACACTACCCTACCCTACCCTACACTACCCTACCCTACCTACCCTACCCTACCTACCCTACCCTATCTACCTACCAACTTGTTGAACTATTTATTTGAATAAGAAATAATATATATACTACTATACGAATGCAACCAACTTTTGTTTCTACCGGCAGCGTTGATCTAATTAAAATTTAGAACATAAAATTTGCTATTGTGAGTCCACCTTAAAAGATAGACATATGGTGTCACGGACTTTTTTTTAGAACTTTTAAAGAGAAACAATTCCATCATACATGATATTTGCGTAACTTAAACCATTTACGCAGCGCACGCAATGGAAGCTCTCAAAAAGGAATATTTTTTCCCGTTTTTGTAACATTTTTCATTTATGCTCCGCTCCTATTGGTCGTAGCGTGATGTTATATAGCCTATAACCTTCCTCGATAAATGGACTATCCAACAGTGAAAGAATTTTTCAAATCTGCCAAGTAGTTTCGGAGCCTATTCAATTCATACAAACAAACAAACAAACAAAAAATCAAACCTTTCCTCTTTATAATATTAGTATAGAAATTAAAATTTAGAACATAAAATTTGCTATTGTGAGTCCACCTTAAAAGATAGACATATGGTGTCACGGACTTTTTTTTAGAACTTTTAAAGAGAAACAATTCCATCATACATGATATTTGCGTAACTTAAACCATTTACGCAGCGCACGCAATGGAAGCTCTCAAAAAGGAATATTTTTTCCCGTTTTTGTAACATTTTTCATTTATGCTCCGCTCCTATTGGTTGTAGCGTGATGTTATATAGCCTATAACCTTCCTCGATGAATGGACTATCCAACAGTGAAAGAATTTTTCAAATCTGCCAAGTAGTTTCGGAGCCTATTCAATTCATACAAACAAACAAACAAACAAAAAATCAAACCTTTCCTCTTTATAATATTATATAGTATAGATTAAAATTCTTTGGAGTCTGTAGAGAAGCTTGCTACAGATTAACATTTGGATAAAAAAAATCTGCTGAACGGTGTTTTTAAAATTATATTTTTATGATACATAGGTGGACTGGTAATATTGCATTTAGTTCCACTACCGTATCGTATCAGTTTTTTTTTTAATTACTTATTACATAAAACCGTTACGACACTTAAATACGTCTTAATCTCATTGTGTAACTGCTGTGCAGAATAGTAATAATTAAGTACCTACGTTCCGGTTCCGTGACTTTAACAAAGTTTTAAAGTAGATATGAAAACGAAAAATCGAGTCTATACAATGTTCTGCTCGCAGCAGCATTTCACAAAATAAGTTAAGTATTTATTTATATATACTATATTGTACACCAGAAAATACAGGAACAAAAAAAAAAATATATATCAACGGGTGACCTTATCGCATGCCGCGATCTCTTCCAGGCAACCTGGAAGTAGTAAGTATTCCAGGAAAGTAGTAAAAAAAACTATGAACTGCATAATAATATACGGATCAATGTTTTCCGGGCCATAAGTTCACAGGGTTAAAGTACTAGCGAAGGAGTTATAAAAGCCAGGATAGACGGACTTTCCGCCAGGCGACGAGAAGGCGAGACACGTTATGGCTTTTACGAGAAAATTATACTCTTAAGATGGAACCCTTTTGCTATCCATATTTAGTTATAGAACTTGATTCGCTCATTAAGAATTTATGGAGTAGCTAAGTTATGTCAGCTGAAAGTTATAAGCAGGTAGGATAGTTTTTGTTAATTTTCTTTGAAAACCGCTTTTGAATGGGTTTTCGAAATCCGTTGATTACTTTGCGAAAAATTATACTTTGTAAGGAAATTGATTTTTTATATAGTGAATATAAAAGAACTAAACATTGGTATCGCACTGGGCCCGCGTGGTGGATGTTCCATTCCCTCTCTCATAGATAAGCCTGTATCCCAAAAGTGGGAACATTAATAGGCTGATGATGAAGCATTGGTATCGCAGCCGTATGGCTTTCCAAAGCTGCTCCACAACGCCGAGAGCTATTCATATGACCAAATTGAATCTGTATCAGAATGAGGTCATTTATTGCTTTTTCCAGAGCATACATAGGCAATAGATATAATTTTTGAGCTCATAATACGTCATAATTTATTCACGGCCTAACAGTAGTCACATGTCATAAATAATAGTTATAAAACGGTTCGTGGTCATCTGTCTCGATCACTGAGAAGTTATTATACCCTGAAACGGAGCCGACATTGGGTGGGCGAACTGGCACCGAGCCAGGTACCAAGTCTCCCCTTAAACAACATATAAGAGGACACACAATACTGTAAACCCATGACCTAACTACCATAAGTGCTACCTATGTTATGCTATGATTTGAACTACGTCAAATAAATTCCTTGACTTAACTCAATCACAGAAAAGTTAACAAAAGATATTAAAAAATATTACATAATTACTTACTTATATTCTGTAGAAATTATTATCCTTTAAACACTTTAAATTTGATACGAAGTCCCAAGGAAAAATCGCAAAATTTTCTTCCTTCATATGGACTCAGTGAGCTTATAGACGTGTTTCGCCAAAAAGGCGCGGGAAAATTATGAAATGGAGCGATGAAATAGTTATGACGCACTTCGTCAACCCTCCGCGGCGGTTGGCATGGCACTGGGTGGTTTTTGGCACTAAACTGACTTATCAAGCCACTGGTTTTGCAGTTATAACACAGCTGCATTGTGATCATATTTGTCAATAGAATTTCTA